>JAZEWT010000002.1:17463742-17482600 GCA_036362905.1 Mordacia mordax | reverse complement strand
TTTCCGGGATAGGCTCCGGCTCACCGTGACCCTATGTAGGATTAAGCGGTTTCAGATAATGAGATGAGATGAGATGAATTCTAATCACACAACTTTGATGCTCCAATACGGGCTTGCTGCATGTGCCCAGATCGCACCTCCGATGTGTGACCGAGCCTTCTCTAGTACTGCTCCCAGACTCTGGAGTGCCCTTTCATTGGAAATTCGGTGATCTGAGTCCCTGATCATCTTCAAATCCCGTTTCAAGACTCCCTTGTTCTGTAAGGTATTGAAGTCATCTGGCTGGTACTGTTGATGATGCTCACTGTTGTGTTTGAATGATGACTCGCTGTTAACCTCCGCTTGCTCAAAACCACTTATTCCTTCCTTTGTTTGGTTAACAATAATATTTTGTTATTTTATGTCCTTTATTGATTTATAGCCATTATTTTTCTTGAATCGATCTACGCTAATGTTGACATTCCGTTCTCTCTACAGCTCTATGCAGTGCTTTGTGACCCTAGAGTGAAAAGCGCTTAAAAAGTGCAAATATTATTATTCAGTCAATATGGTTACACGGAGAAACAGATAGGGGTTCAATGGGGAAGACAAAATTCCCTTGGGCTAACACTGTGCTACCACGCTACCACCCAATAACGCTTGAAAGCGGCAACACGTGCGCGTCAACATCTGTGAAAGCAACATCAGTCGCTACAGCACGCAGATATCTCCAGCCCGAGCCAGAGACAACAATATGCTTCTACAGACATAAACCACGCATGAATTCCATTGATTTGAACATTTTATCATAATCATCATTATCATACTCGCCCAGTTTTACAAAAGTAACCCTCTCCAATCAAATATCAAAATAGACTCACCCTGGTTGTGATGCACATTACAGTACTGAGCTACTGGATAAAGTGGTACCAAACCGGTTACAGACTTGCAACGCAAAAACACAATCAACAAGAACAGAAAAACACAACATGTTCGGCTTTTTTTAACAATAAACGATGTCGTGATGGTCAGCACACTGCACTCGCAATCCAGACGCCATAAATTCGATTTTATCTCCCGGTGCGGCAGTTGAAACTATGAGAAACGTTTCTTGAATCTCGGATCACCCACCGCCTCCACCCACCCAGCAGCAGTAGGAATGGGCTCACCAGTCGATCGGCAGATTGCGTCTGGTGGAGTTTATTTTCTTAAGTGATAACGCAGCTACGGGCTACCTCGATGGCGTCATAGACATGTGGAAGTTACACAACATTTATGAATTGGGACAAATCTGTTAATAAGAACCTCTGCGCTGATTCCGGCCACAATTATATTGCTTAAATGATCTAATTGCTTAACACAGACACCATCGACAAACACGTAAAATGGTACAATACAATGGTCCGAAATACACAGTCCGTTTGAAGCACGACCATTGCCATTTGCCATTCCTCCTTGACCAAAGTGGCGTAAACCATCAACCGCTTCCGAACATTACCAGAACAATGCGCAAATCTTCACCAATGGGGAATTACAGACACGCCATGCAGGCCCACTTTCAGCAAGCGAAGCGTGTAAGGGCACATAGATACCTATGCCACATACCTACATACACCATGCCAATTTACTTGATGAAAAATCAAACCTGCTTTTTCTATTATCACTCATTTAAACTGTGGCAGTAAACTGTTAATACGCCATTTATCCAAATTCATCAACTCAGAATGAAAGTTATTGAATAACACAATAACTAACGCATTACAAAGCAATTAAGCCTCCGACTAATGAAGCTACTGCAGGACATTGAATTACGATATTTGAAGCGTGCAGATAAATCAGAGATCCTCTATATCAGCTGATTTGAGCTAATCACATGCAGGGTGCTGTCAAGGGGCTGGCTGAATCTCAACGGAGGGAGGCTGACCAGCACTCTGCAACATCATACAAGAAGGTGGCAATGGCAAACGGTATCGATCAAACACTTCAATCGATGCTCAAAAACATGCCACCTGATACGCCAAAACAGGCCACCTCATATGCCGTCTCATTTTGCAACCCGCTTCATTATCTCGCAAGCCCTCCTCATTATCCGGCCTGACTTACGCACACTGAGTCTCAGGGGGGTCGGTGCCGGGGCTGCTGGGGCTGGTTGTAGACCCTGCGGCAATCACCTGCTTTTATCGAGCGTTAGGGTCCCTGCAATGTCGAGTACTTCTGCTAGTTATGAAAAATATGGATCACGAAAACCTTAGTGTTAAACATACTGCAATATTTCTATAATTATTTCTGACATGTTTGGAATGATCCTTTGGCTATACTTGATGCCATGATCATCAAAGGAGTTATAAGTAAACACAAGTACGTGGTTATCATTGATCATCGGTATGCCCCTTGCAGCACAGATGAAAGAACGGATTGCAACAGAAGCTAAATCCAAAGCCTGGCCTTGTGAACAAAGCATAGCGGCAGAGTCTCATCTCATCTCATTATCTAAAACCGCTTAATCCTATATAGGGTCACGGTGAAGCCGGAGCCTATCCCGGAAACACAGGGCGTAAGGCAGGAATACACCCGACGACGGGACGCCGGTCCATCGCCGGGCATTGCGGGACAATTTTAGTCTGCGAGCCAATCAACCTATCCAGGAGCATGCTTTTGGACTGTGGGAGGAAACCGGAGTACCCGGCGAAAACCCACGCGGACACGGGGAGAGCATGCAAACTCCACACAGAAAGGCACCGGAGCCGAGAGACTCGAACCCGGGACCTTCTTGCTGTGAGGCGTCAGCGCTAACCACTGCGCCACCGAGCCGCCCCTAGCGGCAGAGTGCCCCGACAAATCTTCAGGTTTACAAGTCATGAATTACAGCTACTGTTCTTCTGAACAGTCAGGTAGCGACCCGCACGAAGCACTTTCAGCACTGCAACTAAACAATGCCAGAGCACCTTTCATAGCTTTCGGAGCAGGGTAGCGGCCCTACACAATTAGCACATTCCGTGTACTCTATTAGCTAAAAAGGCAACTTTTGCTAGGATTGCTCAATGTGATTAAAGGGTAAATGTTCCCAGGACCAGACGCAGGACGCAATCGATAAGTCATTTGGCTGATGTCCGGGGCTTACCATCAGGGTGTACGTCAATCTTGGTTCAAATGAGCCCAAAATATGTGTGGGATGTGGAGTGCTCGAACTTTGAAAGTGAATCCACCGGTGTCATATGTATAATATTTATACATGTAGACATGAGGAACACATGGCATTGTTGCTGATTTGCTGTTCTTATGTTGTTGTTGCTGACATGCCAATCTCTCCGCAGCTCTATGCATCGCTTTGTGACCCTCGGGTGAAAAGCGCTCTGGAAGTGAAATTATTATTTTTATTGTGGTGAACAAGGAAGCAGCTCCTCCCCTGCCAGTACATAGCGTTTCCACCACCAAGACTCCTAATGGGCCTCCTCGTGGCAACACACGGTAACTGGGTGTCTCGCGACTCCAGGCCAACTCATCAGGAGACCTCGATGCTGCAGTGGTTCCCAGAGGCATGTTGTACAGGCCCACTCTGTGCGGACACATCCTGTTCTCATCAGCCAACCACTGCCCCGCTGCCTTGTGGGTGAGTAAGAAGACAAAGGCTCGGGGAGCAAACCCTGACAGAAAAGCAAGTGCTGGTGGCGCACTATGGGCGGTCCTCTGAAAAATTGGAGCTTGGGCAGCCTTCTGCAGCTGAGGAAGTGATGGTCTTCCTGGCACTTCACCTTTCCACCAGAGACCTTTTCCTGACAGCTAAGTGGTGATAACGGAACTCGCACAACCCCCACATCACTTTAAATAACCTCAGTGCGCAGGTATTCACTGCTGTTTCTTGTGAGTTCTACCTAGATCGCTGCAAAATGAAACTCTACTGGTGATAAAGTGGGCGGCGCGGTGGCGCAGTGGTTAGCGCTGACGCCTCACAGCAAGAAGGTCCCGGGTTCGAGTCTCTCGGCTCCGGTGCCTTTCTGTGTGGAGTTTGCATGCTCTCCCCGTGTCCGCGTGGGTTTTCGCCGGGTACTCCGATTTCCTCCCACAGTCCAAAAGCATGCTCCTGGATAGGTTGATTGGCTCGCAGACTAAAATTGTCCCGCAATGCCCGGCGATGGACCGGCGTCCCGTCGTCGGGTGTATTCCTGCCTTGCGCCCTGTGTTTCCGGGATAGGCTCCGGCTCACCGTGACCCTATATAGGATTAAGCGGTTTCAGATAATGAGATGAGATGGTGATAAAGTGTCTGGCGACGCGGGTATGGTTGAATGACTCGGAAGCTCCTAGCTAGGCCCCTACACGGTAGCGGCACAGGACGATTATGGGATTTGAGTGGCAGCTGCTCCCGGCAGACCCCCGTATGTCTGAGCAGCCCTGTTCAGGAACCACACTGTTCACCCCAATTGGAGAAAGGCCTAGAAAAGGTGGCCGAATAATTTCCCACACAAATATTCCTGGATAGGCTACCACACTTATTGGGACAAGTAACATAAAGAGTCTGTGTAACAACACCTATGGCACGAACAGAACGAAGGACTGCACTTATTGCAGCAGAGCTGAAGGGTTAGAACATCGATATCACTGCTCTTAGCAAGACTTGACTTATTGGTGGAGGGTCTCTAAGGGAGGAAAGAGATGGTTATACATCGCGATGCAAACGGTCTAACTCGATGTTTCCTTGGTAGCCAATATGTAGGATTTAATACGGGGATGGGGGTAGGGAAATCAATAGTAGGCAGGTTAATGGGCTTTTTGTTGCTGGTGGCCTGATGGATGTAACAAGGGCATACAAGTATCAGCTCACGGGAAATGGCCAGGAGGTTGGGGTTTCAAGGAACTGATGTAAGAATCAAGCTCCTCAGAGCCACGCATGTGTAGGTGATCATATCGAACAGGGGCCAGAGCCCACCTCTGGGGACAAGGGGTGCAAAGAAGGGCCACACCCAGGATGCGACGCCACACATCACGGGGCACCTCCCCTGGTGTAAGTTACTCAGCAGGACAATCAAACTAAAGAGCTGCGCATCCTTGAATGGCAAGATAAATGGATGTCACAGTTAGAGATGGGAATCATTGTTAGATATGGGAGTCCCAGCGTTAGAGATCAGAGTCGGAGTCAGCATTAGAAATTGGAGTTCCAGTGTTAGAGATGAGAGTAAGTGTTCGAGAGGCACCAGCACTGGGGAAAGGTGATCGTGGATGGCAGTTCGAGTGAAAACTCAAGCAGTAGCATTCTGCACACGTTGTAGACTATTAAGGTCGGCAGGAATACCAGTGAGTAGTGCATTACAATAATCGATTCGTGAAGAGATCGAACAAGTGGATTAGCTTCTCAGCCTCGGAGGGTGACAATGTTGTGCAGTCTGACTATATTTCAAAGATGGAAATAGTCTCTCTTTATCACCTTGTTGATGTCTTGAAGGTGAGGAATCAAGAATCATTCCAAGACTCTGGACTACTTTAGCAACGTCAATTGTGTGATCAAGGTACAGCCCCGCCTTGCACCCTGTTGGGATAAGCTGACCCCCCACGACCCTTACGTGATTAAACAGGTACTATTAATTGCACGGGCGACGCGGTGGCCCAGTGGTTAGCGCTGACGCCTCACAGCAAGGTCCCGGGTTCGAATCTCTCGGCTCGGGTGCCTTTCTGTGTGGAGTTTGCATGCCCTCCCCGTGTCCGCGTGGGTTTTCGCCGGGTACTCCGATTTCCTCCCACAGTCCAAACGCATGCTCCTGGATAGGTTGATTGGCTCGCAGACTAAAAATTGTCCCGCAATGCCCGGCGATGGACTGGCGTCCCGTCGTCGGGTGTATTCCTGCCTTACGCCGTGTTTCCGGGATGGGCTCCGGCTCACCGTGACCCTATATAGGATTCAGCGGTTTCAGATAATGAGATGAGAGGAGATTAATTGCACTTCTAGATTGAGTAAATAAAATCTGTAACTACGCCTCAATCCAAATGGTGACATTATGACATCTATATAAAGCAATTTCTATTGAAAAAATGTTACATACATGTGCATTCTGAAATGTATTAAATCTACATAAATGTTGTTTGTTTAAAATATTACTGTAGTTAATAGGCAGCCCTAATTTTTTTTTTCAATTTGCGACTAGAAATATTTGTATTTTCTTCATAAGCTGTAGATTCAGTACACCACCACACATTTTGTTTTTAATTTAATTGACGGTTTTATGAAATTTGCCAGCAAATTTCGTTTGGGAGACAATACGTCATTTGGACGTGACCTCCGGCTATTCAGCCAGCAATACTTTATTTCTCATTGTCAAAAACAAAGCTAAATATACGGATCAAAATAAAAAAAAAACTTTCATTCATATGACTAAGTGATAATTCATGCCCGAGTGTGTAAAGTAATTCGAGTGAAAACTGGTTTGAAAACGCATCCTTTGTTCATCATTGAACATGTTCAATTTGTTTAGTAAATTATTTTCTGGAAATGAATGGTAGATTTTATGCACTGGTGTCAGCGACCTGTGGTTGATGACATTCTCTTGTTACCATAATTCCTCAGTCCAAGCTGCAGTCTGCACGCAAACAGAATGAGTTTCATAAATTACACTAGCGTCATTTCTTTGGTTTGATTGAACTTGGCACCATGGGACTCACTTGCATCAAAATACATGTTCCAAAAACCTGGGTAGAGTACTGTTATTTTGCTGAAGATTATATTTTATTGCTAATTAAAATTACTAAATATAAGTTGTTAATTACATAATTGTATTGTGGATTGTTTAAGTGTGGAAGATTTCTATAAATTCAAAGTAATCGAATATAAACTTCTAACACACAAATCTTAATCAAATGAGAAACCACCGAGAAACCGATACCCCATGGTGGGAGCACGAGCTACAACTGTTCATGAATTAACAGTTTATTACTTTGTCTAGTACGTACACAAGTCTTATCAACCGAGTAAAGGTGAAATGACTCGTGTTCTATACCCCAATGGACTTCCTATCTGTGCAAATGACTCATTTGTCCATCTCCCAGCACTCCCAAGGATCCTTGAGATGACTCGACCAATCTTACAATGGGGTGTGGGAATGCTCCCAGATCCCTATCATGCGGTTGAGCGAGGCCTCAGTTTATAAGAAAACACTTAGTCATAGTATATTGAAATCCATGCATAACCGGATCAGGGTTTGCTTACTGAAATGCAGCTGGATATTGGTCGAGACAACCAATGGACTCAAACCTAACAAAACATACATAGGGTTTAACCAAGTTACAGCAATTGCTCACCTGAGGTGGTAGATTCAACCCTAAGTATTCCTTGTGAAGAACCCATAATCATTATCTCTCTGCTGCATAGCTCTATCAACTGACGACAACCAAACACTGCTGATATTCATTGAATAAGGAACAAGGAAAAAAGCACTCTGCCTGTTTGTTGAACTTGTCCATCTTCACAAAACAGCAGCTCTCTTCTAAAGGGAATGCTTGCCAATGAGACTTGGACCAATCGTAAGAATTTTTTTTGCATAAGTGTAACAGGCATTCACTATCCTTTCACCCAGTTAAGAACTACCAGTGAAACACCTGCTGCAAAGCAAGTGTTTCTTCAGGAACTTGTATCTTCCCGTCTACAAGGCCCCCCTAAATCATTATCAAACTCTCCCAATCTCCCAGACTGTTGTTTTGTGAATCATATTTTTAAACAAATTCTCCAAACTTAAATCTTGTCACAGTAATGAGTAAATGCCTCTTAAAACTGGTGATCCAGAAGATAACCGCTAGGGAAGTCACATTTAAGGAACAACGTGCATGCCATTCATGAAACGTGCACATTAATAATAAATTAAATGTGTAATGTGAATATGTATGTTTGCTGGAAAGACCAGAAAACCAGTGCGGAATTAAGGGCGCATGCAGGGAGAAAATAACGGATGTGTTAATAGTAAGATTGATATGGATCAATCATGTTGCAAGGGAAAAAAGATGATAATTGGGTGAATTCTTTCACGAAATTTGATGTGGAAGGGGGGTAAAGTTGGTAGAGGTAGGCCAATCAAAACGTGGACAGACATTCGACCTTAAGACAATGGCATACCCAGATAAAAATTGGGAGAAACGTCTTAGTATGTATGTTTGTCTTGATGTTGCATGAATAGCAGCGCAATTTATTCTATGATTTTAGACTCATTATTCCAAAGACTGACCCTGAAGAGCAACAGTTTAGGGATGAAAAAAGTTAGTGAACCCTTTAAATCTTTCTATTTCTGCATGACATTGACCTAATTGTTAGCAAATCTTTATCTACATCATATAGAATGTGATTAAACAAATGGCATAAAAAAAACATCTATTTTTTATTAACTTAATGTGCAAAATGATCCAATATAAATTTTCTTTGTCTGAAAATTGTTAATTTTTACATTCAGTAACATTTCGTAAACCATTTAATAAACGTTGGGCTCCACCAATCCACTGTCAGGCAGTGTGTACAAATGGAGAAAATTCAAGACCATTGTTACTCTTCAGGAGCGGTCGTCCAACTAAAATTACTCCAAGAACAAGGCACGCAATAATCCAGGTCACAATGTATCCCAGGGTAACGTCTTTGAATCTGCAGGAATCTCTTGCATTGGCTGTCTGTGTTCATGAGTCCATCAGGAAAACACTGAACAAGAATGGTCTGCATGGGCAGATGGCAAGCAGGAAACCACTGCTCAAGAAAAACAATGCCGCCTGTCTGAAGTTTGCCAAAGACAACCTGGATGATCCAGAAGGCTATTCGAATAATGTTATGTGGACAGTCAAAAGTGAAAAATGACCGAAATGAGAAATGTTTGGCAAAAACCACACACTGCATTCCAACACAAGAACCTCATCCCAACCGTGAAGCATGATTGTTGAAGTATGATGGTTTGGGGAAGCTTTGCTGCCTCAGGACCAGGACGGATTGCCATCATTGACAGAACCATGAATTCATGATTGTACCAGCAAATTCATCCATGAGCTGAAGCGTAACAATGGCTAAGTCCAGACCTCAATTAAATCGATATGTTGTGACAAAACCTGAAGCAGGCAGTTCTTGCAAAAAAGTCAAAAAATATCTGAGTTGAAACAGTTCTACAAGGAGGAATGGGTCAATATTCCTCAAGAGTTGTAGGACACGTTTGGATGAAGTTATTGATGCTTAAGGTTCACATACTTTTTCTGACAAAGAAATTAAATCTCGGATCATTTTGCTCAATAAGTAAATGCATATATAGATTTTTTTGCATGTGCTATTTGTATAATCAAGTTCTCTTTATGATTAGGACTTAGATGAATATCTGATCATATTATATGAAATTAAGGGTTAACAAACTTTTTTCAATACTGCAATTTAATCGTTAGGGGGGAGGATTATACGTAATCAACAAATGAAATATGCAATAATCCACTGCGCGTTTAATAATCAGCAGAACAGCCTTCTGTTTTCGCTACCTTCATCTTTCTCTTGTCACCCTGAAACACAGATAATAAGCAGTTGAACTATTACTTAGTTACATCGTAATGAAAAAATCTCATCACAGCAGGAAGTAACGTCTGCCAGCAGGAGCACCAGTGTTTGTTGTTTATACTCTGTAAACAGCTGGTGATTCAAAGTATGCAGATATAAATATTAGCCTACACTTGCACCAACAAGGACTTAGAGGTAAAACAGTCTTCCGGTACTAGCAAAATATCAGTTTACAAATAAGTTGTGGTAAAACAATAAATGAGTGCTCACTTCATTGCGCAAAAATTACAACGTACTATTAAAGATATGGGTAGTGAAATCAGTAAACTGTGTACACTTTAATTAGCAATTTAGATGTCATTTAAATCGTGATAAGACAATACTAAGTAAATTAGTTCACAGTGGAACAAAATCCAACAAGTTGTCACCTTATGCACGTTGTGAAGACAAGTTCTAGAAATGCAAATATTATTAAGTGTGCCAATATTTGCAAAGACAACACAACACTCCACAACTTGCAAAAAAAACAAGTACAATTTTCTGCTTGTCAGCTACACAAAATAAAAGTTTGTTTCGCTGTATATTAGACAATTCTATAACATAAAATAAAACGTTCCACTCGAAGACACGAAGCATAAAAAAATGCATATCTCACAATCTAAGGCACATGTAACCAGCCAATCAGGAGCAACAAAAACACATGGGTGGACATACTAAAGCCAAAAAACAAACGTTGTTGCTGCTGATTTGCTGTTATGTCGTAGTTGTTGCTGACATGCCGTTCTCTCCGCAGCTGTGCAGCGCTTTGTGACCCTCGGGTGAAAAGCGCTATAGAAGTGCAATTATTATTATTGACATACTTCGAATATCAACAGAAATGGACTTACCTGTGAAATACTAGGAGTCATCGTAGCTTAATTCACTGTCTTTGTCAGTCTCATTGTAAGTTTGCCAATTATTAGATTCTGCAGTCTGACTGTTGTCAGGGTTCATCTCTCTACAGTCTCCAATTGAAAACGCCTCTTCGTTACTCACACAATCTTGTTTATATTCACTTTGTTCTGTCTGTTGTAAACAATAAGCATTCCTGCATCAGTCAATTCATCAAACGTGTGCAGCTTTTTACGCTTAAGATAATGAAATATAATGAATGATAGTATTATTTCTCAATAAAATCCTCAGTTTCAGATGTTAAGAGTTTGACATGAGAATCCTTGGCCACATACCTTTCTAAGGAGCATTATACATACCCACAATTATAGACCGATTCTGTGTATAGCCTTAGATACTTTCTTATCAATACCCGCTTTATCCTCCACAGGATCGCAGGAGGCCAGAACCCATCCCAGCCGACAGCGGGAACAAAGTGCGGGAATACCCAGGGTATGATGCCAGTACATCGCAGGACACGTTTTTAGGGCAATTTACTCAGCAGGCCAATAAACCAAGACAGCAGCGTGTATGGACGGTGGGAGGAAACCAGAGTATCCAGCAAAAACTCACGCGGGCATGGGGAGAACATGCAAACTCCACAAGGCATCCGAGCCGGGAGTCTAACCCAGGTCCTTCTTGCCGTGAGGTGAGAGCGTTACACATTGCGCACCATGCCGCCCGACTTACACACTGTCGGAGCAAATAATTTTTAGAAAGCACCCATTAAGGTGAGAAACCCACGAGAAGGTGGTATTGATAGCGTGTCTCCTAGGTGATGTTCATAACACTGCACCAGGTCGTTATCTAAGGTTAAGTTGCCGCAAAAAAAGGCCCATAACCATCTCGTTTCACTCTCCACTGATGTTAGTCATCATGGCTGGGAAAGTAAATTAGGTCACCAGGTTCACAGCAGACGCCACATAAGCACTGTGCTACCACTTTCCATACATCACACACACATTACACATCACAATCACATGCATACACCATAAATTAACTGTAATGGTCAGCACCGTATATTAATGTATATTACATATAAAATCCAATGAGGATGAATAACATTTTTAAACCAGTGCAATGCTCTTTTCTAAATTGTTTCTCTCCAAAATCAAATATTTCTCAAAAACAGACCAACTAAACTTCGCTAACCTTACATCAACCAAGAGTCATTATTTTGCCACTTTCTTTACATGTTCACTTGCTTGATTCATTTTCGTGACCTCTTACTGATAATCACATCAGCTCAGGGCATGCAATTTTATTTATATTTTTAACACGTAAAGATGCCAAGATTGAGTGAATTTGTATTAATTAACATTACATGGACTGGATGTACCTTGGATGTTTTAGACTAATGATTTCAGTTACCAATTTTCACACTGGGTTAACATTAAATTGAGAACAGAGACATGGTACTTTAAGAAAATATTCTGCAGGATAGCAATCAACCTTGAGTTCAATTATTCTGAATTAATTTGCTATTGTAAATCACCAAAGTAATTTGAAAATTCTCAAGACATAACGCTCTACACCAGGAAACCCTTTCCACATTGGAATCCAGGATCTCAGCAATGTCAGGTCATAAAACGCCACTTTAATTTGACAAATTATATATTTCAAATGCATTCCCAATACTCCTACTTTAATAAATGTAATTACATGATCAACAAGTGGTACGACTAAACATTTTTACTGAGGCCACTGTTTACTGAAATATCATGCTAGTACAGATTACGTTTTATTTCAGATTTTAGACAATGGTCTTTCTGCAAAGCACATTTTTCCTTTTAGGCAGTATTATTGGCAAACATATTGGTTTTTATTTATGCTTCATCACTGCCAGTGGGCAGCGCGATGGCGCAGTGAGTAGCGCTGCTGCCTCAGAGCAAGGTCCCAGGTTCGGTTCATGGCTTGCGTGCCTTTTATTGTGGCATTTGCATATTCTTTCTGTGTCCGCGTGGGTTTTCACTGGATACTCTGGTTTCCTCTGACCCTCAAAAGGCATGTTGCTGTCGAGGTTAATTGGCCTGCTGAGTAAACTACCTCAAAAAAAGTGCCCTACGATGTACTGGCGTCATATCCTGGGTATAGCCACGCCTTGCACCCGTGGCTACCAGGATAGGCTCTGGCATCCCTGTACAGGATTAAAAAGGTACGGATACTGAACTGAACCACTGCCAGTGCAGTATCACCAAATCACTTGTTAATGTCACTCAGCTTATTAGAAATATTTAACAGAGCAGTGTTAACCTGCATCAGCTGTCAAGCTGAAAAATGAGTCCTTGCGGGCTTGATTGGCACGAACTCCAGATTCGGCGAAGAGGAAGTGGCAGGCCAGAATGGCTGCAGCGAATATGGTTGCACAAGGCGAAAGCCCTAGTGTGGGAGGAATTTGGAGAGGCTATGGAGAAGGACTTTTGGCTGGCTTCAAAGAGGCTCCAGGTAACATCTGACAACTCATGAGGGAAAAGCAGGGCACCACCCAGGCTGTTATCAGCAAGGGAGGGGAGGTGCTGACCTGGACTGGGAATATCGTCAGGAGGTGGAAAGAACACTCTGAAGAACTTCCAAACCCGACAGACGCTGCTTCAAGAGAGGAAGCAGGGCCAGAGTCTTTGGGGGGGGGTTAGAGTCCATCTCCTCAGTTGAAGTCATTGAGGTAGTCCAGAAACTACACAGTGGCAAAGTGCCAGGAGTGGACAAGATCTGCTCAGAAATGTTGAAAGCCCTGGATGTTGTGGGGCTGTCATGGCTGACAAACCTTTTCAATGACGTGTGTGTCGGGAACAGCACCAGGGGATTGGCAGACTGGGGTGGTGGTTCTCACTTGAAAAAAGGGGGACCAGAGGATGTGTTCCAACTACTGAAGGATCACACTACTCAGCTACCCTGGGAAAGCCAATACCAGGGTGCTGGAAAGGAAGATTTGTCAAATTTTCGAACCTTGGATTCAGTAGCAATAATACAAATTCCGTCCTGGCTATGGAACAACAGACCAGCTTTTTACACACTCACAGATTCTTGAGGGGTCATGGAAATTTTCCAAACCACCTTAAATGTGTTATGTGGACTTGAAAAAGGCTTATGGCCGTGTGCCCCAGGAGGTTCTGTGAGAGCTACTATAGGAATACGAGGTAATGGGGCCGTTACTGTGCGCTATTTAGTCCTTGTTCAACCGGAGAGCTGTGTTCGCATCCTTGGCATATAAATTTATCCCGTTTGCAGTGAGCGTTGGGATCTGCCAAGAGTGTGCCTTGTCTCGTACTCTGTTTGTAATTTTCATGGACAGGATATCAAGGTGTAGCCAAGGACTGGAGTGTATCCAATTTGGGGATATGAGGGTGGCATCACTGCTTTTTTGCAGATGTTGAGATATTTGCGCCATCAGACTGTAATCTCTTGCATGCACTGGAACGGTGTGACCGAGTGTGATGCAGTGGGGATGAGAGTCAGCACATCCAAATGAGGCCATAGTTCTTGCCAGGAAAAAGATGGATTGTCCACTTTGGGCGGGGAGTGAGCAGCTGGCTCAAGTGGATCAGTTAGAGTATCTCAGCGCCGTGTTCACGAGCGATGGTAAAAGAAAGCATGAGATTGACAGACGAATTGGGACAGCGTCTGCAGTGATGCAGGTGTTGTACCGGACCGTCGTGGTGAAGAGGGAGTTGAGGTTGGGAGGCAAAGCTCTCAATGTATTGGTTAGTCTTCATTACAACCAACACCTATGGTCATGAGCTTTGGTTAATGATCAAAAGAGTTAAGGCCTATAAACAGACTGCTGAAATGAGGTTCCTCCGTAGGGTTGCAGGGCTCAGCCTTAGCGATAGAGTTTAGAGCTTAGTGATTCGGGAGGATCACAGAGTAGAACCGCTGTTCCTCCGTATTGAAGATAGTAAGCTGAGGTGGCTCAGGCATCTGATAAGATGCCTCCTGGGTGCCTCCCTCTGGAGGTGTTCTGGGCACAGCCAACTGGGAGGATTCCCCATGGCAAACCCAGGTCACGTTGGAGGGATTATATCCTTCAGCTAGCCTGGAAACGCCTTGGAATATCCCAGGAAAAGCTGGAGGAAGTGGTTTGGGAAAAAGATGTCTGAGCTGCTTTGCTAAGCCTGTTGCCTCCATGACCCAGAGCCCAATAAGTGACATAACAATGGATGGGTCGATGCTGCTAATCCACATAATTTGAGAAAGGACTTCATTTATAAGCCTCTGCACATTTCTCAAAAGCAGGCTCTCAAATATTTCCTTTAAATATACCTGACCTGGTCAGTTATCTGGCTGACAGAGAGATAGGAGGCCACTAACAAATTATTTGGAGGTCAACTCATCTGCCTAAATATTAAGTAAAACAATATACTGATGTAGGTTTTCATGGCTGAGATGCAGTTACAGCACATCTGAAGATGCCTTCGAGGGAGGCGAAACATCACAAAGGAGAGAGGAGTGCTCAACACAGCTATCCCAAAAGAACAGCTTTGATAAGCAATCATTAAGATCTACGCGACTGTCCCGAGAGCAGCTTTTCGCAGAAATCATCATGCATCGAGCCGTGAAAACCTACATCATTATAATCATGATGAAAAACAATAAATTGTTCTGCATTAATTACCCCAGATGGTCTGAGCTAGGATACTGTAACTTGCCGATCTCTCCACCTCCCCCTCCACTGAACAATTGTTAAAAAGAGCTACATAGCTCAATGGTTCCTTGACGAAACAAGTGTGTTATGGCTTTAACAAACCTCGTCGCATGCAGGCATAGCGTTCCCTTGAACCATTGCTCGTGTGGGAGTCGAAGTATTACTTTGTCTGTAAAAGTAAAAATGTACCTTAAAATGGGGTCAAGGCAGTCAAAAACAACACTGTTTAATTTAAAACGTGCAATGGCCAGGTCTAAAGTTTTAGAAATAAAAAGTCAAGTCGTTTCAATTAATGTTAAAAGCATGACACTTACATTTTAAGCACATGATTTGAAATTTATTTCCATTATATATTAGTGACCCTTGAACGAACTCATACTGTACAAACGCATTTGTTGGTACAATACACCAGATATGAATTGGCATTAGTGTAGGCCAATCAGTTTGAAAGACAATGCATGTTATCAAAGCCTTGTTTGCATTTTTCGCCACATGTGTGGCTTTTGCAAACTAGACACTTTATGAAAGGTGTCTATTTTGGTGTTTTAAGATCTTAACACCTGCATAATTGCCATACATGGTAAAAACCTTTATGAGTCTTTACATAACTTAGTATTTGGATTTTTCAAGATTATAAAATTCAACCTGTAAGAATTACTAATTGTGCATATAGTTCGACCAAAATACAGCACCTTATTGTATGGCTTGTCAAATAGACAGACATGTCCTCTTGTATGTCATCATCATCATCCTCACTTTCCAGAATACGTCTAAAAGAAAAGCAAAATTAACACATATAAAATATTAAGAATGCTATATATACTGGTATATTGATGTAGGTTTTAATGACTCAAAGTATGACAATTGCTCCTAATGATTGTTTCCAAAAATGCTTTTTCGGGATAGCCGCGTCAATCGCTCCTCCTCTCCTTAATGAGGTTTCGCCCATGCTGGAGGCATATTCACGTGTTGTGGGTGAGTCATGTGACTGCTATTTATATGTCAAGTCATTCTCTCCTTCCGCATCACTCCCTTTCAAGGACATTGGGGGTGGGGTCCATTTGAAAGGGTTCTGTTGTTTTGATCTTATTAAATTAACTTTGTCTGGTCACACCCCTGATTTACCAACTAATTTGCCAGAAATGGTAAAAAAAAACTTTTCTATTCTTTACTTATGTATATTGGCAAAAGTACCCATAGCTGAATTTGAATTTGTATTTCATGAATGCCTGCAGAGTTATTCAAGTCAATGGTGGGTGTTCTTGTCATGTGAAAGGCACCACTAACAAAATCAGTAAATATCTCGAGAAATACATAATAAAAAACATCTTTACAACCCATCAGAACATACAGTACATACTCAAATCACCTAAAGACAGACTGTCATTACAGACAGGTGTGTATTGCATTCCTTGCAGCAACCGTGAAGAAGTGTACATTGGGCAAACAGGTAGAAAAATAGCAACAAGGAAGAAAGAGCACGAGGTACCAGTGCAACTGCTGCATACAGAGAAATCGGATAAGGCAGCCCACAGTGCAGAGACAACCTAATCGATTTTGACATCATGTGTACTTGTTGCTATCCGCCACAAAGGACTGAGATTAATCCATGAAGCAATAGAGATTCACAAGATGGGAAAAACCATGAACAGCAAATGAGAAATGAAAATAAAGCTAAGCCAAGACTGGCGGGCAGTTTTTTTTAATAAACAGTAGACAGCCCTAAAACACTAAATGCAGACAACATTAGGAGAGAACACCCACTGCTGACTTAAATAACTCAGCAGGCATTCAGAAAAAAAATCTAACTAATTGGTAAATCAGGGGTGGGACTGGCTTAAGTTAATTTAATGTTAATATGCGAGCAAAACAATGGAGCCCTTTCTAATGGACCTTCTCCCCCCTTCTATTATCCCTGGAAGGGAGCAATCGACGAAGCTATCTAAAAAGAGAAGCTGTGAAAACCGACAGCGGAACAATTGTTCTTAAGTTACATTTACTTTGGAAATGCAAAATACAAAAAATATTCAAACCTTGTTTTGGTCCTTTTTCCGATAACTATGTCATCTCCACTCATGGATGTAGAACTAAATGATGCTTGGCTGTGTCCAGACGAACTAAGCTTTGAAGCTACAATTTGGATGTCACTCTCCACATGGGACGGAGAGTTTTCATGGCTTTTCAAGACTGATTGGGAATCCTCCATCATGGAACTCATGTCTGCAACGTCTCCAGCAATACTCACTAAAAAAATACCCGAGAATAGCATGCCATACCAAATATTAGTAATAAGTCCTCAAGTAAAAAATGTTAATTTTGTATAATATTGATGTTATTTTTATACACCAATTAAATGACATGTGCTCCTTGAAAATAAATGTATTCTTTTGTGTTCAATAGATTAGTTTCACTTATATAAAGTGAATACTAAAGTCATTGTTTTCTCATTTTATGAGTTTTAATAGGAATATTAAGTTCAAATAGTTATTTTCAATTTTACACTTGACCTGAGCGAGTAGTATACAACAGAATTTTTTTTTACATTAAAACATCACTTTTTTTGTGCGATAGAAACAAATGTTTTTAAAAACAAATGAGTATGCATGTGAAATCAGCCATCATTATATGGTGCACGTAGGAATGATTAAGTAACCATTTTTCCTGCTCACAATCAAATGAACTGCCAAATCATGGTAAATGAAAGCTCCTCCAGTGGCTGCAGGAAGAACAGCACCTTATGACATAAAAAAACTGAAACATTTCCTAAAAAACGTTAAATGAATAAGCCAAACACGTTTTTAATCGATCGATTAATGTATTGTTTTACGACTGATAAACTCATTAAATGCACATTAAATCAAAGAAGGCATTTTTTAATCTGTACCTGGAGAAACATCCACAGAACTGTAGCATTCTACCTCCTCCTCTTGCTCCACTCCCTCTTTCTCTTGTCTCTCTGCTCCCTCCTCCTCTTCCTCACTTTCATCAAGGACAAGGTTAAATGCACTTGCCGAGGAAGAAAATGAGTTGTTAGGTATGTGTTCCTGCGAAGTATCCGGTGCATGCCTGTTCATTTGCAGACCCAATATCTCAGAAGGGGACATATTCTCACTCTCCAACAAAGAAGAAACCAATGTCAGGCTGCATTTCTCATGAGACACTTTCACACGAACACCCTGGTTCGAGTCCGAGTTTGGCGTTTTCTCACTTAAAAACACTTTATCCAATCGCATTGTTTTGAATGAGCATGCCTCATCATTCGGAATAGTATTCAAGTAATTTTTCTCTGCTCTACTACCATCTAAAGGAGACACAATGCCATCACACTGATGGCTCAAGATTTCAACACTCGTGTCAGCAACTGGTGATTGCATCACATTTTCTTGGTGGCATGGTGGCAGATTCTTTTCTGCAAGACAAAACATGCACAAAAATGCATTTCATAGACCTAGTCAAACCGATACAATTTAGTATTGATGTACGTTTTCACAGCTTGATGTGAGAATTTCTCTTAAGAGCTGCTCCTTCGGGATAGCCATGTCGAACTACGTTTCACCTCCCCATGTTGAAAGCAATAGGCTTCCAAAGTCATAAAGCAAAACGTCACGAAGGAAAGAGGAAGGCGTGACATGGCTGTCCCAAAATTGTAGCTCTAAAGGGCATTTTCTAAGGAAAAGTGAAATGTGATTTGCAAATGTTAAGTTTTTAACAACACTTCCAGTAGGCTCACCACCCGCAGGAAGGTCCGTGAGGGGCCGGTGCAATGTGGTTTGGGTAGCAGTCATGGCGGGGGGCCTCGACGACCCAATCCCTGG
>JAZEWT010000002.1:17448252-17461877 GCA_036362905.1 Mordacia mordax | reverse complement strand
GAGCTGGAGGAAGTGTCTGGGGTGAGGGAAGTTTGGGCATCGCTGCTTAGACTGCTGCCCCCGCGACCCGGCACCGGATAAGCGGAAGAAGATGGATGGAAGTTTTTAACAACTATACTATATTTAACTTTAATTATACTATATTTGGTCAACATGACTGATGGTAATACATGTGTAGAAATGGTCACCTTTGGAAACATTGTTTTCCAGCTGCATCTTCATTACTGCATCGTCTTCATCTTCAAAATCGAATTCCATAAAATCAAACTAAAAAGACATTTTAACAGCTGCATCATATATGCAGCTTTATAAATACTTATTTTATAACATGACAATCACAATCGTGAATCAAATTGTACATCTGTTCCGTGGATAAGCGATTATAAATATACATCAGTTAATGTTGGGTAGTGGCCCTTTGGCCTAGTGCATTTTTCTTTTAGCAGGTGTTAACATATAGCATTGTTACTCGTGCTTTTACACCACTGCAAAAATTGTATTGCTAGCAAGTTAATACATTACTCACATGAATACACATGTAACAAAGATGGCTGCTGAATTAAGGAGTTGTAAAACTAATGTCAGCGCATTTTATAAATATTCTAATTAAGCTCTGTAAAAGATTTAGATTTACTATAAATACACCTTACCTGGTCAGAAGCAAATATCAGGCTGGCGTTGAGCCGGGCAGACACTGACCGTCGTCTACTTGACTTGAAGGAAACTTCAGTTGCCAAAACCTGAAGTAAAACAGTTGTTAAATTGTGCAAATATCAGGTTATCACTGTGTACATGAATTACCAAAGTTCGATCTGAACGAAATATCTTTACAAACAAAAGACCGACACGACAATTTTTATACGAACCTGGAAATTCATCATACGAGCGGTTTAAAAAAAAAATTGCCGCACATACATAGGCATGTCTATTAGGATCGATAGAAAAAGCAATAAGAGAATATGAATATTTGTTATATCACAAATGCATATAGAGCGTAGATATTTTATGTATGTAGGAACAAGTGACTTAACGCTTGCACAAACCTCACATGCAGGCAAAGAGTTCCTATGAGCCATTGCTTGTGAAAGAGTCGAAGTATTACTTTTTCTGTGAATGGGATAAAGTAGCTTAAAATAGGGTCAAGGCATAGTCAAAACAAAATTGTGATTCATTTAAAAAAATGCAACGGACAGGTCTAGTATTTAAGATATTAGAGTGTATAAATATTGGAGCAATGATAAAAATGTTGACACATTTTAAGGGCACCATGTTTTCATCTATTTCAAATGCATATAGTACAGTCGCACTTAATAAAATAGTCATTTTTGGTACTCTCGATATTAATAAAAACTATTTAACAGCGAAGGTATTGGCACCGTGGTTATCACAGTAATTAGAACAGAGCCAATTGAGTTTGATTACCAGATGATACTTGAATCAATCCTGGCCTCATACAACCCATTCGGCAACTCTATACCAATTGGCTCAGTGAATTAAGTATTACCCACATGAGAAATGGCAAAGGGTTTTCATTCAGATTTTAAAATCAAGGAGATGTGAAAAAAGAGAGGGGTAGCCTTACCTTTTTAATTTTCTCTTTTAGATATCACAAAAATATTAATGTTTCTTGGTAATGTGAATTATTTAAAAAGGTCCTTTTTAATAAAAACTTAACTTTTTCAAAAATGTAAAATTCAACCTGGCATTACTACTGCTGTAAATGGTTTGATCCAGGGTAATCTACACAGAGTACCTTTTTTCATTACTTGTCAAATATACCGATATAGCCTCTTGAATGTCATTATCATTTTCATCATCGTCGCTTTCCAGAAACCTCCTATGAAAGAACAAGCAAGGTGAAGGCAGACAAAATTATGAGACGTCCAAAAAATATGGAAGCAAAAGAAAAAACACACAACCTTGTTTTGGTCCTTTTTACAAGCATGTCATCTTCGTTATCTTCATTTTCGGATCCAGGACTAAGTGACACACTGCTGCATATAGACAAATGCAGCTCCGAAGCCACACTTGAAATGTCCACAAGAGCCATAGAATTTTCATAGTTTTTCAAGACTGATTGAGAATCCTCCTCCATTAAGGAGATGATTTCAGCATTGTGATTGTCCCCAGTGGCATGAGCTAAAAAAACAAAGGACAATAACATGCCATTTCAAGTATTAGTAATCATACCAAAGTATAAGGTTAATGATTATATTTTTATTACATCAGTATTCAATACAAATTTTTTTTGGGTGATGCTTGCTTAAAAAATAAGCCATTCTTAATGTTCCGCTTAAGTGTACCTTCAAAGTGACGTGCATGCTCATTTTGTTGTTTTAGCATTTTGTGAGATTTAATAGCAAGAGACTGGGAACACTTGTTGAAGGAGATTTTTAATGTTCACACCTCTCGAGCAATTGACAAGGCTAGCCCTAAGCAGCAGCTTTTCAAAGCAGTCATCATGCATCGAGCCATGAAAACGTACATCATTACACTTAAATGTAAAAATTTGGTAAATGGTAGCACCCTTAGTGGCCGCTGGAATAACAGAACACCAGATACAACACACAAACTAAAAACAGTGTCCTGCAAAACGTTCAATTAATAAGCCAAACGTATATTTTTTCTATAGCTTAATCGATGTATTGTTTCATGACTGATGAAAATACTCATAAAATGCACATTAAATGAGAAGAGATGTTTTCATCTGCACCAGGAGAAATATCCACAGCACTGTAAACCTCTCCCTCCCTCTCCCTCCTCACCTTCCTCCGCTCTCTCCTCTTTTTCACTTTCATCAGCATTTGCTGAGGAAGAAAGTGAGCAATTGTTATGCAGGTTTCCTGCAGAGTGTTCGGAACAAGCATGTTCATTCGCAAGCCCATTAGCTCAGAAGAGGACTTATTCTCACCCTCCAAGAAGGAAGAAACCAGCCTAAGGCTACATTTGTCTTTAGATACTTTCACACGAACACTCTGGTTCAAGTTTTGCGTTGTCACTTGAAAACAAACAAACACTTTACAAATATAAAGATAACAGACTCTTACATGCTCTATTCGATGAAGGCGAGCTAAATAAATGGTTACAAATTGATTGTTGTATTGCATGTTGGCTAATGAGAACATATTAATAACATACCTGAATAAACATTCAAAGTATTGCCCTCCTTTTCTTTTTCTTGTTCTTCCTCCTCACTTTCATCAAGGACAAGGTTAGATGCATTTGCTGGGAAAAGAAATGAGCTCTTGTTAAATTTATGTTCCTGGTCAGCCTCCAACAAACCTGTTCACTTGTAGACCAGTTAACTAAAAATGGAACACCTCCTTATGCACCAATAAAAAAACAAGTCGAGAGCTGTATGATTCTTTATTACCCTTCATATTTGGCAAGCTCAGTTTAAAAACTATTCCAGTATCTAACTGAACTGGTTGCAACAAACATGCATCTTCACAAAATGCATAATCGCACTACGCAGTTTCATTTACACGATATTTGTATTCAGTACCTTGAACATATAACGAAAATTCAGTTGTGTTATAACACGGTTCATTTAACCTGATATCAGCCAATCATATGGATTTAATAGCCTTAAGTGATGTAAGATACAAAAACTAAATTTGGGAGTCATTTCCAGCTTTCACACAATCCATTTTCCATGTTAGTAGTATCCTGCAGGATCATGGATGTGAAGCAGAGGTGGATTTGTGGGGTGGGTGCAGAGTACCTTATTTGTACAGTTCATTCACTCCATTATCTTAAATGTGATCTGACCATGTAATATCCACACAATATCCACGAATGACTATTTTTACACGCACCATTCCATACATTCATCGGTGACTGATGTCATAACACACCAATTAAAAAAACACCATTAAACGCCAATAAAAACCTCAGACAACAAATGAGTTTTAACCTTAAAACTAATTTGTTGTCACACACACACAACAAACCGTCAATTTGTATGGCAGACTCTTTGAAAGGTGCTCCAGTTTTTGAGATTTTCATGTCAGCCTGCCAGACAACATGCAAGCTCAAAATCTCAATGTTGTCCCTTCGACTGATGAATACAATAATAAAATCTCAATTCAACCCCCTACTATATTCCGAACTGCAAGCAAGCATTTTCATTGCATTTATGTTTGCAGGTAACATCACCAATATCTTATCTGTTCATTAGCTTTCACATTATTAATGTAGAAATTAGACTTTCAAAAATGTATATATTGTAAATTACTTCAGAAAGTTGATAAATCAAGGTCTGTAATGTTCCTACATTTGAAGCAACTACTTAAATTTTCATAACATTTAGCTGCAATGTCCTAAATATGTCACTACCATTTCTAGCACACCTTTGGATTCACAATTGTATGCTGGTTTACTTACATTAGCCTCCAAAGTCAAGTCTGACATATCCTGGCTGATGCTACGAATTTCAAATTCTTTCTGTAGGTGGCCTGGTTCCTTTAGAGTTTCATTAGATCCGATTTCAGCCTCCCACTCTGTTAAGATCAAATAGTAATTAAAAACATGTCAAATACATTGCATGTGCATTTAATTAACAAAACACACAATTAAGCTCAAATGAATGTGCTGGAGATAGTGGAACTGGACAAGAAA
This sequence comes from Mordacia mordax, assembly GCA_036362905.1. Lineage (NCBI taxonomy): Eukaryota > Metazoa > Chordata > Hyperoartia > Petromyzontiformes > Petromyzontidae > Mordacia > Mordacia mordax. Next base: position 17,457,257 of record JAZEWT010000002.1, on the reverse strand, counting down.
ACTAAGGACCTACCTGGTTCAGTTCTTGGTTTGTTTTTTCTGCCATGATCCTTGTCAGTTCCTTGATCTGTACACAGGCCTCGTGGCGGTTCGGTACTGGCCAAGATTTGCTTGCGGAACTGCTCGTTCAAGTGTGACTCTGCTGCTACAATCTCCTGTGCTTTACGCACCTGTTCCGTGTCAAAGATAAACACATGACAGTCACATCACACATACCATACGTGATGAGATTACTTCCTCATATAGTATAATTTTGGGCCTTAATTTTCTAATCAGTCAACGCCATTCGATACTTTAAAAAATGGCATCCATTTGATTTCCACGTTGCAATCACTGCATGATATAAAGCATCTTTTCTGTTAGGGAGTTATACCACTTCAAAAGGCTGGGTTCAAACCAAACAGAAGATACTGTGACTGTATTTCCATTCACATCACAGTGGCAAGCTACTAGTATAGTAGCTAGCCTACTCCTAGGACAATGTTTGGCAAAGGCTTATTGTTGAATCTCTCCTAACTCTTGCACTGCCAAGGGGCAATGCGACTGCTGAAGGCGATGATGGTATTTGACCGCGCATTCTATGTCAAATTCTGAGGACAGGCAAGCAAATAGAGAAACTCCGTAATAGCACGTCAGTGATCAATATTAGCACCGGCCCTATTTAACCAATAATTTCAAGCAGTCTTCAACTACATGCTGCAAATGCGTTTGTAATGATGATTTGGCATTGGTCACTCAGGCAGCAACATTAAAAATAGAGGACAGCTTCAATACCGATTTAAAACGGTGCCTCAAACTTAACCCTGTGAACACGCTGATTATTGGCATTTCATAACAGCACCTCAGAAGTAAAGGGAACTCTGAATAGACATTTCTGTGGGAAGAAGACTGTCTACAATACCAAAACACTACCTTGGTGTGATGGTGGACAGAGCCTTCAGCTGTCACCAACGTCTCAGAGATGAATGCAAAAAACAAGTCCAAGAATCATCCTAATCGTCTAGCTGGGGTTGTAGAGAAAAAAGCCTGTGAACAGCATCCCTGGTGCCTGTATAGTACTCAGAAGAATAACTACCCAGTAGTTTGTCAGAAACCTGCGCATGAACCTCCTTTATTTTAGCTAAAAGCGCAACCTTACCCGTTGTTCAATGTAGTGCACACCTTCTTCCTCCAGTTTCTCAACATTGGTTTCATCACAGGAGTACATAAGGTCATGATCGGAGATCCCAAACATATCTTTCATATATAGAGAAAAAAAGGAATACAATTTTAAAAAACAGACTCACCATCAACAAGCAATAGCATGGTTTGCTTGTATGGGCAAAATGTGAGTAGTTGTCCTAAAAAAACCTACTTATTTAACCACCACCACCTCTTGGGGTGGCATATTTGGCACCGGCTGAATACATGGCTGCCTTCCCCTCACTTCTGTGGTTTGCTCACACCTCTATATTGATGTAAGTTGCCCTGGATAAAGGGCATCTGCTAAATAATAATAACCAGTATTCAGTAGCACAGCTGGAAGAGGCAGCTTTTAAAATATTCCTTTTCCATGATGCAGCAATATAAAAAAATTAAGTTTTACTTAGAAAAATGTGCATAGTAATCCTTGTATAAAATGTTTGGGGAAGAGACCATATAATTTCATGCATGCTTAGTTTGAAAAAAATTATTACATAAAATCAGACTCAAACTTTATTTTAGTTGGGTAAGGCCCAATGAGTTAAACTGATTGCCCTCTTACAAGAATCACCAGAGCCCAAGACCGTAGGAAATGGCAGAAGTTACAGCACATTGCAAGCGGGAAACGCACAAACTATAAAAGCAAAAAAAATAATGTTAACAGGATAAAGCAAGTGCCTAAACCACAATTTAAAAGTATATAAAATATATATATATACACACAAAGCCTCAGAAGAAAGCTTGACCTTAGAATAAGTTAAATACCGTAAATGTGTAAGACAATATTAACATTATAAATGGCATAAGATTACAATAGGTTTTACCGTATCTGGGGATTATGCAGGTGTTGCCAGGCAATTAATTGCCAGGCAATTATGCAGGTGTTAAGATCTTAACACCTGCATAATCGCCAGATACGGTAAAACCTATTGTAATCTTATATTTGTATACTGGCAAAAAAGTACCCATAGCATTATAAATGACATTACAAAATTTGGGTGTTGCACAAGAGAAGACCCTGGCAACGTGTGATTTCTCGATCTAAGAATGGTTAATGGGCAGAGATCCATTTAAGGTTTTTAGGATTGGTGCTAACATATGAAGAATATCAGTTAAACAAGCAGATATTGATTTTAAAAAGTTGTAGATGAAGATCACTCAGTTTGTAAATCCTTGTACGCCTGCAAAATTATATTAGCTTTAGCATACAGCTTACAGTTATTAGTTACACAAGGGATGTATAATGTGACTTAGCGGAATGGAAAAAACCATTTTGTGTATTAAAGGGTGTTTGAAGCAGCTCTTGGAGCTACATCACAATAATAAAGCAGAGGTTGGGTATACCCTCAATAGCAAAGAGGTACTAAAAGGAAAGCAGTGCTTATTTCTTGAAAAAAACAATTGTATGGTTTATTTTTTAAACAGTGAATGGAAGGTAAGTAAATGTAAAACACAAGCATTCTTAGATCACAAAACTTATGGATCAAAATGTCAGAAACAAAGTAAGTGTATTTCATATCGTTCCGAATTACATTTATGCTCAATGAAATGTAAATTGAACGTCATGCTTCCTTTGATCGTGCATTTCACCCGTTACTTACACTATGCCACTAACGAGCATTGCTAAGATAGGCCAAACCTAGTGCATTTCGAATGCACCATTCGGTTTCAATGCACATTTAACGTAAGAATGTTCAAGGTCGCGAGTAAGAAAAAAAAATCTGTTTATATAAATTGCCAGCTTGGTTACACATCCTTGGCAAACCAATATCAGAATTAATTAAATAAGCTGCAGTTAAAAACATCAGTGCTGTCTGCTTATTTTAATAACTGCATTCGTATTTGTTTGCAAGCAAAATAGCAATACACCTTATTATAATAATAATTGCACTTCGAGAACGCTTTTCACCCGAGGGTTACAAAGCGCTGCACAAAGCTGTAGAGAGAACGGCATGTCAGCAATATCAATCATGTGTAATTAAAAGCTCATTTTATCAAGAGAAGACCAAAGGAAGTTTTACCAAGTGTGTAAAGGTAGGCAATGTGTTCGTCCAGATCAGTGTCAGACTTGCGCTGTGCCGAATGCAAGTTCTGCAGCTGAATCTGTGTTTTAGATGCTCTAGTATCTTCAAGAATGAAGAGCTCTCGGAGCTCCTGCTGAGAGAAATACCTAAAGCAGCAAAAAACCCACACATTAGTCATAACTTCAATACATTTAACTGATCATATAATGCTTTAGCACTTAACTTCAAGATACCATACATGGAGATACTCCTGCAGAAATGCTACCCGTATAAAATTATTCCACCATGGGAGATTTTATTAACAGAAGTTTTCTTCCTCTAACCGATATGAAAACATCCATTTAATAAAGTAGTATTCTAACAGAGATGGTGTGCCATCGAGTGAATCGATACATCACTTAATGGAGATGCAAGAATCACACTTGAAAGAAATAGATATTCTATGGATAGCTTATGTTCTCAAAATACACATATGGTGACTCTTGCAGTCCATTGAAATTATAAGGGATTACACTGGGCAATCTATAAACAGTCAAATTACTGTATACATTTGAACAGGTTTAGAAATCGCGGTGGCCCAGTGGTTAGCACTGACGCCTCACAGCAAGAAGGTCCCGGGTTCGAATCTCTCGGCTCGGGTGCCTTTCTGTGTGGAGTTTGCATGCTCTCCCCGTGTCCGCGTGGGTTTTCGCCGGGTACTCCGGTTTCATCCCACAGTCCAAAAGCATGCTCCTGGATAGGTTGATTGGCTCGCAGACTAAAATTGTCCCGCAATGCCCGGCGATGGACTGGCGTCCCGTCGTCGGGTGTATACCTGCCTTACGCTCTGTGTTTCCGGGAAAGGCGCCGGCTCACCGTGACCCTATATAGGATTAAGCGGTTTCAGATAATGAGATGAGATGAGGTTTAGAAATCATCAATAAACTTAAGGAGATTCTTTGGCACCATAGATGAAAACACTCTAAGTCAAGTTATGTAGGTGTAACAGTCATTACCTGAAGGGATTCTTTTTATCACCAGTTGTCTGTCTGATTAGAGAATCCTTGAATATTTGGCGACGGTAGATCTTTTCCTCCACAGTCCCACAGGTGATTAGCCTGGAGACAATAAATTAACGGTTTAAAGATACTGGATACACTTACAATTACAGGTGTATTGATTGCATAGACAGTCATCGATAATCAAAGGAAAAGGAAGGTCATGAGTCTAAACTTGCTCAATGGAATGTACTACTAGCAGAAGAGACGGAGTTCTAGAGTCTAGACTGTATGGCCAGTAGATGAGAATGAATGACCTCCCTCTGAACGAAGGTTGACCGTTGAAGTCGAAAATTTGGTTGCTGGATCAGTGTATAGATTGGAGCTGGTTGAAATGAAAGGTGAGAGGTAGACAGAGGCGTTTACAGAGGTATAAAAATGTCTCATCTCATCTCATTATCTGAAACCGCTTAATCCTATATAGGGTCACGGTGAGCCGGAGCCTATCCCGGAAACACAGGGCGTAAGGCAGGAATACACCCGACGACGGGACACCAGTCCATCGCCGGGCATTGCGGGACAATTTTAGTCTGCAAGCCAATCAACCTATCCAGGAGCATGCTTTTGGACTGTGGGAGGAAAACGGAGTACCCAGCGAAAACCCACACGGACACGGGGAGAGCATGCAAACGCCACACAGAAAGGCACCCGAGCCGAGAGATTCGAACCCGAGACCTTCTTGCTGTGAGGCGTCAGCGCTAACCACTGGGCCACCGTGCCGCCCGTATAAAAATGTATAATCTTGAAATTGAAAAGCAGTGATGGGATTGGAGCATTCAGGTGATGTAGTCTTGTTTAAGGTTGGGAATGAGAAGTCTGGCAACTGCATTTGAGATCATATAAAGTTTATAGATCAGGAATTTGGAAAAGTAGAGTTGTCATTAAAGTAAGGATCAGGGTTTTGGCAACGTGTGATAGTTGGAAATAGTGGTTTCAGAAGACCGGCAGATCTAGATGAGGTTCTGGAGAGTTGAGATATAGCGGAATACAAAAAAGCTCAGATCAATGACAACTCTAAGGTTTTACAGCCTTCATGCGAGTATCTTATCAGCATTTTAAAAAGGAGAACAAACTGCAGTATTCACAACGTGGAATGTACCAAAGTACATCAGTTTGGAACTGGGACAATATTGAAAGAGGCACTTGATGAAATGGGAGAAGATAACCTTTTTCTAGGCCATAACTCGATAAAAGAAGATTGTTCTGAAAGATTTGAAGGAACGATTGGGTCCAAAATGGATAATTATTTCAAAACAGAAGTGACAGCATGGTTAACAGCTAAGGAATATGGTACTGGGTGAAATGCAGGCATCGGCAAAGACAAAAATATAGGACCTGGTTGAGTAGACAGTGATGGATAAGGTAGACAAAAGAATCAAGCATGGACATAGAATACCATGAGACTTTTTTTTACATTTTGCTTTGGACACCACACTAAAATAATTCAACATAAGTTGTATGTGTCAAAACTATCCCTCACCTTCAATAATGTTTCAATTGTTCATTAATGACTCAAAAACATATCTTTTCTATTGGATATGACACAAACATTCACAGTAACTGTAATGACGTAGGTTTTCACGGGTCGATGCATGATGAGCTGCTCTCCTCGGGACAGCCGCGTCAATCGCTCCCCGTCCGAGCGATCGACGTGGCTGTCCCGAGAAAGCAGCTTTTCGAAGCAAACATCACTCACAGTAACGTTAATTCGAAGGCTTTCGGGACCAATGTTATCGATGAATTCCATTTTTATCCGCGTTTATTTAACTTGCATAGGCGAGCTGCCTGATTGGCCGTGCAGCGGGCGATGAAGTTTAAAGCACTAATAAAAAATGGAATATAAAATAGGATAAAAATTATTTTTTAAATGACCCGCTTATTTACCGTACTCCAAAGTAGAACTTTTTTTTTTTGAACCCAAAATCCATCTATCTAGGGATAGACTAAAAGCGGGTGGCCAAACACTGACCGTATAAGACTATAATAATCTTTTCCTTTAATGAAAACCTTTAAACCATACTGATATTAAGTGATAACTTACAAAACATTAGAAAACACACATTTATGACTATAAAATAATTAAAATGTAAATCTTACTGCATTATTAGTCAATCGTAAGTCATATATTGTCAGAGTTTGGCCACACGTTTTTAGTCTATCCCTAAATAGATTAATTTTGTGTTCTTTTTTTAGTTGGGTCGCGTAAAAGATGGTTGCGTAAACCCTCCACCACCCGACAATAGCCATATAAGTAAAGTTTGTCAATGTGAACAAAACGTGCCAATTCTTCACTATCTCAGCACACTGGTGTTGGGGCGCAAACTCACAACATGTACAAAAGAAATACGATGTTTCACTGATCACTATGTTTGGTTCTAGTTAGAAGTCCCTCTGTTTTTTTAATGCAGCCAAATCTTTAATTGTTAGTTTTTTTTAATTCTAGCTAATTTATAAGTTTCTCCGGCAATGAATAGTAATTTGATAGTTTTAATTATATTATTTTCAAAATATAAATTTAATTTGTTTCATATCCTGTTACACTAACACAATCTCAGTGCATAACACTTTTTGATGAATGTAATTTAACAATCTTGGCCCTTTGTCCAATAAGACTCAATTCGTAACATCTGACTAATCTAATCTAATTAACCAAACTTTCAAAAACCTCTAATTGCCACACCCCCCTATTTGTATCCTAGCAGAGGCCAGCAGCGATTGATGAAATCACAAACTCCCCATATAAGGAGATCGAAAACAGTTTCTCTTTATTCTGAAGTGAACTCGTCTTAAGTAGGTGCAGATTGCCTGATGATGCGGATTGCAATTATCAGCGAAAACGTCGTATTTCTTTTGTAAATACTGTTTGCTCTCCAACACACCAGTGTGCTGAGATAGTGAAGAATTGGCACGTTTTCTTCACGTTGACAAACTTTACTAATTGGCTGTTGTCGAGTGATGAGGGTTTACGACACTCATTTTTACGTGCGCTAACTCAAAAAAAAATAGAATTCATCAAAAAATGCATAGGTTTAAAATTCAAAAGTTGCTCAAAAGACAAAGATATCTACCGGTAGATGACAACATTGTTGGTTTGTCCAATGCGATATGCACGATCCACTGCTTGAGCATCAGTTGCTGGGTTCCAACTTGGATCCATAATTACGACACGATTTGCAGCAGTAAGTGTCAGACCCACTCCACCGACCTAGGTCAGTGGAAATAATACATTAGCAGTCATAACAATATAGAACAGCCGAGCTATTGTAAGTAGTATTCGTGCCTGATCACTACCACCACTAAACAACAGACATTAGTTATTTGCTATGGCCATGCTCAAAACTGTCCACACCAGTTGTGAATTCTAATTGTCCTTGAAAACAAGTGAAGCTTTTGCAAGACCAAAATCTGCAGGACATCTTTCCACTTTTAGCAAAACGCTTCATGAAATTGGTTACTTAACAACGAAATAATACTACTGTATATTGCAAATGGTATTGTTTGCTAACACCGTGTGCTAAATAATAAATTGGCACATTTTGTTCACGTAACAAAGCTTTATTAATCGCCCATATCAGGGTAGAAGCCAAACACATTGTATTAGGTGAAAACATCCATATAACACTACTTAGCTGTATGCAACGCTTTGTGACCCTCAGGTGAAAAGCGCTCTATAAATGCAATTATTATTATTACCTGCGTGGTGAGCAGAAACACATTGAATTCAGAGCCCTCCTGAAACGTCTGGACACGCTTCTCTCTTTCGGAAAGATGCGTTACTGTGCCATCGACTCTCATCACCTTGAATTCCTTCAAACATAACAAGTCTTTTAAAAAAAAATTTCATAAAAAATAAAAGGTAATAATATAATATACCAAATTATGTTAATTTCATGTCAGTTCATTTTAAGTTTCAGCAAATAACAAGAGATGAATCATGTAAACAAAATGTTATTTTGCATACTTTTTTTGAGGGATAAAAGTGATAAATTATTAAAAGAAAAAGCTGCGATTTAAAAATGGGTTTGATAAATATTACCAGACATTAAACTGTGTATACTTGTAAAAACACGGATTTAAATTACTTCATAATACATGAAAATGTATATTACCCACATCTGGAAAGACTAGAATTTTATGATCTAACCATAAAAAAACATAAGATTACTTGTCCACTGGGTAATAGAAGTGAATTATATAACCCCAAAAAGTGGGTTTAAATGTAAACCTCAGCACTGCTACAACAAAGATGAATAGTCATGGGTCTGCTGTATCATATTTTTGAATATTAAATTAACCAAACTAGTCCGAAAGAGCACTTTTATAACCTTATTTGTCAGGCATTGGTGCTCACAATAAAAAAAATTGGTGAACAAGCTATTGTGTACAAAGTGTAATGATGTAGGTTTTTCACGGCTCGATGCATGATTGCTTCGAAAAGCTGCTCTCTCGGGACAGCCGCGTCGATGGCTCTCTCTCCTCGCGACGTTTCGCCTCACACGTTGGAGGCATCCTCAGGCGAAGTGTTCGTGCGCGGCTTCTATTGTCTCCTTATATGTGTGGGCGTGATGCGTGTGTTCTTTGTTGTGTGAGTACTGCACACCTTAGCCCACCGGTCAAAAACGATTTCAGACAAACAACACCTAAGAGAGGAGCTACAACATCTACAAGCACTGGCGAGTAATGGATATACGAAAACAGAAATCCAACGTGCCATAACAAGAGACCGGAGACAGAAACAGCAAGAAAATGAAGAGGAAGATAC
>JAZEWT010000002.1:17422114-17440999 GCA_036362905.1 Mordacia mordax | reverse complement strand
GGGGGGGGGGGGCAACGAACGCAACCGGTGATCCGTGGAGATCAGACTCAAGCGAGCCATAAGGCGCAAAAGGTCGAGAACCCAGTGGCCTCTTTACACGGCGCCGTTGCAGGAGGGAAACGTGGTGTGCGATGGATCTTCATTATGATCTAGAGCTAGTGTAAGCCCAAGCGCACGACCGCACACACATACCCGTCCCATCCCACAGATCTAGTCACTGAAATCCAGTTTTTGTGTCAGGTCACGGAGAATATTGTAAATTATAAATGTGTCGTTTAACACTCCACCACCCGACACGGCCAATCAGCAAGGGGTTGTCACGTTTGAACAGAAGACGCGCCAATTCCTTTACTATCTCAGCTTTTCAACACACCGGTGTGCTGAGATAGTAAAGGAATTGGTGGTGGTGGCGGGTTAAACGACACCTTTATAATTTACAATTTTCTACGCGACCTGACCCAAAAAATGGATTTCATTGATAATATTGGTCACGAAAGCCTTCGAACTAAAGATCTAGTCACGTTCAAGCAATGTTATATTATTCACACAAGCGTGCACAAATACACACACACACTTGGCTCGTTCTCAACAACCACGCTCCGGTTGAACAACGACGACGACAACAACGCTTAATAGTTTGACGACATTATGAATCCGCATACGTTATAGCGATAACATAACTTATAAGGCGCAGCGCAAATCGCACGCCTGGTCGCGGACGTAACGCGAACGCGGTGACGTAGCGAGGAGACCGCAGATGGGGGAAGGCGGCGGCGCGGTCAGCCGGCACCAACTCGCCCGACAACGGGGCCTATATATTGTTTTCGGCCAATTAATTCATATATTTTTTTGTTGTTGTTGAGGGAGTAAAGCAATGGAAAACCGAGAGAAAACACAAACTCCACACAGATAGGCGCCGGAGGCGGGACTCGAACTGCATCGGACAGAACTTTTTTTTTATCTCCTTTGAGGCTCAGATGTTACCGCTGCATAAACACCCCCTGGCCACCCGTTTGGCGAAGGCTGCGTCCTGTGTCTGCCGGGACAGACTCTGCCCCCCCCTCCCCGCGCCCCTGTAAATGATAAAGCGGGTACTCATAATGGTGACAACGTGCCCACTCTAGCGACCGCCGCAGGGTGGATTCAGCCGTGCAAATCGCCGTGATCGCTCTCCCATCGCTTGTATAACATTGGCCGTGCTCGATCCGCTGCTGGATAATCCGAAAACACCAGCGGTCTCTCCTCGCCAAGGTTGCGCTAATTCACCCAGCGGCTCCTCACGCCGCCTCAAGCACCACCACCCCCGGATCCGGGCCCCTTCTTCGTGAGGCGCCGTTGTTACCACTGCGGCGGACGCACAGCCACTAGAATACCTGCAGTCGCTCGCGGCAGACATCGCGGCCGGTGTCCCAGCACAAGCGACGAAAGGGCGTCGCGAAGGTTAAACGAGCGGCGATCGCCGTTGACTTCAACACGGGGGCACCCGGCGACAAAGTTTAGAAAAAGGCGACAAAGTTTAGAAAAAGGCGCCAAAGTGACGTGCGCCGGCAGCGTCTCGCGCTCCCTCGCCCTCCCAAATCTCGCGAGAGGTCGGCGCGCGCACGCGCGCGGGGCCCCAGTTATCGCGATACTGGGAGCGGGCGGGGGAGGGAGGGGGAGGAGCTCCTCCCCCCCCCTCCTGCCACTGCACTGTTATGTAATCGATTCCGATTTCGACTCAAGCTTCCAAAGTCAATCTCAGTCTTCATCCTGCGTGTGCTCCACGTACGCTTAATCACTTTCATCCACTTAATTGTCCTCACTAAAGTGCCCACGGTGCCCTGAAAATATTGCTTACCTCCCCTCGCTGAGCAACTGTTAAAAAGAGCTGCATAGCTCATCGGCTGCTTACAGCTTAAATTAAAACTGACATCTGAAATGTGTCCGTATTAATTATTTACGAGGCGTTTAGTCGATTGAGTCTATTATGCCACCAACCATCATTAACGACTATGTTGTGGTCGATACCTGAAGCCGCTTTTGAAATGGCAGCTGCCCCCTAAATTCCGCCTCCTGAAGGCATGGACCCTCCCTACAAGCCATGTAAAGTGTGCGACAGCTGATGATAACTGACATCACTAAGCTCCACTCATCACCTCCCGTCCTTGTGCACACATAGAAATAATAGCTGAGCCTTTACGTTTAAAATCGTTTTCATGATATCCAAGAGTTAAGTAATTAAACTGACAATTGCTTGCCAACGCTGTTCTTTCGGGATGGCCGTGTTGAGTGCCCCTCCTAGCTCCTTCGCGACGTTTCGCCTCCCACGGAGGCATCTTTCAGGCGTTCTGCGACTGAAAACCTGCATCATAACATGAAACGGACAACAGAGTAGTGTTCGGTTCATTAATAATTGTATATCCCAACTCTCGTAAATATGCTAATAAATTGTCCACGACTGAATTAGATTTTCCTGGCAGAATTATTTGAAGGAATCTCGCCAACAAGCGTGGTGCAAACAAATTCGTATGCAAATTTTATGCATTCAGCATGAAACCTTCATGTTTAACTTACATCCCACTCTCACTGTGACTGCGGATTCCCATATAATTCACATCCATGAAATGTTATTTCAAATATGCAAATACAATAATGCTCAATCCCACCCCAGAATGGCGTTGGGCCTCCACTACACATGCACACTACTAAAAACCAATCTCAAGCCAATTGCTGCGCGTTATAATGCTTTACCTACCTTCTGACTTGAGATGTTAAATACGTGTCAAATATTTGCTATTCTATACTATTGGCACTCATCGTCAATAGGTCACCCTTTATACATTAGGCGTAACCTAAAATAACGATTACGTCCATCAGTCAATGGAAGTTGAAGACCAACGTTTATGCACGTGATTACACAAATTATTATATGGTCAAGTGTTAACAGATAACATGTAAAATGTGAAGTCCTGTCATTTCTTACTCATGTCACTGCTAGAAGTAGGGCCTCCGCTGAATGGAGTTCTCGAGACGCCGCACCCATCCTCTCTAGAGCAGACGTTCTCATAATTTTGCACGTCAAGGTCCACTGGGATCTGGTCTCCACAGACCACTAGGTGGCGTTCGCGGCCTGCTAGTTGGCCTGCTTTTCCACCTTGACTCAACATCATGAAAGAGGCGCAAATATGCACGCTTGACCCACCCACACACAACCAGAATAACTAACTACGGTTTGCCCATTGACACACCGTAGTGGCAAAAGTGGGGGTTTTAAGAAAGCGGCCCATTGTTTTTAACAGTCTGTCTGACAGTGGTTCTTAACCTGGGTTCGATCGAACCCCAGGGGTTCGGTGAGTCAGTCTCAGGGGTTCGGTGGAGGTCAAGACACACACCTCACTCATATGATTCGTGATGACACGCCCCGCTTGGCCATCACTGGCTGCAGGTGATCACATTTTATTTTTCCAATAAAGAAGGGTTCGGTGAAACGCGTATATGAAACTGGTGGGGTTCAGTACCTCCAACAAGGTTAAGAACCACTTAAATTTAACTGTTGATTACAGATTTGAACCTTTGGAGTGTGAGTTGGTTGGGCTACACCCCGTGATCAAGAGTAAGGTTCAGCAGCGGCATTAACTAGTCTAAATACAACTGTAATGGGGCGGTACGGTACGCAGTGAGGAGCACTGCCTCCTCAGGATACCCAGTTTTACTCCTAGCATCCAAACACACGCTGCTGCCTATGTTAATTGTCCTGCTGAGAAAATTGCCCAAAGTGTGTCCAGCGATGTATTGGCGTCACTGTATCTGTCGGGAGAGGCTCTGGCCCACCGCAATCCTATACAGGATTAAGCGGGTAATGATACTCTCATCATCGCATCTCATTGTCAGAAACCGCTTAGTCCTGTACAGGGTCGCGATGAGCCGGAGCCAAACCCGGCAGACATAGGGTGCAAGGCAGGGATATAACCACGATAAGACGCCAGTCCATCACCGGGCATTGCGGACAATTTAGTCTGCAAGCCAATTAACCTACGCAGCAGCATGTTTTTTGAACTGTGAGAGGAAACCGGAGTGCCCGATGAAAACCCACGCGGACACGGGGAGAACATGCAAACTCCACACAGAGATGCACCCGAGCCGATATTCGAACCCGGGCCCTTCTTGCTGTGAGGCGACAGCGCTACCCACTGGGCCACCGTGCCGCCCAGGTTCTGATACTGAACTGAACAATTGTAACGGAAATGCAGGTCTAGTCAGATGCACTCAACAATACATTTTGCACGATCACATTTTATTTGATTCTAAATACTGTACAACAAGAAAATGCACAATAGATCACACGAACAAAATATGACTAATTAAACTATTCTAGTATTACAATACACTTTCAGAAAGTCCTCAATTTTAAAAGTGTAAACATTGCAGTACTATATTTCATGCTTTTAAAGCACCACAAAACTACTTGCAAAAGATTATATTTTAAACATGTAAATGCAGCAATAGATATTTCCTATTTTTTCTTGACACGAAACATTTATTCAAGGAGTCAAATAAATATTTGAATATGTCACTTTACAACCCCCTTGGGAAAAATTAAAACATTCTTTAAGATACGTTAAAAAATCAAGCACGTTAGAAGAATATGAAATCACAAGCACGTTTATTTAAGAGCTGGCATCGTGATTTCAAAAAGACCACATGAGACACAAGCCGTAATGAAGCTTTATATCATCCCAAGCAGTTGTCCCGGTACTTGGCAGCAGTTGATTTGCCTTTACATAGCGTATACTTAAATCACAAACACAAGCGTGCTTAGGATGGAAAGTGGCCATCACTGTCTTGAGAGCGAGAGGACAAAATCTGAAGACACCACTGCTTATCCGAACGGGGTGAAAAAAATACAGACAAGAAGACGGACACAGGGAGACGGAGAGACAACAGTTCATACTAACAACGGTAAATGCCGCTCGCCACTACGTGGCGGTGTGGTCCCCACGGTGCCAGTGCCAGGCGTGGTGCACATCGAGGTCACGCGAAGTGTCAAAGGTTCGCTGACAGGAGGAGGTGACGGAACAGACCCAGGTTGCATAGGCTGTCTGACTGAGATTAATGGTCGAGGCAACCACCTGAACTCCCAACTGTGCCAATTCGTTGAGTATTAGCCGCCTGGCGCTCCGCTTGCTATAGTAAGTATTGCTCATTCGCCCTATGTTGCTGTAGGAGGCAGACTATCTCCAACTGCCCAGCAGCATCCTTCACGAACCTCCTTCACAGTTTATACCAGGGACAAGGTCAGCACCACCGCGGATAGCATTCCATATCCGCTGCTTGTCCAACGGGGCACTGCCTGCCGCTCTGCAGAGCCACGCGCGGTTTCTACCGCTGCCCTTCATACCGCCACCGATGCTGTGTTTGGTACAGCCGTCGCAAACAGCCGCTGGTATCATCAGCAGCAGGATGCAGTGGTGCCCCAACATCAAGCACCGCCAAAGCCTCACAGAATCACAAACAATAAATGGATGTTTCATTATGCACTGGTGTAGAATCCAAGCACATTGCAGGGAATCGTAACACTGCTGGAAAAAGCCGTTACTCTACAACTGTGGTGCCAAGCCTGGCGCCGTGCCAAGTTGGGTGCATCTCGGCACCCGTGCCAGAGCGAAAAGGTGGTCTCCGAGTTACAGCGTTGTGATTGTACAAAGCCGCGGGTCAGCGCTGATTGGTGAAGGGTGACTGAGGGATACACGCTGGTAAACAAGCCTGGTGACGTGTTGGTATCGTGCTGTATTGCTGAGTTGTTGTTAAAGTTGACGCGTTATGGAGACATGCACGTTGTGTTCACGAGATTGGGTGGCATTAATAAACCGTCGACTTCTATAATAAAGCGAGCATCGCGTCCTCCCATGCCTGTCCTGGAGAGAGAGAGGACATTCCCACGTCAGTGCAATCGTTGTTGCGACAGCATGGTGAGGACGACCTGGATCAAGAGGTCCGCATGCTGCCCAACATAAGTTCGTTTGTCCCAAATAGCAATCTCTTTCATTTACCCTTCCTATCAAACATAGTGGAAACGTTGTTTCCCGGCAGATTTTCCATCACATCAATAGAAACAACCTTATATACCCAAACCAACTTTAGCACAGAAACTGCCTCAATTCACTAAACAGAGCACTACATAATATGGAAAATCCCACAGCTACTGTGACTGTCATTGTGAACCGAACAGGATCATCTGACACCATGGACCACATCATAATCTTCAACAAACTCTGCAGAGGCTTTGCAATCACAATGTTCCCATATGGTTAACAAAGTTTGTAAAGAAACTGCACCGCTACAGCCACTACAGCCTCTAATTTTTTAAATGTTGATATGCCGCTCATATGTTGTTGTTGACATGCCGTTCTCTTCACAGCTCTGTGCAGCGCTTTGTAACCCTCGGATGAAAAGCGCTCGAGAAGTGCAATTATTATTATTACTATTGGCCAATTCTTATATTAAACTACGTCCTATATGAATAATGTGGCTAGGTATGCGTCAGGTCACCGATCATTTCCTGGCCTCTCATTGGTTGATGGTATTTGTGACGCCATAACCAAGCCCACTAGATGGCGTAAATGGTGTTTTCCATTTATTCCACGTATTGCATTTAATTCATTTGCAAGAGTAGGGTATTATTTGCTGGCGTCATTGTCCAACTCTATGGAATTTAAAGGGACGACCCGCAAAAAATGACCAGCTACTGCGAAAACTTGGCAGGACCATCCTGAAAACAAAGCATGCAACCCAGTGAGGCTTTCCCACATAAACAAGAATAATGCGCAATAAAAAATCATCAATAACACTTTCTTAAATAATACAAGTCGATATACAGAATACAGCATACGTCGCTTCACAAAGATGAATAATTTGATACACCAAGATTTCTAGACGTTGAATAAGAATTGTGCAGCACTTACTATATGTTGTTGTTTAGTGATTCAGAGATGCAACATGATGGAGGACGCGTTGAACAATTTCTGCAATAACTAATATATTACTTCTCGCAACGTTATTTCATTATTCTCGGCAAATCGACGTACTCCGCACCATATAAATTGTGACAGTTATGGTTTAGTTCCACATTATTTCAGCTTTATTTTTGGCTGGTCGTGTAACGAAACGACTTTGTAGAAGATTTCGCCTATTAGCTGTAAGCTATTCTCTTGGCTCCGAGCTGATCGCATCGCCATCTAGCGGCCCGCACAGATTCCGCCTGGGCGGCCGCAGGCCACCATAAGACCAGTGAAGTCTAATAACAGACCTTGGATTGCATTATTCGAAGGCAGCTTAAACATCTACTACAGCACTCAGAATCACAGCACGTTTCACCAATCACTTTCATAATAACCTCAGTTCTAAATTCTATCAATACATTGCCGGCATACTTTTTTAAAAGCTAAACGTGCCAAAACCCGAAATCATAGCAAGCAGCATACGGACAGGCAACCTAAACACCTCTACTTAGGGCTTATATTCTCAAGTGGTGGTCCGTGAAGACCAGACCAAAATGCGCCAAGCGGGCCTTGAGGAGCAAAAGGTTGAGAGCACCTCTTATCCACACACCCCAAAGATCTTCGGTATAGCCTTAACATACAACCGACCAACAAAGTTACAAGCCTTGGCATTAACACTCGATCGAAGTTTCCCAAATAGATTGCAACGTGACAAAGTTTCTTGCTTTGCGTGTCACGTGAGACGTATTTAACAATCATCGGGTGCATGCAGCGTTGAACGCGTTAATTTGTATTTAAATTGAGAGAAAAATTGGTAAAAGCAGATACACGTTACGTAGAGTAACGAGGACTGCAATTTGGGAACCCTGCACTAGCAAAGTTAAATGTCTCACCACATCTCGCATTGCAAACATCATACGATGTCAAACAAACAGCTCAATATGCCTACAAAAAGAAAGCACCCTTTAATGCATGCCTCATAAGACCACGTGCAGATTACTGCGACTATTGATGTTTTTGTTCATCCCAAAACACAGCTAACACCTTCCAATAATTCGGAACAATTCAGCTACTCATCCTCAATCTTTAAAAGTCATAGCACATCACTGACTTAAAACATATGTACAGTGCATACACTGGAAACCTATCAAGTACAGAATACATTTTATAATTATCTTGTGAACATGTAACAAATTACACAAAGAGGCTCCATCATATATTATAAACCTCAGACAGCCAACAAAACAAGAGCCCATCATTTTCAACCCAACATCTTCTAACCAACGACGCTGCATTAGCAATACAACCAAAAACATATCTTAATGCACTCACCTGCAAAAAAGAATCACAACCACATTTCCTACGTGGAGATGGTGGTGGGGAATTATTATTTTTTTATTTTATAAGTTGCAGTTTAACACGTTATACTTCAAAATAATTTTTTGTTTACGTTTTTATATTTTTGCATTTGGTAGAGCAGCAATTTTGATGGAAAATCTGTGCTAGCAAGGTTCCAGATAATAATTAACATGAAAAATTGGGATTTGATGTGAAATTTGCATCAACAAAAGAGATATTTTAAAAAATCCAAAAATATCTAACGTTATTGTCGTAATGATGTAACGTTATTGTTGCTGATTTCCCGTTCCTTTGTCGTTGTTGTTGACGTGCCGTTCTCTCCGCAGCTCTGTGCAGCGTTTTGTGACCTTCGCGTGAAGGGCGCTTTATAAATGCAATTATTATTATTATTAAATATCTCTTAGCATGATTGGTTTTTATTTCACTACAAATAATCCAAGCATAACACGACTGCGCCGTTTCATGTTCTGTACAATGTGTCGCCCAACGTTTTGATTTGTGCGCGCGGAGCCTATATGTTCGTCAAGAGTCTCCTTGCACGTGAAGCGAACGTCGGACTACACGCAGCACAGCCCAGGGAAAACACAACAGAGCTAAAACAAGCATAATTTAAAGCATCGATCAATTTTTAGAGCTGCCATTTCCCTTCCCTCTGCCATTCCTTCTGCCATTCCTTCTACGCGACCTATTAAAACGTTTTGGTTGAACCGTCGGTATGGGAACACTGTTTGACATGTCTTCAAATATATTTGCACGTAAATCGACTTCTCCATCATTACCGTATTGGCCTCTATAGTTCAAACCCTCGTTTCTCAAGGGCTCTAAGTTTAGATATTTACCGGTGCCCTTTTTGCTTCCGAAATGTTGCTTCTGCTGACCTTTGCGTTTTTCACCTCGTCGCTTAGGCCCAGTGTTTTGCCGAAGGGTAGAATTCACCCGCACCTCATTTGTTTCCAAATGAGCATGATTTTCATCACTCTTGTCAAAACCTCTCATGGATTTTCTGCCATGCTTTCGATTCTTTTTCCCGTGCCTTTGTTTGTTCTTGCACGCACCGCTTTTAAACGTGACTCTTGGTTGAATCGGCTCTGGCTCCGTGATTTTAGGAGAATAGATGCCTGTCGTAGCAGGCAACTGGTTGTTAGGTTCAGTGGTGGTGGCGACTTCCAGAGGCAGGTCACTCACTGCTGCGATGTCTCCATCCGTGGTGTCAACGCTGTTCTCAACTTCACTGCTGACGTCAATTCCTTCGTAGTCAAAAGGTTTCTGATTCTGTATGTATGCCACAGGTAGCTCCTCATACTTCAAGCACCTAGAAGGAGAAACGTTATATTAACAATTTTATCACATTTGTAAAATCTGGCTGTAGTAACAAATATTTATCTGATGTAGGTTTTCACGGCTCGATGCATGATGATTGCTTCGAAAAGCTGCTCTCTCGGGACAGCCGCGTCGATGGCTCTCTCTCCTCTCCTCGCGACGTTTCGCCTCACACGTTGGAGGCATCCTCAGGCGTAGTGTTCGTGCGCGGCTTCTATTGTCTCCTTATATGTGTGGGCGTGATGCGTGTGTTCTTTGTTGTGTGAGTCCGCCTCTAAGTCACCTTGACACTAATTTCCATATCCTATTCCCACCCCAGGAACTGTGATTTCCCCCACCTTGTTTTGTCTGTGGCTAGTCCCCTAATTTCCATCTCATGAAAAGATGCCCCTCACACAATTATACGATCCCTCTCTGATGTCCTGCATTCCTGACTTCCATAACTGGCCTCCAAGGATTGGCTAAGTTTTATATATACGCTTCTTGTATAAAACTTAGCCAATCCTGGAGGCCAGTTATGGAAGTCAGGAATGCAGGACATCAGAAATTAGGGGACTAGCCACAGACAAAGCAGGGTGGGGGAAATCACAGTTCCTGGGGTGGGAATAGGATATGGAAATTAGTGTCAAGGTGACTTAGAGGCGGACTCACACAACAAAGAACACACGCATCACGCCCACACATATAAGGAGACAATAGAAGCCGCGCACGAACACTACGCCTGAGGATGCCTCCAACGTGTGAGGCGAAACGTCGCGAGGAGAGGAGAGAGAGCCATCGACGCGGCTGTCCCGAGAGAGCAGCTTTTCGAAGCAATCATCAAATATTTATCTAACGATATTGGGTGAAATGGTGGCATGGTGCTTAGTGCAAATGTATCATGAACTAAGCGACCTTGGTTCAACTGCTGGCCATGGCTAACATGGTCTGTACCAGTCACGCGGATGTCCATTCAACCAATCCACACTGATCAACGCAGCAACATATGGTCAAACCGTCTCCACGACGAGCACTGCAAAAGTGCATTGACAGCGGCCTGTAAAGTCTCATCTCATTGTCTGAAACCGCTTAGTCCTATACAGGGTCACGGTGAAGCCGGAGCCTATCCCGGCAGACACAGGGCGCAAGGCAAGGATATACCGACGATGGGACGCCAGTCCATCGCCGAGCAATGCGGGGCAATTTAGCCTGCGAGCCAATCAACCTATGTAGCAGCATGCTTTTTGGACTGTGGGAGGAAACCGGAGTGCCCGGCGAAAACCCATGCGGACACGGGGAGAGCATGCAAACTCCACACAGAAAGGCACCCGAGCCGAGAGATTCGAACCCGGGACCTTCTTGCTGTGAGGCGACAGCGCTAACCACTGGGCCACCGCGCCGCCCGGCCTGTAAAGTGCTACAATAAAACGTAAGGACATTGCGTGATGACTCCAACAGTGAATAATCAAAGACATTAAAGAAGGCATCATGTGCTCCATCTATAGTGGACACGAAATGTCCACCATAGGAAGAACGCACCAAGAGGAAACTCGACAGATTCAAACGTAAATTGAAGATTGTTTCGAAAAGCTGCTCTCTCGGGATAGCCGCGTCGTTCGCTTCCTCTCCTTACCTCGCGACGTTTCGCCTCACACGTTAGAGGCATCCTCAGGCACAGTGTGCGTGTGTCGTGTGTGTGACTCCTATTTATATGTAGGTACTATGTATGTGTTGAGTCACCTCCACTGTCGGGGTTCACATCCCGGAATCACATTCACATCCTCCTGCTCAACCTGTGACTAATATCCTTGTCCTGCTCACACCCTGAAATCACATTAACCCCTTCCTGCTCCACCTGTGACTAATCTAGTTTGCATCTCATGAGAATGTGATTCCGGGGTCTGAGCAGGACAAGGAGATTAGTCACAGGTGGAGCAGGAGGATGTTCATGTGATTCCGGGATGTGAACCCCAACAGTGGAGGTAACTCAACACATACATAGTACCTACATATAAATAGGAGTCACAAAAACGACACACGCACACTGTGCCTGAGGATGCCTCTAACGTGTGACGCAAAACGTTGCGAGGTGGGGAGAGGAATCGAACGACGCGAGTAGCTTTTCGAAACAATCATCACGCATCGAGCCGTGAAAACCTACATCATAACAAAAGTAAATTGTTAAAATTTCATATCAAGGTGGTCGGGCAAGCAACACTTACTTTCCCCACCAAGTCCTCTCATTGCACCGCTGCTCGTATTGGAAGGTGAAGCACGGCATGCCTATGATGTTGAAGTAAGCCTGCCCCACGTTCCTGGATGCTGTGTCATTGCAGTTGCGAAGACATTGTTTAAATCTGCCATCACGCAAAGAATACATAAGGGTTACAAAAAGTAATGGCAATATTTGCATTTCTAAAGCGTCTTTCACCCGATGGTCACAAGCACAGCACGAATATGTGGAGAGAATGGCATGTCAACATTAGCATCGATCAACTAAGCAAAACAACATCCACAAATCGATGAAAGACATCAAATAACAAATAAAATAATCATTAAAACAAATAGAGTACGAAAGAAGTGTTCCTGAACAGGCACAAACCAACAGCGCACCATCATCCAAGCACCCAGCAGGGTGCAGCTTCAACAATTCAAGCCAGAGGACTTCAAGGCGTTATGGAATAAGTGAGTTTTGAGACGGGATTTGAAGATGTCCAGGAACTCTGCTGACCAAATTTTCAATGGAAGGGCGTAACAGAGTCTTGAAATTAACCTATGTTTAACTGGTAGCTGGTGATGAGATGCCAGCACTGGGGATATCTACTCATCGATGGAAGTGTGGGTAAGGACTCTAGTAGCTGCATTCTGCACAAGGTGAAGATGATTTATATGGTAGGGCGGCGCGGTGGCCCAGTGGTTAGCGCTGTCGCCTCACAGCAAGAAGGTCCCGGGTTCGAATCTCNNNNCCTTGCGCCCTGTGTCTGCCGGGATAGGCTCCGGCTTCACCGTGACCCTGCATAGGACTAAGCGGTTTCAGACAATGAGATGAGATGAGATTTATATGGTAGGCAGGGATGTCAGGAAGTAGTGCATTGCAAAATAATCGATTCGTGAAAAGGTTGAAGATGTGGATTAGTTTCTCAGCGTCAGAGGGTGATAGAATATTATGCAGTCTGGTTAAATTTCTGAGATGGAAAGAGGCTACTGTCGTCACCTTATTGATGTGTGTCTCGAAGGTGAGTGAGGAATTACGACTGTGGACTGCCTTAGCAACTTTGATGGTCTGGTCGTCAGGTATCAATTGGATAGGTTCAGCCTTGGACAATTGGTGCAGGGTTCTAACAAGCAAAACTTCTGTTTTGTCGCCATTAAATTTTAGGAAATTTGAATTGAGCCAGGCCTTCACAGTTGACAGTGAGTACTAGTTGCGAAAACCATATGCATTGATTGATGGCTTCTTTGAGAAAGCGCAGTGAGTCTCTACAACTCAGCTGGACATTAGATTTCGAGCAGTGTGAGTAGGTATATTTCATCAAAAAGAAGAAGCTTTTTGAAATAACGTCGCAAATTATATGTGCATGTGCTGAAAATTAATGTGTAGCCGAGATTGCAGGTGTAATTAAATTGCACACATTGTTTTGCATGAATAAAGGGTGCATCAGGGGCTTTAAATATATGCTTTTATTTACAGCCTTTGTTAAGAGACTTCTGGATGAAGGTCTCTGGATAACGGTCATGGGGATTGCCAAAATATCCTTCACCACTTCCAACCACCAATGCTGGCTGGTGAAATGTTACATTTTAAGAGACCCAGAGTTGCTAGTGGAGATGTTGGATTATTTATTAATAAACTTAACACAAAGAACTCAACAGCGTCTTTGCTAATTCTATCAGTAGAGTGGAAGACCCGGTCCCTCGGCATGGCTACTGGCTTCAGAGCTCTGCACCTACAACCCTGAACCGATGTGTCATCCTCCCTTATATTATACCTGGTTATTCTTGTCTCATCCTCCCAACCATTATCCCGGTTAACATGTTTTTTCCTCCTACATAAAAATTGCCCACCTTTGGTTTCCCTTAGACATTCCTGGTCCCACGTTTAAAACGTTATGGTTCAAGGAATCAGCGTGCCACCATGGTAATGTCACCCTATTGCTTAGGTCTCACAAACACGCCCCTTAACCAGGATTTTACACTTTTATTGTGAATGCACAATTATCCAAGTAACTCTAAAAGGTCTGCACTTAATAGTATGCATAATGACTTGTATTTAAAAATGGTGCCACTTACATGTCTCTGCAACTCAAAGCTCCTTAAATCACATCTATCTCAACCATCCCAAAGCCATGCTGCAGTCTAGCTGAGGGTGACCCCCAGTGGCAGCTGTCCCGTTGTTGTAGGTGTACCATAACACCACCCTGCAAGTGGGCATTAGTCTGTCAGTGAGAGGCAATGTTGCTTTGTAATTATTTTTCTGTTAAGTAATTTGCGAATCCTCTTCCACAGTGTCAATTACATTTGCAGTGAAAGTTCATAAACATCCAGTGTGCAGCTATTATGCCTATATCTGCTTGATGGTTATAATTATCCACGTGATATTGTTTCAGCTTCATCACCACATTGTTAAATAACAGGTGTGTTTACACAGTGAATTTGCAATCATAATTGGTTTGTATTACAATTGTTCTGTGTTGTATGCAGGGTTCAGTACAAATTAGAAAATGTATGAAAATTTGAAAAAAGTGTTTTATATTGCTCTCTGGCGACTCTGGTAAACAACATCCGATATATGGTGGAAATATTCTTCTTTTAAGATTGCAGCTAAAGAAGACCAGGTTCATGAAATAGTATGGGTCCATCAAATAACAGATCAAACTGCAAATCCAAAGCAAAAAAGCAGTCAAACTTAGTACACAATGAATATTTCACAATGTCTCCATATCGTCTCTTCTCCATGCATCTCTTTAGTCGTCTACATTTATCTTGTCGTCACGACATATGCATCTCAGTTGTCTTCATAGCCTTTTATCACCTGTGGTTTAATGAATCTAAAAAAAGAGGGTCAGCCAAATGTAACGTCTACTTACCCCCCACCCCCATAGATAGCAGCAGCACCACTATTCTCGGGTTACCTTGTGTCACAGTCGCAATGTAGGATGGTGTGCCAGCGGTAATTACGATAGCCATACTTGTGTTCAAAGGCACCAATCAGGTGTGGGCAATGGTCATGATCGCGACAGCAATGGTCAGCACCGGCAAGTTCACCTGGAAGCAAGCACACACATCCAAGTTTTGAATAAAAACTCGACTTAGCCCAATTGACACAACTCGGTACAAAACACAAGAATCGCACCACCACACCCACGTTTCGTTTATAAGCCACAGATTCAAAATTCCAATGCACGAACCACTGTGAAATCACCAAGCCTAAGGTTTATGTTTTTGTTGCTGAACTTCCTCTTACCTTGTGCACTATTTTTCCACGTGGCGCACAGTTTGCAAGACAATAAAGATAGCGGTAATCGTTTGCCTACTTGGATTACTGGCAAGTGATCCTCGTAAGTGTCTGAAAAGAATGACAGACGTAAACCTTCAAAAGGTACGCTATGAGGAAAAGGGGGTTGGGGGTGCGGGATAATAGCAGAGGGCCACCTTTGTCCTTCAATCTTACAAACATCACTTCAGGTCACTGTCGGTCATATCAAACATGCACAAGCGTGACTCCATGGGCGGTTCTAAGGAGAATGTAAGGGTGGGGCCTCTATCAGCATACATCTCGTTGGCCAACTGACGTCCACTCTCCTGAAAAGGTCTATCACGGTTCCGGTGGCCCCATCCATCACCAGCTGTAATGCCACTACCCTGACTCCGTGCGTGCTAACGGAGCCGGAGGTGGGGTCACAAACCAGCAACAACAGATGACCCAGAATCCCAGACCAAGGACTGGAATTAAAGCCCAACATTCAAACACGAGCGTCACGGGTGGCATAATGAATCGTGCTGCCGCCTTATAGCAAGCGACTGCTGGATTGGAGACCTAGCTAGGATGCCTCTCCGGGTGGAGTTTGCTTGTTCGCTGGGTACTCTTGTTTCCTCCTGGTGTCCATAGACATGCTGTTGTTTAGATTAATTGGCCTACTGATTACATTTCGATGGACTAACATTCCATCCTGTAGATCACCCTGCCTTGCGCTCTGTGTGTGCCGGGATAGGCTCTGGCTCCCTGCCACCCTCCACAGGATTAAGTGAGTACTCATAATTACTAAAGATGTAATAATGTAGGTTTTCATGGCTCGATGCATGATGATCGCTTCGAAAAACTGCTCTCTCAGGCGCTGAGGATGCCTCTAACGTGTGAGGTGAAACGTCGCGATGGAGGGAGAGGGAGCGATCAACGTGGCTGTCCAGAGAGAGCAGCTTTTCGAAGCAATCATAATTACTAAAGATTCAAAATACGAGACAAAGACTTAAATGTGAGCGTGCAGAAGTGTGCACTGGAAATTACACTGAGACACAAAAACAGGAAAAATGGGATAGGAAATTGCATGAAAATTAGGGACATAATATTCATAATCAGGGAGAATTTTTTTGCAGGGCTTCTATATCCACTCTTCTTCAATATTAATTGGCCATCATAAGTATGTAATTGGTTATAGCTACAGAGGATGGACAGACAATACTAATGCACAGACCTTTGTTATAAAACAATAAATAAACTCGAGCAGGACATGTCGCTGGAAGGGCCGATGACCCTGTGGTCGAGAGTTACAACCGTATCATCCACAGACTGGAATATGCCCGATCCAACACCCACCACGCAGATGGAACGACAAAGTCAGTTCTTAAGGAGGGGCTAACTGATCACTACATCGCGAGATGGCCAAAGTGTCATCCAGCAGTGGATATATCATATTACATGCCTAATGACAGTGATGATACTGCATAGTCACATGTGAATGAACAAAATAAGCGAAATGGATTCATCGGTATTCTTGTATTTTTGAAGGTTCAGATTAATAACAAAAATACGAGCGATTACATCCAAAGTTAGATTCCCAGCCACGGTTAACGTCAATGAATAGTGAGCGATCTCAGAACAGGTCCTACCCTCCTGTCTCTGCCGTTCACACAGACCGGTGTGGTGACATTTGGCAATACAACCCAAGCGATTGACACGGCATGGAGAGGCATTCATCCAGCAGTAGATTGGCAATGAGCTATGAACTATCATTTTTTATTACGATTATCTAATTGGTGGGTGGCACGGTGGCGCCGTGTGTCGCGCTGTCGCCTCACAGCAAGAAGGTCCCGGGTTCGAATCTCGGCTCGGGTGCCTTTCTGTGTGGCGTTTGCATGTTCTCTCTCCCCGTGTCCGCGTGGGTTTTCGCCGGGTACTCCGTTTTCCTCCCACAGCCTAAAAAACATGCTGCTGCATAGGTTTAATTGGCTTGCAGACTAATTTGCCCGCAGTGTCCGGTGATGGACTGGCGTCCCATCGTGGGTATCTCCCTGCCTTGCGCCCTGTGTTTGCCGGGATAGGCTTCGGCCCACCGCGACCCTGTACAGGACTACGCGGTTTCTGACAATGAGATGAGATTTAATTGGTTTACAGTCAAATAATCTAGCTTCATTGTATGGCGAGCAGAGGTGCATCTGCTGGCGTCAGACGCTGCAGCAAGTTTTTTAAACTTGTGAAACTCTGACGGTCACGACGCACGATCCATATATAAAAGGCAACTTTTTGTATTTATAATGTAGTTGCACTGTAATATGACGTAATAAGTGTCCAAAGGTAGCAACTTGAATGATGATCGATTGCTACATTCATATATATCTATCTGCCCATATTGTACCCTAACCTCATCTAAAAATCCTAGGCACAACACTTGACATCACACTGCCATTCAACACTCACATAAACAAGGTCACCAGACTGCCACCACTACCTACGAGCTCTGGCAACTACCCGAGAGGATTGTGTTGCAGTCGTGGAACCGTCAGCCGCCTCAACTGCTGCAACACAATCCTCTCGGGCATATCTAAACAACAGAGCGCCAAATTACAACGCCTACAAAACAAACTAGTACACCCAGTCATTAACGTCATAGCTCGAAACCGATCCACCACAAACTGCATCACGACATTGCACTGACTCCCCATACACCACCGCATCACTTACAAAACAGCAATCTGCCACTGTGAAATCTACACAGACCTCCCATAATACCTCGCTCCTCTACTCAATCTACACAGGCCTCCCACAACACCTCGCTACACTGCTCACAATCCACACAGACCTTCCACAGAACCTCGCTACACGACTCACAATCCACACAGACCTCCCACAGTACCTCGCTACACTACTCACAATCCACACAGACCTCTCACAGTACCTCACTACACGACTCACAATCCACAAAGACCTCCCACAGTACCTCGCTACACTACTCACAATCCACACAGACCTCCCAGAGTACCTCACTACACTACTCACAATCCACACAGACCTCCTACAGTACCTCACTACACTACTCACAATCCACACAGACCTCCTAGAGTACCTCACTACACTACCCACAATCCACACAGACCTCCCACAGTACATCTGTACACGAGTCACAATCCACACAGACCTCCCACAGTACCTCGCTACTCTACTCACAATCCACAGACCTCCCACAATACCTCGCTACACTACTCACAATCCACACAGACCTCGCACAGTACCTCGCTACACTACTCACAATCCACACAGACCTCCCACAGTACCTCACTACTCTACTCACAATCCACACAGACCTCCCACAGTACCTCGCTACACTACTCACAATCCATACAGACTTCCTACAGTACCTTGTTACACTACTCACAATCCACAGACCTCCCACAGTACCTCGCTACACTACTCACAATCCATACAGACTTCCACACAGTACCTCTCTACACTACTCACAATACACAGACCTCCCGCAGTACCTCGCTACACTACTCACAATCCACACAAACCTCCCACAGTACCTCGCTACTCTACTCACAATCCACACAGACCTCCCACAGTACCTCGCTACACTACTCACAATCCACACAAACCTCCCACAGTACCTCGCTACACAACTCACAATCCACACAGACATCCCACAGTACCTCGCTACTCTACTCACAATCCACACAGACCTCCCACAGTACCTCGCTACACTACTCACAATCCACAGACCTCCCACAGTACCTCGCTACACTACTCACAATCCAC
>JAZEWT010000002.1:17344893-17401314 GCA_036362905.1 Mordacia mordax | reverse complement strand
AGAAACATGGACATTTACAAAGGAAGTGGAACAAAAGCTGAATAGTAACATAAAGCATGCTTGGATTTACAATTCGAGAGCAGGAATATGAGTAAATTGATTAGATAACATTTACTTGTTTGGGACATATTTAATATTTAAAATGTAGATGGACTGTGGCAAGAATATACCACGAGAAGTGATATACTTTGGTCGAAAATAACAAAGGAGTGGCAAAGGAGTGGAAAAGGAGCGTGTTCACCACGCAGGTGTAGCAATGAATCACTAGATTAATGCATTGTGAGACAACGAGATGGAGAAGGCTTGGCCAGACGAAGCCCTCTCCATAAAACTGTGTTGACATGGTAGTTATTTACCCTTTACATCGGTTTCGATATCGCTTGGTACGCAGGTAAGCCATAGCCAGGAATCTAATGCTGGCTCATTCCTTCATAAACGCCCAAGCGCACCGAAGCACATTTTAAAAACAGTTTTAACTATCCATTCGGCAACACAGCAAAAGCAATTAATTGTCGGACTACCATATTGCCACACGGTGGGTGCTTGTATGAACAAAAGATTTTCGATTTAAAACTATTTATTAACAATAAAAGCAATGGAATAAACGCCCTCATTTGTACCACATAGTTGCCTTTTATTGGGTTTTGATTGTTCAAATCTGATTTTTTCTGTACAACGGTAATTATTAGTTTAACAGCTATCGTTCCAGGAGAGAGAAAAAAACAGGACAAGTAGAACAGAGAGCAATGTCTGACCCGTTTACAAATTCTTTTGTTATTCCTGACCGATTTCAGCACGGACACAAAATCCACTGATGTCAATCAATTCGAAATAAAGCTTAAAATTCAGGAAATATTTTGCTACTGCGTTTGCTGCTTTAACAGTATTAAGTTGAACAAAAGATATAGCCGCTATCAGATGCTCAAAAGGACAATAATCACACATTAATCAACACTGGACAATGCATTTTTTATCGTTTTACTTTGTGATGCACAAAACCACCAAATTACATAAACAAGAGGCAGAGACAAAGAGACCATAACATAGATTATACACCATTACATGAAGAAAAAAAGAAGAGGTAACACCTGCAAATAAAATACTTTAATACAATATCTTGCGTGAAATATAAACGGTAGCATTGTTAAACAAAATTCAGACAGAAAAAAATGACTGTCACCATTTGTAAATATTTTAAAATATATAACCTAGCTTTTCACGATAACAGTTAAATGGTAAACATTTTTTGTAACAAAAAATCACTTTGCAACGTTGCTTTATTCTTCTGAACAACAATCCCACATTACGAGATATAAGAAAATTGATGCAGTTTGCATCCCCTTTTTAACGGCCTCTACCATGTTTAAAATTGTGCTTTGAATTTTCATCAATGAAACAAGCAGAGGGAAAATGACATATTTGGCCACCTGATAAGGCCTTGACTCTCTCTGCCTCTCGGGTATAAACCTTTTCACTCGCATGACACGTTCTCTCAACAGGAAACATTCCCACACTCATTTATACCAAGTGCAAAATTTAATGTTTGAGCTTTACCTTCAATATGAGTACCCCATTCACACATCCCAATACAACGTCAAAGAACAATGTAATAAATGAGTAAAGGTAATACACGCAATGCCGAAATTCCGAGGTGACACCGTGCGACTCTGGCGATCTACTCTTTTTCGTAGTGGACACAATATTGGCAAAATTAGTGCAAATTTATGTCCACACTTCAAATTGTGTCAAATTGGTGGGTGGGTTGGTAAAGCACCAAAATACAGATTTCAAATCTTATTTCAGTTAGAGACCCAACGAATATTTAAAAGTATATGAATTCATAGCGATTATAGTGCACCAAGTGTGAGGCAGTGATGCTTTAATCCCACTCAGAAACGTGTGATATTAAAGTAACAGAACAACGAAATGCAGGTTAAAACGATGGAACTTCTCAAGCTAGATCTGTGGTATTTCAATACGTTTGTCATTTTGCATAATAATACTGTATGTGTGTTTACCCTGCAACAGGCAATTCAATATTTTAAAAGTTTCTCACTTGTTCTGCATCTTAACAACGATGTACCACTGTGTACCCTACATGCCAGATAATTGTACACATTTTTCAACCTAATATTGCATGAGAAAGAAATGTGTAGTACAGGCAGTGTGGTACACAAATCATAACTTATTGTGCCCATGAAAAACACATTTGTGTCAAACTGCTCTTCCATGCCAATATAAATGTTCGTTATTTGTAGGCTGACTGCTACACACACTGCAAAATGTCTACAACGTACTCATTTATCGATTTACAAGAGGTGGGCTGCCTCTGATTTGTCCTGTAAATAAAGAACACATTGATATGGTGTGTAATGCAATTGTACCTCTGCATCTCATACCCTTTGAGGAGAAGTAATGAAATAAAGCTATTATCATCAGTAACAAAATAAACAATTTCCAGACAACTCTGCATCCAATCCAAGCCTGGCCAGGCTGACAAGACAGAGCATTGTCTGCAAATGCATCAAGTGGACATTTTTAACATGTGACCAGAATCCCTTTAGTCACGACCAATCGGCAACCGATGCTGTCGTATTTTGCGTAGAAACAACTATTTTCACATCCGTTGTCATGACCGTAACAACTGGCCGTTACATCATGAGTTTGGGACCATTTATAAAACTGGTTTGATGGCAGAAAATGCATTCACAGCAAAGAGTGACCCGAGCCAAAGATTGACAATATCCAGTGCGACCCTGGAAGTTCAGACTAAAAGGTGGCAATGCTTTCAACGATGTCCATGGCATTGCTTCCTGGCAAGCCTTGGGGCTGTTCTTACAGCGAATGGGCAGGAACGAGCGTCATGTAATCATCGGACAATGAAGAGGCTGCAGTACTGGTTCAAATAGCTCCACCACAAAAAGCTGCAAACATTCAGCACCACCAGGAGTTCCATCTTTATGCGGGGAGAAAGCAGATGCCAAATCGACGGTGCATATTGGCTGCGTTGCGTACCCATCAGTTCAGAGACTTTAGGCCAAATGCACTGCTGACTGACGTACACAGCTTCCGAATCGTTTGACGAGGAGCAAGAGAGAAAGGGTTGTGCTCTGTACTCACACAGAGGGCTTGCTGCCTCTTCCAGGTGCTCTTTGCAAGTTGCTGGGTGCATGACAGTGACACGTTGGGCCACTAGTCGTTGTGGACGTACGCAGATGTGGAGGAGTAGTTGGAGACCACCTTGGGGTTTACACAAAGTCGGCTCGAATTACAAACATAATGCATACTTTACCACATTTTTTATTGCATTTTTAAACAAGCAATGTGTTTACTAGTTATAATAGTTTAATTAGTCTTACAAAATTAAAAAAATGTTCAATCAACATTGTTTAAATGTTAGCAAAAAAAAATCTGATCTACATAAACATAAAAGTGGCAAGTTTGCTACTATAAAACAACAGTGCAAGTAAGTTTATTGGTGAAATTCCCATCAACAGGCGTACAGTCCAACATCGCATATGACTAAATAAGCGCTGAAGTACAGGCGGATGTGAAACAACTGGATGTGTGAAAACTCATAGAAATGTAGTTACATCGTGCACAAACACTGCACTTGGGTGTGGGCAGTTAATTGGTCAGGACAGATGTGGCGTTCCTGGTTTAAACAGTTGGCTTCCAGGTTACCTGGATGCGCCTGAGGATGCCTCGAACGTGTGAGGCAAAACGTCGCGATGGTGAGAGAGAAAGCGATCGATGCGGCTGTACCAAGAGAACAGCTTTAAGAAGCAATCATCATGCATCGGGCCGTGAAAACCTACATCATTACATCCAGGTTACCCTCTAATAGTGGGTGTATTAGAGCAGAATTTTATGATCAGCTGCCCTTCCGACAACAACCTCCTATAGTCAGAGGGTCTTCAGATAATTATTTGTCTAGAACCTCCAATCTGAACAATTCATTCAGGGAGACCCTTGCAAGAACACAAGACTTCAGACCTATTCACCAAGGAAGGCCCTAGCAGGAGTGCTAGATTCCAGATGTTTTAATCAAGGGAGACCCTGCAGGAGCATTGTACTGCAGGCAACACAGCTCTGGGGTTCATTGGAACACGTATACCCCTCCATCATGATTACTATCCAAGATAGATGCGTGACAGCCAGATATGCGACATCATTCTATGAAACACTTATATTCTGGGAGTGGGGAGGGGGAGTGCAATATGTAGCGACAACTTACCCTGGTTTTCAAAAGTGGTGTTTTGACAGCTCCGGGGAGGATTCTACCGCTGGGGCCGTCCCCTGCTGGACCGCGTCCCCCAGACTTGTCACGCCGCGTCGCTGTGTCAATGCCACGCCCGGGCGACTGCTCCCGCCGGTGTTCCACGTGCCGGGTTCGTGACGGCCGCTCCGCCGGGCCCTCTAGCACTCGGCCCGGGGAGTGCTCCCTGAGTCCATCCTTACTCCACTGCCCGCTTTCGCCCTCATCCCTCTGCAAGACGAAGTTTGGTGCAACAAACCGCAGGTGTGGCTCATTAACGCACAATTTTTTTTTTCAGCGCAAAATCGATTTATTACATTTTCACCCAGAGGTCCCAAGCCACTGCAGGAAACCGCAGAGAGATGGGGAGACAGTTCCATAATCAGCTGCTGTCAACCCGGCAGAAATTACGTCCAATATATTATGTCACGGGCGGCACGGTGGCCCAGTGGGTAGCACTGCCGCCTCACAGCAAGAAGGTTCCGGGTTCGAATCTCGGCTCGGGTACCTTTCTGTGCGGAGTTTGCATGTTCTCCTTGTGTCCGCATGGGTATTTGCAGGGCACTCCGGTTTCCTCCCACAATCCAAAAACATGCTGATGCATAGGTTAATTGGCTTGCAGACTAAATTGCCTGCAATGCCCGGTGATGGACTGGCGTCCCATCGTGGGTATATCCCTGCTTTGCACCCTGTGTCTGTCGGGATTGGCTCCAGCCCACCACGACCCTGTACAAGACTAAGCGGTTTCTGACAATGAGAGGAGATATTATGTCACCGGCCAATTCATAAATAAGTGTGCTTTTTTTAGATGTGAGAGGAACCCGGAAAACCCAGAGAAAAGCCAAAAGGTTTATATGCCCCCATCACTAAGATAAAAGAGTATTAAGATGGGTTTAATTCATATAATAATGATAGTTTTTCTGGTTGGGCTCCACAGCTGGCTGGCATTCCGGTGCACGGGTGGTGTCACCAAGTACATCTGTGTGATGATGTCACCTACTTCTCAAAGCATTGAGCTTTCAAATTAATCTAAATATAAGGAGTGCATTGCCAAGGGACAAATTAGAGAGGAAACAAAATTCTATTTCACAGACCTTACCCCACCTATCTCAATGCTACACTTAGTATACATTTTAACACTCTCCTGATACACTTTGTCCTAAGAAAGTGTTGAGAAAAAGTAAGAGCGTTCATTATAAATCAATGGCGTTATCTTACACTTAAATCACCCTGTATATTACATCAATAATACACTAATACACATTGTTTAATGACACTGCTTGACATGTCGTCTCGTAAATACATATTTCATTTTATTGCTGTATCAATGAATAAGGTTTTGATTCTTTGTCATCGGTACCTCGGCATCCACTCGCAATACAATGCAAAAAAGTGAAAATTGTGAACATCTCCGCGAGCGGCGTCGTGCATTTACGCGTTGATGCGTTGGTGCGTTTTTACCCTGGCACCCGTACAAGCGGAAATGCCACACCTCTCTGCGGTAGTCCCTCTGTGCAGGGCCTGATCGGTCCGACGAGCTACTGTCGCCCAGCGAGCGGGCGGGTGACGCGGCGCGCCGCTTGGCCATGTATTCAGTGTAGGACGGGGGGCCCCGTTTGTTCGGACTGCTTCTCAACGCGGAAACACAACACGGCCATCATCACCAGTGGAGAAAGTGAGAAAGTATGCTGGGAATGTTCTCGCTGCAAGCATCACAATTCAAGAAAAAATGATACAACAAAAAATTTAAAAACAAAACGTACGCCGGGATCAAACAAAAATACGGAACTCTTAATACCAAAATGCACTAGAGCAATTTTATGGCAATCATTTTTGGCAGTCTCTATCGTCATTAGCTGTGGCCGTTGTTTCTAACGTGACAAAGCCCCATCACTTTCCCATTACAGGACAGCCGCCAACACAAAATCAGAGTAAATGCAGTGCAGGCAGTGAGTGCTGGATACGATTATCTTACAATCTCTCCTGTGCAATATGGCACTTCGGGAAGGGCTGGCGGAATGCAGCGACTGTACCTGGCGTTCCGAGCAGCAGAGGTATGCTGCGCACTAGGGTCCTGCTCTTGGCGCACAAGGTTTCCCTTGCAGCAGATGATGCGTAGCTTGTTCTGGTAGGAAGAAGCCAGGTAGACTGCACCCCCTGAGATCGCTGGCCCCAGATACCGTGGGTTTGGGATGTTCAGGAAAGCACGCATGGGCTGGCTGTGGGCAACACATCCGGGATGTTAATCGCACATTGGTCCACAACGATGCTTCTCAACTGCACGTGGCAATGACAGAAGATGCATCTCATATTTTAGTATCTGCATGACCCTCAGGGTGAACAGTGGCAGAGTGGTTAATGCATTTCGCGAAATACACAGCCACGAGAACTTGCTTCCCAGTCACGATTAACCTAGAGAGAGAGTAGGTTCTCAAGCAGTCATGGGCACCCCCACCTACACAAACCCACACAGACCAGGGTTGTCAAGTATGGTCAAACACCTCCCATGCTGACATGGCATGTCGGGCCTTTGTCCAGCAGTTTATAAATTAAATCCTGTACTCCCAAACATTACTCTTAGACAAGCAAAACAAAATCTATTCTCACGATCATAATACCAGAAACGAATAATACGAATACATTATTTTAGTTTATAAACATTAAAAGGAATGTACGTATCCACTAGGGTGGTACAATTGCCAGAATGTTAAAAAATAATGGCTTCTAAGGCGATTAAGTGGCTGCCAGAGTTGAGCTGGCACCACTGAGATTCTGGCTTTGAATATCAACAGTTAACCAAAATTAAAACAAAGGTTTTCAGGTTTCAGCACAGTCATAAATTACTACAAAAAATACTCATAGTTACATTTGGTTTCATTTTTGATTTGGCTATATTTCAGCAATTGTAGATTCTTTTTATGTTTGTTTGCTAAACTACTATCCATGGCAGAGATTTCCAAAAGCATTAAAAGGTCACATGAAAGGTTTTTCAGAAGTCATGTAAGTAAAAATCACTTGCGTGGGAAAATTCCCTGACTCATGACATACAAGGCTCAGTGAGATTTACTAACGGAGTCTTCATTATCATGACATGACACTGATAACACTAATGGAATTAAAGAATGTATTAATGATTGAAATCGCGATAAGATTACCATTCACATAATCACAAGACATTGTGACTGCTATACACATTCTCAGCGTGTGGTTGCACATGCGAGCATGGGCACTGGATTTTACTGAATAATGAATGCAGCAGATAAATTGCTTTGAAGACTCTTTAAATAAATTTAGAGTGGACATACGTACACAAAAGGCACTATAGTTATTCATTGTTAAGGGTATAATGGCAAAGGCTTTTACTTGACAGCCCCATGCTGTGTTCTGACCATTAGGTATGCACTGCAAGAAGTTTTATTTTGACATTCACAGCCACTTTAATGGCTGAAGAAAAAATATATGTGCATTTATTTTAAATGTCTACATGTCCAGGAAATGAACATTTCTTTTATAAACACAATGCTCATATAATAAGTGTCTGATCGTTGTGGTAAAGTAGACCAAAATACCTTCTAAAAAGGCTCTCTTTTGCAACGTCCAGTGAAATCTCCTCTGCCACCATTGGTATGAGGAACACATTGCATCACTGCACTTTCGCATTGTGTGTTTTTTTACGCCCAATACATCCCACTGGTATTA
This sequence comes from Mordacia mordax, assembly GCA_036362905.1. Lineage (NCBI taxonomy): Eukaryota > Metazoa > Chordata > Hyperoartia > Petromyzontiformes > Petromyzontidae > Mordacia > Mordacia mordax. The sequence continues at coordinate 17,393,357 of JAZEWT010000002.1, read as the reverse complement.
TCCCTGAGAAGGCTAAAAAGATAAAAGCAACAGTAACCGCTTACCTGGCTGAATTCTTCCCATTGTTGTGGACAATCTCAATCACCTCGAGCGAGTTGAAGTGAGTCACAAACAAATAAGGCTCTCTGTAAGCTACGGATGGTAACAGAAAAACATATTAAGCAGTCAAAAATGATACTTAATTATTATTTTATTATTTGATGGACAACCTTGCCCAGGACCACTTCCAACATCAATACACATACAATTCTAACATTAATAATTATAGGTTATTTTAATTCTGAATTATTATTACCTTCCATGCAACAATTAACAACCTAAACATATTATGTGCATTATTACTTTTAAGACCCTGGCAAGGGAGGACGAGCTTATTCACCGTACTCTCCAGGTTATAAGATGCGTGTTTTTTCCCTATAATTCAAAGCAAGAGGAGGGGATGCATCTTGCAATCCAGTAGCTGTGTGTGCGAGACCAGATATGTATGACTTTATTGACACCTAGCAGTTTAGGGCATGCCTCTTACATTCAGGTATGGCCTATAATCTGAACAATACGGTATTGGTTCGTGAAGGTGGATACCCATGACTGGTTGACTACGTGCATAAATGGGCACATCCATCAAAGCAAGCGTAACAAGAGAAATCCTACCAAAGGCCAAAGGCAGGCGGCTCCACTTGAGGTCCTCTGTTCTGCTGCGTCGCCCGTACGTGTCAACAAACACCCCGAATTCTGTCCGGCAAAATTTAACGCAGTCGAATGAATAGAAAGAGCAGCTGGGAATATTATCACACAACATGTTGGGCCACATAACCCCTTTTATTCGACTGTCAAATGGTTTGACTACATCAAGGAGTTTGCAGTGATTGTCTGTCTTAAATGCACATGCTATCAAAATAGAATTAAATTGGCATAAAATTACTCTGGGGCAAGATGTGGTGGTAGATAGTTATGTATAGGCACATACACTAATTCTCATCATAAAACGAGTGTTTCTATTGTGACGGATGAGTGGGTCAGATAATAAATTGAGCATTGTGTATGTATATAAACAGCAAGGTGGCACACCGATAACACTGCCACCTCACAACAAGAAGTCCCTGGGTACGATTCTCAGTTCTGCTGTTTCTCTGTGGCGTTTGCATGATTTCCCATGTTTGAATGGATTTTTACTATGCACTCTGGTTTTCTCCCACAGTCCAAAGCCATACTGCTTAAGTTATTTAGCATGCTATCTAAATTTCCCTCTAGTGCCCTGCTATGGACTGGCGTCCCATCATTGAGTACAGCCCTGCCTTACGTTCTGTATCTGCCGAGATAAGCTCCGGCCTCCATGACCATGTATAGGATTCAGCGGAAACTCAATGATGATGATATATACGTATAAATAAAACTCACTACCACGTTTTCCCACCCTTTCCCTACAAGAACTCTCTACCTGCTAAAGCCTATCAGGATCATGAGGAACTTTAACACTGATAATCAATGTGACCCGTGTATTGTTGCAGTCAAACCAATTCTAGTGTTAAAAAAAAAATTGGCAAGCTTGTCACACCAGTCTGTAAGTAGAGCAGTCAAGCACATATTAGTCACTCGTTCAAACTTCTGAGGAATATGAATGCAAACTGTGGTCAGGTGCACTAATTTTACCATGGAAGCAAAGTAGGAACTCATCCCTGTTGGCAGCACCTGACACAGGTGTGATAGCAACAGGGAAACTGAGGTACGAGGAGGCATACACAGCCGAAGACAGCGACGGGTCATTCTTGTCCAGGAACTCTATGGAAAGTAACAACAGAACCAGACAAGAAATATTATGTGGCTATGGGTAGGTTTCAGTTACTACTTTCAAATTGTTTATTTTAATGAACATGTTTGTGTACCCAGAAAAAGGCTCTGAGGCCTCAAAACTCTTTTTCAGGACGTTATTAAATGATGTGTCCATGAATAATGATTGTCTACATGAGCTGCCTTTCCAATTTTCCATTATAGAGGCAACAATCATATTTTCCCACATTCCAAAACTTTCACAACAGAAAGTTGTGCGGGAATTGCTCTGGAGAGCTGTTCTCTCGGGATTGCAGTGTCGAGCAAGAATGCTCTCTCCTGCGAGACTCCTCCCACATTGGAGGCATCATCAGGCTTTTTACTGGTTTAGCTAAAATAAGCTGCAGCAATCCTTGAATGCCAGCCATGATTGCTTTCCAGTCTGAACAAAAGGCCTCACCTTCGAGCGTGTATTGTTTCAGCACGAGCTCATAGAACTTGTTGGTGCCAAAGATAATGCTGTAGTTGGTGTAGTGAATACAGCTGCAGGGCTCGCTGGTCTCCACCTCCTGCCCAACCAAGCAAGGGACAACAACATTTGCAACAAGCACGCACATTTTGACTACAATCATGTTACATGAACATGTGTCAGCAACAAGCAGCAGTGCCAATATATTCATTACATGAGAACCCACCTTCTGTTATATATGTATTATGAACACTGTATGTATAATAAACATTGATAATTTCAAAAAAATTTTTATCGTTGCTGATTTTTCCTTTCTGTCATTGTTGTTGACGTGCCGTTCACTCCACAGCTCTGTGCAGCACTTTGTGACCCTCTGGTGCAAAGCGCTCAATAAATGCAATTATTATTATCATTAGACCAATAAGTAAAGCATAAAATAGTATTAAAATAACCATTTTTGTAACACAGCATTGGGATGGTGGAATAGTAGAACGAAAATACAATTTGTTCAACAATAACAGCCTTGGAGAAGAACATTTTAATGAAATAATAGGAGACGTTTCAGGCAGTGGGATTTCATAGAAAAAAAGCCCGTTTAAAATGCTAAAGGCAATGACAGTTCTTTTCTTACACCAGAGAGCTTGAGTGCTGCTATAAAAAAGGACAATTGCCCAGAACATTGCCGGTTACTTTCGTTTGTCTGGTGTGCTGTGTTATTGGCAAATGTAATGAAAAGGAGAAGTTAACGCCCTGCTCTGTGCAGGGCGTTAACAAGCGGGGTACAGAACTGACCTTGCGCACACAGAACCGGCTGAGACCGCTATTGTACCGTAGAACCGCTATGTGCGTGGGCATCGCCGCGCAAATGCAGGAGGAGCCCTCCACCTGGTGGATAGAGAACAGAATGAGTTACTTGCATGGGATGTACGAAAATTAAGGGGAAATCCTTTTTGGTCTGAATTGTAAAGCACACACCATAAGAACGTAATTGCTGCATGTAAAATAAAATGCAGCATTGTAAGATGCAATTTGCATGAATGACACTATGTAAAAAAACACTATACATATTCTTCGTGTTATCAACCACTCACCGTTCCCACAGCAAAAAGGTGGCAGCCCTTGATGCTGTCAAACATACTGGGCCGCACCTCTGGCTGAGCGGGCAGATGGGACTGTGCCAGGGACTGCTTCACCTTCTTAATGTCCAGCACACACAGGGTACGGTCCTCACCTGCTCACAATAACAATTCATAATCATCATTTCGTGTTATTTGGCATTCGTGCCACTCTTATTGCACAAAGCTATCACAACCACACACACAGAGAATTGGTTAGTCAGGTTACCCCCGGTTGGCCAGTTGCGCACCAATAGTATTGGAGCAGAATTTTACTGCTGGATGCCCTTTCTGACCCCAACCTCTTGATTAATGCATTTGCAGTATCAACCAGGGTGGCAGCTGGGTTTGCAACTTTAACACCCATAAAGCACCATACCACCTGGCCACATCATCACCAAACATCCGGACAACGTGCATCACCTTTTGCTTCTCTACTACCACGATACCTGAAAATACCGGCAAATCTCTAAATTTGTACCATCGCTGCATAAGACTGTGTTCAACCCTTACAATTTTTCTTCAATGCTACTGACTCATGAGAATATATTATGCATTTATCGTGGATGGAAGAAACATTTTTTGAAATCAAACGTTTTGGCGCAGAGACATAATACATACCTGCGATCATGATGAGTTGATCCAACTCTTTGACAACGTGGATTTGAAACACACTCCCCACACCGGGAACATGTGTGAGCGCGCTCTTGGCCACATTCAACGCGTACAAGCCCTCCTCGGCTCCTACGAGAACAATCTGCAGCAGGGCGATACGGTGAAGACAGATAATTATTGAGAACTTCAGTGATTCTAAGAGTAAGCCACTTCTGATTAAATGTACAATTAGATTAACAGCTTCATCACCGACAAACTTCTAAAACAGATCACACTATGAATATTCCTTAACTGCCTTCTGCATTACACAGTCACAGTGTTGATTATTTTAAGGTGCACGTAACTTTATTTACTTATAACAACGGACAGCCCTTTGCCAATCACTTGCAGGATAGATGCAACCTAATGCCATGTCAGTGATGGGAATCAAGGAGACTTCACCTGACTGATAAGCGCTTGTCGGTGACGGCAGAGAACTGAGGACTGGCTCAGATATCACTTTCCACTGATATTGTGTGGCTGGGAATCAAAAGTAGGTTAAGGATTTCATAGTGCATTGCATGAGCTACTATACCTCTGAGCCCCCAACACATACAAATTCTGTCAGATTGTAAAATTCAAAGTAGTTCATACAATTTATGTTTAAATAATGAGGATGGGCTAAACATACGTGACATGAAATCGACTAAATCGATATTTTAAAAGTTAAAAACTAATCACAAAAGAACATACTAAATTGATTCTTTAGGCTTCAGCAAACAAAGGTCATTTAATGAGGTTTATTGACTAGTGTCGATTAGCCATTGCTTTTGTGCTCATTGGTTACCTGATCGGTAAGGGGCAGAGTACAATTGATGTCCAACCGGTCATCTCCTTCAAGCTTCAGTAAAGAATTACCCAATAGTTTCTGCAACAAGAAGACATTCACCCAGTTAAGCAAAAATGCACATACTAGCGTGCGTAGCAAGTTATCTTTAGTCACCAAATTATATTTCATAATGTATCCCTTCATTCAAATGTTACATTATCCATTATTCTAATATAATGATGTCAGTTTTCACGGCCTGACGCATTATGATTGCTTCGGAAAGCTGCTCTCGGGACAGCTGCATCGATCGATCGCTTCCTCTCCCACCATTGCGACGTTTCGCCACACATGTTAGAAGCATCTTCATGCGCTGTGTATGTGCGTGTGTCGTGTGTGACTCCTATTTATATGTAGGTACTATGTATGTGTTAAGTCTCAACTATAGCGTTGTATTATTCCAGGAACAATGGACGAAGGTCGGGGTCCATTTGAATGTCGGCAGTGCACACCTAGAGCTCTGAAATGTGGACATCAGAAGAGATTCACCAAGCATTTGAAGAACTGGGCATGCTTTCATGAGATGCAGGCTAGTGGGGGAGTAAGAGGTTGGAACTGGATTGGGTTAATGTGATTCCGGTGAGCGAGTTAGACAATGGAACCCTTTCAAATGGACCCCGATCTTCGTCCATTTTTCCTGAAATTAAGCAACGCTATAGAAGAGACTTAACACATACATAGTACCTACATATAAATAGGAGTCACACACGACACACACAGCGCCTGAGGATGCCTCTAACGTGAGGCGAAACGTTGCGATGAAGGGAGAGGGAGCGATGGATGCGGCTGTTCCGAGAGAGCAGCTTTTCGAAGCAATCATCATTATTCTTATAGTCACAACTGTGACACCGAAATCACCCATAACACCTTTTCTTAAACAGGCAACTTTTTTGAAGAACCACAAACAGCGTGTGAATTCACAAACATGGAAACACGATTTGTGAATGTGGCAGCTCATGTGCACGATCAAACACAATCACATGGACCTATATAGTTACAATTGCCCAAAATGACTTTACAAAAAGCATATAGGGTAAAGCAGGGATGCACAACTCGTTTACTGCATGAAGGGCTCATTTGGCAGATCACAGGACAGATGCAGGGTGTTAAGGGTAAAATTATTGAAATGACTTGTGGTCGAACCCCCTCTGTGTGCTATGCCACATGAAGGCACACATTAACACATACAACAACCACCGCCGCCATTCACCACGAAGAACCGGTGACGTGCCCACGGTGCTTGTGCCAGACTATATGCACTTTGAGGCCTCGTTAAGTTTCAAACGCTCCCTAGCAGGTCACAGGACAAACGAAAGCACCATTGCTTGGATGACTGAGATGACTGTTAAATGCATCACCTGTGCTCTCTACTGTGTCAACTAACAAGGACAAAGATCCCTATACAGAGTCAAGTGCCATTAGCGAGCACCTATAAAGGTCGACACGGCACAACAGGAGGTGGGTGACCAGCACCACACCTGGCCACCTGTCTCCTGAGTGACAATTTTTACATACAGCACTATGCACTCATTTGAGGCTGAGTCGACCTAGGAGAGGCCCAGGACCGATTCAGAAAATCGTCACTGGTGTTGGCCGTGAGTGCGATTTGGAACTCCGGGTTTGTAGCCCAGCGCACTAACCGCTGAGCCACCACTTTCCACAAACGCACGAATGCACGCGCGGACACACACACACACACACACATACAGGGGCATGGCAGACTCGCACACCGTGTCAGCGTCGGCGCGTTCTTGTGCCACGCGCCCGCCTGCCACCACTGACTCGAGCGCCATCACCCAGCGCTGCTTGTCAGGGAAGCTGGGTGCCAGCATGTAGAGCATGCGGCCCGGCCAGCACGTCGTGTGGGGGTGCGACTCCAGCTTGAGCACGTACGCGATGTCTGCGCAGACAGGGGTCGTGTATCGGGGCATCCAAAGGGGAAGAATGAATGATTAGAGATCCAGTATTTAAAGCTCGTTCGTAGTGACCGGGACAAAAGGTCAAAAGGTAAAAGCCACATTTATTTGAAAATCTATTTTAAATGGGGAGAAATGTGCTTTACAATTATAGAATTACATTTTTATTTGCAAAATTAGCTCGGTGTATAGTTACGAATGATGATACTTTTGTTCAATGGGCAAAAAAACTGCTTTTAATTATGGTTTAAAATTTGTTACTTTTGACTGCGGCCCAGGATCATTTTGAATTCATTCATTATCAATACCTGCTTAATCCTGTACAGGGTCATGGGGAGGTCTGAGACCATCTCGGCCGACTGGCGGTCACATCCTGGGTATCCCCCCGCCTTCTGTCGGCCGTGATTTTTTATTCTAATACAAAAAAATTAAAACCTCCCCCTTTATCCCACTTCATTACAGGGTGGAACAGTAGCACAGTGATAAGCCCATTGTACTATCCACCTGCTGACCTGAGTTCAATTACTGGCCATCACTAACATCAGTCACAGATGATATCAAAACCGGTCCAGGTCCATCCATTCACCAACTTGGACTAACCAGCATGCAGATTTGATATTTAAAAAATCATGACAGACATGGTGTATTAAATAGCCCTTCATTCATTATTGGATTAAGAATGGATTACTGTAATTAATTTAATGTTTAATTATGAAAGTCAGATATATGTAAGTATAAAGGCAGAAGATGCGTCGAACTTGCCAGTTTTCACGGTGTTCGACAGTTCCGACGGACTAACTGCTCCGTGAACAGTGACATCTCCATCGGAGAGCACAAGATCAAACTCATCCACAGCCGGCGTCCCAGCTGTACTCACACACACATGGCAAGCACGTACTGTAAGTATCATTTCATGTTGACGTATATCAATCTTTAGACACACAAACCACTTTATTAAATAATGTTTAAATTAATATTTTGCAACTCTCGTGAGTCATAGTCGGTTTTGTAATAAAACGCAATTCTTGAGGGATTACTGGTTTGGTGAAATAATGGGAAGGGGGAGACGGATTGATCTGTGCATGTTAGGCATTCAGGTCAAGCCTGTTCAGCTCGGCTGGCCTAGTAGAATCACAATTGAAATAATAATAATATAATACTTTAAAAAAAACGTGTTATTGTTGCTGATTTTCCGTTCTAATGTCGTTGTTGACGTGCTGTTCTCTCCGCAGCACTCTACAAGTATATAACGCTTTTCACTCGAGGGTTACAAAGCGCTGCACAGAGCTGTGGAGAGAGCGGCATGTCAGCAACAACATCAGAGCATTTTCATTGACAATGTAATGATGTAGGTTTTCATAGCTCGATGCATGATTGCTTCCAAAACATGCTCTTTAGAGATAGCCGTGTCGATCGCTCCTCCTCTCTCCTTCGCAATGTTTCGCCTTACACGTTGGAGGCATCTTCAGCCACTGTGTGTCATGTATATGACTACTATTTATATGTACTTATGTAGGTAATATGTATATGTTAAGTCACTCCCTTCTACGGCATTTCTTCCTTCCCAAAACAATAGAAGGGGAGGAGTGATCCATTTGAAAGCGTTCTATCGAATTCACATTAAAGTAATCTAGTTCCACCTCTGACTCATCAACTCATCAAGTTTAACTGAGTCAAATAATAGCGCTAATTTAGAGAAGGGCATAAAACAGGCAGTAAAAATAATTGTTCAACAAAGGAAGGAATAATTGTTCCTGAGCAGGCGCAAGTCGACAGCGAGCCATAATCTCAGCAAGGCAACAGTGAGCCGCATTAACAGTCCTAGCCAAAGGACATTCCAGCCTTATGAAACAAGTGCGTCTTGAGATGAGATTTGAAGATGTCCAGGGACTCAGCTAACCGATCACCAATGGAAGGGCATTCCAGAGTCTGGGAGCAGCGCATGAGAAGGCTTTGTCACCCATCGAATGGAGGTGCGATTTGGGAACATGCAGCAAGCCCATAGTGGAGGATCAAGTTGTCGTGCTGAGGAGGGTGCCTGAAGTAGGTCACGGATGTATGTCGGAGCAGCGCCAGTGAGAGCCTTGCAGGTGAGAAGGATGAGTTTAAAATCGATCATATATTTAATCAGTTGCCAGTGGAGAGACACTAGTGCTGGGGATTTGTGATTGTGGATTGGTGTGCGAGTGAGGACTCTAGCAGCCGCATTCTGTACATGTTGGAGACAATTGATCAGGTAGGCAGGGATGTCAGGGAGTACTGCATTGCAAGATGTGTATTAGCTTCTCAGCATGGGAGAGTGACAGGATGTTGCGCATTCTGGCTATGTTTCTGAGATGGAAACAGGCTACCTTCATTACCTTCTTGATGTATGTCTTGAAGATGAGTGATGAATCAAGAGTCACTCCTAGACTCTGGACTAGCTTAGCAACTTCAATGGTCTGGTCATCAAGCATCAATTTAATAGGTTCAGCCTTGGACAACTGGTGCGGGGTTCCGATAAACAAATCTATTTGGTCGCCATTTAGTTTTAGGAAATTTAATTTTGGCCAGGTATTCACAGTTGACAGTGAGGAAGACATTCAAAGTCCAGATACATTGCTGGATGGCTTTGCGTGGATATAGATTTGAATGTCATCAGCATAGCAATGGTAGCTGAGATTGATACTGCGCAGGATATGGCCAAGTGGTTGTATGTAAATGCTGAAGAGGAGTGGGCCGAGAACTGAACCCTGAGAAACCCCAGACAAAACATGATGGATCTCTAAGTTATGCCTTCTGAGGCTGGCAAACTACTTCCGGTCGGAGAGGTAGAAGCTCAGCCAACGCAGGGCACAGCCAGATAACCCTATACCCTCCAGTCGCTCAAGTATGGTAGGGTGGTCAACAGTATCGAAGTCGCTCAAGTATGGTAGGGTGGTCAACAGTATCAAAGGCAGTACTCAGGCCCAGGAGAACAAGAACACTGTGCAAGCCTTAATCAAATGCGATGAGTAAGTCATTAATAACTACTTTGACCATAGCAGTTACAGTACTATGGCCAAATCTGAAACCAGATTGGAAGAGATCGATGAGGTCATTGTTGAGGACGTGTTACTGGAGTTACACTGCCACTGCACGTTCAAGGACCTTGGAGAGGAATGGTGAATTTGAGACAGGGCGATATATATCAGGGACGTTGCAATTGAGGCCATGTTTTTTAAGCAGAGGGGGAACCGCGGCACATGTCAAAAGTGGGGGAATGATGCCAGAGCGAAGGGAGTCATTAAAGAGATGAGTGACGAATGTGGCAAGCGATTTCAAATTTGCCTGGATGATTTTGGATGGGAAAGGGTCCGGGTGGCAGTTTATAGGCCGAGATCTGGTAACTAATGAAACGACATCTCCTCATATATGGCCGATGCCTATATAACACGTGTGAGTGTCAGTTTTGAACAATAATAGTAATGGGGTCGACCAGAAAGACCAGCAGGACCACCAATCAGGCTGCCAGAAATGCTGATGTCACCATTTGGACAACCGGCCAACATTTATTCATCTTGTGGATGTGGTCCAGTTTTAATGAAGGTAAAACGAGATTTGAATTAAATGTAAAACAGACAGATAAAAAACTTACAGTCAATGTTGTCATTGTCAAATATCTTGACCATGGAGCCTTCAAGTACCAAGTACATGCGGTCCCAACCGAGCAAGCCCTGTCGTCCATTCCTGTGGCAGGGCAGGAACATTAAAAATGCTGTGCTAATGCTTATAGGCTAACTAGGCCTTCAAATTAGTGGTAAATGACGTAGTCATATATCTTCTTAAAACATGACTAGATTTAATCTATAAGAAACTAAAACCCATTTATAAATAAAGAACTACTACAAAGAGATAGCATGTAGTAATACATTTAGTGATGACAATTTTAAAATAAATATGTGAATTAAAGTCAAGGATGTATTACTTTTGGAAAACTGGATATTTATCATGAAAAGTAAAATCCCAATGTCCCTGAAGAGAATCTATTTCAAGTTGTATACATTTTACACTATGACATACGCATCACCAACATAAAAATGCAGTCAATTTTATAAAGTATGGAAAGAAGCATGCATGTACATTCATGTCTTAAATGACGATGAGATAGAAAGAACAGCACATAGATCAGAGAACACACTCACACGTCAGACACCCTATAAACTGCAGAGTAAAATGGGCAGTGGTAGCGCATTAGTAAGCACACTGCGCCGTGAACCTGGTGACCTGACTGAGTCTCCGACATGACGAGCACCAGTCGTCAGTAATATTTATACTGGTTCGATGTCGTTTTACACTTCTCTACAAAGTGAAGAACGGTAGAAAAATTCAAAAAATCTGACGCAGCTTAGGAATTGTGACAACGTGGAGTTACAATGGGCTGTAAAAACTCTTCACCGTGTGATAAATACATTTATTTCATAAACAATATGATTTTTTTGCAAGGACATACATATATTTGCATTTCACACAATTTCCAAACAACATAGTCAATGTAACATACTCAAGGAAAAACACTCACTGGAAATCTTGTGCGAGATTCTCTCGTTTTTAATCTTTAAACTTGAACACATATAAGCTCAAACGTGTGAAGGCTGACTGGTGCGGCTTACCGAGGCACCTTCATCCATCCTTGCAGCCGCAGGCTGTGGGGGGGCTCAGGCAGCTTGAGGCCGGGCGAGTTGAGCTTGTCACGCACCATGGCCTCGCTGAAGTGCGTGGCATACTCGACAGGTAGGCCGCACGTGGCAGGCAGGCATACAGAGCACTTGGGGTGGCACATCACCTGGCACTCTGTGCAAGTGGTCATGTAACATAATAGAGGAGGCTTGAATTGCATTTCCGTGGTTAATTTTTATTTTTAAGTTGAATGTTGATGTGGGTTTCTGAAGCTCGATGTATGAAAATTGCTCGTAACAGCTACTCTTTCGGCACAGCTGCGACGAGAGCTCTAGACACAGATTCGGATTGTATCGAGTATTGTTCTGGATGATATGCAATGTGTAATAATGTAGGTTATTATGGCTCGATGCATGATGATTGCTTCGAAAAGCTGTTCTCTCGGGACAGCCACGTCGATCGCTCCCTCTCCATCCATGTTATACAATGATTCAAATCCACATGCTGGGTGGGAGATGCTTTTTTAAACTCGAGGTCTGTGGGCCACGGACCACTGGTTATTTCCACAGGGCCAGTGGAAGTGGTTCATGATATTGTTGCAGATACAATGATTTAGAATAAGGTTTAATTTATCTTACATTACGTTTTTTGCCAGTGCAGGGTGGTCCGTGAAAATGTTTTGCTGTCAAATACTTATTTTTCATATGGCTAATGTTGATGAAGGCATTGAGTGGTCATATGTTCCATGGTCTATTTTTGGGTAACCAGTCACAATCCGGAGAGTCTTCAATTTTCCAATAGTATATCAAGTATCTGCATTTGCCATATTTACTGCTATGCTATATACAATGGTAAACCTGTACATGTGACCGCACGAAACTCAACAAGGGTGAAAAGCATTCGTGAAGGTGCTTTAGTACAGACCGAGGCACTTGGAGGCCTGGCGGCCAAAATGGACGGTGTCCAGGCACACGGAGCACTTGGTAGCTCTCATGTTGAGGCCGACGCTGAAGCGGTGCGGAATGTTGTGATGCATCCTCTGTTTGATGTGGCGCCCCAAATCTGCAGGAACAGAGGGAGTTAAAGCTGTAAGCAATGAATTGCATTGAGAAGTAATGACACTCAAACATGCATTCATTCATTATCAAAACCCACTTAATCCTGTACAAGGTCGCGAGGGGCGGAGCCTATCCCAGTTGACAGAAGACGCAAAACAGGGGAATACAAAGGATGTGACGCCATTACATCACAGGGCACACTTTTTGGGGCAATTCACTCAGCAGGTCAATTAACCTAGGCAGCAGCACACTCAAACATAAAACTATTTGAAATAGTTCAACAGTTTAGCTGTTATCTCAAGGACAGTAGATCCTTGAGATCACAGCTACTTTGGTTACAAGTACTTCAAGAGTACCTGTTGAAGAATAAAGCTCATCCAAATCTGGAGGCCAATTATTGAAGTCTGCAGTGCACAGCTATAGAGCTCTGAAATGTGGACATCAGGAGAGAATCACCAAGTGTTGGAAGAACTGGGCAGGCTTTCATGAAATTCAGGCTAGTGGGTGAGTCAGAGGTGGAATTGGATTGGGTTAATGGGATTCCAGTGTGCGAGTAAGACAACGGAACTATTTCAAATGGACCCCGACCTTCGTCCATTGTTCCTGGAAGAGAGCAACTCTATAGAAGAAACTTAACACATACATAGTACCTACATACAAATAGGAGTCACACACAACACACACACACACAGCGCTGCCTCTAACGGATACCTCTAACGTGAGGCGAAACGTCGCGATGGAGGGAGAGAGAGCGATCGACACGACTGTCCCGAGAGAGCAGCTTTTCGAAGCAATGATCATGCATCGAGCCATGAAAACCCACATTATTACATTTCTAGATTGACATTTACATTTATCAAGACACAAGCGTGCGGTACCATCTGGAGTGGCCGACTGCTTCCTGTGGCTTGGTGGAGCCAGGAGACTCATTGGGCTCGGTTGATGTCCCGGTGAGCACATGAGTGCTGACATAATGATCTGCTGCTGGGTGTTCGCCGACCCGTTGCTCGTTTGATGATCCACGGTTTTAAGGTGCGCAGCTGGAGGCCACAGCAGAACAAGGATAAGAGACAAAGAAATTAGCAAAAATCACTGATTCACATTAATGCTTAACACTCTGAAGGAACGAGGTGGCTCAGGGTCTTCTCACATTCCTCCCGTGCTGCTTTGAGCTCCACACGAATCTTCTGCAGCATCTCTTCCAACTCGGCCGCGCGACTCTTCTCCTTGTCTAGTGCGGCCTTCAGCTCCGTGTATGGCAAAGGCAACTGCTGCGGCGTGGGGCCATCATCTTTCTTCCACCCAAACAGGCCCTGCAAAGGTGTCCAGACAAGGTGTAGCGTACAACTAATTACGTCAGCAGCCACGTCTATAAGCAGTATCATCAAAATTGTCATTGTTCTAGCATTAATATTGATTTATTTTATGCCACAACAGAACTACTGGAAAGAAAAAAGAACAATGCAAAAATGTAACAATATTTAAATCCTCTCAACTGCCCTTTATGCACAACTGCAAATTGAAATGCCTAGTTACTTTTTTCTTCTTGGCGGGTTGATCTAGTTTAGCTTGTAGGAAGTCGATGAGCTTTGTCTGCTGACCGATGGTTCCTTCCATCTTCACTCGCTCTTGTGAGAACATCACCTGCGACACAGAAACAACAAAGCATCCTTCAGTCAATGCATTTCTTAAACACAGAGCAAATGCAAAGCTACTGTCACTGAGAAACTCACCTGCAAGTTCTCGGTCTGATTCTCCAAATCGATTTTCTCTGTTTTCAAAAGATCAATCTGGTCAAGGGATTCCTGTAGACCCTGAGTCAATCGGTGGATGCGTGTCTTGTGCGAATCCAGCTGTTGCTGCAGTTTCACTTGCTGTACACAGGCCAGTGACAAACACGTGTTGGTCAACATAAAAATATTCACGTTATTTCAATTGAACATTTTTTCTGCAATATATATGATTACGATAATGATTTGCTTTTCAGATCATTTTCAGCTTCACGTTAGAGCAGTGAGATTGTCAACTAGGATGGCACCCCATGAGTAAAGCAACGTGGCAGCAATGCCGTGCAGCGGCAGCAAAGCAGACCTCTTCCATGAGCCTCAGCTTGAGTTCCCGCTCCGTCTCCAGTTTTTGCTGCAAGCCCTTGGAACTGAGCTCCAGCATGGCATGCTTCTTCTCGAGGTTACTGAGCTGTGAGAAAGCATTACACTTTGAACCATCCAATGCAACAGTACACAAATAATTATCCTATTTAAATGCAAGCCGTTTCACATAACTGCCTTAAACACTGCAGCCGAACAATGATTATTTTATATACATATTGAATGAAGGCTCAAGGAATTCCCCTTACACTCTGATCACGACTTGCTGTCTTCCATCTGTAAAATATTTCAATCCATACCTTTCTTTAAAACTATAAATGCCTTAATTTCATCCGTGCGATGGACTTTTCCATTTTGTTGACAACATCTTGAAATGAGGTTGCATTTACATACTATACAAATTCATCTTGTACTGTATCGTTATTTGACTAGTATTTTGTCAGGCTAAGGCAACAATGGAGTGGAGTGGTGGCACAACGGTAAGCGCAGTGCTATGAATCGAGCAACCTGAAATCTATTCCCAGCCACGTTTAACATCAATGGTGAGCGATAACTGTCCTGGTTCACCCTTTCATTAACTGACACTAATCAGTGTGGTGAAGTATGCTTAAAAGACCCCCAGGATGGAAGGCGTCGGAAGACCCTCAACCAGTAGTGGAGTGACAAAGGGCTGTATATCATATTTAACATTTGAAGAATACAATGGCAACATATAAAATAATTACCATCTCCCCCAGATTGTCGGCTTTCAGTCGTTGTTCCTTGGCTATGTTCTGCAGAGCGAGGGATTCAGCCTTGTGCTCATGGACAGCCAACTCAATGGCCTGCCTCAACTCCACACTCTTCTGCTCCACACGCATCCTTAAACACAAGTAGAAGAAAGGCAAATGCTGCAAAAATTCCCACCGTGCAGACATTTAAGAATTTCGCTCGAGCTGCTCTTTCTGCCGCCGGGTTTGCAGACACACTCTGACTGATTACGTATGACAATGGCGGAGTGTGCCTACGACCACAACGTTAACAACACATCAGAGATCCATCATGACTTTACCATGAAAATCACTCTAGGGTGGATCTTATTCTTAGCATGTAACACATTCTTCTGATGTTAGGATATAGGATGCTGAACACTAAAGAGGGTTCATTGGACCAGTGGAAATATGGGACTTTAAATTTGAAACAATGTTAACGTTTCAGAAGAGTAATCAATAAGTGAAAAATAAGCTGAAATAAGACGCTTATGAAGGATTCGAACCCGGCACCCTGAGTGAGGACATATATGCAGCAGCAACAACAAAAATCACCCATTCCACACATTTTGGGTAAACGATCAAATGAGCCGAATGCATTGGTGATGGAGCGGGGGGGGGGGGTGGATGTCGATTTTCCCCTATGAAAGGATCACC
The DNA here is from genome assembly GCA_036362905.1 of Mordacia mordax. Lineage (NCBI taxonomy): Eukaryota > Metazoa > Chordata > Hyperoartia > Petromyzontiformes > Petromyzontidae > Mordacia > Mordacia mordax. The sequence goes on along the minus strand of JAZEWT010000002.1, from coordinate 17,377,400 downwards.
TGTTTTTCCGGTCGTTATCCTGCTGCTGCCGGAGCAGCTCGCGAAGGCGCTGTTCACGCCGCTCGCACTCAGCCTCAAGGGCAGAGCGGGAGCTCTCACAAGCACGCTCCTTGGCGAGCAGGTCGTCGTTCATGCCCTCCAAGTCGGTGATCTGTTGCTCCAGCTCCGTGCACGTCGTCTTGAGCATTTTGAGAGTCTAAAAAACGAAATTAATGATCAAATGCACCCAGTAACAACAAAAAGTACATATTATCTACCTCATCATCATTACCAGTGTAGTACAACCTCTATCTGACGAAATTATAAGGGGAAAACGGCGTCCGGAAATCTGTTAAATACAGATGTTTATATGATGATCTTATATGCAGAGTAATGACCATATCTTATGACAATCTAGATATTACGAAAACCATTAAAGAGTGTAATACATGTATCTAATAGCAGCAGTAAAAAAAAAAATTCTTTCCATTTTTTCCAATGCAGACTCCTGCCTCAGAATTAGCGGACAGTGTCCAGTGCTTTCAAACTGCGTTGATAGAGGTGCGTTAGATTAAGGTTTTACTGTACCTACTTAACCAGTGTAGGGTGACGGGTTCGGAGTATATATCGGCAGACACAAGGTGCAAGGCAGGGATGCATGCAGGATGAGACGCCAGTCCATTGAAGGGACAAGGAAATGTGTGCCCAATCGCTTGGCGAACGTGGCGGCGGGGACGAAGCGCGAGTGTTTATGGCCCAAGGCTCTCACCGCGTCCTGGTTGGAGAGACGTGCGTCGCGTGCGTTCAGCTCAAGCCGAAGGCTCTCCACCTCGCTCTGCGCACGGCCCCTCTCCAGCGCCGCCCCGGACAGCTCCTCCAGCTGCTTGCCCAGGTAGAAGTTCTGCTTATTCAGCTCCAGGTTCTCCTGGCTCAGCTGTCCCAGTTGCTCCTCCATATCCGTGATCACCTACGAGTGCACAAAATGCTTGGTCATATTAACAGCCTCTAGTGAGCCTCCCTGTGGTATCGTTTTCTACAGTTAACGCAAGATCTCGGACATGGTAGCCGATCAATATTCATTTCATTTGGTAATAGAGCACAATGCCCTGTCAAGCTACATATCCGACAGAGTTTTGGCAGAACAAAACTAAAGACGTAATGATGTAGGTTTTCACGGCTCGATGCATGATGATTGCATCCTCAGGCGCAGGATGCCTCTAACGTGTGAGGCGAAACGTCGCGAGGAGAGGAAGCGAACGACGCGGCTGTCCCGAGAGAGCAGCTTATGGAAGCAATCATCAACCTAAAGACATTACTGGTCATGAATTATAAGCTCTCACAATTACTCACCGAACAGCTTTCTCGTAAAGTCTCAAACTTCTTTTGTACATCATCTCTGCTTGCCTGAAAATCAGTGAATAGTAAAAAAAATATATGAAACTTAAGTGGGGTGTGCTTATACAGTATTACACAGGGTTTAACAACACCGAATAGTCATATTTCACAATGAAATTTAAAGCCATCTCATAATGTATATATTCAAGCTTAGGCCATCTTATGCAGATGATTGTTTCATAATTCCATAGAAAGTAACAAAACTAAAATGGAATTTTAATGAAGTTCAAATACAACCTCATTCACATTGCGTTATTATTCCACAATGCAAACAAATGTTTCCTACACATAAACAGACAATGTATTCAATTGCTATTGCATGAACAGCTAATTACCTCAATCAGCAAAATACAAAAATTGGATGGACATGTTTACTAACAACAATAAATTGTACATAACAGAAAGAGATTTTAGATTTTTTAAAATCTTTTTTCAAAAAGAATGTAAGAGCTCTTTAGGATTTTCGGATTATATACATTGTTTTATAATTGTTGTGTCAAGGTTGCCAAGAGTGACATCACTTGATGCTATGTGGTACCATATCCAGCAAAAAACAGCGGAAGTGATGAAATAAGAACATCACTTCCTTTTCAGAATCCAAAAGAAAACCTTTTATGCATCATCCACGATTTCGTGTAAACCCCAGATTTCCTGAACTTTTGCAAATTGATCCAAAAACTGGGACCCCACCCCCGATGCATTCCATCCAGACCGTTCGCCGTGACCATGATTGCAATGAACGCACCTTGAGGGAGGCGATCTCCTCCTCTGCCTCAGCCGTGGTCTCATCCAGCTCGGTCTGCACACGGCGCAGCTTGACCTCGAGCGCAGTGCAACTGGCGCGTACAGCCTGCAGCTCGGCCTCCCGCTCCTGTAGCTGCAGCACCACCTCTCCCACCTCCCTCTGCCCATCCAGCTTCCGCTGCTCCGCCGCGAGCGCAGCCTAAACCGCAGTGTGGGTGATCGGTTGGCAACATGTTGTTCAGATGTATGTACGTGCTCTTGCTTCCTTTATTTATTTTAACAACTTCTTATTTGATGTCCATTAATTTACAGTCAATGTTTACTCAATTTATTCATTCTGATGTTGTTGTTGACATTCCCTTCTCTACATAGCTCTCTGCAGCGCTTTGTGACCCTGGAGTGAAATGCGCTTTAGAAATGCCAATATTATTATTGTGCAACCGTGCTGTCACAACAACCAGCTCCACGTACTTTCTGGCAAATACTGTACAGTCATGTCGGTTTTCACAGCTCATGATGGGAATTTCTCTAAAGAGCTGCTCTTTTAGGATAGCCGTGTAAAGCATTCCCCCTCTTTTCTTTCCAGCATTTCGCCTCCCATGTTGTCATCAGGTTAATGGTCATTTTGTCCCCCAAATAGCTTGGAGTGCTGTGAAAGTATATGCATTTCACACCTTACGAAAGCATGAAAGGTGTGATCATGAAATGACTTATTGAGTATTACCATGTTTTTTTTCGAGATGCAGGACTGCAGTTCAGCGTGATTTACAATATTTTGCATATGCACGCTTTTCTTAGTTGTTAAACAAGCTTCTGGCGTGTGGAGTGAAACGTCGGATATTGTACCCGAAAACATGCGGCACGACCCAAAAACACATTGGAGAACAATACGACACTGTGAAAACCTATGCAGTAGAAGTGGCCAGCTTTTACCTCACGCAGTCTGCCCTCAAGTTCAACCACTCTTGTGCGGGCGGTGCTACCGGCCTCCTGGCTCTGCTGTCGTCGCTCTTCCGCCGCACGTGCCTGCACCACACAACATGGATTTTGCACAATAAAGGGGACTGTAAATATAAAAATAATAAAAAACTATCCACAACATACCAAACGGAAAATGTATTCAACATTACTGTGCCTTCGCTTTTGTTCCAACAACTGTCAGGCAATGATAGTGAGGCTGCACATTTGGCTGGCCTGAGCCAGTTGTGCATATACTACCTTCCCATAGGGATAAGCCTATAACTTCGAATCTATACTGTAAACAGATTTCCCATATTAAATGAACACCCTTTTTAAGTTAATTAATCCTGTGGTATAAAAAATATGATAATTTCACCCCACCATAAATTATAAGTTTGGTATGTCTGTAAGCTTAAAAATTGGTCAACTTAACTAGATTACCAATGATTTTCAGAAATTACCTTAGCAAAGGCTACGATTTCAATGACCAAAGTAAGCTGGAGGAGATCGTGATGTTCCCAATTTATAAAATACGACTAAAGCATGAAGAAGCATGTAAAGATTTCAGCAGACAGTAAAAATATGTAACTTGCAATTTCACTTTCTAAAATGAAACATTTATTTCAACAAACCTGTGCTTCTGCTTTGCCCAGTTGTGTCTCCAGATAAAACTTCTGTTGCCGTAACTCACCAATCATCTCCTCCTGTGCTTTTCTGCAGTCTCAGAAAAAAATATTTGCAATTACAAACAAGCAAATAATACCAGGGTAAAATTTACAAATATTCATCATCAGCTGTGAAGAGCAGCTGAGTTGTTGCCAATATAAATGAAGTAACGCATAAGCGGAAATAATATAGCTAGTACAAAGTCTGACTAATATAAACACATAAGAATACTAGAGCAAGTGTAGTGACTGCACACAGCAAATGTAACAGGCTACTGCTCTCCATTAGAATACCCCAACTTAATGCATAAATGCGTATTTAGCCAATCAACATATTAAGCTAAAGTAACCGTGTTTTTCTGTACATAATGATATTTCATTTATTGCCAGAAAGGCCACAGATTTTTCGATTTTTAATCATCTGTGTACAGGCAAAAAAAATCCAGAAGCAATTTCTTCATTAAAATATAACACAACAGCTCATGTTAAGCAAGGACATATTTTTGCTTTCATAGAAAAACTGTGTATATGACATATACTGAGCCATTGTAATCAATTATGGCCTACGTCTTTCATAGTTAATATAGGTTTGGAGGTCTGAACCCCACACTCTTGTCTTGCCTGAGCCAACCAGCCAACTCATTCCAGAAAGAGATCTAGGCAAGTAAAGGAACCTACTGGCCATTAAAAAAAAAATACATATTTCAGATGTGTAAATGTGGAACATTAATAAACAATAACTTAAATTGAGTGAGTTAAATTTAGAATATTTAAATTCATTTTTATTTTTGAAACAGTACCAAACGTGTAACATAATTCAGCCATTTTTGTGAGGCGAGCATAGCTTTACTTTGCCAAGATGACCACGTATTTCAAGCTATTCAATCAGTAAGTTCCTTGTATTCAAGGATTCAAACTGGATTTGAACAATTTTGCCACCAGTTGCAGATATGTACACAACTTTATTTTCCCATAAATAAAGCATCCCGCATTGACCAGCGTGAAGTATGCGTCAAATACTCTCGTAACCCATACGCGTTGGTGAGGATGCCCTCATCCAGAAGTGGGTTGACAAAAGGGTGGTACTAGACGTGTACACGTCTGAACTACATATGTTCTAGCATATATATGTGCCTCTGCCCGTCCTCGTTATTCATAACTTTATAGTGAAGGAGGGGTTTGCATGTTCTAACTCACCCTAGAGCTGTCACCTAGAGTGTAGCTCTCATAATAGGGTCTCCCGAAATGAACAGGTCTTGAGGGGGTTTCAAACAAATAACGACAAAGAGACCCTCTCACTAAAAGAGGTTTGTTTCAGCAAGGACATCTGGCTATAAAATTCCGCTTTAATACCACTACCATTGGGGAGCAACTGTCCAACCGAGGTATGGTACCAGCCGTTTAAACTGGTAACAACAACACGTACATGCTCCGCTGCGTGTACATGCTGCTGTTAGCCACCATCTTGTTGGCCTCGCTCAGGTCAGTGATGTGCTGCTCCAGCGTGCAGATCCTTGACTCCATGGCTTTGATCGTCTAATTGGCAAGAAACACCAAATAAAACAACATGAGAAGCATCTCAAACCCTGGACCAACGTTTCAGACGCCGAGCCAGGCATCATGGAATACAACCCAAAACCACATTTGAGAGCAATGCAGTACAACTCCATCAACTTCATGGCAACCGCCATCCACTTGACCAACAGTGCAACGTGGTACTGCTTCTGCTCAGCGAGTAGATCTCCACATCATCCAGTAGCACCACCAGCATGTCGGAATGGGCATAGAGTGATTTTATGAATAAATTTAAATCTGATTATCATGAGAAGGTGAGAGCTATAAAGTCAGGGTAGTGCAGAGGTAACATCTGTGCCTTGTAGAAATAATGTTCTGCCCAAGGCGGTTCTATCCGCGCCTCAGATACATTTCTCTGTGGAGTTTGTGTTCGCACCCTATTCTGCGTGGTTTCCTCCATATTTTCCGGTTTCCTCCCACAACTAAAAAGACATATCAATTATTTGGCCAATAATATAATGCAAAGGAAGCAGTGTCTGGTGGGTTGGTATCTGTTGACTGCCTGGAAGACTCCCTCCCCCCTTTCTGCAGTCTCCTCTCGTTTCCGAATGTGTGTCATCAACGACCAAGTATGGAATTTGTATGCGTAACAAATTGTACTATTATTTTAAAAGCGCATTGCAAACTATGGTACAAAATTAATTCTATGCATCGGTCCTACAGCACATTAATGGAGGATGAAGGTACACATTCATTTGCAAACGCGGGCTCAAAATAGAAAACTGTTCAACACCGCGCAAAGTAACCACAACATTATATAATCTTAGCTTTACAAGAAAAACAGTTCAGTCTTGATTGAATAAAAAACACGAATTACATCAATTAAGCATTGCTCTATACTGACGCAATCTGAGAATTGCTGTGAAAAGATGCTTTTGCGATAGCTCTGCTCGACACAGCTTTCCCGAAAAAAACTGCTTTGCAAAGCAATTCTCACACATCAAGCTGTGAAAACCTACATCAGCACACTTCTGCAAATTATCAAGAGAAAACCAAGACCAACGTAGATAAACACGTGAAAATATTCTCAATCACAGAAATAATCCTCGCGAGAGTTGAGCATCTTTACACTGCACTCACCGCTTTCTGGTCTTGCAAGACTTTGCTCTTCTCCAATGCGTCCTGTTCGTGCTCTGTTCGACTCTGCTCCAACACCTCTTTGTCTGTGAAGTCTAATTTCATTTGCGTTTCCATAGCCTGCCACCAATATATATGAATAAGCAAAATGTCAGAATGCACATAAAATGTTACATGTTCTTCTCAATAAGCATTATTTCAGGTTCTTTCAAGCCCTCAATTGGGTAATGTAATCAGCAACCAATCACAGCCTCTTCTCCTGAAGGTTTGCACTAGATTAATGAGAATTGTTTCAATGGTTTGGTCTGTTCATACTCGATAACGCTACTTGCAAGCTGAATTAAACCTGGATTTATAATGAACTACACAATGAACAACCAGCAACAACTTTAAGTTGATTATTCAGAAATAAAAGGTAAAGGAACAGCCCTGCGATTATTTGCTCACACAAATGCTGCCAAAAAGGCTCACAGCCCCTCGAAGGTATTTTGTTATACTCTTGTTCGCTCGATATCTTCCAAAAGGAGTACACATACTTTACCCCACCAAAGCAAACTGCTCACCGACTGTGATGTACACATTTATACTGCTGTATGGTGGACAGACGTCGGAGGCTCAAAAAGACTTGCCAATTGTTTCAACTGCCATGCCCGGAGAATGAATCGGCGACTTCTTGACCATATTTCCAGTTCGGCAGCATGAATTTTTCTGAATCTGACCAACAATTCTATGCAGTCATTTGCTAGCGTAGGAGGATATTCATGCCCTGGCATTGGCTAAAGCACAAATGCAAAGAGGATCCTCACCCGAATCTTTTCTTCGTACATCCGCTCCTTTTGTTTGATGTGAACCTCCAGTCGCCGACAGCTGGTTTCTGACTCTCGGCACTGCTCCTCCAACTCCTGGAGAGTACAGCAGTCTCAGGTGATATGGCAAACCAATACTACGAACGTCGACTGATTTTCAAAGATGTTCTTTGGGGATAATTGTGTCGAGCGCTCCTCCTCTCTCCTTCACGACGTTTTATTCCCCCACATTGGAGGCATCTTTAGGTGTGCTGAAACTTACTGAAATGCAATAGTGCTGTGCTATTTATGCCAAACGTAGTTCACTGCCCTGCTCGCATTCCTTTGATCCATGTCATACCCATAATACTATTTTACATTCCTTGCCTTATCAGCATTCCCTTGAGCCTCTCATCAGGGGGCACGACAAAGACTATACATTGGTATCATTATGGGGATGACAAGGACAAAAAGAATATGTGTAAAGCAATGACCCTCTTTTTAGAAACAGCACAGCACACTTACATTTCACTTAGTCTCAAAATGCCTGATGATGCCTCCAACGTGAAGGGTGAAATGTCATGAAGGAGAGAAGAGCATTCAACACGGCTATCCCAAAAAAACAGTTTTGGACAGCAATTATAATGCATTGATCTGTGAAAACCTATATCTGTACAACAGCATGAATGTCATATCACGCAGGAATTATTAAGCCAGTGAAGTTGCCTTATGTTTCTCTAGCATACATAGGGGCAATGAAAATAGCACATGTGCTGTCTGCAGTACACTGAAACAAATTATAGCATTCAATAAAGTCTGTACCTTAATCTTCTCTGCCATCTGTTGTGTCAGTTGGGACTTGGTCAGTAGATCTTCTTTTAACTTGCTCTCTCGTCTCTCAATCACTGCCAGCCTCTTCAGCTGACTTTCTAAAGTTTTGCACCGTTCCTTGAAATCGAAAGTGGCGAAGGATTTTAACAAACATTTCTTCTTGGCGTGAAATGTGAAATGTTATGTAACTGAATTTCATTGAAGAAAACTTTGATTTATAGTCCAGAGCAAGTTGATATTTGTTCTGCTTTTTTTCATATTGTACTTAACTTCACCTCTGCTCTACCCAACGCAACTCTTTGCACCGATGGGCCACGCTCACCCCATTATTGGCACAGACATCATGCAATGTGGCGTCGCGAAAATCCAAGGACATAATAAAGAGTGCAGGGCACCGCAGCATACCTCGCTCTCCTCGTGCTTCCGGCGCATGTTCTCTCTGTTGCCATGCTTCTGGCGTGTCAGCTCGACATCTCTCTCCAGCTGGTCCTTGGCGCACCGCACGTTCTGCAGGAGCTCCGTGGCCTCGGAGCTGGCCTGCACTGCCTGCGTGTCACCACCGGCACAGTTATCTATCACTGCTACTGCGCATAGGGCACACATTTCAGTCAAAGCTGCAATACTGCTGTCATAGCTGGGGTGAAGTTCCTACTTCCAATTGCACTGTAGTATTCGCTTGTTTAAACGACCAGTAGCCAGGTTGACCCGGGTTTTTCGGTTGCGCCCCCAATGGTGAAGTTATTGGAGATACATTTTACAGCTGGATGCCATTCCCGACACCAACCCCATTTGGTCGGTGAGTCATTGTACTTAACAGAATAACATTTAAAGCAGTGAAGTGTATTGATAACCCAGCACTTACTATTTGAAGTCAAGTCACTGACTTTTCAGTGGTTACTCGCCTTCCTTAATCACTTCTACTATGGTTTATGTTCTCATTAGTGTCACTCATTAACAACCACAGGTAGAGAACTTTGTCTACCAGACTAACTGCTCCATTTCATCCAAAAATGTTCAATCCCGACACTGCAGGTAAAAACATGTCCCATTTGGCTTTTTTCCATTTCCCAGCCAGTGTTCTTTCCCAAGTAATTAGAACCTTACACAATTAAAGACACATGTCAACTCATATATAGTCCACTTTCAGAAGGCCTGCCTTTTACTGATCCCTTGGGCATCATCATAGAGGGTCACACAGACAGCAAGTTTCAATGTGTTTCATGACATTTCAGAAGGTTTTACTGAATTTGGCATTCCTCAAAAAACAATCTCAATTCACCAACTGTCTTGGCATTGAAATAAAATCGAAACCAACCTTAGTGAGCTTATCTTGAAGTTCACTTATTTTCCGATGGCTCTCGGAATTTATCTGAAATGTAAAATAAAATCAGGCACATTAATAATATATAATGTATAACCTTTAAACTATAGACAATAATAACAGTAAAAATGATAGAAGTGTAGAAAACCAGCCAAACCTTTCCCATTTCACTTTGCAGAGCAGCCACCTCAGCCTTATTTTGTTCTCTGGTCTGTAAAAAAAGATGAAAAATTGCTGCGTTTTTAAATGTCAACAGAGTTTAACGAATAGTTTTGTGCAATACGTTAGCATGTGCTTACATGCATTGATACACTTTTTCAGCACTGCAATTCTATAACAATGCCAGTCACAATTTAACAATTAGTGCTCACACTCACGGCATGTATTTACGCTAGGAAGAAGAAAAAAACTAGTTCTTTAACTACACACTATGTATGTCAACAAAGAATTTTAGGCCAGCTTGCTTCAATAGGCAAATAGGCGATAGTGACACGGAAAAAAAACCCCAAGATACATTTTCGTGACATTCGGCCAGCAATTCAAACCAATTTAAAGTAATTTATTTTTCTATGCTGCGAGTACCGACCTTGCTGAGTTTGTCCTGATAGTCGACGAGTTTGCGGCGGTAATCATCAGCAGCAGTACGGACTTTTCTCAGCTCCGTGTCACCGAGGCCAGCCTGCCGGTGCGCCACGCACAGCTCCTCCTGAAGCTGCTTCACCGTGAGACGCAGCTCTTCGAGCTGGGTGTTGAACTCCTGCTCCATCGGCACAACGCACAGAGGAGTCCTTGTTAAGGCATCCTCCTGCTACGTCCTAGTTTATGGCCAAATCACTTGGATTGCACCTGACTTCGTAAGATCTCAGAAACCAAGCAAGTGTAATCCTGGATGGTGCTTCAAAAGATGACTTGGGGTTACGTTGTTAGAAAGAGAACAATATAGCAATATTGTTGTGCTGTACTACTCTCCCCTCCCTGGCCTCCTTGACCAAGCCACACTGTTCCGCATGGTAAAATATCGTTAAAAAACTCCTATGACCCACATAGTATGGGAAAGCTCTAATCCAAGAGCCGATTGACAAAGGATCTATAAAGAACCTTTTTGAAATGCACGATTAACATTAGAACACCGTTACATCAACATGCCAGACAAGGCTCGTTCACACATAAATTACTCAAAAGTTATTTTCCTGCACAGTTTTCATTGGTCCCCCGCTCATGTGAATGGGTTTAAAAAGACGACTTCATAGCGCTCACCTGCTCGCGGATCTCCTGAAGCTGGATGTTCTGCTCACGGATCTCCTGCAGCAGCTGCAACGCTTTATCATCCTCTCGTGAGACTTCCTGCTGTGCTTGCTCCAGCCCACGCTTTAGGCTCTGTGTAACGATATCATGGTGTCAATTCACTGGAAGGATATATACGTGATTTTCCCAACTGTATGCTGTCTAATAATGGTGACCATGCAAATTCAATTCTAATAGCACTAAATATTTGCGTTATATTATTTGAGGTCAATTAAGATACATATAATTACTCTGCATAGCTGTTATTTTGAGACAGCTGTGTCGAGTATTGCTTCTCTCTCTTTTGCAACATTTCACCTCCCATGTTGGAGGCATCATCAGGCCATGATGGGGGATGAAACGGCACGAAGGAGAGAGCAGGAACACTTGACACGTCCATCCAAAAATAACAGCTGTGGAGAACAATTGTTATATCAAGCCATACAAATCTAAATCAATACAAAGATAGATATCTTCTAAACAATTCAGCTTAGTTTGGAAGTAATATGCAAATCGTGTCGGGCATAAGAAAGAATGTAGTGGACATACGCTGCACTTGGTGATGTACATGGCAAGGTCTCTTTCCAACGTCCCCCTGTGGGCCTCGACAGCCTTTAGCTCCTTGTCCCTATGACGCAGATCAGATTGGAGTTCAAGGACTCTTCTCTGGTGGGCCTCCAGCTCCCTCTCCATCTACACGCGGGAACACAACAGCAAAATACATCAGCAGGCACTCTGCAGAAAGAATAAAAACACTACACTATTCAATGATATGCAGTGTGTATATAATCTCCAAAATCATACAAGCCTGGCCAAGAATTTTTCTAACAAGGTAAGCAAATCATATTAAGATGTGCCAGGAAAGATGTAATGTTTGAACCAAATTCTCTTTCAAGAAACAGGATTTGCCCAAAATTGTAAGTGCTGTCCCATCACTATAAATGAATCTATAATTGAATCAGCTATAATCTAAGTTCAATTTTAAAATGTCCCAATGAAGCATTTTCAAATAATCTTGACGCATCAAACAGCTAAGGAAGGTCCTCATTTAGCAGTGGACAGTGATGAAGTTTAACTTCCATTGAACCAGCATGATGATCACTTCCAGTGTTTATTTTGTTGAGAATAGATACATCTCTAACACTCTGGAAGTTTATCTGTGAGAATCATTTCAATTCCACTACCAATGTTTCTATTCGAGTTTTTCAGTGTCCATTGCTTTCAAACAGACGAACGATGTAATAGCCGATTCAATCCCACGATTACATGTGAAATTGAGCCAGATTAATTCTAATCAACAAAAGTCTACCCACTTGCTCAATGTCACCAACCACGGTCAATCCACTTGTGAATGACGGCCTGCCCATGCAACCAGAGCTGTAGAGATACTGTTTTAAACAACTACCCAATTCTTAGTCTCAAAGATCAACACACTTGTTCAATGTTTTTCGACATACATTTGTATAACAGTTCCCACAAGTTGACGTGTATCTACATTGTGCAGGTGTACCTTGTGACATTTATCCTGTGCATCCTGGAGTTCCTTATTCTTGGATTGCAGTTTTTTCTCAATGGAACTGTTTTTGGCTGGGGAATCCAAAACCGACATAACAGACCTGCAGGAAACAAAGCAAACAAGTAGTGAATGTAAATTCACCCACTGTTGATGCTAATGCCACCTCCCAAGTTGGAGGTATCAAGACATATTCATTAGAAAAGCCTGATGATGCCTCTAACGTGGGAGGCGAGACATCATCACCAAGAGAGAAGGAGCACTCCACAGGACTATCCTGAAAGCACAACTTTGGAAAATGATTCTCGTACACAGAGCCATGAAAACCTATATCAGTACAGTACAAAAATGGCTTTACTGGTTGTTACTGATGCCAGGTGTTTTAGTCCTGAGCCTTTAACTCAGCCACCGTGATAAAATAAACATCTATTAATTCATACCTTGCGCAAGTGGCAAAGGCCCAAAATACAATAAGGAATCATAGGCTATCCTTCAAAGCCAGCTCACTCGGTGCGTGAAAGGCCAAACAGGGCCTTGCTGTAGGAGAAGCCGATGAAGGGCAGATTGTTCCCGGAGAAGCCAGGCTGCCTCAGCTGGCAAGGCATCGGTGGGGCAGCTGGGCGCTCCCTCTCCACCTCCTCAAAGTTTGACGTGTCGTCATCACCTTGCAGAAGTGGCACGAAGGGGGGAGGCGCTGCCAGGGTATGAGAGAGAGCACAGAAAATGGGGAAAAAAACGTAGTTATCTACTGAGCATGTTTTTTTGCAGCTGTGCTGCAGTTCTCTGTTGTTTTGGGGTTGTATTGCCTGCTGTTTCCACAATGTCTGAGCTTTTAAAAAAAAACTTATGAAGATGTTACAAGTGGAGATGCCGGGCATCGTGATGAACACGCAGTGCAACTTGCAAAAACATCATTGAGGTACTGTTATCACATTTTAACCGTACACGTGCTTAACTATGAAGAGTGATATGAACTTGTTGTACTGCCAGCTTACATGCTAACAATTTGCATCTGGTGCAATGAAGATTCGAGACATTGGTAATGTTTTTGATTTTCCGTGGGGAACACAATAGCATATAACTGACATTCATATCACATTAAAGAAAATAATCTTATCCTAAGGCTAAGATTCAACAAGCAATTGGTACTGATGAATTAAACTGGCATTTGAGGCTAGTGATTATTTTCACATTATTCACATGCAAAAGACAAGACTTCTGACAATTTCAACCGGATCTCAGAAATTATGGTTTTCAATGAAAATATAACAATCAATGTTACAGCACACTAATTGTGACTCCCAAAACGATTAGACAATAACAGCAGGTCATTGATCAGGAATAAAAGTATGTTTTTGTCCATTGTGCTATGCATTACATTGATGGTATAGTCAAACACAAACATCACCATTATCGTCCTGTGCTATAATCTATGGATGTGGGCATGACCACTATAATATAAACTAAAATGTAATGCCAATACCATGTATGTAAACGATAACATATGTATGCAGCATGTCAAACAGTATCTTTCTAGCCTATTCACATCGCATACATATTACAAGTAGCACAATGTATGCACTGTAAGGAGCTACTGTAATGTGCAAAATGTGAATGAAATTATATCGTACATGGATACAAACTCTTCATCTGCAACACTTAGAATTTAATCTTACGCTTGACGAATGTGTATACATCGACTGCAAAATAAAATGTATTTACCTTTGAAATGGCACTGTATATAAAGGATAACCCAATCTTTTAAAGTAAAAGAGCATTACAGTGCATTTACATCAAGGATTCAAAAAACTGTTGTAAGGAAATATCACACATACCACACAGCTGTAATATGTAATATGGACATTTAGCAGATTTACTGACTGCAGCAAAGTACACTGTATAATAGCTGTACGTTTGCATGTTCACAACCCAGCAGACAGCTAGAAGGAAGCAAAATCGTACGGCAAAGAATAGCTGATATCACTGTTACCAAGCACACTCAACCAACAGCTCATACATTACCACTAGCCCAGCCCCAAGACCAGCTGGAACGCTGTGCTGATTGCAGCCTTCTGCGATAATAAAGTATCATGGACTTGCTCAGTTCGACAAGCGGTATAATTGCCGATTCATGTTCTTTTACACGCAACAAAAAGTGCACCGCATCCCTAGAATGCGCGAGGCACAAAGTGGGTATCGCGCGCTTCGTACCTGTACATGAGCGCCGGACCCGCTTGGCCTAGATAGAACAGCCGATTACAGCACTGTAGCAGCTCCAGCACGGGGCTCAGACTGCACGGCATGGCAGTCAAAGCCTATTTCCCATCGCGAATGCCGTGCTGTGCGCGCACGCAGCGCCGCCGCCGAGCCCTTGCTTAGCACGCATCAGCCAAACGGCATTTTCCCCATCGCGGTGAAGTGCCGACTGCATGTGGTGCCTACGCTGGCGAATACTGAAGGATCTCGCCGCTGTGCGCGGGTACTTCACCGTGTGCTTTTCGGACTGCTCGTGCTTAGCCATAACAGAAAAAAAACTGTCTATTAACACCGCTGACTAAGCGGCACACAATGGCTTAACGTCAAGTGTCATTTACATGTTCTATTAAGATCTCTTCTGCGAAAATTTTTTTTTATTGCAGCAAATACTTTGTATAAATACACGAAGACAATACGGTATATAAGATAATCAAAAAGAACTTGTGTTAAATGTGAATTCAAGTAAATGTACAGGCATTGCAAAACCATACAACTTACAATAAAGCCAGTTTACAAATTACATTCCCACTTTCTAATGAGCCAGTTTAGTGCTAATCACACAAGTGATCATTGAATATATCAAATGCATATAATTACAACATGGGTGAATTCTGTTTCCATACATTTTAAAATAAGCCTACTGTAGTGCTGACCTGGAACCAATTAAATTACTGCAAAATTACCATTATCAATGCATGACTG
The DNA here is from genome assembly GCA_036362905.1 of Mordacia mordax. Lineage (NCBI taxonomy): Eukaryota > Metazoa > Chordata > Hyperoartia > Petromyzontiformes > Petromyzontidae > Mordacia > Mordacia mordax. Next base: position 17,362,313 of record JAZEWT010000002.1, on the reverse strand, counting down.
CAATGTTCAAAATTAGCTGTTTGCATAAGGGTGTGAAGCCTTCTAAATCGGTTATTAATGGCTTAGTTGCCAGGACAACAGCAATTCGTTGCACTGTCAAACCTGGTTAGAGGCCGGTGTGTGTGCGCAGACCTCCGGGGCAGCCAAGGCCTGATCCGCTCAACGCATTTCCTTTTTCAAATTCTGCCTTCATGAAAGCAAGGCTGGCCTACTTTCTCTATCTCTCTCTCTCTCTCCACTCAACAGGCCTGCGAAGCATAGCATGCTAAGCATTCAAGGTTCCAATAAAAAAAACACTGCAGCCACCAACCAAAATGCTGAATCCGTCACCAGCAACGGTGACCCAATAGCTCTTTACCTTTAATTACTGCCTACAGGCCTAATCTTTGGTAAGCTTGGCGACTGAGCTGACAACCCTGAGCTGTGATGTTCGCTGGCCTGCACTCTCTGCACATAAAGCATTCAACGCATGCCGGCTTCCTGCCCCTAGGGGGACCGCACACATTACGCGATTCTGTCAATATAAAAAAAAACCTCCCGTGTGCATGTGTGCAAATTACATGTATGTCATGTATTTATGTGCCAATATGTAGCTACTGTACAACATACATTCACTATATATAAAGTGCATACTGTACCGTACAGTATGCATTTGATTGCACATTTTTTTTAAATGTTTCCCATATCGATATATATGGGGTGGGAGAATGGCATTGGTTCTGTGGTATAGAATATAATTTCCATTTGCTGTGTTGCAATAAACAGTGCAGCCCTGATAATTTAATTATTTGCTAACGCCACTGCTGGTGGAAGGGCCTCAGCCAGAAGGAGCTCTACAGCCTTCTAGAGGGTATTTGGCCAACTCTTCCATGTCAAATATCTTGAAGCACCTGGAAGTGCCCTCAAAGAAATGTCACTGTAAATATAACTGCATCATCCAGCCTGAATGATCCTTTCCCATATCAACTCTCCAAACTCACAGTACCTTTCCAAATGACTGCTGGCGTATCCTTCTTTCTGGGAATTTCACCACCCTTAACGAGGTGCAAATTGGTGAAACAAATTAATGCCTGTCTAATAATAAATTCACAACATAAAAAAAAATGTTACATTGTAAAATGGTAAAAGCACAGCCCTGCAATTACGTGCAAATCCTACCGCTGACAGAGGGGCCCCCACTACAGGAAGCCTAAGACAGCACCTCTATATATTTGGCCAACTCTTGCTGTCCAGATGCCTTTTAAGACATGACACTACTCATTTTACCCCACATGTGACTTGTACTAGCTTCTATTGCAAATATACATTTTACGAATTGATCAGGTTGATCTTAAAATTGTATTCTGCACTACGTAGAATTGTTGTGCCACATTTATATTTCTTGCAAAGATGTCCCCAATTTATTCCAAGGGAAGGTATCCTCAATTAGAGTTTCAAGAATAAAACTATAATTTATCTCAAATGTGATTTTTTTCCCCCCAGGCATCAGCATTGCTGCATCATAGATACTGTACATACAGTATTAGACAAATAATATGTCTTGATCTTGTGATTGAATATCATGTCGGTCATGAGGGTGGTTTTAACCCAATGTCACCAAACCCATAAGTGTAAGTTTTTGATGGGGATACGCAGGACAGGTGTAGTTGCCACTCACAAATGAACATTTATCATTGGCTGGGAATAAAATCTGGTTGCTAAATTCAGAGCATAGCACTGCGCACCACTCTGCACCACTGTATCACTGCCCGAGTCACACATAAACGTAATAATATTACATTTTAACTCCTACATGTTCTTGAGAGCTTACAAATGTTACAAAATACTGTAAAAATTATAACAAAAGCCATAACATGGGTAAAAAAAATGGGTACAAAACTTATTGTATGTGGGATAAGTTACAAAATGACACAGCTATTTCATTTGGGAAAACGAATTAAACTTTAAGGGGCATGGCATGAGAGAGAGATGTGCCCAGACGACAGAACGTCTGCTATACCATTTAAGACCTCGTAGGTAACAGTGGGAGCTCAGTCGGTGGGGAGGCACAGTCTCTGCCTGTCAGAGGGGCCAATAATTACACTTTGATGCTCGCATGGCTACTCGTGAACACCGCAGCCAAACACGAAGAACCTTTTCAGCAGCAATAAACAATACTCTAGTTTTCTCATCTCATTGTCTGAAACCTCATTATCTGAAACCGCTTAATCCTATATAGGGTCACGGTGAGCCGGAGCCTATCCCGGAAACACAGGGCGTAAGGCAGGAATACACCCGACGACGGGACGCCAGTCCATCGCCGGGCATTGCGGGACAATTTTAGTCTGCGAGCCAATCAACCTACCCAGGAGCATGCTTTTGGACTGTGGGAGGAAACCGGAGTACCCGGCGAAAACCCACGCGGACACGGGGAGAGCATGCAAACTCCACACAGAAAGGCACCCGAGCCGAGAGATTCGAACCCGGGACCTTCTTGCTGTGAGGCGTCAGCGCTAACCACTGGGCCACCGCACCGCCCCTACTCTAGTTTTTATCACAAATATTTCATAACCAAGTACAATATAAATACAATACAAATTATGCAATGTGTATTCTTGCACCGTTTTGAGGGAAAAAATTTTTCCCCTGCAACCCTTATCTGCTACTTTAGAGTCCAATTGATCAACATAGCTTTATTATAATGTATTATATTTACGAAAAAAGTCTATTTCAGGGATTATCTTATCTGTAACTGCAGCCTACATGTGGAACTGGTGCTCTTAAATTCATCGTGTTATCTGAGCATCAGTGTTTTATTTTCAGTTTATACAATTGCATGACATTTTAAATATTGATAATGGACCTAGTGAAAAATAACGTTCAAAAGGTGTTACACACTTATTCTCTATCATACATAACCATATATGGCTTAGTACATGCATGGGAGCAGGTACTCATTTCAACCTAGGTGAGGCCCAGCACAGGTTCAGACACCACTGCTATCTATGACCAGCAAGAAAATCCATACACACATACGGCTGAAAATAATATTGCATGACAATGTAAAATGTGGTTGAATTAAAATCCATCCCAGGTGTCACGTGCGGTACAAACGTTCACCATGCATCATAAAAATCTTCACCCTTTTCGTATTTTTTATGCTTGACAGAGGATGTTAAAAATAAACATTGTGCATTATCTGAGCAGAATGATAATTTTCTGCCAAGCTATTTTAGCTAAGAACAGTATCTGTGTTGCAAAGGTGTTGCCAGCAATTTTTCATTCAACTTATAGTACATATATTAATAGAATACAGATACGTTATAACAAACAATATCTTTTGTTACGTAAATCTCCCAAATGAAATAATCGAATTAAATTTTGGGTGCATTTACAAATGTTAAGAAAATAATCATGTAAGGAATCAGCTAACATAAGTGAGGCATGATGGAATTTCAAATGAATAATGTTGATTAACCATTTACATTTTTTGCAGAATAATAAGAGAGAGCAGCTTTTCGAAGCAATCATCAATAAGATTATACTTTTTTATTGGCCGACATGATGCAGCTGATTGTGAGATCCAGCTAGCTGATTTTACTGCACAGCATATCAGCTGGGAAAATAAACATTGTTAACCTCAACCGAATAAAACGTATATATGCACTCAGAACATCTCATCAGACCAAAAACAGTGTAATACACATGTGCATGCTTCATAATAAAGCACCTTTAGGTTGGGTCACGTAAAAAATAAGTGTCGTAAAGCTGCCTCCACATGACAGTCAATTGGAAAAAGTTTGTCACGTGAACAAAACACGTGCACGTTATTTACTACTTCAGCACACTGGTGTGTTGGACAGCAAACCCACAACATGTACAAATAGAAAATATAATTTCTTAATAATAATTGTACTGTAATGATGTAGGTTTTTCACGACTCGATGCATGATGATTGCTTCGAAAAGCTGCTCTCTCGGGACAGCCGCGTCGTCGCTTCCTCTCCTCTCGACGTTTCGCCTCACACGGCTGGAGGCATATATATATGTGGGTACTATGCATGTGTTGAGTCATCTTTTGTTGTATGGGGTCTACATCTGAATCACATTAACACTAATCTCTTTGTCCTATTCACACCCCGGAACTGCGATAACCCCCTCCGGCTTTGTCTGTGGCTAGTCCCCTAATTTGCATCTCATGAAAGAACCTCCCACACACCTTGTGATTCCCCTCCGATGCCCACACTCCATAGCTCTATATCTGTGCATTACGGAGTTCAACAACTGGCCTCCAGGTTTAGCTGAGCTTTATTTTCATTGTAATGATGTAGGTTTTCACGGCTCGATGCATGATGATTGCTTCGAAAAGCTGCTCTCTCGGGACAGCCATTTCTTGTTTGCGGTTCATTGTCTTTCTTGCCTTGTGAATCTCAATTGCTTCACGAATAGGAGCAACAGGCACTACACACACATACTGCGCCTGAGGATGCCTCCAGCGTGTGAAGCGAAACGTCCAGAGGAGAGGAGAGGAAGCGAGCGACGCGGCTGTCCCGAGACAGCAGCTTTTCGATGCAATCATCAATAATTGCATTTCTAGAGCACTTTTCACCCGGGGGTCACAAAGCACTTCATAGAGCAGCGCTTTAAGACTCATTGTATTAACATAATTGATCTCAGACGATTGATTGAATGTGACTCATCGATTTGCAAAGTGTAAAATGAAGAAACATAATTTATAATTCATGCAAATATATTACACCCTCTGGATCCTGAGCATCCGTAGGTACAAGGTAATGACATCACAACTCTCCTATATTTGAAGACCAAGGATCCCAAAGGCATGTCCAGAATCTTTGACCGAGATATCTAATGAAACTGATTGCAATTATCAGTAAAACATCGTATGCCATTCTAAAAGTTGCAGGTTTGCTCTCCAACACGCCGGTGTGCTGAAGTAGAAAAGAATCGGCACGTTCTGTTCACTTAACAACCCTTACTGATGGGCGAATCGAGTAGAGGCGAGTTTGGAACGTTTTTTACGTGAAACAACGCAAAGGGACTTTGTTATGGATACCATTAGTCACAAAGGGCTTCATGTAAAATGTGCTTGCTTACTTTGCTGGATGTTATTCCAGTCAATGCCAGTGAAGAAGGGATGGCACAGTAGTTTGTTAGGTGTAAGCCGGTCCACACGGCCACACAGCAGTCCCTTCATGAGATCCAGAAACTCCACACTCACTGCTGGCTCCGACGGAAATCGGAGGAACTTCTGTACATTTTAAACACCACAGCTCTGGATCAGTGTGGTTCAAACTCACCAAAAATGCTTACATCAATTGTTTACTATGTGTATCATCTTTTTGCCAACTCTATAACGTTTGCTCAACGACTAAGACAAACGTCAGTTTGAAACTTTTGCAGTACACCACCACATCTAAGGTAGAGAACACGTAACAGGTGATATCTTAACGACATCTCAGAGTTCTTTATTTGCCTCTTCGATTAAAACTGTAAATGTAATAAAACATGCCAAACAGCTGCCAAAATAATTAAATCTTTAAAAACACAATTAACATGTGTTTTCTATGAGCAGCCATGTGTTATTAAGCTGAAGATATCAGCATACTACGCTTAAATCTGGGGGCTCGGTATTGATGGCTGTGCCCTCATACGGTATTAACCCTTAGCAAACGAAACCATTTCTGCATTCTCTTCCATTTTAGCCATTCAGCCAAGAATGACAATGCTTCGACAGCACGTGAATGACAGAAATCCATGCAACTGAACGTAAGTCACATTCCACAATCTTTCCACTTAACAAGAGCAAATTGTTTACCCACCTGAACATTTTTTATGTTGCTGATGGTCTTGGTGGAAATGCCCTCGGCAAAGGGGGTCTTTCCATAAACCATTTCATAAGCAATGACTCCCACTGACCACCAGTCACACTCGGGTCCATAGGAAGCCTTCCCACTGACACTGCTCAGGACCTCGGGTGCCACATAATCCGGCGAGCCTGCTGGTAACTTTGAGCTCACCTGTTGAAATAATTAGGAGCGCAACTGTAAGCATATCCCTTAGTTGGTTTGTAGGTGTTACTCGAAAGGCACTATTCAATTTTAATGTCGAAATTTCATCTGTCGTTTTTGCAATGTTACCTTAATATTTCTTACAAATGCAGCAGTCACCACATAATTACAACACAATATGTAAGCATTAAAGGCACAATATTAAATTAATTAATATTTCTCTCATTGTTAAATTTGTATTTACCCTTCTAAATACATCGTGCAACACCAGCTTTTATAGTTACCAATAAGGTTGTTAAAACAATTTGCTGAGACATTTTTAGGATCGTTATGTTCTCTATTTTTAGTGAGCTCTGCAGCTTTACCATTTTGTTTGCATCGAGTTTGGCAGCTGAGCTAAAGTCAGCCAACTTAATGTGTCCAGTACGGTCCACCAGAATGTTTTCAGGCCTCAAATCTCTGTAAACAGACATACAGGTTAAATGTGTCATATACAACTGCCTACTAATGGCTCAGTTCTTCATAATATGATAGTACAGAAAAAGGAATACATTACACCAAATACATTGCAAAAAGGGAGAACTATATGAACCGCACTAAGAAAAAAGCACCCATTGCAATGCAATCTAAAGAACTTGTAAAAACAAGAGCGCATCACTCGATATGTTTATTATTAGAGAAGAAATACCCAGTGAGCTTGTAAGTACCAGTTTAAAATCATACATCAACAAAATTAACAATGACAACCAACGGCATAACATTTAGAAATTTTATAAAACAGGAATCCCTTTTAAGCACCAATTTTAATTATCGGCTCAGCTGTCTAACACTTCAATTCAAAACTAAAGGCTGAAGGATCGACATAAAACACGGCACATATTATCAAGGGCTCATTGCAGAAGACAAAAGCAAACCGTAAGATTGTAATTAAAAATAACTTACAACAATCGCTCTTAAGCTAAATGAAACACACGCAACCCTGTACAGGATTGAGTGGGTATTGATAATGATGAAATGTAATGCTCGTGCGAGTCTTCCAAAAGGTGGTAATGGACTCAGTGGATCAAACCTATCAGTACCACGTATTTGACTTGAAAAGCTGGAGTGAAAAGTCTCATCTCATCGTCAGAACCTCTTAATCCTGTACAGGGTCACGGAAAGCTGGAGCCTATCCCGGCAGACACAAGGCGCAAGGCAAGGATATACCCACAATGGGGCGCCAGTCCATAACCGGACACTGAGGGCAATTTAGACTGCAAGCCATTTAACCTATGCAGCAGCATGTTTTTGGACTGTGAGAGGAAACCGGAGTGCCCGGCGAAAACCCACGCAGATACGGGGAGAACATGCAAACTCCACACAGAAAGGCACCCGAGCCGAGATTGGAAACCGGGAACTTCTTGCTGTGAGGCGACAGCGCTACCCACTGGGCCACTGGGCCACCGTGCTGCCCTAGAGTGAATAGTTACACTCTTAAATAAGTTGTTGTGTATGTCGGGAATCTAAGAGAATGGTATTTTTACCACAAACACGTACAAGTACTTGAAATTCAGTTAATTTGCAAATCATGCTTGTTTATTAAACAAAGTGGAGTTATCCATGAATTCCATTTTTTGGGTTAGGTCACTAAAAAATGTTTGTCGTAAGCCCTCCACCTCCCGACAACAGCCAATTAGTAAGTTTGCCAACGTGAGCAAAGATTGCTAATTCTTCACTATCTCAGCACACCGGTGTGTTGAGCAAACTCATAGCATTTATAAATGAAATACGACGTTTCGCTGATAATTGCAACCAGCATCATCAGGCAACGAGTTCGCTACATAATGTGGTAACAATTACAGAGGTTTTGAAAGCTTGGTTCAATAGATTAGATTAGTCAGGTGTTATGCATTACGTGAGTCTTATTGGACAAAGGGCCAGGATTGTCAACGGGATTGTGTTAGATAACATGTCTCATCTCATATCATTGTCAGAAACCGCTTAATCCTGTACAGGGTCGCGGTGAGCCGGAGTCTATGCCGGCAGACACAGGGCGCAAAGCAAGGATATACCCACAATGGGGCACCAGTCCATTACCGGGCACTGAGGGCAATTTAATCTGCAAGCCAATTAACCTATGCAGCAGCATGTTTTTTGGACTGTGGGAGGAAACCAGAGTGCCCGGTGAAAACCCACGCGGACACAGGGAGAACATGCAAACTCCACACAGAAAGGCACCCGAGCCGAGATTCGAACCCGGGATCTTCTTACTGTAAGGCGACAGCACAACCCACTGGGCCACCGTGCCACCCGTGTTAGGTAATATGTAATAAAAAAAATATATAGTTTGAGAATACTTTTTTTAAACGCACTTATTTTTATAGTTAGCAGAACGATTAAAATTATTTTATTTATATAAATTTCAATACTCTCAGACTAATAATGATTAGTCATACATAAAGTGTATATTTTGTCAAAATTGTGTGACTTGAATGGTTTGCAGAGCGGCTGTGAATGACGCGTCCCCGCTATGACGTCACCACGAATAAACGCATCGTCTCTCTCGCCACTCACTCACCACTCATAACACTTATGTCGTAGAGAATATCAATGGAATATTAAAATTCACAAATATACCTTTCGGCGGTTGCAAAAATGTCTGCCATTGGTCACACAATTAATTTTGACAACGTTTACATTTTATGTATAACTAGTCATTATCAGTCTAGACGAATCAGAGAGTCTATTGAAATTGACATAAAATAATTTTAATCGTTCTAACTATAAAAATAAGTGCGGTTTAAAAAAAAAACGTTTTCTCAAACTATACATTTTATTTATTACTATTGCTAACAATCCGGTTGACAATCCTGGCTATTTATCCAATAAGACTCGCGTAATTCACAACACCTGACTAATCTAATCTATTTAACCCAGCTATCAAAAGATCTGTAATAGTTACCCCCCCCCAAACCCCCCCAGTGCACGCTCGTACATGCTGTAATGACATCACAGCCTCCCCATATAAGGAGATTGAAACCGGTTACTCTTTAGTTTGAAGCGAACTCGTCTCAACGTCTCAAGTAAGTGCGGGTTGCCAAGATGATGCCGATTGCAATTATCAGCGAAAACGTAGTGTTTCATATATATATGCTGTGAGTTTGCTCTCCAACACACTGGTGTGCTGAGATAGTGAAGAATTGTCACGTTTGTTCACGTTGACAAACTTTACTGATTGGCCGTTGTTGGGTGATGGAGGGTTTACAACAAATATTTTTTACGTGACCTAACCGAAAAACAGGAATCCATCGATAACATTGGTCACGAAAGCCTTCGAATTAAAGTGGCATTAGATGCCGTATCTTGGCTGAGTGTGTGCGTGATTAAGCATTGGCGAACTCTCTGTAGCCTTGGGACACAGCTTGTGGAGCACAGAACACTTGCTCGTCAGAAACCTGTGTACGTATCCCATCTGATGCAGATTCTGCGTGGCAAGAACCAGTTCAGCCAGGTAGAAGCGGATCATGCTCTCATCCAGCTGGTCCTCGTAGCGGCCCAGCAAACCAAGGAGGTTGCCACCTGGGTGATACTCCATTACCTGCAGCCGAGGTTATGGAAGGAAGAGCCCCGTAAGAGACATTCACATTTTTGCCTTCATCAATTTACCACCCACATCCAGTGTGCATGTGTGACTGAATAAATCTTTCAAAAGCTGCTCTTTCAGGATAGCCACGTCAAGTGTTCCATCTCTCTTCTTCACGATATTTCACCTCCCACACTGGAGACTCTTGAAAGGAGCAACTCTTGAGATAAATTCTCATACATCAAGCTGTGAAAACCTACTTCAATACATCGTGTGGCTGTCATTTTCTGCAGATATATGCAAATTTGACTTTCACAAGATCTGCTGTACCCAGCGGGTCTGACATGTGACAATGTACAGTAGTATTCTTAATGGTAATTGGTTCCACGAAACAGGTCGTTAAGTGATTTTGTTGTTAAGCGAGTATAGGAAATACATATTGAAGGCTTAATTCGTTCAGAGAGCATCTAACAACATTATAAATGCAAAATGTTGCAATAAACACGGTTACTTAATGCACTAATTAATATTTACTGTACCTACAGCTAAATTCCTTTTTCATTTTTGGAAGGAGAGTCTTCTTCCATTAGAAGCTCTGATGGTTCAGGAGTAGTGGAATTTGAAGAATCATTAGAAGTGAGGGCTTCAGATGTTCAGGGCTCTAATCTTGGCTCCTTTTTAACAAAGTTATCAAGAGTTTTCTGCTGCGCTTTTTTCTTTTCGATTTTTGCACATTTTTTCATGTTCATCAAATTATTTATTTCTTAATTAAAAGACTGTCATCCTCACTTTCTTGTCTTTGTTCACAAGCACTTTGGTAACATTTCAAGTTTCAAGTTAAATACGCCAATGCTTCAAAATATATGTTACCACTTAAATAACGCAGTAGGCAATGCAAGTCGACAATGTCCTATTGCTCATGAATGGACGTCGCTGAATGGCCGAGGCCTGGTCAGACAAAGTTGGAGCCCAAGTGTATTAGTTAGTAATGTACATAGTGTATATTGGCCAAAATTAATGCGTGCTAATTAGTCATAAACAGAGGAACAAGCCGCACCAAATATAGGTTTTGTTCATCCTGGAAGGCGTACTGCAGTTGCGTGAGCCAGGGGCTGCTGGCTCGAGCAAGGATGTCTCTCTCCTCCTCAAACAAGGTCACCTTTAATGCAAGACGTGGCATTGACATATTACACGTGGACGATCACCGCAGATAGAGTAAATTGTACCTCTCACAAAACGTAATGTTTCACAACTACTCGCAAATGTATAATGCATAACATAAGATACAGCAATATGAAAACAAGTTAAAGCACATTATAATGTACCTGAGAATATTTGAGGAAAGAAATGTATTGTAAGTTGCAATTAAACATTTATACCTATCATGTTCAGAATATTTCTTACTACAATTTTTAATAAGGTCATAAAGTTAATTCACAATAACAAATAAAACTAAAGTTAAATGGAATTACATTTAAAACACACATTTTATCCTCTGGGCTGCTGTATTCCAACAATAATACTCTCATTATTGAACATCATTCAATTGGGTACATTTACAACATATGCATGTCTGAATTATATGTAATTGCAGTTGACCATACCACTACAAGTATAATACAGATTATGTGATACTTTTGAAGGATAAGAAAGTTGATCCATAATTTTGTCCGAGGCAATGTAGTTAGCTGTACAAATTTTTCTATGAAACAAGTTACGTTACTAATCTCCCTATATTATGAAGTGCACACTCGATTCAAAATTACATGACAATAAGAGATATTACATCATCGCCCCTAAACAAGTAAATATGATGTTTTTCATAGCAAAAAATACCTCTTATGTAAACTTACAAAATTGTCAAATAGAGCCACAGGAATAGTTTTAGAGTTATGAAAATAAACAGTCATATACATATTATCCACGATCTTAAAACATGTAATTTCTAATATCTGGAGCTACAAACAATAACTGAAAAATGGTATAATAGCAGATGCCATCTTCTCAAGATCCAATGATATGAGGAGGCACTCAGAAGTGGCAGCAAACTAATTATATCACTCATGGATAACTGTGTGGCTATCAAGAACTAATTCTACTTAAAGCTAGAAGCAACAGGACCCACAAACATAGTGCTCCCCATATCAACACTGAAATCCCTTACCGAAAATGCTAACCCTAATTCTGTGGCAAGAAATACTCAAAAAGCATAAGATGCTAAGCACAGACTGCACACAACTCATCATTAATAGACAGATATGCATAACCAAAAAGGGACGTAACAGGAAGTGCAGTACGTACATTATCCTGGTGTAAGAGCCGGGTCTTCTGCAGCACCTTCATAGCGTACACGTCACCGGTAACTTTCTCGCGCACTATCTGCACCTCGGAATGGAGGCCACGGCTCACCACGCCTCTGACCTCAAAGTCTGATGAGGTCAAACGCAGCTCCTTCAGCTCTGACACCGTCTCGGCATCTGCATCAAAACGTGCAAGCAGACAGTCGAACCATAAGTTTGAGGGAGCCACAGGTTTTAACCATTATTCGTTCTGCTGTTCCCTGAGAATGTCACTCTCTTGCTATAAAGAACTGAATTTATGAATAGCACAATTTTTATGTTATCAGAAAGCCAAATTAACAAAATCAAAACCTTAACCCTTTAAAATCCCAAGCAGGGTTGATGTAATTTTTATTAAATTAACTACAGTTGCACATATATTCTGCAGAGGCCAAAATATATCAATTGGTGCCTTTAAAGGGCTGCCAATTCCTTTTGGACAGAGGCAATTATTCTTTTCAAAATCACCACGGACGTCTCTCTTCCAAATCATGACCATATCAAGACAATGCATCGTGTCGAGCAATAATGTTTCCATTTATTACATTCAAACTGAAATTGCAGATAAATCTACAGCTATAACAAGCTAATAGCATTCTTGGGAATAGCTAGCTATTTCATGTTTGCCTTTTCAGAGAGTGTTTAGTATGCGGTCATGCACGTCCTCGTGACAGGATTTAACTCACATTTACTGACAAAGGTGGAAATGTGTTTGTGCTTCATTAGGCCTGGGTCACTGCACTCCTCAAAGAGGACCAAGAGTGAGTCGAGGAGGCCATCGCGAGTGGCCAGGTACCGATGCTGCCCTGGCTGAGCAATCTTGCCCTGTAGGGGGCAGCACAGCACAAATATAAACAAACATACTCAAACGCTCCCCACTGTGTTGTCTTCAAAAATCAAATTGTTTCACTCCTGAAGAAGCTTCCCAGGCATAATGCGTGAGACGCTGGACATCGAGGTACAACTCGAAAATGCATCGGGCAGCTACACACCGCAGAACCATGGAAACCCTACAAATTAGTAATGTACATGCTATTGTAATGAGCCAATAGATTTTCCATTAACAAGCAATGTTTATTTACACTGTGCACGTGCAAACCTATCGAAATTGTTACATGTATATCTCAAGAAAACAAATCATTATTTACAAGCAATGGTCTAACAATTGAAGGGTATATTGAAAACAAATTTATTAACCACATACACTTATAAGATATGTAATTGATGTAGATTTTCACGGCTCAATGCATGATGATTGCTTCGAAAAGCTGCTCTCGGCTGTCCCGACAGAGCAGCTTTTTGAAGCAATCGTCAAATATAAGCTAACAAATGAACCATTCATAATACCCTTTTGATAGTTTTCACTGTACCTTCACCCAACAGATGGCTGCACAATTAATTTCTCAATACACTTTTTGCTATTAATTAATCACCCTATTCTCAACAAAAGCCTAGTGATTGGACAAAGAAACTTATAAGTTGTTTCCAAGAAACCCTGAATTGTTGCACACAAAGTAAATTATTGATTGTATTACAAAAAGCAAATGTCAAGATATTATAAAAAGTGTGGAAAAACTGGTGTCGAGATATTGTGAATTACCATATTGCATATTTATTTTAATGTGATTAGTGCATTGTTAAAATGTTTTTACGTGTGATTTTATAAAAATGCCAAAAAAAAATTGTTAGTACTCTCATGCATTTGAGGAACTGGAGTAATTACCTGAAATAGCTGATTCAAGCGCAAGAAACGGCCGGAGATGGGTTCTGTGCCAAGGGAATCAGCACTTCCCTTCCAGCCTCGCTTAAATTTCATCATCTCGCTGCTTCAGCCTTTTTTCGACAACTTACAACCAACCGGGGGCACTTGGGGAAGGAAAATAAAACATCACAATAAGCAAACTGCTTGAAGCAGAAATAAATACATTGAGCAATATTTCTTAAATCCCCTGCCTCCTGTCCATCCAGCCGTATAAATAAGAGCACCACATTCAGTCGATTGGTAGGTCTTGTGTGAGTGAGATAAAATATGGGTAACCTCACCTCTTCGAGCATGTGTGATCGGATCAGCATGGAAGAATATGCCAAATATCCTCCAGAAAAAATATACAGCTGCGCTTTAGTGTGTCCTTTGGCCAGCAGGTGCAATAGAAAGCAACTGCATGGCTGCACTTTTACCTACAGTAGATAATGTGACAGTGATTAGCCGACTGCACTACGGAACTACCAAGCGGAGTTCAATGTACGGTCACAGCTATAATCCGAGACTTAGCCTGTCCTGGTGCCAACTGCACCAACCCACTGTCGAGGTGAAGCATAGTTACACATGTAAAGAGAAGAAAAGATTACAACTGTACACTGGCAAAAGTACTCATAACCTATAGCTACACAACTCCCACGACCAAAAAGTTGAGAACCCTTCATCCAACCGTGGAATTAAAAAGGGCTAAAAATTACATATTTTATACGAGTGTGCTGCTCACAACTAGCACGTAATCTGAGCCAAAAGTATTGTGATAGTTATGTCGGACAGCATACGGTCCTCTTGATCCGCATTATCCTCACCATGCTCCCGCAATGACCGCGCTGACGTGGAGTCATCCTCCTCTCCCTTCAAGACACGTTTAGCAAGATGCGACGCTCTCTTCATTATAAGACTCGACGGTATATTAATGCCACCCGAACTCATAACCACAACGCGAACCTATCCTTAACACATTTATTCCAACAACAACGCAGCAACACAGCAACAACGAATTCACTCCCAACCACAATACCAACAACCCCACGCCCACTTCATTCTCCTCGAATATACCCCCCCAACCTTCTCGAAATTTCCACCGCACGTCACCAGGCTTGTTTTACCAGCGTGTATCCCTCAGTTAGTCACCTTTCACCAATCAGTGCTGACCTGCGGCTCGGTCCAATCAGTGCTAGAACTCAGAGGCAGCCATTTCGCTCTGGCACAGGTGCCGTGATGCACCCAACTTGGCATTGCGCAAGGCTTGGCACCACAGTTCCCCCCCAGGTGGCGAAGTCCGGCGCGGACCTTTTGCCGTCGCAAGCCCCGACCGCCTGGAGGTGCTCCGGGGGCCGTCTGAGCCGCACGGTTCTCACGGGACCGCCAGACACCCCTGTGGCTGACGCAGTCTCCAGGCTCAACGGACTCGTGGGATGGCTCCCCGAGCCCTGGAGTTACTGCCGTCTCTCCTCCCAGGGCTCTTGCCGGCCACCTCTGACAATAATGGCACCACCGTTCCAGTGGCCACCCGCCACACACGGGCTAACACACGGGCCTTGTTCGCTGCCTCCACCTTCTGCAACTCCAGCTCGAGTTCGGGACCCCGCAGCAAGCCCACCGCACCGGCCTACCACCGTCCACATGGCAGTGGTAGGCTCCGCCCCTCGGAACCGCCTCTAGCCAGCTCCTCCCCCGCAGCTGGGAGGCGCTGACTTCACCCTTGGGACCAGGCGGGGTGCAGAACCCCCCGCCCTGCACCACAGCCGAGCAGACAACGGCACCCTCTCGAGCCATGCTGCTGGTATTCTGCCAACGCAGTCGACTCGCCTCTCGCTCGCCTCCGCTCGCAGACTCCGACTCACTATCTCAGCAGCTGTACTCCGCAGCACCTCGCCGTCGCCTCCTCTCTGTGTCCCTGACAGTCGGCGATGCCCTCTCTCTCCCTCACGTCGCTGAACGGCAGCGCGGCGCCCCCACCCCCCACCCTCCGGCGGGGCACGGTCACTCTCGAGCCTCCGACCCCCGGACACTGACAATACGCCTGCGGCCCCAGAGGATGAGATCACGGCCACCCCACCCCCGGAGCTGACATCATGTCTACGGCCGAAGGGGATGACATCCCGGCCACGGTTCCCGGAACTGTCGGCCCGGATCCTCATCCCCACAAAAAGACACCTCCTCACCTGTTGCAATGTGTTGCACGCACCGCCACTGCAGACAGACATTCAGGCCGAGGATCTCGAGCAGGTCCGTACCGAGGATACAATCATGACACAGCTGGGCCGCAACGTAAATTTCGTGGCAGCCCCCATTCAGACCCACCCGTATGTCCATCACGACTCGACCGATGATCTCCAGCCAGACTCCATGCGCCTGCTGGAACTCCCGATCTGGAGACTGGAAGTGTCGGAGGCCAATGCCTGCCCACTGGTAAAGCTCGTGGCTCATCGAGGACACTCTAGCTCCCGTGTCGAGCAGCAATCAGGTCGGCTGTCCCGCCACCGACCCGCGCACTGCCTCACCACCGCAGTGACGCCCAACGGGCTTCGCATGCGCCCGAATCGCCAAGATGCGTCCCATCGGCCATCACTCACCTCCCGAGTACCAGGGGCCACCGCCGTTTAACAACACCCCAGATCGACGCGGGGCCTCTAGTGGGTAATCCCGCCATATATACCCCACTCGGTGGCACCCGTAGCACTCAGGTCCCCCACGAGCATGGGGCGTTGGCCCCATCTCACCCCCGTTGACTCTCCAGAACCCCGCTGACCGCTGGTACTCCAGCGCTTGCAGCCGTTACTCCGATTCCCACCACACGCGACATAACTCTCATAGCTGCTGCTGGATGCCCCCGCAGGGCAGCACTCAGATCCGATGGAGCCACTTCGTGGTCGCTGCGCTGCAACGTCGCCACTCCACCGTCAGGCAGAGCCCCAAAGCCCGCTCCGTTGTCACTCCGGGTCGCCTTAAGCCAAGAGTGCCCACCTCTGCCAGCGAACTTCGCCACGTACTGCGCTCTCGCAGGCCAATGCCCAGGCTTCTATCTGCGCCATGGAGAGTTCAGGGCACTCAACGTCCGCTTGCCACCAATCCGTCTCCTGGAGGTATCTGAGCACCTCCGCCTTCATCATCTTCATCATCCCATGGATGAAGGATCGCTCCGCATTGGGGTAGGTCCACTCAACGAGCATCCCCAAGCTCCCCATATAGTCCACCAATGGCTCATCTAGCCGCTTGCGTCACTGCATCAATTCCTCCTGCGCAGCAGCAGGCACCACTCGATCAAACCTCTCTCCCAGTGCCAGTCTGAGTAGACCAGTCATCCCTGGTCTTAGCCTCCAGTCTGTCCAGGAACCATGCCGCGCATCCCCACAGCTGTAGCGGGACGCGCGTTGCCGTTTTCACATCCGATCAGCCTCCCAGACGTTGTGCGCTGGTCAGGTGTCACTGGAAGTCATCCCAGGACTCTAAAGCACTACCCCCAAATGTCAGTGCGGCACCACGACTCGGACCGCAGATTCGTGGCGGCTCGACGATAACGGCACGGCGAGGACGGGCATTCACTCCGCGACCGTTCAGCCTGTGAGCAGAGACTTCTTGCCATTGATGCTTTATTGAACAGCACGACGCGGGCCCCAGGGCACGATGAACACAGCGAGTAGTCGACTACATGTTGGCGCCCTGATGACTGCTCCGTCTGACCGCTTGCGAGCCAACTGATGAACGCTCAGTCTGACCGATTCCCTGACCCACGACTCCTCCGTCTTTATA
>JAZEWT010000002.1:17258739-17344393 GCA_036362905.1 Mordacia mordax | reverse complement strand
GGGGGGGGGGACTTTTACTGTAGAGGGGGGACCAACGCCACGTGGGGGACGAGTAGCACAGTCTGCGGGGACTTTAATTGGAGAGGGGAGACAAAGCCACGTGGGGTGACGTCGGTTAGAACTTTCTAGAAGAGCCACGTGGGGGGACGGACAGCACGGGCTGCGGGGGGTACTTTTACGGTAGAAGGGTGACGTCGGTTAGAACTCGCTAGAAGGGGCCACGGGGATATAGAGGCGGGGGGTTGGAGGGGCGAGGAGAGTCTCCTGGGGGAACGAGAAGGAGGAGGCAGCGTCACGATGTAGCGGCTCGTTGTGTGCCGCTACTCCGGCCCCGTGCACTGCTGGTTTCAATAAAACATCTAAAATCAAGAAGTCTCTGCTCATCCGTGCTCGCTGGCTGGTCTATCGCGGAGTGGGTGCTGATCCTCACCATGGTGTAGCCGCTGTAAGCCGTCACAAGCCCGCAGTCACAGTCGTGGCGTCACAGCTGCAACTCAAACGCCTGTCTCAAGAACTTACCTTCTTTCCTGTACGCGTCTCAAAGCAACATCTTCCTAATTCTGCAACACGTTCTTACCACATTCTATTCTGAATTACCACATTTCTTTACCCTGACCTTCCGTCATATTCTAAGTGTGGTACTGTGCTTCGCATAAAGGCCATATACTTTATAGTTCCTTTTCCCAAAGTTAATTTCTTGAGGGGATTGAGACATAAGCACAGTACTAGCTATGCTCATGTCTCAATCATCTTTGGTGTCGCACAAATGTTTTTCAGTGTACTACTCTATAAATGCAATTATTATTATTATTCTTCCAGAGTTCTACATGTGGCGATTCAAAAGCCTACCCTGCTACAGTCATAAAATACCCCACTGGCCACAGCTACATTTGCTTAACCTACATCAGGCAAAACTTTCAGTGCGTTAAAAAGTGGTCACAAAGGATTAGCGCTCAAAAAGAAATATTTGAAGAATGTGCAACTGTGGTACCAAGGGCAAACTGACCCCCAGCGTGAGGACACCATCGCTGCTGCGACTGTTTATCTTGGCCCCACACGCACCCCGCACTATGCTTGCAGCACATACAGGCTCGCTCCACTGCGCTTCGCCAAAGCATCATTTATTTTAATCCCACTACGGCCTTTACAACCCCCCCTCCCTCCGAGCATTTTTATTTTTTATTCAGATAAGGGACAGGTCTCCAACAAGGTTTTTCTGTGCAAAACGAGGGGGAGGGGGGGCGGAGGACAGATCGGGAAATAAAGGTGGGCCGTGGTTAAGCTGGACCCGGTGGCTCCACGACTGCACGGGACAGTGTAGCCATCATGTAGCACACTCGAGGCTACAGGAGAGAAGCATAATTTAGTTATGTCTGTAATGGGGTATGTTATTAGTGCTTTAAGCCCGGCGATGGACTGGCGTCCCGTCGTCGGTTGTATTCCTGCCTTACGCCCTGTGTTTCCGGGATAGGCTCCGGCTCACCGTGACCCTATATAGGATTAAGCGGTTTCAGATAATGAGATGAGATTAGTGCTTTAATTAGCATCTGGATGATGGGCAGATTGCTGGCGGGAACAACATGAGGGGAAGGGGTTCGTTTTTTAAACACGGATGGAATGTTTCAACACGTTGGATTGAATGGTGGAGCAAGGACGTGGTGACGAATCCACAATTAATAATAATTCTATATAAGAGCGCTTTTCATCCGAGGGTCACCAAGCGCTTCACAGAGCTGCGGAGAGAACGAACGGCATGCCACCAATAGCAGTACTAGTACGGAAAAAACCCCACAATTATTATTAACACATGAATGCGACCGGGTTACTTAAGGGAACGCTGGAACGAGGGCGATGTTTTCTTCACGGGAGAGAGAAGAGCCAAGAGTGGTGAGGGCAGCCCGGGGGAAGCCGGGCTGGTGATATGCTGGGGACATAGTGCGCTTCTGTGCTGGTGAGGACGAGGGAGAGACCAAAGCCAGGGCGAGTGTGCCACGAGACGGCGGCAGCGTGGCAGAAGGAATATGTGGTGCGCTAAGTGGTGAAGTATAACGCCCGGGCAGTGATTAAAGCATATCGATTCCCAGGAAAGCGGCGTGGCGTCTCGTATTGCGTGAGCGCAGCTGTGGGTGCTGTGTGTGACTGAGCGAGTGACCGGCCGTGTGCGCACGTGGGGAGCGGCCGAGTATTGGATGCATGCTCGGGAAGAAGCGCCGAGTGTGTGTGTGTGTGTGTGTGAGGACGTGTGGTCATCAGGGTTCCGTGAGTACTTGTGAGAGGCGAGTGCGTGTTGAGGTGAAGCCTGGGAGCAATGGATCTCGCGGTTACACGCACAGCACACACTGGACGTGTGAAGGTGCGGAGTTAAGGAATAACGGGGGAGGGGTCAGAGTGACTTATTAACCTTTCCATCTCGTCATGTGGTGTCCTGTGAAAAACAACTGCCTCGTGATGTGGTGATGAATGCGTCGGGTTAATAATTAACATCCGGGCCGCCACGTGAAGGGGGAGAGGGTTAAAAACGGGGAGCGGGGAGGAAGGGAGAGAGACTTTGGCTGGACGGTGGAAGGAAAGGCGCGCGGGATTTGTACGCGGTTCTGCGAGGACAATGACGGGACTACGCGGCGGGGTTAATAAAGGATTCTACAGTAGAAACTCTTTCCCGAGATTTGCTATGACCGAGTCGGGAATCCAAGGGGTTGTGCCGGAGCTCAGAAGGAGGCTGACGGCGCACTGCGAGGGAGGGGATGAGGAGGCTGATTCGGTGTCCACCAACACCCTATTGTCCACTCTGGCCGCGCCTTACCCAACCTCAACCGGAGCCTCAACCCAGGGGCCAGAGTCCCAGCACGTCACAACTAAAGAGAGAGTATGAGTTGCTGCCAACACAAGCGCACACCTCGCCGGAACGTGAAGCGCCTAGCCGGGAGTCACGACCGGTGCGCCACTGAGGCATCTAGGCTAACAAGACGACGGGGTGTCTCTGCACCACACAACAATACACGTTCATATATTCTCAGTTCCAACAGCCGCATGGGGTAATGTTTATGCAGTTCTGACAAAACACTGCCAAGACATTTGAGGAGGTAATGTGATGCACAGCTTCCAGTTGGCGAGTATAGGAGCGAAGGGGCTAGGTTATTAGAGGCTGGGTTACAAGTGCAGCTAAAGTATTCAATGCACAATAGAGCAATGGGCATGATTGTTCAGTGAGTGGCTCTGATCAGTTTGCGTGTTCTCCCTGTGTCCGCGTAGGCGTTCTCCGGTTACTCCGCTTGTCTCCCGCAGTCCAAAGCAAGGTTCACTGACCAGACTAAATTTCACGCTGTGCCTTATGATGGACTGTCGTCTCATCATGGGTCTAACCCTGTATTGCGCCATGTGTATGCCCTAATAGGCTCCGAATTATGCGGGTGTTGATACTAATAATGAATAAATGAATGCTCAGTGAGAGTAATAGGCTTAAATTCAACTCTAGATTATCCTGGTTAATGAGGCAGGGATGACTTGGATAAAGAAAACACATGGATCTTGCAAATATATGCATTCTACTACAAAACAATGCCTATTTATATAGATTTTGGATGACGTTGTCGAATGTGTGATTAGTTTTTATTTCTTAAAGTACTGTAATCGGTTTGCTCGTGGACCTTTGCAGTTGTAAGAAAGCGTTGAGCCATGGACCGTCAACAAATGAGAAGCAGCAAGTGATCGACACAGTGAACGCACAAAGATACAATGATTGACACGTTTGTTCACAAGCACGCTTGATCAGCAGTTTGGATAACACACTCACAAGTGATTGAGAATTAACTGTACTTTAATCTAGTAGTAATAACTTATAGCATAGTAGATGTTTGCAGCAAACATTATGTATAATTGATAATGTATGTTTTTTGGGCTAGGCCAGGAAATCTTGACCTTTTTGCATCTCAATGACTACTTGGGTCTGGTCTCCACAGACAGCTACTTGACGTTCGTGGCCCAATAATGGGCCACGAACTGGCTCAGAATGGCGGGGCTAGGCCACCTAGTGATTTGGCCAAACTTGTCTCGTTGACACGTAGGTAATTAAGTGTGTTAGTCACATACATCGGGCTAGGTCACTATGTGCCATACAGAACAATTTATGAATTGTAATGATGTAGGTTTTCACGGCTCGATGCATGATGATTGCTTCGAAAAGCTGCTCTCTCGGGACAGCCGCGTCGATGGCTCTCTCTCCTCTCCTCGCGACGTTTCGCCTCACACGTTAGAGGCATGCCTCTAGAGGCATTCACTGAACAATCATGCCCATACAGGCATGCCTCTAACGTGTGAGGCGAAACGTCGCGAGGAGAGGAGAGAGAGCCATCGACGCGGCTGTCCCGAGAGAGCAGCTTTTCGAAGCAATCATCATCAATTTATGAATTGTCATAATTGAAACAGTCCAGTTGTTGCTCATTAACATTGACTTCCTGGAAACAACACAGGCAGCAAAAAATGTTTTCCCAAAATAAAAGAACATTTCTCTGAAAGCCCTGTGTAAGCTGCTTTGTTGCTGATAACTGTCAGATGATAACAATCAGTAAGTGTCACATTGCTAAAGGTTCACACGGGGAAATGAAATCATTCTTAATTTGTTTTCCCATGATATACTATATTTGAAAAAGAAACATTTAAATACACCACCTTGATTCCATTTGCAATCTATGCAAAATAACTGTCATCATAAATGTAACAAAGACTCATCACATTACAGCGAAATTTATTTTAACAAAATATAACACTAAGCATTACATGTTAACATATTTACATAATTCCCCACAAATAAAACTTGATTGGTCTTTAGACATATATTAGCAGAATCATCACTCGAGATTTCAGTCACATACCGTGTATCGTGGCATTGGGATGACAGGGAGGGGCTAACCCCCCCTCCAGCTCACATCTGTTTATGGCTGAGGCTCAATCGTACCTTCTCATAACCAAGTAAGGAATGGTTTGAACAATATTTATCGCTGGTGGCTATTAGGCACCGTAGCAGCCTTTTCTCATACACGGAGTGAGGGCTAGAACAGCACGTAAAAGCCAAGAGCAGATCGTATGGCTACTCATTCTCTTAAGCGATCAACACGTGGGTGAAGTGTATTTAACAATGATTGCAGCGTGCCCCACTGTTAAATAATATCATGCCAATGGGCTGCATTGTATTAACAACTTGTCGCAGGACTTTACTTGTTTTTAAGGACATTACAGTCACGGTATTTTAAAAGGACTGCACCCGAAACATTGAGTTTTCACATATTCTAATTAAAAAATTAAGTTCAGCACTCATGAAAACCTACAGATGTAAATCCTTCCAGGATAAGGTTGGTGTTGTCAAATTGTATGGGATCATTATTTTGGGGAGGGGGGATAACATTCAAACATTTTGGTTTCATTTTTTTCTAGTTATATTTCTGCCAAACTCCAGTTTTTCCGCCATTTATTAGAACTTTATTAGTGTTTACATTAAGCACTCAGCCGTGTTAATTGATATATGGAAAATAGTATTAGATCAGGTTATCCTAAACTTCTAGCTCATTTACACATCACTAATTGGACATGTGAACTTGAAATCAAGATCCAAACATTCGCTAGTTTTACAGCGGTTATATACCTGGCATCCAACCAGCACGATGTGGTTTCTGAAGGTCTAACCAAGCTATTTACAGAACTTCTCTAAAGCAATTTCGTACACCATCTGTGACAATAACTTCAGTTTGCCGTTGTAATTTATCATTTTAACAGCAAGGACACTTTTGGTGAAAAAAAAACACGTTTTATGAAGAATATGACTGCACAATGGATACGTAAAGTAACAAAAATGCAACAAACAAGAAAGATTCGACAACCGTCACTGTCTCATTGTAATAATCATACATCAAGCCCTAATATGACTAAGAATGTTGTGTATATGTGCCTTCACGTACAACCCTTTTGTCAATCCACTGCTGGATGAGAATCTCATACTTTGTACAAGGGTCATGGGCGGGCTTTTTTTAACCTTACTTCACCACGACGGTTCTGCAGCTTGGTGATAACAGGCAGCATAGCACCGGGGGGCAAGTAAGCAGATTTTGTTTTTCTTGGAATATTTTCCTTACATAGCCTCCAAAATCAATATAACAACGTGCTTGTGCATAATGATCACCCATCTAAGCACTAAATAGATATAGGTTTTCAGGGCTCAGATGTATGAGAATTGCTTTCCAAAGCTGTTCTTGCGGGATAGCCGTGTCGAGCGTTTCTCATCTCCCGTTTATGGAGTTTCGCCTTCCACGTTGCAGGCAACATGAGGCTAATGGATAATTGTGATTGTAATAAGGCGTCATCAAGGCTGATGATTCGTACAACGTAGGAGGCAGAACATGTCGAAGGGAACAGGATGAACACTGGTTACGTCTTTCCCGAAAGAGCAGCTCTTGAGAGAAATAATAATTGTATTTATAGAGCGCTTTTCACCTGAGAGTCACAAAGCGCTGCACGGAACTGCGGAGAGAATGGCAGGTCAACAACAATGGTACCAGAACGAAAAATCAGCAACAATAACGTATTTTTACGTCCTCTTTGGGCCACATGGCGCAACACGGACACACAGACAAACAGATAGATTGATATGCATGGTTGGAGGCTAATTATACACTTCTTAAATTACAGTATTATGCTAAAAAATATAAACAAACACTATACTTAAATAATCATTCTAAATGCTCATCTAAACACTTTAACTTAAGACAACTCATTCATAAACAACGTTGCCTTTATTAAAAAAAATAGAATCTGCCAATATAACATAAAATGTGTAGAATCCGTCGATTGTATACTGGATATTTTTCACTTTTAAAGTACTTGAAGAATATGTTGGAGTTTTTTAAAATAAAAAATTGTAGAGATATTGCCTGAGCCGTCTATTTGTTTTCTACAAAGCAAAAGCAGCAGATAAAATAGGCACAAAATAGGCTCAATCACGCTTATATTCTGAGATCTGCCAAGTTCTAGCACCATCCAGGTGATTTGGTCATAGAAAGTGTTTCTACCCATATAAGATCACAATAGGTT
The DNA here is from genome assembly GCA_036362905.1 of Mordacia mordax. Lineage (NCBI taxonomy): Eukaryota > Metazoa > Chordata > Hyperoartia > Petromyzontiformes > Petromyzontidae > Mordacia > Mordacia mordax. The sequence continues at coordinate 17,337,313 of JAZEWT010000002.1, read as the reverse complement.
TTACCGTATCTGGCGATTATGCAGGTGTTAAGAACTTAACAGAACTTAACTGTTAAGAACTTAACACCTGCATAATCGCCAGATACGGTAAAACCTATTGTGATCTTATATTTGTATACTGGCAAAAAAGTACCCATAGTGTTTCTACCCAGTTTACTGTACTGTGTTTTAGTCGCAAGATCGCATGCGATGGCGAGTGGTAATGATGGTAAAACGGGGCGAGGAACATACTGCATTTAGAGTTTAAATAATACAACAACATTTGAATGCATGTAATCAATATTTTGCTCCTTCATATTATTTGAAATAAAGAAATGTGATCATACAAATACTGTAGAACTTAACATTTTTAAGTTAAATATTTAGAGTCTTGCTTCTGACTGCCTCTAAAGGGGCAATATCTGAACACCGTTTCAATGCAGCATCTTGGGATGCGATTGCGTTTAGGTTCAATTCAGTATCAGTACCCGCTCAGTCCAGCACAGGGTCGCGGGCGACCGGAGCCTATCCCGGCAAACATAGGCCACAAGGTGGGGTTATATCCAGGCTCTGGGGTTGCGTTTCGGTGAAATATAGAAATACACGGCGCGGTGGCCCAGTGGTTAGCGCTGACGCCTCACAGCAAGAAGGTCCCGGGTTCGAATCTCTCGGCTCGGGTGCCTTTCTGTGTGGAGTTTGCATGCACTCCCCGTGTCCGCGTGGGTTTTCGCCGGGTACTCCGGTTTCCTCCCACAGTCCAAAAGCATGCTCCTGGATAGGTTGATTGGCTCGCAGACTAAAATTGTCCTGCAATGCCCGGCGATGGACTGGCGTCCCGTCGTCGGGTGTATTCCTGCCTTACGCCCTGTGTTTCCGGGATAGGCTCCGGCTCACCGTGACCCTATATAGGATTAAGCGGTTTCAGATAATGAGACGTTTGATTTGACTCTACTTACAACATGCAATCATAAAGTACTAAATGTGCATTTTTAAGTCTAATTTTAACATATAACGCATTTGTAGATAACTGTCAGCCTTGTTATTGAAGCAATTGATCGACGCGGCTGTCCCGAGAGAGCAGCTTTTCGAAGCAATCATTATATAAATTCACATTCACTATAGAAGCACATCGACAGATACTGTACTTTGTACACAATGACAGAGTTGATGATTGCTTCGAAAAGCTGCTGTCTCGGGACAGCCGCGTCGATCGCTCCATCTCTTCACCTCACGGCATTTCACCTCACAGGTTAGAGGCATTCTCAGGCGCAGCGTGCGTGTGTTGTGTGTGTGACTCCTATTTATATGTAGGTATTATGTGCGTGTTTAATTGCATTCCAGGATCAATGGACGACTGTCGAGGTCCACTTGAAAGGGTTCCATTGTCTTGCTCACACCTCGGAATCACATTAACCCCCTCCTGTCCCGCTTGTGACTAATCTCCTAGTTTATATCTCATGAAAGAATGCTTCGTTCCCAAATACTTGGTGATTCCCCTCTGATGTCGTATTTCAGAGCTCTATATCTATGTTCTGCTGACTACAATGACTGGCCTCTAGGTTTGGCTGAGCTTTATTCTCATTTCTTGTTTGCGGTTCATAGTCTTTTCCGTTTAACGAATCTTGATTGCTTAATGATTAATTCAATTAATCGTGGGTGAAGAACACCCTGGTGCCCTTTCAAGTGGACCGCGACAGTCGTCCAATGATCCTGGAATGCAGGGAGCGATCGACACAGCTGTCCCGAGAGAGCAGCTTTTCGAAGCAATCATCATGCATTGAGCCGTGAAAACCTACATCATTACAATGACAGAGTTCAAAATAATAATTGTAGTTAATATTCCAATCAGCATCATTGTTTAAATATAAGGGTTAACGATTGAGTCAGATAATCCTTTTGGTGTCGACTTATTGTTTTGGTTCTGGCTGTCAGTTTGATGGTCTGACTGCAACACAGCCCGAAGGCTGGCCCAGAACATGGGCCTTTTGCTCTCCTCGGCTGGCCACTCCAAGTAGGTCTTCCTTTTGAAAAGTTTCCGAAGCCGGCAGAACTTGCTCGGTATGGAATTCCTGGGCAGAGGTTCGAGTAGAAGCAGCACCAACGAGTCCTGCCGCTGCTCTAGAACCCGGTGTTGTGCAAAATACAGCTCGTAGTGGCACCACTCGCTGTTGACAAAGTTCCGAGAGAGAATGAACAGGGTCTTGTTGGAATGCTCGATGCAATGGATGATGTTGTCCACGATCCATTCCCCAGGCATGAAGTCTCGCTCATGGATGCAGAGCTTGAGGTCAGGGTTGGAGCTCTCTAAGGTTGGCACCAGGGTGTTCTTCACCCAATCGGAGTCCAGCTGGCTGTAGGAGATGAACGCGTGGTACTGGAAATGTCCTCCTGCACGCGTTTTGCGTCTTTTGGCCGATATCCACACCATGCCCATCCGTATGTACCAAACGGCATCAAAGTAATACCCGAGACCCAGTATGACGATTATGATAAAAGCTGTAATTCCAACACTCATTGAGATGATGATCCGTCTGTCACAGGTTACAATACTCAGATTAAAGTCATTCAAAGTGCTGTTTGAGAGGTGATTAGGGTAGCTGCACACATATTCTTGGGGCCAGTGCATTAGAAATCGTTTATCAAATTCCTGCTGAAACCAGTAAAGATCACAGAAGCAGTAATAAGGATTGTTTCCCAGATATAGGGTTTTGATATTTTTAAAGCCCTTGAAAGTATCTTCACTGATGATTCCCACACCGTTCCTGTCCATATACAAAACCTGTAGCGAATTAGAGGATAACTCGGGCGCAATGTACTTGATGTTGTTGCCACTGAGGTATAGTTTCTCCAAAGATTTTCCATCGTTCAGAATGTTCTGAGACAATATTTCAAGTCTGGTGTAGGAGAGATCCAGTTCTTGTAAATACTCCGAAATGCAGATTTTTGAATCTTTACTGATGTCATTGTTACGGAGGATCAGGGTCTGTAGGGTTTGTGGCCATTTGGAGCACTTATCGATGTAAGTAATGCTGTTGTAACTAAGGTCTAAGGACAGGATTTTGGGCATGACCACAACTTTTTGAGCTATTGTGTAGAGGTCAGAGAACCTGTTGTGGCTTATGATTAAATGAGTAGTATTGAGTAAAATACCAACCTGGGGACATACAGGCAGCCACATTCCATCCTCCTCAAGAAGATTGTTAGAGAAGTCCAAAATTTCACCAGGGAACGTCAATAAGAAGCAATCAACTTTATTTAAGCCTGTGTTGGAGATTTTAAATTTGGCAAAGTTCGGGAAAAGTGAAAACGGTATGAAAAATAGAGGGTATGTCATTGGCTTGTGGAAAATGCCATCTATAATAACGTTTTGCAAAGCTGCTTTCTTGGTAATGTTACCTATGTTTGGAAAAACCACATTGCCAAAGTCAGTGTACGATGAATTCATAAGCGCAACCGATGTCACTTCAGACAAGTAGACATTTATTAATAAGCTTATTATATCTGCATCGGTAAAATTTGCACCAATCAGTGTGACATTTTTCAATAAAGGACAAAGATTCATGCCTTGCCATAAATTAATGCTCTCGTTATATATTAAGTTAAGCAATATCTTCTCTATTATAATTTCGGACGTTCTGGTCATCCTCAAGTCCATGAATATTTTAGATAAAATAGATGGATCTTCATCAATTGAAATATTTGTAGAAAGCTTCTCCAGCATTGCTAAGTGGGTGAGAGCACCTGAATTATAGTGTCTGAATGGAGACCCGGTATTCAACCACAAATGCTTCAGGGATATATTTGAAAGCACATGTAAATCTGAAGCATACAATTCTGATGTGTAGGGTGTACCAATGGTAAGTGACTGCAGCTGAGTCATTCTGGAGAAAGCGTCACCGAGTGCAAAGGAAGTGTAGTTGTTCATGGAGATGTTGAGGTTCTGCAGGTTAGGAAGGTCGATTAGTGCCTGCTCAGGTATGGCAGGCAGATCGTTCTGATAAAGATCTAGGCAACGGAGCAGGGGAACATCTTTCAGAGCACCGGCTTCAATCGTGCGAATGCGGTTGAAAGCCAGGATGAGTACCTCGAGCTTGGGAGTGCTGGAGAAATCTCCACGTCGGATTGCACTAATCTCGTTGTGAGACAGGTCTAGGACAGTAACGGTGGCTGACAATCCCCTCGGCACGGCCAGGAGGTCGCAGTTTGAGTAGTCTCCGCTGTTGCCTCCACAGCAACAATTTTTCATTCTGGCCCCATTAATCCGTGCCCCAGACCCCAGTCCTGCCATGCAGAATACGATGATGGCATACTTCAGCAGCTGCTCCATGATCTTTGTTTTTAGATGCCTGATCTGAAATAAAAAGCCACAAATAAAAGTATTTAGAAACATACAAATGAAAAGTGTGCAGAGACACACCAACAGGTGCATGCTTGTAATTACACAGAGATCACAAAGAAGAATACATGGACCATAAAATCAACACCTCACATTGACAGGAAAAGAGAAGATGAACAGATGGTGGACAACATTAAAGATGAAGTGGCAGCAAAAAAGGGAATGTGCCTGGACATCCACAGGTGAGATGTAATCATGGCATGAGCTCATGCGGAGGAAGTAGACAGTCAATGAAATTCATTTTTAGGTCAGGTCACGTAAAAATATTATAAAATAGTGTCGTTTATCCCTCTACCACCCGACACGGCTAATCAGTAAGGGGTTGTCACGTGAACAGAAACACGCCAATTATTTTAGTATCTCGGCACACCAGTGTATGGGAGAACAAACCCACAGTGTTTTACAAAGGGATACGACGTTTCGCTGATAGTTACAGTCAGCATCATCAGGCACCCGCGCCAAACCTGGGCGAGCAGCTCGAACGATTGGTCCGGTTTCTGGGTCTGTTTTAATAGGGGGGTTGTGACGTCATCACTCACGCGATCTGGTATGCCGGGACACAATGGGGGCTGGGTAATCGAGCTATTCAACCCGGCGTTTCGAGTGAAGTGAGTTGTTCCGACAAAGGGCCAGCAATGTCTGATTACCCTCGTTATCCTGCGGGATTGTGTCAAGCGTTAATGTACACGTGGCTGGTACGTTTATTGTGAAGGCCTGGCTCAATTCAAATTTTCTAAAACTAAATGGAGACAAGACAGAAGTTTTGCTTGTTGGAACCCCGCACCAATTGTCCAAGGCTGATCCTATCCAATTTATGCTTGACGACCAGACAATTGAAGTTGCTAAGGAGTCCGGAGTCGAGGTGTGACTCTTGATTCCTCACTCACCTTCGAGACACACATCAACAAGGTGACGAAGGGAGCCTATTTTCTTCTCAGAAATATAGCCAGACTCCGCAATATCCTGTCACCTGCTGACACTGAGAAGCTAATACACATCTTCATCTCCTTATGAATTGATTCTTGCAATCCACTGCTCCCTGGCACCCCTACCTGATTAATCGTCTCCAACGTGTGCAGAATGCAGTTGCTAAAGTCCTCACTCGCACACCCATCCATGATCACATATCCCTAGTACTTATGTCTGTCCACTGGTTACCTGTTAAATACAGGATTGAATTCAAGATCACCCTTCTCACCTACAAGGCTCTCACTGGCGCAGCTCCGACATATATCCGTGACCTACTTCAGGCACTCTCCTCAACACGACTACTTCGATCCTCCAATACGGGCTTGCTGCATGTGCCCAGGTCGCACCTCCATGCGATTGGCTACAGAGCCTTCTCGCACTCTGCTCCAAGACTCTGGAATGCCCTTCCACTGGAGATTTGCTCAGCTGAGTCCTTGGGCATCTTGAAATCTCATCTCAAGACTCACTTGTTCCGTAGAGATTTCAAGTCCTCCGGCTAGGACTGTTGATGTGCCTCAGTGTTGTCGTGCCGGGACGTTGGCTCTCTTCCGATCCGCACTTGCTTAGGAACATATGTTCCTTCTGTGTGGGTTTGAGAAATTGTAAATTTTTTACTGACTTTATGTCCTATCATTTGTCGCTGCTGTTTGACTTTCAGTTGAACTGTTCTAATTTTGTTGTTGACATGGCGTTCTCGCCACAGCTCGGATTTGTAAAAAAAAAAAACCCAAAAAGTTATTGTTGCTTATTTGACGTTCTCTGCCATTGTTGTTGACCTACCGTTCTCTCCACAGCTCTGTGCAGCGCTTTGTGACCCTCGAGTGAAAAGCGCTCTATAAATGCAATTATTATTAGTATTATTGTTTGAGGATGCGTTTCTGTTCACGTGACAACCCCTTACTAATTGGCCGTGTCGGGTGGTGGAGGGATAAACGACACTATTTTATAACTTTTCTGCGTGACCTCACCCAAAAATGAATTTCATTGATAATACTGGTCACGAACGCCTTCGAATTAAAGTAATGGTGGATAGTGACTGCTTGTGACAGTCTTAACCCAGCATTGGATTGAATATGGTTGCTAATGATAAAAGGAAAAAAACATTCCCCAAAAAGCTCCTGACAAAACTTAAAAATCGACATTTCATATATACAGTACTCGTAAGAAATTGGTACTTTTGCCAGTGTACATATGTAAGGAGTAGAAAAGGGTTTTTTTACCATTTCTGGCAATTATAGAGGTGTGAAGATCTTAAAACACGAAAACAGACACCTTTCACAAAGTGTCTAGTTTGCAAAAGCCACACGTACTTGTAGCGAAATATGCAAAGAGGAAGCTTTGATAATGTATGCATTGCTATGGGTACTTTTTCTGCCAGTAAGAGTTGTAAAAAAGAAGAGACTTTACCCATTTTTCTGGCAATAATAGTGTTAAGTTCTTAAAAACACCAAATAGACACTTTTCATGAAGTGTCAAGTTTGCAAAAACCACACACGTTGGTGGTAAAAAAATTATAAATACTGCAAACAACATGCTTTGATATGCATAATATATATTATATATGCAGTATTTACACTTTATGAAAAGTGTCTATTTGGTGTTTTTAAGAACTTAACACTATTATTGCCAAAAAAATGTGTAAAGCCTCTTCCTTGTTTACAATGTATGCATTGTCCTTCAGACTGATTGGCTTACATCAGACATGGTTTTCTTTTGAGCCTGTTTGTCAGCGTGTCAACTTTTTAGGCTAGTAAGAAATTTTGGAGGTTGGTGCACGTTACACATTCCCATAAGTGCTATGAGAATACCCACGAACTAAAATGCAACAAGAACTACATCTCATCTCATTGTCTGAAACCGCTTAGTCCTATACAGGGTCACGGTGAAGCCGGAGCCTATCCCGGCAGACACAGGGCGCAAGGCAAGGATATACCGACGATGGGACGCCAGTCCATCGCCGAAGAACTACGTATAATTACACAAGTCATGAGGTACTTATAAACAAAATGGTAATTTACAGCATATATTAACATGCCTATGTAACCGGTGGCTATGGTAATGCGTTGTACATATTCATGGTTGCACATTAGAATGCTGGCGTGTTGGCATCGCACACGTCCCCACGTACAGGGAAATACGTGTTAGCATCGCACACGTCCCCACGTACAGGTAAACACGTGTTAGCATCGCACACGTCCCCACGTACAGGGAATCACGTGTTAGCATCGCACACGTCCCCACGTACAGGTAAACACGTGTTAGCATCGCACACGTCCCCACGTACAAGGAATCACGTGTTAGCATCGCACACATCCCCACGTACAGGGAGACACGTGTTAGCATCGCACCCGCCCCCACGTACAGGGAAACACGTGTTAGCATCGCACACGTCCCCACGTACAGGGAGACACGTGTTAGCATCGCACACGTCCTCACGTACAGGGAAACGCGCCCACCCTTGCAGAAGCGTTCCTCAGTGTGAGTGTTGACGTGATTGAGGGCTGTGGAGTGTTGATGTGACTATGTGTGTTGGTGGGTGTGTATGAAGGTACTGTAGAGTGTTGATGTGACTACGTGTGTTGGTGGGTGTGTGTGAAGGTGCTGTGTTGTGTTGATGTGGTTACGTGTGTTGGTGGGTGTGTATGAAGGTGCTGTGTTGTGTTCATGTGACTACTGTGTTGGTGGGTGTGTATGAAGGTGCTGTGTTGTGTTGATGTGGTTACGTGTGTTGGTGGGTGTGTATGAAGGTGCTATGCAGTGTTGATGTGACTACGTGTGTTGGTGGGTGTGTATGAAGGTACTGTGTTGTGTTGATGTGGTTACGTGTGTTGGTGGGTGTGTATGAAGGTGCTGTGTTGTTTTGATGCGACTACGTGTGTTGGTGGGTGTGTATGAAGGTGCTGTGTTGATGTGGTTACGTGTGTTGGTGGGTGTGTATGAAGGTGCTATGCAGTGTTGATGTGACTACGTGTGTTGGTGGGTGTGTATGAAGGTGCTATGCAGTGTTGATGTGACTACGTGTGTTGGTGGGTGTGTATGAAGGTGCGGTGTCTGCAGAGTGAATAAACGTCATTTCGATGGAAGATACGTGTGGAATCAAGTCCTTGTGGTGGAAGGGAGTGTCGAGTGTCGAACCAGGAGCGGTGCATGCGAAGCGCGAGGTGAAATATTAAACAAAAACACAACGCAGAACTTTACCATCCGTATCTCCTCCTCGCCACGTGTGCGGAGTTCACCTGGTTATCTGACATCTAACCGGCCTGGGCGCCGGCTACACCTACTGGCTTTTTCACGCTATATTTCATTTATTGAGTGTTCTTCGACCATACGAGTTTTAACACCGGGAAGTGACGGCATTCGTTTAAACCTTTTACAAAAAAAAAAAGACCACGCTTGTTGTTAAAGTATCACACGATTGTTTTAAGCGTCAAAGTTTGTATGCGTATATTGCTGCAGCCTCGAGTGACAGAACACAGAGCGGCGTACGAGGAAAACCCCTTGGAAACGGACATTGCACGGATAAAGGACGGCACACTCCTCCATTCCGAAGAGGCAGTTCCTTCACTTTTCTTACCCCAGGTCCTTTTGCCGACTCCACACTGAGAAGGAAGAGGAGCCGCAAGCTAGATGCTGACTGTCAGTCTTTATAGCTTGGATGTGAAGCTCTGTGCAGCGCTTTGTGACCCTCGGGTAAAAGCGCTCTATAAATGCAATTATTATTATTATTATAATACTACACCACATGGGTTGGCGCGGATTGGTAAAGACGGGGAAAACAGTACTGGTTCCGCTCTACATTGGTATTAATCACATTATGAAAATAACTACTGTGGTACTGCCTCCGTTGTAATATTCAAGTTATTAAAAGCCAAAGGCATATTTTGCTCAAGGAACAATACAGCCGTAAACCAGTAGTGGAAACTCCACATTTCGATGACAGGGGAAGTATTTTCAGAGGGCAATTAATGTTAACTTTGCCAACAAAGCAGTAAATAATGATGATTGCTTGGTGGGTCGATGGCTCTCTCTCCTCTCCTCGGAGAGAGAGCCATCGACGCGGCTGTCCCGAGAGAGCAGCTTTTCGAAGCAATCATCATGCATCGAGCCGTGAAAACCTACATCATTACAAAGCAGTAAATAGTTTTTTTTAATATTGCCCCCGGAGGATTGATGGGCTGACAGCCCTTAATTAGGATTTGATCTGGCAACACTTGTTGCTGTGAGCCCCTTGCTCCACCGCTCAGCCACCAGGCTGGATCCCCTTACACATTCACACATGGGAACATATTTATACATTTTCGTCATTAAACAAAACAAAAAGCTTGTCTGCAAAGATATGTGTCTCCTTTTTTGACGGTTGAAGTTCGGTTCATCCTATTATCTACTGCGGTCACAGTAACAACTTTAAAAATGTCCACATCAAAAATATCATAGAAAGAACGGATGTCACTTGCGGAATTCAGCCAGTAGATATTGCAGCAAGCTTACAGAAAGAGAAAACAAAGGCTTTACCTGCAAACCTTGACGCTTTCACGGTTGAGAAACACGTTCACAACCTGCACTAGTCGCTGTCGTTTTAAATTGTGTTCCTTGTGGCACACAACAGTCACAACCGTGCTTTATATGCGTGCGCGAAATAGCAAGTTCACCTGAAGGAGGGCGTGAGAGCTTTCCGCATACCTGTGCCTTTGTTCTGGAACGATTAAAACTCGCTCGTTCAGCATCAAGTAAAGAGGAAATGTAAAACGATTTACATGTCCTCCCTTCCTTGGCTATTGCGTGGAAGCTGAAAAAATGATTTCCAACGCACAGAACTATCATTACCTATGATCTATTCACTGCTCGATGAATGTGTCCCTTGGCAATTGTTATCTCTCATGTTTTCGCGATTTAGCAAGTCTTGTAGCTCCGGAACGCGGAAATGATCTTGCTTTTCACCATAGGCGGATGTCCCATTTTTCAGGCGGGTTCACATTTTTGACTTCTAGTCCATGGTCAATCTCCACGATCTCGCCGTGTGTCCTATCCAAGCCCAAATTAACTTTTAATCAGTATACAAAATACCGGCGAAGGCGGCATGATTGAAATGTGAGTAGCACTGTTGCCCCATAACAAAAAAATATCTGGGTTCGATTTCTGGGTCAGGTGACTTTGTCTGATTTTTGCATGTCCACCCCCCATGTCCACGTGGGTTTTCGTTAGGTACTCCGGTTTTCTCCAATTGTCCAAATAAATGCTGCTGCCCAGGTTAATTGACGCGATTAAAGTGCCCACAGAGCCCTTCCATTGAATTGGCGTCCCTGCCGTGCGCCTTGTGTCTGTCGGAATAGATTCTGGTTCCCTGCGACCCTGTACAGGATTGAGCGGTTGCTGATGACGATGGAAAATAACAGGTAGAGAAAAGTACAGAACCAGCGAATGTACTCGGCATCCAAGATGACCTCCACAAAGAAGCATAAGAATTGGAGCTCATATTCTTGACCTAGCAAACAATAGAGGAGCAATAGCAAAGAGGGAAGAACAGAAAGAGAGAGAGAGAGTATTAAGTAATATGCCCTCTTTAGCTGACAGTCAACGTTACATCACATTTACATGCGTTGCCTCTTGCTTTATCTTTAATATGTAGAGTTCGGATGCGTGTGCTGGGCAAACAAAGCACAAGCGCCACACCCGTGAAAATAAAAAAAACGTAACCGTCAGGGCACAAGATCCATTTGGCTTGAAAGTGGAGATGGGGGTGGCGGTGTTATGAGGTGGGGGACAGTGAAGAAGAGGTTATCGTCAACTACAGTTTACGTGAATAATAAATCCTCTTATTGATATAGTCATTGGAACAATAATGTTCCCTTAACCAGGACGAATGTCGTGGATTTCCATTTCACAAGAAAACGGCGCGTATTTAAGCAGTCGACATGTATTTAAAGTTTATTTTGCATTCCAAATTATGTACAGATTGCGCTGTCGATGTAGTGCCATGCTGTATGTACTCCATACGCTTAGAGCAATGCCTCCCACCAACACAGAATTGGGCGCAACAGGACGACTTTGAGATATCTTCAAGCCACCGATGATGCACAGACTCTACAATGCAGTACTTTATCATCGAACACCTTGTTAACGACTGCTACTTACAGCTGAGATGTTACATTGGTCTCATCTCATTGTCAGAAACCGCTTAGTCCTGTACAGGGTCGCGGTGAGCCAGAGCCTATCCCGGCAGACACAGGGCGCAAGGAGCAAGGCGTCCTGTGTCTGTAGCGCTTTTGGCGATTTCGTAAACTTCCAATAGAAGTTTGTGTATCAACATGTGGCTTTTACGTGTTTGTTTGCTACTCGTTGGTGAGAACACAATTCCCCGTGTAAACATCCCTCGTACATTTAATTGCTTTCAGGGCACTTGTGCAGTGTGAACTCCTCTCGTGTTCATTCAGTCATTGATTTAAATGTCTCCTTCTGCCACTAGCAGCTGCTACATTCACGACATAACGTATGTTGCTGAAGAGAATTGCAACTATAAATGCTAACTCGTAACAATTCATTCAACTGCTGGGGCAATGCAATTGTTTCAGATTATCCCTCAGGATGGTTGTTTAAACGATAACATTTTCAAATGACCAACATGTCCCCTGTGTAAGCTAAAACCATTTTTTTATGTTGTAAGTAAGTATACTTGGCTGCCATCAGCGTAAAGATTGGTGTACTCTAAGACACGGTGAAAACAAATATGTACATAGAAATATGTTTCACGCATCATACGTCATGTTATTTATGCACGCTTGTATTGGTCACATTCCACTTCTGGAGTAAATTACCAGAGTACTGTAATTGCCTGAATATCATAGACGCAGGATAAAATGCGTCTTGCCATGGCTCATACGAGATTACGTCAACAAGTGGAGAGAGCTACATGAGAACTCGATCTTCCCGATTCGCGGATTGCCAAACTGATTCGCTTTTGAACTTTTCTACCATCTTGGAGTTACGGTTTTACCAGTTCTTGGGTTTTTGTCAGCAAGAACAACCTTCTTAATGAATTTACGAGCAGTAGTTTCTAAAGCAATAGACATGCAACTCCAAGCAACCCAGAACATAACAAATACAGTATCTCTCCTCCATGTATGGTTCCTCACGTTAAAACAGTTTTATTGACAAAACCCACAGCATGCCAAGCCAAAAACTTCAACACCAATGATTCAAAAATGAGAAAAGGTTTTACCATTTCTGGCTCTTTTTTAAGTGTTAATGTCTTAAAAATACCAATGTAGACACCTTTCACAATGATCCAGTCCAAACTGTGGAATAGTTTCCAACGTCAATGGTTGTTAACTGACCTCTGGAGAACTTTCCGATGCTAATAGATATGCGTCCTAGTTTGTCGTAAACTTATATAATATACTGATGTGGGGTTTGATGGCTCGATGTATGAGAATGGCTATTTTATAATTGTTCTTTCGGGATAGCCGTGTCGATTGTTCAGCTACTGTCGCCACGTTTGGCCTCTCACGTTCGAGGCGTCATCAGGTATTCCTAGTGATTTAAATTATCAACTTATATAATATACAACTGAAAATCATAATCAGCTTCGTTACAGAGGATATAACAACATATAAGCAGACGACTCCTTCAAACATCAATCTTCACAAAACAAAATTAACGTATTCTTAATACATCCCATCAGCCTTAAATTTTAATATCCTCTGATTTGTAGCCATTATTTGACTTTAAACTGGTCAACTTTGATATTTTGTTGTCGTTGATATGCCGTTCTCCCCACAGCTCTGTGCAGCGCTTTGTGACCCTCGAGTGAAAAGCACTCCAGAAGTGCAATTATTATTATCAATTATTATTATGGCTTTTGGTCGGGACGAATTATAGCAGCATTGATTTAGTACCAGAAAATTGAGGGCCAGTTTGTGTCATCAACAAGTATGTGGCCGCACTTAGTACAGTTATTTAAAAAATGAACGTCAGGAGTATAAAAAACAGGTTTTGCTAAGAACGCTAAATGGGTGTGGAAAATTACAATACTTTCAAAGGATGCAACTACACTGTAAAGCATATTTCTAATTTGTGACGTGCTTGATCAATCGAGCCTAACCTGGAAGAGTTTGGTTAGCAGTTAGGAAGGATGTGTTCATGTTAACACTCACGGGCATCAGTACTGTGGCATACACAGACTGTGCTGTAATAGTTAACTTGTTTGTAGACCTTCGAGCGATATAGCTCTACAGGTTCACCTACAGGGCGGCGCGGTGGCCCAGTGGTTAGCGCTGTCGCCTCACAGCAAGAAGGTCCCGGGTTCGAGTCTCTCGGCTCGGGTGCCTTTCTGTGTGGAGTTTGCATGCTCTCCCCGTGTCCGCGTGGGTTTTCGCCGGGCACTCCGGTTTCCTCCCACAGTCCAAAAAGCATGCTGCTACATAGGTTAATTGGCTCGCAGGCTAAATTGTCCTGCAGTGCCCGGCGATGGACTGGCGTCCCATCGTCGGTATATCCTTGCCTTGCGCCCTGTGTCTGCCGGGATAGGCTCCGGCTTCACCGTGACCCTGTATAGGAATAAGCGGTTTCAGACAATGAGATGAGATGAGAGGTTCACCTACGACGTTGTGTATCTGAATATTTGACGGCAGTTTAACAACATAGCACATCCGATTGTATGGCTGGCATGTGTGCATTATTCGGGCGTGTAAAATCACGTTTTGTTAAGTTAACATAGATTAGTTCAAGAACAAATATCTGTATAAGATTACAACAGGCAATCATGCAGGTGTTAAGATCCCAAACACCAAAATACACATTTTACAATGCGTCCAGTTTGCAAAAGCCACACATACTATTGGCAAAGTATGCAAACAGGTAGCTTTGATAACCTATGCATTGTCCTTCAACTGACCGACCTTCACCAGGCAGTGGCTTCCTTTTGAGCCTATTTGCCAGTGTTAGCCGCTGCCAAAAGGCATTCAGCTCAGGACAGTGCGGTATCAATGCTTTATAGCTTAGGTGGAGCTGTTAACGCTATGGGTACTTTTTTGCCAGTATACATATATAAGATTACAACAGGTTTTACCGTATCTGCATAATCGCCAGATACGGTAAACAAATATCTGGATTAGAATTGCTATCTAGTGATGATTGCTTCGAAAAGCTGCTTTCTCGGGACAGCCGCGTCGATGGCTCTCTCCTCTCCTAGCGACGTTTCGCCTCACACGTTGGAGGCATCCTCAGGTGTAGTGTTCGTGTGCGGCTTCTATCGTCTCCTTATATGTGTGGGCGTGATGCGTGTGTTCTTTGTTGTGTGAGTCCGCTTCTAAGTCACCTTGACACTAATTTCCATATCCTATTCCCACCCCCGGAACTGTGATTTCCCCCTCCCTGCTTTGTCTGTGGCTAGTCCCCTAATTTACATCTCATGAAAAGATGTCCCTCACACAATTAGACGGTCCCCCTCTGATGTCCTGCATTCCTGACTTCAATAACTGGCCTCCAGGATTGGCTAAGTTTTATACGCATTTTTTGTTTTCGGTTCATGATGCTATCTCGTGGTTTTTTTCGAGGTGACCCGTGTCGGGCGTTCCCCCTCTCCATCGCGACGTTTCGCCTCCATTGTGTGAGGCATCCTCAGGCACTCGACACGACGATCTCGAAAGCTTTAAAAAAACATCTCATGCATCGAGTCGTGAAAATTAACATCAGCATAAATATATCGACTATTATGAAATATTGCAAAAATCAATTGCAAGTTTCATCGTCATGTAAAATAATTGATATTGCACCGCCGTGTGCCAGTTCAAAGCTGAGAGGTTTGGTGAAACGGGATACGAACCCGTAATGCCATGGTTGTCACGCACCCCACCCGCAACAACGATGTAGCATAGGGGCCCCGCATTGGTGCACCACGAGACCACGACTCTGGGTTTTAGACCAGGACCCTCGGTATTTCAAACCGTTTCATACTTCTGTATCGATCGCCCACTACGACTCAGGTCATGTGCGGTTTATAGCCGTATAATGAACCTCATGGTAAATGAAAGCGAAGCTCACGTTGTTTGAAAAATTGAAATGTCCTCGTATAACGATGGGACTGTTTGCTCTCCCCCATCACCACACTGTGTACATACTTTACGGCACACATGCTTTTAACATTCAAGGGCTCAGTCTGTGGAAATCCCCTTGCAGCTCAAAGAAAACAATGCGTTTGAATAGAAGCGCCAAAAGCAAAAACTTTCAAAGCAGATCGGATTGCATTGCACGCATAAACATGAAAACAATCGTAGAATTCAACGCAGTGGGAAATTCCAGATAGAAGCTGTCAATGCGAGCATGTGACAGACGTGTTATTATAGCTTTTCTGTATAGCGAATTCAAGTTTGTCAGGTTACTTAGGGCACAAGCCACAATGAAAAACTAATTCCACTGTTGTGAACGCATTACCCAGGTGCATGCAAATTCGTCTAAAATGGAAATCCCCAATGGGCAATTTCTGAACGTTGGTTTGTTAAATATTTACCACAATTGTCGGGAGAGCGATGCGGTGGCGCAGTGAATAGCGCTGCTGCCTAACAGTTCTAAGTCTTCAGGTTCGCTCCCAGCTCGGGTGCCCTTGTGGCGTTTGCGTGTTCTCCCGTGTCTGCGTGGGTTTTCGCCAGGTACTCCGGTTTCTTCCCACCAAAGACACGCTGCTGCCTAGGTTAATTGGCCTGAGGAAATTTTCCAAAAATGTTCACCCTGCAATGTACTGCCGTTACATTCTGGGTATAAAACCCCACCTTGGGTCATGTTTGCCGGGATAGACTACAGCATCCCCTTCCCCCTGTAGAGGATTAAGTGGGCACTGAGAGTTAACGGAGCAATTGGGTTGAGCAGCTAACAAAGTTGTGCATGTAAAAAAGGGGGACATTTGGAACAAACGAGCACAGGAAACATTGTTTTACAGTTTTATCACACTTCATCCAAGAAAACGAAACACGTGCACATCATGCACAACCATTCTATGCAAGGAAAAACATTTTATGACTTTCAATAAAGTGGATTGTGCTTTTAGGTTATCCTGCACGCTATTCGACAAAAATCTAACACTTGCACTCTCAGGACATGGTTGCGAAACGTCACTGATGACGGCAAACAGCACACAGCACGGCCTAAAAACGTAGTCGTAAGCTCTAAAGCAAAACTACATCCATTTTACGAATCGTTAAACGAAGTAAAGCGCGACTAGCACATTAATATAATAAATGAGCATGTTTCACCCTGGAGACTTTAAATTGTGACATTTCATGTCAAATGATTATCCAGCTTAAAGCATTTTTTTAAAAGATTAGAGTCGGCAACTTATTTTTGCCCCTTGAGTGAAACATCTAACATCGCGCTAAACAACGTGCAGCATAACTTAAAAAACATATGAGCTACAGGTCACTATGTTCATTTTCTACAAACAACCAAAGTAGACATCAACTATCACCAACCACCGATGTGTATAATGTACGTGTCAGATTAGTCCCGAATTAAAATATTTTTCCCAAGAATTCAGGCTCTCCATTGGGAGAGATATTGGATCCTGAAAAGAGTAGCCGACGCCAGTAGGAAAAGAAAACAACGTTTCTCTGTTTAAAGAAATATTTGGCTTTTGCGTAGGTTTAGATGTGGGCCTAATGGAAGGAGAAAGTACATGTTCTGGGCTGGATAGTCCCAGCTCCTCAAGGACATCTTCAATTAGATTGTCTTCATACTGTTGGGAAGGTATTTTAGAAAAGCCAGTGGCATGAGAGTTGCACATAAGTGATTTAGGTGATACCTGGCCAGGTGACGTTTCTGAGGATTCATTGGGTAATACCTCAAAGAAAACATTGGGATCTTTAAGCAAGACATTAGGTATGAGCCCTGTGTCTTGGGAGCCACTATGCAAATTCCAAGTTGATTTTTCATCATGGAAAGAATTATTCGGAAAAAAATTATGCAGCATGGTCTGCATGTTCACATTCTGCTCAGACAAAGCATGGTCATATTCATCGTGAATGAACATCTGAGGTCCATTTACTGGGACAAAGCAATTTTGGCATGATTGACCAGACATATTTTTCTCTTCAGTCGCTGCACACGCACAGAAACTGTCCATTAGATGCGAATGCAGTTCTTGGTCTCGAAGTCGAAAGGAATTTGAGCCACTGACTTTTTTGCAAGATCCCTCAGTGTTCACATATTGTGGGCTTGAGTATTTATCTTGGAGATTTGACTCGCCTTCAATATATTGCAAAAAGCCATTAATTTGAGTACCACGTTCTTGATGCATTATGTTGAATGTCATATCATTATTGGTGTCCAGCTCAACTGATGTGCTCCCCATATTTGGAGATGAGGTGGTAGGTATGGGACCTTCCTCTGTTTTACCAGATGAACCTCTTGAATCATCTTTGGTGTCTTGGCCCAAAGACAAACCAACATTTCCAAAGAGATCCATGTCCAGGTCATCCAGGAGACCAAACAAATCGTCACACTGGAAAGAAGGCCAAGCAGGATTTAGAGTGTTAGAAAAATAACGTTGCATGACAATATAATTCCTTCACAAGATGTATAAATGAAGTGCACATTATTGAAGCATATTTAAAAATAACAATTAACCTTTAAAACAATTAACCTTTAAAACAATTATACACATAAAATTATATACATGAAACATAGCTGAATGCATTTTCAAGGTGTTGAAGCATCTAATGCAGACTTCTTCCATCTCTATTTGGATAAATCTGCAGGGCTGTGTGGTGGAGAACAAATCCACGCTTCACACCTTTATGTATCCACGCTGATCACGTCTACGTGGTGCAGTGTGATGGTTAATTAATCACCATGACCTTTGCAGGCATCTCACACAATGGTAGATTGACATTGTTGAAGGGGTATACAGGTGCAAACCGTGCGAGAACGTTGAAGGACATCTCATTAAATGAACGAGCTTTACCTTGGAGTGTGCAGAGCTGTCAAGAGCAATACAATGGCGTGGACGGCAAGTTGTGATGGTGGCTGGGTCAGCACCCACTGCTGAGGTACAGCTCCCCTGAGCACTGCTGACTCGGAGGACCCGGCCACTACCACACTATAGTCGTCCAAACACTTGTCTCGCTCTGCCTGATGTAACAAACAAAACACAGGGATATAGCTGTATCAAAGAATCCTTACTGAAGTGTCAAAAATACTGGAATGTAGAAAGTGAACGAATTCACACCTCTTCCTCGAAGCCTTCCTTGGAAAGTCTGCACCGGAGTTCCAGGTTCTGACGGGTCAGGTTCAGAGATTGTGCTTTCAGAGCTTGGTTTTTCTCCAACAATAATTGATTCTAAAAACAAACAAACATATTTTACAGTTATACTCAGCTCACTGTTATTTCAGTCAAACGTTCGAAAGAAATATACTGTATATATTGCTCTATACGGTTTGATGGCCAGTGAAAATGACTCGTGGCAAACAAGGAATCACGCCCAATCAAGAGGATGTAGATGGAGGAATGAAATCAGCGGATATGCAGGTGCTAGTGGATTACTATACTGCGCAATCTAAATATGGCAAGGTGTTGGATAGGCCTTCATTTAGCACTGGATTCGCCGTAGCAGATGATATTTATATTCTGGTTTAGTGTTCATAACCTTTATGTAATATTTTGCATTAAAAAGGCAATTAAAATAACTTCTCAAAACAGAGCGCTTTACATCTTAAACGGTGAAAAACGCTATGAAAGTGCAATTATTATTATATGATGGACTCGCAGGAGCAGGTATCCCTCGTGTGGTGGACTGCAAATGTGGGTTCCGCCAATAGGTCAGGTCTATTTGTTTAACCATGCAAGACGTCAACAGACCAAGAAATATTTACTTTCAGTTAACTGTTCTGATGTTGTTGACGTGCCGTTCTCTCCACAGCTCTGTGCAGCACTTTGTGACCCTCGGATGAAAAGCGCTCTAAAAGTGCAATTATTATTATTATTTGCAAGTGTGATCTGGTTCACCAAAAGGCCAAAGTTAATAAATGATCTAAATAGAGCAACAAAATAGTGTCAGATTAAACATCAAAAATACTATATTGACAGTCGATATTAAGTGATAGATTTCCTGTGACACAAGTTGGCTAGAGCTGTGGTTTTCAATCTTTTTTTCTAGCGACATAGTTAAAAATAAATGTCACTGCCCGTGACCCAACAAAGTCTTTTGACCAGGGCTTTCATTAAAGTAAAATTTCATACATTTAAATTTGGACCCGCAAGGCGATCCAGAGCTGGGCTACAGTACTTTATTTTTAGGCCAGAGTACACTGACTGAAACATTAAATATATGACTGAAACATTAAATATAGGAGAGGTGACTCTTGTACAAGTAAACAGATAAGGTCACAATGTTAATGCCAATAAGGGGCGATAACTCTATAAAAGTCTAAAGTTTTCTAACAATTGGCAGGCAGAGTGATAGTGGTAACATCTGTGCTTCACAGAAAGATACGTTCCGCCTGAGGCCGTTCGATTCCTGCCTGGGGCACCTTTTCTTGTGGAGATTGTTTCCTCCACGTTCTCTGGTTTCCTCCCACAAAAAAAAACTTCTAGTTAATAAAATGGCCGTTGGCATAAGATATAGGATACCATGTCTGCCAAATGTTGCTGCTGGCTCGTTGCATGGCTACATTTCCCCTCCCAGCCTTTGCTGTTTGCTCACACCTCTGTATCCGTGTCTTCTCCGTGACCAGGCGTGGAATTTGCGCTTGTCTGGGAGGATGTTTCAAATAAATAACGATCCAAAGGCGTTGGGAAGGGCATCCGTCCCTAAAAAATTTACTTCAATACTTTCTTCACCGAGGGGTAACCGGTCAACTTGGGTCAACCTGGATACCGGCAGTTTAAACTGGCAACAAAATAGCTTAAAAGTCACAAGAGTTTACGAATAACGGCGTATTGTTACTCTCTATAAAACGTATCTTTGAGCTTGTAACATTCGTACCTCTGCACGCAAAGCCTCTGCTTTCTCCTCGAGGTCGCACATGAGCGCCCTCTTGCGATCCCGGGCAGACTGTGCCGCGACACGATTCTTCATCTTCCTGTAACACCAACACAAAAGGTGTCCTGTAAAGCCTAAAAGAAACTCGTCACTCGTGTTGCATCGGTTCACATTCTCATCTCATTATCTGAAACCGCTTAATCCTATATAGGGTCACGGTGAGCCGGAGCCTATCCCGGAAACACAGGGCGCAAGGCAGGAATACACCCGACGACGGGACGCCAGTCCATCGCCGGGCATTGCGGGACAATTTTAGTCTGCGAGCCAATCAACCTATCCAGGAGATTCGAACCCGGGACCTTCTTGCTGTGCGGCGGCGACAGCGCTAACCACTGGGCCACCGCGCCGCCCTCGGTTCACATTTTAACCTATAAATGCGTGACATTTGTAAAAGGTTGTAAATCATACACATACAGTATTTCGTGACGAAATGGCCAAAACAACTGCTCATTTGTGAGGTCCCCTCAATAAGCTATGCTCACCATTACACCATCTCTACAGGGTGTCCCATAAATAGTAAACGGAACCATAGCAAATACACACTTATGATGACGTCTGATGTTGTTCTTTATGGATTCCCCATGATTCAGTGTATATGGGACACCCTGTATAATGAGCCAATGGGGCAGAGATTCCAGGTTTCATCCACATTAAGGAAACCAGTTTTTCACGTAGAGTTTAGATTCAATCTCATGATTTCATTCACGGCTGAAAGCACAAAAACTAACTTTGATTGAATATTGAACTTGACTCATTCCATTCGGGTTCATATAGTACACAGTAGAGAATACTTATCCCAGGCGTGAGTATCCAGTATTAGACACAGACGTACTTGTACAGTAATTATCCCTATAAACACCAAAGGGTAAAATTATCAGCTATCAATGCCAGTGACAGAATACTGGTTCCTTATATTTAATTCATGCCAATGGTGCATCTGCAGACCCGACACATTGCAAACAATCTAACCTCTTGAGATTCAATCTTAATTAAGGTCCGCGATTGTGAGCGATTCTCGAGCATGGAGCCGGAAAACCCCTACATCGACACCACCTTAAGCGTCCTCACCCACAATGCCCGTGGTTGGTGCGAAGGGACATCCCTACCGTCTCGACGCTTTCTCCTCGGTGGACAGGTGAACGAGGCGCTGGCGTTTCCTCAGTGGAACCGTCCCTGGGTGGATCAGGGGGCCTTCGGCCACAGTCCGAGTCGTCACCGGGGAAGCGGCCTGCGGCCCACGGGGCGCCAGCACCTGACGGGGGATAGCGAGGTGGTGTCATGTGTTTGAAGGGAAAACGTGAGATGGTGGTGCGTGGGCCGGTGGTAGGGTCTGCCGTGGTTGCT
The DNA here is from genome assembly GCA_036362905.1 of Mordacia mordax. Classification (NCBI taxonomy): domain Eukaryota; kingdom Metazoa; phylum Chordata; class Hyperoartia; order Petromyzontiformes; family Petromyzontidae; genus Mordacia; species Mordacia mordax. The sequence goes on along the minus strand of JAZEWT010000002.1, from coordinate 17,315,599 downwards.
CATGGCCGGCGACCGTGCGACCCGTGGGCGGGTGGTGATGTGGGGAAAGTGGAAACGGCGACGCGGTCTTACCTGGAGAGGGAGGCTCTGGGACGGACCGGCTAAGGCCGTGGTGACCTGGGCGAAACACGGCGGGAGCCCATGCGGCCGGGACGAGGCCCCACAGCCGGGCGAGCTGGAAGCCATCATCATCATCATCATCCGCCGAGGCGACGGGCCGAGGAGCAGCGCACCGGGGGATATAACTCACCCACCGGAGCGCTCTAGGTCGCCGCTACACAGGCAGTGATCGGGAGCGGAACACGCGCCGCAGGGCCACATCGCGGCGCCACCAACAGCGACAAGTGTGCGGATACGGGGCGACATCTGCAGCTCGGCACGCGAGAGTCTGCCCCCGAGGCACAGCTCGCTCGCTGCGGCTCACATTGAGCGGCCAGCGACCGCCTCCAGAGCCATCGTCAAATGTTCTGCGCGCACAGCGGTGACATCATCGTCAAAGACGGAATGCCAACTCGGCAATCTGGTATTGGTGGACGTGCGATGATTGACAGTAAGGTAGGTGGGAATAACTCTCCTCCATCCCCCTTGTGCACCACCAGGTGGCAACACCTGCTCTACAAAATAGGACTCCACGCCACGAATGTTTTGGGAGTCCGATTCCCCGTGTCTCTGTGATCAAGTCGCAGAGTTAACAAGCAGTGATTAAGAATACAAGAATAATACAGTTTGCAACGCGCTCGAATTCCACGTTTGCTCATGGATGAGACAGATGCGAAGGCGCGATATACGCCTCGTCTTCTCTATCCGTCACTCCACATACAAAATGAAAATGTGCACATCCCCGCAGTCACACACGGCCTTGCTGGGAATGATTGGCAGCAGCATTGACTCAAATAGACGCAAGGAGGCTGAAACATTGGTCATTGTCATGATGCTTCCAAAGTGGGAGGCAAAAGGCTGAACGCGGAAGAAACACTCGACAAGGCTATCCCGAAAGAACAGCTGTGGAGAGGGATGCTCATACATGGAGCAGTGAAAACGTGCATCAGTAGTACAAGGGGCAAGTTTCTCAAATGCTTACACCGTTTATCTACTCCGCACTATGTATGGACCCACCACAGTCAGTGGTAGGGTGTGTGTGGTGAGATAAAGTGTGGGTGCGTACAAGACGGAGGTCAGTATGCAGGCAGAGGATCTCTTAAGAGCACCTCCCACCAGCAGTGGCGTTAAACAAAACATTTCAGAGCTGCACCTTTACCTGTATATATTCGGGGGTTTTTTTTTACAAAAAATTCTGAAGCATTTTAAACAGTTCTGGTAATGTTTTCAACTTTATTTACGTGCACATGTTATATAAGCATGCTAGCGTCATCCAAACATTTAAATATCTACAGAGATGGCCAAGTGTTATGAAGATCAGTTCACCAAGTGACATTTTACTTCAATATTAATATCAACATTTCCATCCGAGTTAATAAACGATACACCTTATTTCCACATCAGCATTTGCTTGTATTTAGCTTGTTATTTCCCTGGAATATCAATACTGCATCATATATTCTGCAATCATCTGCTCATGACACTTACATAGACAAGATATATTTTTGGCGTTACTGTATAGCAGCATCGAATTACAGTTCCAGCTCCCATCAAATGCTGATTTAAAATCTATCTATGAGTAGACACGATGGTTGGAGGTGTCGGACACAAACTCCTCGGACAGCTCAGCACTTGTAAAGCATAGAACTTCCAGAGCAGAGGTAATTTGTAGCGCAAATTAGTGTACAACCACCAAATTTCGCTTATTTGAGTAGGGATTTCAGTAACCAGAATCTAAGTGTAAAGGGACCGATAGGTTAAGAATATCCCAACACTAATTATACTCAATGTACAGATTACATATCATTAATAACTATACAGTATGGTAAATGTTTCCAGTGAAAAAAAAAAACCTAGTTCATGTGCAGTACTCGAGCTTAACACTTTGTTTCATCAAACATACACGTACATATTTCATATTATACTGCTCATCGATATTACGTTAATTTGACAAGAAAAAGTAGACCATTACTATTTTGCAAAACAGCCTTCCAAAATCATACTTTCAACCATCAAATAGTGACGAGGATTACTTTCAAATCAAACACTGATTTGAAAATTCCTGCCAACAGTTTTCATTTGTTGAACATATTTGGTCACTTGATCTTTCCACGCATGATACTTATTGTAGACATAACCCACACCATAACCGTGTATACATGACTACAGCAATCAGTATGAATGACTACTTCCCGAGGGGTAAGTTTCGGGTTTTAGGACAGGTTCTGTGAATCTTTGGCACAAGTATATTGAACAATTACTGGCAGTAAAATGCACAGATACGTTTTCCGTATTAAAGTTCAAAGTCATATCATTTTTAATCTGAAAGAGACTAAGAAAGACTCTCAATCAACTGAATTTCTTCTTCGAATTGTTTGTGTTTTCAATTGTGGAACCAAGACAAATAAGAGGGTGTTTATAATTTCAAAGGCGTAATGATGGAAGTGTAACATTTGGATTAAACCATGTGAACACACAATCGCTCAGTGTAAGCAGGTGGCCTGACAAAGCAATCACCACCTTGAGAAATATCCACCACGAAGTGCCTAATGCACCTATTCATAGGAGCATTGCATCTCTAACTTCAAGACGTGCACAAAACTCAGGAATGCAAAAATAACTGTTACTTCTCACACAGTACCAACCGAACAGTGAAAAACAAAATATATGTAAAATTCTTGTTCCTTTGTATCAGATGTTTCATTAAAATATACCGTGTGAGTATAATTGTATATGATCGTCATGCCTGTATTCGTTTTCAAATAAACAAATATACACTTCAGTTCATCCAGGAGCCACCGAGTTAGTCATTCTGTATCGAAAATCAATGTACACACACAACTACATGAATCCACATACGAACTGAATATACATCTCATAAACGCGACTTTGAAACCTCCAGCATAAGAAACATAAATAGTATATAATCTAAATAAGTCATAGTGCCAGCAGAGAGAATATCAGTTCTAGTACAAGACAAATAAATATTGTTGACCATATGAAAAGGTAATAGTTTTGTAAGGTTGCTTTTGTGAACAAACTGATCAAATTGTGTAGCTAATAACATTGGTTAGCACAATATTATTTTTCATTCACATGCGTTTTCACATTTAAGCGTGTACTTTGAAAAGAACTCCAGAGGCAGCCCCTTTCATGCCTCCAAGATGAAAGGCAAAATAAGTACTGCTGGGTTTTCAGAGTCGCATTAGCCACTGCACCCTCCTTTTTTCCCATTCTATGCTTTGTGAGTCTTGTAATAGTTAAAAATAAGTTTCACGTAGTGTAACTTTGGATGCAATGCCTTGTCAAAAAAAATGTCTGCGAAAATTGTTGTGTTCTAGAAATTGCACTTAAAGCCATGCGAATCACAGTCAAAAATCTATGCTCAGATGTTCTTCAAAAAGGAGAGGAAGAAGCTCTTGGTGTCTTGAGGAACTGTTCTTGTTCTGAGAGCTCCAGGCACATGGCGAGCCAGGTCTTTGCGATATTGCTCTTTGAGCTGCTCACTGATGACCATCTGCATGTCATCCTGCAGAGGGCGCCACAAAGAGCAGATTGCGGAAGGCAAACAAAACAAATGATTATTAGGTCAGTATGGCTATGTTGCCAGCAGAGGACAGTGCAGAATAATCTGCTGGTGTATTGCACTATAATAATAATTGCGCTTATCACGCGCGGGTCACAAAGCGCTGCACAGAGCTGTGGAGAGTTAAGGCAATTACTGTTATTGAGCTCCTATTAAGGTCGAAACGGCACACGAGCGAGTGGGTGGTGAGCACGACACCTGCCCGCATTTGTCTCCCAAATGCTTATGGTTAAGACACTGCACCAGGTACTCATTTCAGGTTGAGTCGACTTGAGGCCCAGGGACTGGTTTAGATAATCGTCACCGATGTTGGCTGGGTTGGTAGTATCGTGCGCAAGCCGCTACGTTACCGCTCCCCACACCACGACGACCACCGTCAATCACAAGTATGTTTCCAAGTCTGCGTTGTCAAATAATCCCATGGTGTGGGCAGACCGTAATCCTGCAGTAGACTGACAAAAGGTCTGTAGATCTAGATGTACAATGCAATATTTACTTGCAAATAAAACTCAAGGGTACCATCCATTTTTCATGACCTACACCACACTTCTGGACACGCAGACAAATATGTAACACTGCACATGAACGCTTATGGTATCACTTGATACATGATGTTTGAGACATGAACATGACACGATCAGCTTGGCACACTTAGGCATGCAATCAGCTTGTTATAGCACAAATGTGTATTACAATATTTAAATTATATCTCGCAGTATCTTGTTAAAACAACTCAACATGATAAAAGACTAACATGCAATGACCAACCTAACCAGGCAATCACAATCCACCCAGAGCAAAGCGTGGAAAGTAACTGCGTTATTAGTTGGCCACCTGTTAGAGGGCATGACTTGTTTAGTATCTTTGGCTATGGCATGGAATGTGGCTGGTGGTGATGTGGCAGGGTCTTACAATCGGGTAAAGGTGATTGTTGCAAGGAGTCATAAAATGATGTCGAACATACGTATGGTGAGGTTAACAGCAGACACAGAGAGAATAATAAAAAGTACTATGGAAGTTCAGTGTAACCGTTGGAACCACACATTTTGGAAGTGGTTTTTTAAAATTTTATCAGTAATATATATAAAAAAATCCATAATATATATCTGTTATTTAACATAACAGTTCAGTTCAATTAGGAGGAGGATCCAAACTACAATGGATATATGACCAGTACTAGAAAAATATTTTCCCCCTTTGCCAATGCCCAAAAATAGCCAAGGATGTAGTATACAACTTGTCTCCATGTGTCTGCTGTGATAACACCCCTTCAACACCAGAGGTCATAGATTGACTTAACTGACCTATTATAAATACTGATTCAATACACCAGATTGAAAGCAACATCTCATGAACATACAAGAACACAGCAAATGCAACATCTACCCAATAAACATCAAAACTAATACGAAACCTGCGCTCACTCAAGGTGATGGATTAAAGTTTGGCTTTAAGAGCAAAAATGACAAGCAGGCACCTTAAGCTTGTCTAAAATATCAACCAGAGAAGCCAGGCTGTGAGTACCCCATGAGAGTGAGCTATTTCCACCACCACCAGAGGCAGGGTGAGAGGAGATCAGTGATTGTGGGATATCAAGAAAAAACCACAACCAAAACACCAGATAGAAACGTTGATTGGAAACTGAGTTTGAAACTTGCTTTATTAACCCTTTCTACGATTTGAACTGTGGTTGACTTCATACTCAGGGGAATTACATCACTTAAGCAAAACAACAACATAATTCACCAGCTGTGGGTGTTAACGTAATTTTCGATTATAGAATGATTGACAAAGAGCGTGGCATCTGATTCAATTTCAGGGCAGAGCTCATCTGTTTACAGGGAGAGGCCAGTGATGGAAATCTCACATTCCTATGAAAGTATCATTCATTTTATTGATATAAGTTTGTGTTGGCGAAATGTGTGAAAAATACTCTCAAGAGCTGCTCTTTTTGGACAGTCATGTCAAACGGATACTCCCTATCTGACAGGTTAAACGTCACCAAGGAGAGAGGAGGATTGCTATTAATGGCTATCCCAAAAGAGAAGATGAAGTCTTGCCAGTGGCAAAGCCACTCTTGACTTCTCCAAAACATGGTGCTCATTTAATTGACCAGGTGGATGAAGGGCAGAGTCCACCACTAAGGAGGATCTTAATTCACGACCTTCCAATGGAAGTCCATGCCTCCTAGTCTGTGCCAGCCAGCGTACATTGCTTAAACTTTGCAAGACTTACAGTAGTATATCCGAAACCTTATTTCACGCCTATAATTTGCGCTGTAGTCCAGTAAAAAAAATTAGCCAACTTGTTAATGCGTTCCAAACAAATTATCTACGCCCGTGGAATGAAATAAGAATCAGGGATTGTTTTTTTGACCTTCATAGGAAAAGCGCCACTGAAATGTGTATGTGTTGTGGAGGTGTGGATTTGTACAGGAAGCCCTGCATTCTCTGGGCACTACGTGATGTCTCATCTCATCTCATTGTCTGAAACCGCTGTGTCCTATACAGGGTCGCGGTGAGCCGGAGCCTATCCCGGCAGACACAGGGCGCAAGGCAGGGATACACCCACGATGGGACGCCAGTCCATCGCCGGGCACTGCGGGGCAATTTAGCCTGCGAGCCAATTAACCTATGCAGCAGCATGCTTTTGGACTGTGGGAGGAAACCGGAGTGCCCGGCGAAAACCCACGCGGACACGGGGAGAGCATGCAAACTCCACACAGAAAGGCACCCGAGCCCGGAGATTCGAACTCGGGACCTTCTTGCTGTGAGGCGACTGCGCTAACCACTGGGCCACCGTGCCGCCCACTATGTGATGTGAAACTGCAAAACGGTGCACACACCTGCCAAGCCTCGAGCTGCTGTGACAGGTCGACCTTCTGCTGGATGGCCTCCAGAAGCTGGTTACTCAGCGTCACCACGTCCTCCCGACATCTCTCCAGCTCCACCTCGACCGCCTGTTTCCTGTCACCACACCAGAACAACAGAGACATCAGCACCAAAGTGTTTCAATGAGCATGTGGCACTCATCACCCCTTTCCCTCGTGGCGTGAACGCACTGCTCTAGGTATGCGATGATTTCCCAACTTCTGACCATAGCATTTCAATGAAGTCTCACAATTAACGGTCACCATATGGTGTAAAATTTTAAATTTTGTGTCTTTCCTGTTTCATTTGTATTGTTTCTTCTAGTTACAGATTAATGACCCTGAATGCAACATATATTGTGCATATCATGTTAATATTGTTTGCAGATTGTGCAATATTTGCATTAAGGTGCATACACTACATAATCAATACCTTCAGTGTGCAATTTAATTCGATATCGGCATTGTAAAAAATATTTTTGACTCTGAATAACTACGTAAAAAGCTATCTGCATCGGCATTACATTTGCTGCAATTGCTAGCATGCATGTAGCATGTTTCTGGGACACAGCAGGAGCTGCCACAGATGAATATCTCACGTGCTACAGGGACATGGAGACAGTGCAGGTGCTACAGGGAAAGAGGCACAACTCACTTTACGATGACCTCATCGCGCTCTCGCAAGGCCTTTCTCAACCCATCGTCCCAGGGCAGGCCTGCCAGCACGGTATGCAGCCCCTTGCACTCCTCTTGAGCCTCACGCAGAACTTCTGCCTGCGCCTCCAGCTGACGGAGATACAGAGCATGTGGGTTGTAGGGGGTACAATTGTGATCCAGTATGTATGACATTGGGAGTCAACGTTAATTATTTACTTATGCAAACTTGCAGTTAAATTTATCATTTAATTTAACCGTGTTGGCTGCAAAGTATACGAGCTGTAGTGAATCTCTAAGCCACAGGATTATCGCAGTGGATTTCAACTTAATCTCTAGACATTGAACACTGCACAAAATACAAGCTACCACATGCTATGCACACAGAGGGCCAAACTGTTTATAGGTATAGATACCATAATGTAATACAAGTTTCATGAATTGTATTTCAGAAATGTTGTTGAGCAAGGAGGAATGCTAAAACAGACATTAATAGTTAAGGTCATGATCGAAGCTGGTTTAGCAACAAAATAATCTATTTATCTGCTTAGCCAGAACATAGCTTAATGAGTCATATAACCTTTGGTTAATGCTGTGGCCAAGCATGAACTGCATACTTGCCATATGTGCAGCTATTATTTTAAAGTAATTCAATTATATATTTTTTGACAAAAGTAGGAAATTTCCAACAGTTAATAGTTGAATGACAACATTATTTTGTGGAACGTGAAGCAAGTTATACAATTTCATTATATATAGTTTATTATGGGAACAAACTAAACACAAATATTATAGAATTGTAATAATTGTCTGCTTAATGATAATTAATAATAATAATCGATGAGTGGGAACCTCGTTCTGCAGGTGCTGTGCTTGTTCTTTATAGACGCGCAGCTCCTCTCTCTCATGCTCCCTTTCTTGACGGAGCGTTTCCAGCTCAGAGAACGTGCTCCGCAGCTGAACTTGAAAGTTCTGTTCTCGTATCTGCATACAACCACACCGGACCACGTGCTCGGTTACAACGCATCCAGAAAACATCATCGTCTTGTTACCAGATGATGGTACTGAGAGCATGGGTTGCATCAAAGGTCAACAGCATTTTACATCCCCCCCCCCCCCTTATATCGATTACAGTGGGTAAGTGTTCAGTTCAGTATCAGTACCTGCTTAATTTTGTACATGGTCACAAGGGGCTGGAGCCTATCCCAGCAGACATCGGGTGCCAATACATCGCAGGATGAGTAGGTAAGTGCTTGATTAGAAGACCTAATAACATTTAAAAGGATGACCTTAACATGGAATGTTAGGCTCTGTTTGGGAAGAACTTGGAGGTCATGCATTGACTGTGCAGCAGTTGGAGGATTTGGCAGACGGTGGAATGCATTGTCGATGAAGTATGATGGCATCAATGGTTTGGGCCACAATTACAACTTGATCACGATAGATGATGATTCTCATCGACATATAACAACCGCACAGCAGACAACAACCACTATCCAGGCTCAACCCTACTGAATAATGATAATAATTGTAATCTACAACGTATGACGTGCATGGTTTTGTTCACTCTCAAAGAGGGATAGAGAACTGCAGAGGTGGGGGAGTGGGAAGGTAGCCATGTGGTATGCCCATTTAAACATTTGCTGGACGCTGCAGTCCTTTATATATTATGATGTTATCACTCAAAGTGTGATTGTGTTTTGTTTCCAATAATTTCTAACTTGACCCAGAGCATCAGGCCATATTCCGGGTGATTTAGTCATTGGCCACACGAAAACACTGAGCAGTGGGGAGATACTGGCGCTCCGTACCAGCTGCAGGTCGCTATCGTACAGGTTGCGGATGAGCGTCTTGAGCTCATCGAGTGCAGCGTGAAGCCCCTCGGGAGTGGCCTCGCTGCCGGAGCTCTCGGCTACTGACACGTCCGTCTCCACACCCGAGTCCAGCACGTCGCTCGCTGGCCACCGCTCGCTCTCGGCCCACGCCGCCACGTCGCTGCCAGTCCATCGCTCGGGTGCCGCTCGGCCCGCGGCCGCCACCTCGCCGTTCACTTTTCTCTCCACCTTCAGCCTTGGATCGCCCCCCTTCAACTGCTCGCAGAGGTACTGCAGCTGCCCATAGACGCTCTGGATGTCTTGCTGGAACTGAAGGGGGTGTGGAGGGGTGGGGGTCCAGGAAACGTTCAGCAGTTTTAGTTCTCTTTTAAGGAGAGGCAAAAGTAAACCAGCATGATCCGGTACGGTCAGGTACGGCATACTGGTAATAAAGTGGCCGAAGCATTCAGTACAGTACTTTAGTACAGTAGAAATTATATGGGGGGGGCGGCGCAGTGGCCCAGTGGTTAGCGCTGACGCCTCACAGCAAGAAGGTCCCGGGTTCGAATCTCTCGGCTCGGGTGCCTTTCTGTGTGGAGTTTGCATGCTCTCCCCGTGTCCGCGTGGGTTTTCGCCGGGTACTCCGGTTTCCTCCCACAGTCCAAAAGCATGCTCCTGGATAGGTTGATTGGCTCGCAGACTAAAATTGTCCCGCAATGCCCGGCGATGGACTGGCGTCCTGTCGTCGGGTGTATTCCTGCCTTACGCCCTGTGTCTCCGGGATAGGCTCCGGCTCACCGTGACCCTATATAGGATTAAGCGGTTTCAGATAATGAGATGAGATGAGAGAAATTATATGGGGTTGCGATAGGACCGTAACCATAAGACATTAAATTTACATTCACCCCCGTTTTTAACTCCACTGCAAATCGAGTTTGTGAGATTTCTAATGATGTTGGGCATCAATGAAATGTCGGATATTGTTCTGGACGTCAAGCAGTAGCAACGGGAAAAATGCATCGGGTAGCTATGCAGCACAAGATTAAGAAAGAGCAACGTAATGCATCGCTAATTAAAAAGTAGACAGTTGGTGATCGCTTTAAGTTAAAAATTCACAAGACATTCCTATTATTATTACAGAATGGGTAGAAAATCCTTTGCTACTAACGCTAGACATTGCTGTCAATCGAGACCTGGGTGCCAAATACATAGTGCAATGTGCCAGCCAATTAGAACCATGTTTATTACATTCATTATACTTAATGTTTGGTGTTGATATCGAACTGGCAAATGTATGTTGTGTATACTGCGTGTCAACCTTTTGAAGCCTTGATAACATCTCGAAAGACAACAATGTACATTCTAATTATCCATATGTTCGAAAACCATGTAGTGCACTTCAGTTATATCACATCAAAGCACAGCAAAACATGTGCTTCCAGAAACACAACAGAAATTATCGTACGCAAAAAAAAAACAACAGTACCAAGTGGTTTTGTGAACAATGAAACACACAACAAACAGTTTAAAAGGTGTCTTCATAATACGGCTTTTTCATGTTCACGTTTCAACTTTATCGTCAATTCTGCCATATGTACAGGACATAAGAGGATCGAAATGCCGTTTCTCTCAGACCCCGGTGCTGGCATAATCGTATGATGACCAATGTACTGAATTGCAGGGTGCACGCACGCAGCACAAACCATCAGCACAAACGACGCGACGGTGTGCGGCCTACCCCTAGTAGCAGACAGAGCTCGGATAGCTCGTGCCTCGAGCACAGCCAATGCACAGGCTGCAGGACAACGTGGATGCAGTGAACGCAATCAAATACAGCACCAAGTGAGCCGAATGTCAAACACACATTTCTTAAATAAAGTACCATTCAATAATAAATTACCTACCTAAGCACCTTTCACCTAGGGGGCACTATGCACAAGCTATTAACAATACCTTATATAAGTACTTGTCTTCTTCGACATCTGACTGGTTGTGGAAAAGTAGGTCAAATACCCTTTTTAAAGGACCTCTATGGCGGAGGTCCTTCTGCCAGTAATGGCATAAATAATTAATCAGCTCTCTGCAAATTTCACCAACATTTCTTTGATGTAAGGCAAACATCCTGACACTGCACTGGTGGGAGGAAGGTGGGGGAGGATAACAACTAATACACGCACACTGCAACACATACAAGCACAGCTAGCCTAGCTCCCAGATGGTGTGATTGCATCCAGATTCTACTTTACTGTATTTCGTAAGAACATAACTGGTAAAGGTGATTTTTAGAAAACGTATCAGATTTTAAGCTTCTATTAGGGCCGATACAAGGCACTGGGCACTCTCTCACAAAGCAAGTTCACCCTTTCGGGTAAAGGTGGGTAAAAACATTTAAAAGTCTGTCATCAAATTGCTGTTACCGGTGTAACTGCTTTTGTTTTGTGTAAAACTATTCATCACACGCCTGCATTCTCCATAAATACTATGGCCATGACTGTCGGCGCTTATCACTGTGGTTGCGAAACCTGCAGCTATGAATGAATGATCGGCTTTCATGGGAGAATTTATGTGGAACCTCTTGACTTGACCAACCCCCTCTCACATTCCACGCTCCCACTTGCTGCTCAGTGTTTTTAACAGTAAAGTAAAAATCTTTTTCCGAGAATACATTTGATTTTTTTTTCTATAAACTCTGTTACCTTAACAAGAATCGGTGTACTGTATTACATAAAACGATGCTCTTTAATCCGAACACTATAAAAGCAAAAAAAAACGATATAAGTGCTTGAGAATTGCTCTTCAAAGCTATTCTTTTGGAATAGCCTTGTCCAGCGTTCTCTATCTTTTGTTATTTTTTGGCTCTCACGTGTGGAAGGCATCTTAAATGCCTAAAGACACCTGGAGATGCCTCCAACTTGGGAGGTGGAGCATCGCTAAGGCAAGAGAGGGAAAGTTCGATACAGCTATCTCACAAGAATAGCTTCAAAAGCAATTCTCATACCGGGCTGTGAAAGCCTACATCAGTTTGCTCTGAAGTAATATATTTCTTCAATGAGCGTTAAAGCAGGTTCACCTTCTGTTTTACCACCCTGAACCAGTGGTGGAAATTCCACCTTCTTATGATAGAAGAGATGACACCCCACAGAGAAAGGGATTCAACACCAAACAATGTGTAGTAGCCTCTTTATGAACTAAATTGAGACGCTTTACTTTTTCCCTCGGATATGTTGAATTGCTGCTGCTCAATTTACATCACGAAGAAGCTCCCAGCAGGTGGAGTGGAACCTCAGACACCATCGCCCATTATCCAGCAAAACCGTGCCAACCCACATGATGGTACTGATCTGACCTGCACGCGTGTACATTCTCCCATATCCAGTACCTGTTCTCTCTCCATGCTGTGCTCAATCTCCGAGAGGAGGGATATGTTGTTGACGTCTCCAACTTGGTCTCCCTCAGACGCGCTCCCTCTCCCGCGGACGGGATTCTGGGTCGCTCCGTGCAATTCCCGACACTCCACCTGCAGCTGGGACAACTGGGGATGCGCGCGAGCACACAGGGTCGAGCGTGAGCGCGCCAGTTGCCTCTGCAGCACAGGCGCACGTGAGAATCCGCGCGCACGCACACGCATCAATATGACGACCTCTACTCGCGACGCTATTCGGATACCTGAAGGGTTGCCACACCTGCTGGGGCGGCGTCGAGTCACGTGAATAGGCGTGTTTGTTGATTAAAATACAAAGCTGGCGCCATTGGTACGTTTACAGAATCGTGCCACCAAGTCACTCATGCAAATCAGAGGCATCCTGTTCTGCGAGTTCTCAGCTGGTTGAACAAGTTAACTTGGATTCATTTAGTGTGTGTAATACTGAGCTATTTTTGATTTAACCATTGACTTAATTATATATTAAACTCACGAGAAGAATTAGCAATACACAGCGTAGATGAGAGAAAGCAATGGAAACTAGGTAACAAAATTAATTTGAGGCATCAAATCAAAACTGCTGAGAATCATGGAAGTATATCATAACCCCATGGGGTGAATCACTACATGCGACTGTGATGTGCTTGGCAGTGGAGATATTGTGTTACTCAACGTGTTGCAGTAGAGGGCGTGGACGCATATTGTTTCTGACATTAGAGTTTGGGGTGCACTACAGTACCACACATCAACTCTGTCTGAGCTTCTGCAAATGAGTGTCGCACGGGCAAGTTAACGTATGATTGTCATCAGTGGTGAGAAGTAGATATATCAGCTATTTATTCAGTTGTTATTTACAAATATATTTGTTTGATTCATTTATTTGTATTGAGCTTTTGCCTCCGACATTTGTTAGGCGACTAACATGAATAATCAGCGCAGAGAATGGTGGTAGTATAACTCAAATTAAAGGCACCAAAATGTTTTTATTGTTGTTGATTTGCCGTTCATATGTCGTTGTCGTAGCTGACTCTGTGCAGTGCTTTGTGTCCCTCGGGTGAAAAGAGCTCTAGAAGTGCAATTATTATTATTATTATTTGATCATCAGTACATTAGGGATGTGCCATTCATATAATGCACGACTATCACAAGTGCGATCTGATTTATAGATGGGTACAGCTCTGCGGTAGTTTGACAGTAGGCGGTTGGACTTGCTCAGCGGCTTTGCCCAATTGTGAAAAATGTTTTAAACGTGAATAATTCGGATTGTTCCATCGCCACACATGGCCTTGCCCTCTTCATCAAACAATGTGACAACGTCCTTAACGTCCATCATGAAAGCAGACTGCATACAGTAACCCATAGCTAATCTACCGGTGGTATGAACCAGAGCGGTTGCCGGTCTTGGCCGGCGAGCCCCTGCAGCGAGCAGTGAGCGCACTACCACTCGACCTATTTGGTGCCCCATCAGCGCAGGTCAAAGGTCGCGGTTCGAGCTGCGGCGAGGGCGTCGGCGGCCGTTTTCACCTGCAGCTGTGCTCCATGCGCTTGGCGCTCCAGCATGGCTGAGTGGGTGAGCATCTCGTCAAGCTCTCCCTGCATGACGGCGTTTTCCTCCTGAAGGGCAGATACCCTGCACTCCAGCTCATGCCGCCGTTCCAGAGCCACTCGCAGCTGGACATAGCGGCGGGTGGGGAAGTGCAGCGACGGTGGGTGGAAAGGGGGACACAGCCAGGCGGTGTGAGGGAAAGGTGCGGGGTCATGAGTGCATGGTGAGTGAACAACGACGGGGCTATTGTTTGGGTGGGAGTGGAAACGGCAGGCGATAGAGCTCGCGTGTGACGTTAAGCAGAACGATTGCCGCTCGTGGGTGAATGGGTGAACGATTTGCACCGCGTGAGTTGTGCCAACACAGAGCATTGCGGCTCACTCACAACCATTGCTGATATTCCCATAGGTTTCCTGGGAATCATTGATAATGAAAGACTAAAGATAGAGTGCCCAAAAACATAGAGTGATTGCAAGATCCTTATTTGGAAACACAATGATGTGCATATTAGTTCTCCCTTTTGCATCTATTCAAGTATTAAATATCTTTGTCTGGCAGACATAATCTATAAAAATTGTGTGTTGATTAATGGCACTTGGCAGTTGAACAATACAGGGTAAAAAAAAAAGTTTGTGAAATTGTGAGGACATAAACAATAACAAAAGTTCTGAGTATTACCGCAATTAATCCGGTTAATGACCATTGGTGCACTGATAAAATTAAATTGTCATTTTTTACTATAAACGCACACTTTGTAGATTATAGAAAGCGGATAAAGGTAACAATGGAGATAAGGAATTATCCAAAAGAAAACTTGTGCAACATTCTGGTAATGGTGAATTATTTTTGCAAGTTAGGAATCTTGAACCAAACCAGAACTGGGTCAGCCAGCTTTACTGGCAGCTATTCAGCATAATTTTGTCTTCAGTTTAAAAAAAACACTGGCCAAAGAAAAATCTCCTAGTCAAGGTAGGTAATGCAGGATGTCATGGAAATATCATGCAATTGACAAGAGATTTTACAGCACTCTTGTGTGAAATCACAGCCAAAGCAGTGTAGCACATGCAATATCAACATACGGAACGTTACCAGTATTATATGGGCTAATGTTGTAAATGGCACATTTAAAACGTGCTCAGGTATACGTCCGCATGCTTAGAACAGGAATACGGAGAGGACAGCACATAGTAGAGAGTGATTGCTTGCCATACCATAAACAAGGCGCTCGATTGGTCGTGAGAGCAGCGCCATGGAGCATATGTGTGCAGTGCAGCACATGTTGGTGCGTCGATACAGCAGGCAGCACCCGCGTTGCATTTTGCCAGTCTCCTCAATCATTTAACCTGCAACACCTGCTTCTATTCTGTGATCTCCTGCCAACAGCGACCCTTCCATATTTAATGCGATAACCTGAAAGTGCATTTGGCGTGGCACAGGCGCTTTGGTGAGATGAGCTTCAGTTAGTTTGGGCGGCATTGTGGTACAGTGGCATTACCTGCACTTCACATCAAGAAAGTCCTGGGTTTGATTCCTGGTTCAGGTATCTTCCTGTGGTGTTTTGTAGGTTCCCTCCATGTCCACAAGGGCTTTCACCGGCTACTCACGTTTCCTTACATAGCTACAAAAAAATCGCACACTCTTTCGATGATAACATCTTAATATGTAAATGATTCAGTGTCTGGAAAATGTTGGCACCACCTGACTGCATGGCTGCCTTCCCCCTACCCCACCTCTCTGCCATTCCTTGCGTGATTTTCCTCCTTTCTTGAGTTTGAACATATAATTTGGTGCGTTATAAGTGGCATATTCTTATTGTTGTGAATGACAGCTGCTGGTGTGTGTGTGTTTGTTGGGCACCCTCACCTCTGCCTGCAGGGATGTCTCTTTGAGCGCGTGCACCCCAGCAGCGCGGGTCCTCTCACGGAATTCCTCCCGTAGCTTGGTCAGATTGGTCGACAGCTGCGTTTCCGTTTCACCCGCCTGACGAACGCATACACGCGCACACACACATACAACTAGTGTTTAACCACTGCTGTACTGCAAGGCAAATACACGAAACCTTCCTCGTAACGATTGATTAATAAGTTCCTTCTCATCATCTCCATTTCCCCAAGTTATAATAACACTATTTAATTCATGGAAAGAGTATGAATATTAATCTGATTATGCTGTTTGTTGCTGGCTGCTTGGTATTTTGTGCTTTTGGGCTTGTGCTCAGTAACTCTGATAATAAACAACCTTAACTTTGTCTGATGGGGCAAAGGCTGCCTTGATACGAACCTCAAGCAATGAGACTTATCTCTGGACACCTTTGTGCCAGTACACAGATGATGTAAAAAGACAAAAGGTTTTACCCTCTGGCAATTATACAAGCGTTAAGACCCTACGATACCAAAGACACCTTCACAAAGTCAAGTTTGAAAAACGGTCACAATGCAAACACGTTTGCATGTTTTGCCATAACCATGTGCGACTTTTTGCAAATTTTACACTTTGTGAAAGGTGTCTATTTTGTGTTTTAAAGTCTTAACACCCTTATTATTGCCATAAAAGGTAAACCCTTTTATATCTTTTTACATCAAGAATGCAAATGTTCTCTGTTCCACCTTCGGCGGTGCTGCAGTGTTGCTGTTTGTAGTCATGTACTGCAAAGGTTTCTGCAGTTGTGTTGCAATAGCTCTACAACTGGGGTATTGAAGCAGACGTTTTACAGGCGTGTATTCTTTTTGATGCCAACCTCCTTCAGTCGGAGGGTCATATTATTACTGCATGCAAACATTCTTAAATAATCTTAAAAAACACAAGGAGTGGAATCTGCACGGTGCAAATTATGACATTAATGAAGCTTAGAATCTGGCAAGCATGGGATCGGTAACGCAGCATCCTGCGTTTAACAATACTCACGAGATTGGTACAGAGATTCACCAAATCACAACAGTAGGGGCGCTTAGCAACGATCCCAGAGGTCGCTCCAGGGATGTTCTTGCATACCGTGGATTTCCACACCTCGTGTACTCGCTATTTTCCTAAATCAAACAATAATACCACAGGTACAGCCAACAACACGTGGCTACCAAATCAGTAATATAAACATTGTTTTAATGATCAAGGTAAAAAAGCAGACATCAAGGAGGCACGAAAGCTTCACTGTGCGATGTAATAAACAATAGATGCTCGCTATTGTATCAATCATGCAGCGTGACATTGTTCAGTGTATTTATTTTACAAGTGGGTAACATTGCATGCATAATGAGCAAGGCGTTATGAGCTCGTGTCCATCTTACTGCATAGAGGACAGACAAAATTAAGAGTGGTTAAACGCAAACCTCTTAGCTCTCCGATGTGCTTTGGAGTTTGTACCGTGGGTTGTTCAGCATGATATCTGATGCTGTTCTCCACGTGCTCTTACTCAAGGAAGTGAATCAGTTCCTGAACTGAATCAGTTCCTGCAGAGGGCTATAGAGCACAGCCACAAACACCTACACGCTATAAGATTACAATAGGTGTTAAGATCTTAACACCTGCATAATCGCCAGATACGGTAAAACCTATTGTAATCTTATATTTGTATACTGGCAAAAAAGTACCCATAGCGTTAACAGCACCTACACGCTAGTACACTGCTTCTGTTAGAACAAATAGTATTTCGTTAAGTGTAAGGTTGGTAGGGATGTACGTATTCATAATCCAATATGCTGGAACGTATTGATGCGTGTAAAGTGATAAGTTAGATGTTCACTCGACAGTTCTTCACCGATAGGCTGTACACTCAATACAAGTTGATGAAGATTAAATTCAAAAATATATCTAGTTTAAACGGTGGTGGGATTGTGTATATTGTACCAATCGTACCCTCTCCACCCCCAACCCATTCCCTGAATGTTTCGCAAGCAAACGTTTCGTTCTCCGACTCAAAATGAATTCACAACAAATTATAGAAGAAGATAAAACTACAGTAACTACTGCACCGCTCCTGTCAGTGAAGATTTGTCATTTCACAAGAACCACTCTCTAAGAGCACGCTCGCTGCCTTGAGTTCCTTGGCGCCGCACTCACGTTAATTAAACACTCGGAGCAGAATTTTTTGCTGGGTCACGCTTCATTTGCCTGCGACATAAGAGCCGCGTCTGTGAGCGTCCAACGGCGGTGGCAATCAAAGCGAGGCAGGGTTCCCACGTGAATTTGCTCATTTAGCGGATAAACTGTGCCATTCTATCTCATCGCACAGTCGTGGACAGTTTAACACCGCGCCCAACTCACTTTGATTTGTTTTTTTAAACGGAATAATGGTGTTGGCTTTGTTGTTCGAAAGGTTATTTGGTGCAAATTAAGTTGTTGTTATTTTCCGCTGGGTTAGTAAGCCACATATAGTGATTTGTCTTCGTAGAGAACCTCGTGTGTGTGTGTGTGCGGTCAAGAGGCAAGGAGTTGATGGGAATTTTCCATCAGCTGACCTATGAGGCACCTATCACTCACGCCATCTCGAGAATGTAGCCAAGGAAATGTTATAAAACAGTTACGCGCTCATCAAGTTGTGATTTGTGGCCCAACAGAGTGTAATGCAATTATTTGAATCCAGAAATAAGTCTGTGCTATCGCTGTGGTAAATTAGTTTAAAAACTCCCAAAACATTTAATAATAGTTGGCAGCAGCCTCGACTACCAAAGAGTGGAAAAGCCATCAAGTATTACTAATGACAACAAAACTAGGACTACAAAGATTCTCCATGTACACCAGAACTACTCAACTCTTGAATTGAGACCCTCGCATAAGGGTGTGCATTATTATTAGTCTGCCGATTTGTGGTAAATATTTACGGTACAGTACACCCCGTGTTACCCTTTTCCCCTAAAGCACTACTTTGTCATGAGATCCGGTCGAGTATCAGGCTTCCGAAATACAGACCCACAGTTGCATTAACACTCTAGCTTCAGGAGACCACGTTTCTGAACGCTGCATCACAACACTGGGAAGAAAAGATGCCACTCCGACAAACTCTAAATAAACAGTACTGTTTTATGTAGTAATTGGCCCAATATGAGCCATACTCATCAAGATTAAGGCAGGTACAACGGTTAGGTATCTGATATAAGATAATCTCATCTCATCTCATTGTCTGAAACTGCTTAGTCCTATACAGAGTCACGGTGAAACCGGAGCCTATCCCGGCAGACACAGGGTGCAAGGCAAGAATATACCGACGATGGGACGCCATTCCATCGCCGGGCACTGCGGGGCAATTTAGCCTGCAAGCCAATCAACCTATGTAGCAGCATGCTTTTTGGACTGTGGGAGGAAACCGGAGTGCCCGGCGAAAACCCACGCGGACACGGGGAGAGCATGCAAACTCCACACAGAAAGGCACCCGAGCCGAGAGATTAGAATGCGGGACCTTCTTGCTGTGAGGCGACAGCGCTAACCACTGGGCCACCGCGCCGCCCATATAAGATAATATGTTTTGGCATTTTACAAACAAAGAGCTGTAAATGTACTACTACTAGTAAGCCGTTTTTCATGCTATAAATACACACACTCTGCTTGGCATGCAGCGTATGTTTAAAGGGTGGCTCGAATCTTCACTACGTATGCAGACCTCACACGTCTCACGAATTTGGCGTGGCATCTCAGGCGTCAATCTGTAATCTTTATAAAGCTTGCCCACCCATCTCCCACTGGTCTCACTCCACCACTGGCAATCTCACGCTTTACCCACTATCAGCCTTGAGACGTGTACCTGCCACAGAACTGCCTGGTAAAGTAAGACTCCTATTATGGGGAAAGAACGTGCTTTGGGTGCGTTTTAATATCCGCATGTATCCTCAAGTATCAGCATATACAAATATGGATAATAGGATAAATTCATGCTGCTGCATAAGTGATTTGGCCTACTAACTAAATTATCCTCAGCATCCTGTTATAGACTAGCATCCTATCCTCGGTAAAGCCCTACCTTGCAATCTGTATATTTCCAGATAGGTTCTGGCTGCTCGCAATCCTCTACAGGATTAAGCAGGTAATGAGATTAAATGAATTCAAATTTGCAGGCTATTCCTGTTATCCATGCAAAACGTCATGTTACAGGGTTAATAACCACTCATCAAAAATACTGTTGTTAACCCAATTGCTACGGAATTAACTACTGTTATGATATCGGTGTTGTCAAAAGGGCTTAATTTTGCCGTCGCACCGCGTACAATTCCAGTTGATGAAATAATCGCGGAAGTGGAATCAGCAGTAAGGCAACTTCCACATAATGAGGCAGAGATGACGAGGCATGAGGTAGCCAAAATAATTGAAAACGGCAATTTACCTAAACCCAACAGCACCTCAAACGATGCTAGAGCCTTAAGAGCACTGAGATCAAACAAAAATCTTTTAATTCTACCTGCAGACAAAGGAAGATCTACGATTGTGATGTCTTCTAGTGATTATGATAATTGTAGCGATATTAAATGATGGAACTTATGTTAAACTCAAACGAGATCCTACTAAATCGTTGGATCTCAAGACAACTACCCTAATTACTAAATCATTAATTTGTCAAAATGAACAATATATGAATAAACCAAGGGCATCAAAACCACCAAGGCTTTATTGTTTACCAAAGATTCATAAACCTTAAGTCCCACCAAGACCAATTGTAAGTACACTTGAGCTCTGCCACATATAAACTAGCTCAATACGCAATTCAGCAAATTCAGCCCTATATTGGCAACACTGTATCTTTCATCAAAACTCTCAACATATTGTTAACATACTAAAAGAGACTATACTAAATCCCAATGATATCTTAGTTTCGATGAAACCTCCTTGTTCACCAAGTTACAGGTAATGAGTCACTTCTATATCTAGGCTGTATTGTTAAAAACAACGGATTACGTAAAGATATTCTTACACAACTGGCTGAACATAGTATAAACAATACTTACTTCTTATAGAACAGTGATTTCTACAAACAAATATATGGAGCTGCAATGGGCTCCCCTCTGTTTCTGGTTATTGCCAATTTGTTCATGGAAAGATTTGAAGCAAAAGGTCTAAAAACAAGCGTACTAAAACCATCCTAATGGTTTAGGAACGTGGATGACACATTGGTCATATGGCCGCACGGTAAAAATTCGCTGAATGTATTTCTAAAACATCTCAATTCACAACACACGTCGATACAATTCACCCTGAAGGTGAAAGTGGACAACACACTGCCATTTCTGGATGTCTTTCTAAAACGGAGCTTAAATTGTAAAATATCGCATAATTTTTAGCGAAAACCCACACATACCGATGCTTACTTAAATGCACAGTCGCACACCATCACCCCTCACAAAAATTCGTTCTCGTCAAAACTCTCATACACCAGGCAAAACAAGTGTCTGATGCCAAAAGCTTGAGAACTGAAATTCTACAGGTCAAGAATGTGAAACTCAACGGTTATCGCACACAGATCATAGAGCTATAATTAATAAAAACAGGCTGAACACCACAAAGAGTGAAAACTATACCGTAATTAAAACCATAAAACTACCACACATTGCCGGAGTAGCTGATAACTTAGCAAGAATTCTAGAAAAACAAATAATTAATGTCAGATTTGGCACAGTACCAAAAATCGAAGGACTACTAACTAGTGTCAAAGATAAACTATCTAAACTCTCCACAGAAGGAATTTATCGCATCACCTGTTCGTGTGGACAATGTTATGTTGGTCAGACGGGTAGACATATTAGCACACGTCTTAGAGAACATCGAAGGAATATCAAAAACTCCCAAATTGAACTATAGGCGGTTGCAGAACACGCTTGCCAGAAGGGTCACACAATTGATTGACAACGTTGACATTTCACGTAAAACTAACCATTATTAACCGAGACTAATCCGAGAGTCTATTGAAATTGACAAAAATAAGAATAATTTCAATCATTCCAATAGTTATAAACTAAGTGTGGCTTGGAAACGCATTCTCAAACGATAAACGCACCAGCTACATATATATTAACGCTAAACACAATGCCGTGCACAACTCTTCATGATGAGGGTTATCGGACATTCTTGGCCTATTGTCCAAATAACTCGCGTAATTCGAAACACCCGACTGAATCTCATGAACCGATCTTGCAAACACCTATGTAATATGTTGCCCCACCCCCCAACCCCCCCATTGTCCCCCGGCACCCTTGAACACGTGAGTGCTGACATAACAACCACCCTATATAAATGGACTCAGAACTGGACCAGTTTTCCTGAGCAGCTCGTCCAAGTTTGGCGCGGGTACCTGATGATCTCATCTCATTGTCAGAAACCGCTTAGTCCTGTACAGGGTCGCGGAGAGCCGGAGCATATCCTGGCAGGCACAGGGCGCAAGGCAGGGATATACCCACGATGGGGCGCCAGCCCATTACCGGGCACTGCGAGCAATTTAGTCTGCGAGCCAATTAACCTATGCAGCGGCATGTTTTTTGGGACTGTGGGAGGAAACTGGAGTGTCCGGCGAAAACCCACGCGGACACGGGAAGAACATGCAAACTCCACACAGAAAGGCACCCGAGCCGAGATTCGAACCGGGACCTTCTTGCTGTGAGGCGACAGCACTACCCACTGGGCCACCGTGTCGCCCTGATGATGCTGGTTGCAATAATCAGCGAAACGTCGTATCCCATTATCAATACTCTGGGTTCACTCTCCCACACCGGTGTGCTGAGATAGTGAAGAAATTGGCACGTTCTGTTTACGTGACAAACCTTACTAATTGGCCGTGTCGTGTGGTGGAGGGTTAAACGACACTATATTTCGCATGACTTGACCCTGACCCAGAAAAAATGGATATAATCAAATAGTTGTTGGGAAATCATGCAATACGGTTAAACAAACCTTGGGTATGCATGTTTGCACAAGTGTATCTGAGTGCCAACAAGTACATACTTGCCCAAGCACACAAATCCTCACAGCTTCACCCATCACAGCCGAAACACAGACGCACTGGAATTGCTGAATGCCAGTCGTGTAGTAATGTAACTTCAAAATCAATGTGATTATCAAAAATAAGTACTCACGCTGTGTCCAAATTAAGCGTAAATACTGAAAAATAAATTTTACCTGCATAGACGTTATTATTAACTATAGATGTTTGGGTTAAGTCACCTAATGATATGGCTTATAGCAACACATATTTAGTCAGATCGTTACATAACCCAATCCAAAAATCAATTACGATTCACTACTTATTCTGGGTTTAAGATCCAAATTTATACTTATTTCACATTTTTTTTGTTTAACTAACTAGAAAATAAACTCAATCCACCACCACGATGAACCCACAACATCATTATTGGTGCTAATAAATTACATTTTTTGTTAATTATTTTCATTATGGGTCCATTGTCAATCCACTGCTGAATAAAGGTTATCGTACGTTGTGTCTGTCATGGGGGTTGTAAGAGCATACGTCCCCATCATACAAGACAGGTTCCGATATCACTTACCACTGGCAGCTGTAGCTAAGAATCACATTTAGGTTGCCGGGTTCATATTGCAGGGACCTCATCACTGTTGCTACGCCTCCACCTCATCTTATGTCAATACCACCAGTACAGTATGTTAATGTGGGCGGCACGGTTGCCCAGTGGGTCCCGGGTTTGAATATCGGCTCGGGTGCCTTTCTGTGTGGAGTTTGCATGTTCTCCCCATGTCCGTGTGGGTTTTTGCTGGGCACTCCGGTTTCCTCCCACAGTCCAAAAACATGCTGCTGCATAGGTAAATTGGCTTGCAGACTAAATTTCCCGCAGTGCCCTGTGATGGATTGGCGTCTCATCGTGGGTATATCCCTGCCTTGTGGCCTGTGTCTGTCGGGATAGGCTCCGGCTCACCGCGACCCTGTACAGGACTAAGTGGTTTCTGACAATGAGATGACTATGTTAATGTGAGTAGTTCTTCTGCTCGCCAAATCTCTTTTTCATGTCATTCCAACATCCACAAAAAGGTCTCAAGTGTGAATTTTCCGTAATCAAAAGCGTTCATGATCAGGATCTACATAATCAAACGGAACGTCAAAAGAAGCACATATGGTAAGAACTGGGGATGATTTGGATGGCAGGAGTTGCATTTCTCTTATTATGATGACCGTTTTTGAAGGAGTAAGTCCCTCACCTCAAATCACATTTTGCCACCGCTTGTGTTATGTAAGAGCATGACGTTTTGGTGCTTAAATGCAGTTCAACCAATTACACGTGTTTTATGTATCACGCAATGGAGAGCAATGGTACAACTTAACACGCCAGGAAAAGTGCTCAGTATGTCGTGACAACGGTTTCAGCTCACTGCTGTAAATCATGTTATTAATGTGTTCAGAAGGCCGCTAAGCACGCTAAGCGAACATTTGCACTGCCAATTCACTCACCCTGTTCAGGCCCCAAACCTCCCTTATCTCGGTTTTTCTCTGTTACCAGTCTCATCTTGACGAAATGTCTTCGATCAAAGACAGAGTGGCAGCTAAAGGACATCCACCACAGAGATGTGCTGATACAAACAAGTCATGTGCAGCCGCTCCACGGATTGTTTCAATGCGAGATTGTGAGGGATGGCGATTGCTTGGGCAGGCCTTCATCCATCCAGAGGTGGATTGATCAAGTCTGATGATAATTGCCACGCTTATCTAGTCCCAATTAATACATTACATCTTGACAATATTTGGTATTTTACTTAATTTGTTGGTTTTAGATAGCACATAATTCAGAGGCTGATGCGAGTACAAACCAATTTCTTGTACAATTTTCTTTATTGCTCTCAATATTTAGATTTCAGATTGTCAAGTTCTCCTCGACCACCAGCTTCAAAAATTTTCTTACAAGGTAGGTGTGGAATCCTGATGGACTAGGCTTGAGTCAAAGGAGAGGGGTTGGAATTTTTCTCTGTTCCTTGAGGTCTGGAATGTCTGCTCTAGTTTACTATTGCCTTTTACTGGATCTTAATGATATACAATTGTAACCGTATTCATGCTTGAAATCTACAAAAATGCATTTCTGCTATTCATATCTTCAAGGATAAGAAAACGTTTCAACAAGAAGCTTTTAGACTGGCTAAATGTCACTTTGTAATGTGATGCAATTGCTGTCTTGTCTACCAAGAGATATGAGACTGCAATAAAACTGTGTATTAGTAAAACTTCAAGAAAGCAATATCCAAGGAAAACAACTCTAAAATGAGTCATTGTTATACAAAGCAAGCCTACGGTTTTAAGATATATATTTATTATTATTATATCAGAAGGTACCCAGTGAGCTTGCAAGCCCTAGATATAAGATACCAGCGGACGTAAACTTGTGGCAACAATCTTTGAAAAAAATTAACTCTAACCAATAATCTAAAAGTAATTATTAACACAATTGCACAAATAAACAAACTCACAACACGAGCTTGTACAAAAACTGAAACCCAAATGATGTGAAAAAAACAGTAGCACTCAAAGTTGCACACGATAATAAAATAATTATAACCAAAGTTAAACCGTGTAACAAATGGCATGGGGAAAAAAAAGTTTAAACTAAGCCAGATGGCTGCCGTTTTCGGCACTAAGACTTTCAAAGCTAATTGTGCCACTATACTTTTATATTCGAAATTATATTTTTACCAACCAGTTTTTTGTCAAAATCGGTTATGGTAAACAGGTTTTAAAAATCAGTTAACTGCCAAAATCAGATATACGTTGTGAAGAGGTTTAAGTACTATGCGAGGTTTATAGAACACCTGATTGAAGGATAGAAACCACGCGAATCGAAGGATGGCGAGCGAGATTAATGAAGGGGCCCAGTGGGATTATTGTATAACTTTACAAATATGTATTTGCGTATAAAACGAGACTGAACGTGCGAAATAAAACAGAAATACGTTTTTGTTTAGATGGCATTCGTTGCACATTGATGCTACTGTACATTCCGTGAAAGATCACGCAAGTACAGAGACAGACAGCATGGTTTTTGGCACGACTTATCCGCGCGAAAAGTTAAAGTCCTATTTTTT
The DNA here is from genome assembly GCA_036362905.1 of Mordacia mordax. Taxonomy (NCBI): domain Eukaryota; kingdom Metazoa; phylum Chordata; class Hyperoartia; order Petromyzontiformes; family Petromyzontidae; genus Mordacia; species Mordacia mordax. The sequence continues at coordinate 17,289,601 of JAZEWT010000002.1, read as the reverse complement.
GCTTGCGTGAGCGTTAAAACTGCTGCACAAAAGAAACGCGACGGAATCGCCTGTTGAGTGTGACACAAAAAGACAAGGGGGGAAAAAAACAGAGTAAACACGCTAGCCAACCAGTATTAAGCTCCTTAGCAATCCAAGGACATTGTGCGAGGTCATATCAGGTCAGAAAGTGTTTCCATATCTTTACTGCTCAGTAACTGATGTAATCAATACAGTTTGGATTTATATAGCATTCGAATGCGACCGTATCTCACAACGCTATGGAGAAATACTAACCATGTTAATATTGCAGGAAGATGCATTCAGTCATAGGCAGAGGGCAGAGGGGAGAGAGGAGGAAAGGTTTTGAGGCTAGACTTGAACGGGGGCAGAGAGTTGACAGCACAAACGGCTGGAGAAATGGAGTTCCCGACCATGGGCATTGCAGAGGGGAATGAGTGACCTCCCAATTCGTGAAAATGATAGGCTGATTGGCTCGCAGGCTAAATTGCCCCGCAGTGCCCGGCGATGGACTGGCGTCCCATCGTCGGTATATCCTTGCCTTGCGCCCTGTGTCTGCCGGGATAGGCTCCGGTTTCACCGTGACCCTGCATAGGACTAAGCGGTTTCAGACAATGAGATGAGATGAGTGTGGAGACGAGTTGCAAGTGAGATTAGAGGGGAGATATAGACACCGTTGAGTGGACACTGGCGGTTAACATTTGAACAGTGTTTATTATTACGATATTTGTACTGCATATAGAGCTACAAACACCTAACTTTGAAATATTACTCTGCTACATATGTTGAATTACGTTTGGAATGCAATATTCCCTTTTAACATTCTGTTCTGCCCTTCTGTCAGTAGTCAGTAACACGAGCTCATTGACATATGAAAAGCTGCTGTAAAAAAGGCGTTTTAATCAGTTGTGTTTTTTGGTATGTCAAACCGACGTGAATGCTGTAACATACCATGTCACGCACATTTTACACACCAATTGTCTGGCTGAGACAATCGTATGTACTTCGCTGGCACCAATAGAATGTTTATCATAGAATGTATTACGCCATCGCTATTTATATATATAGATACAATACCAGAGGGTGTTGGAAATATTTCGCACATTAAGATTCACAATTCAATCCGGACCTCTTTCTACAAAAACGAGGCCAGCCCATGCAACAAATGTTAGGTCAGTAACTCACTTCTCAGCCAGCCATCTTATGCATAACTCTGATTTCAGATATCAGTGTGGGTCAAGGGTCACAAATGTGTTACCATTTATTAAATCAGCAACCTCTCTGCGAGTTCGGTTTTGCAATATTGTATTTGCTTAATACATCCTCAAATAAATTCGAATGAAGTATTGTATTTGGCGTTTCACCTTTAACAACAGTTGCCCAACTGGACCTCAGATGGGCAAACTTGCCTCGCAGGTTGTCATTCCCACACGTCATCATGCAAATATAAACCGCACGTCACGATCACGTCACGCGTTCATTCGTAACATTTTACAGCTGTCAATCTACTGCTGGATGAAATGGATGACCGCCTACCCCCGCGGCGTGTTGGTTGCAACGGTGCATGATTGAGCGTACGATCACTATGTTAATTAGTGGTAGGTTACTGAAGTACAAAGGAATGGGGGGCCTGGTTTGGGGGGCTCTCAAGACTGGTTAAGATAAGACTTCTCACTGATGATAGCCATGACCAGGAATCTACCTCTGATCATAGGGGATACTTTGCGAAAATGTCTTTTTGGTGTTTTTACGATCTCAACACCTGTATATAATTTCCAGAAATGGTAAAATATATTCGCTTTTTGACGATTGCTTCGGAAAACTGCGCTCTCGGGACAGTCGCGTCGATTGCTTCCTCTCTACACCTCGCCACGTTTCGCCTCACACGTTAAAGGCATCCTCAGGCGTAGTGTGCGTGTGTCGTGTGTGCGACTCCTATTTGTATGTAGGTACTACAAATGTAGGTACTATTTGTATGCAGGTTCCTGATGATGCCTTTAAGGTGTGAGGTGAAACGTCGCGAGGTGGAGAGAGGACGCAATGGACGTGGCTGTCCCGAGAGAGCAGCTTTTCGACGCAATCGTCATGCATTGAGCCATGAAACCTACATAATTACATTCTATTTTTTATATATTTGTACTGGAAATAAGTACTCATACACTCGGATCACCGGGTTCATAGAGTAGTGCGCTAACCACTTTGCTACCACTCTACCAATATCTACGCAACCCCTTAAGCAGCTTTGTTCTCAACAGGAATATACACCTGAGACAGAGAAACAGGTCATGTCCTTCCCAGGGTCTGGTGACAAGGTTAAGACAGAACAAAGGGGCCCTCTCTCACAGATATTTAAGCACTCTGCCACAACTACCGTATGCAAACACGTAGCGCAACATCCTCATCAGTCGTGAGGCGAGACTGTCTGTTTTGACGCCGAGTGTACAGGATTAGCGATAATGAAGGGCTCTTTTAGAGATGTGGACTTTAGCGTTCAGACCACACAACACAGTTACTGGGGAGTGGCACAGAGGTGTGACATCACGTGTGGTGTAAACATCTCCTGAAGGGGATGTTGCTCTAATGATGTGTCTATATGACGGCAAGGGCATTCTCTTTCTGACAAAAGCACTCAGGTAACGTGCAGTTATTCCTATGCCGTTGTGGTTGCTGACATGCTGCTCTCTCCGCATTTATGTGCAGTGTTTTGTGACCCTCAGGTGAAACGCGCTCTACAAGTGCAATTATTATTATTGGTAAACTGCACCACCTCGCAATGCTAATTTCCATAAACTCTGAATCTCATCTTGCGTGTGTTGTGGACGATTTTCCCTCTTAGGGCTACAATGGGGAATATCACATATTTACATAAGGTGAGGGCGGCGCGGTGGCGCAGTGGTTAGCGCTGACGCCTCACAGCAAGAAGGTCCCGGGTTCGAGTCTCTCGGCTCCGGTGCCTTTCTGTGTGGAGTTTGCATGCTCTCCCCGTGTCCGCGTGGGTTTTCGCCGGGTACTCCGGTTTCCTCCCACAGTCCAAAAGCATGCTCCTGGATAGGTTGATTGGCTCGCAGACTAAAATTGTCCCGCAATGCCCGGCGATGGACCGGCGTCCCGTCGTCGGGTGTATTCCTGCCTTACGCCCTATGTTTCCGGGATAGGCTCCGGCTTCACCGTGACCCTATATAGGATTAAGCGGTTTCAGATAATGAGATGAGATGAGACATAAGGTGATACATTCAATAGCTGAGAATTAATATGTTAGTCGTAAAGCGCCTATCCACACTGTGAACTGAACGTTCAATATTTGAGAGAATGGACTGCGAGGCAGGTTGTGCAGAAAGAGTATCATCATGATTAGTGAACATTGGCGGTGTTAGTGCCATCATGCAAATCGTTAAGACAATTAAACGGGGCTTGGGCAGGTTACGTCAAGAGAAAGGATGATGGCCAATGGTCAAGACAAATGACACCGTGGCGGTCACAGAATGGAGTGAATCTGAGAGGATGTCCACTGTAGAGATTTAGTAATTAAAATCACCTCGTGCTCGGGATCTCGGTGCGGTTTTAAATCTCAAGGCCGTGATGGATGGTGGCTCGATTTTCTGGAAGACCCTTATGCAGCAGTGGACTGACCTTGGCTGATGACGACGATTACTTGTACATTCCTTTATAGACGCCATCAAAACCTACGGTATGCAATGCGCACGTGGTTTTGTTAACAAAGCTAAGCACAGACACGTGTTTGGAACATATCGGGCCTTTTAAGTGCGTTGCTGTTGTTCTCAAGCCAAATGGAGCATTCCATGCACCCTGCATATAGGCCGGTTAGTTGTTTTCCGTGAAAACAACAACTAACCAGAAGAACGGGGGGCATTTCATCAACTTTGAAACCAGCAATACTGCTGACGTCACTGTGAAAAACAACCATAACACTGCGTATAGACGCGCGCACAAAGGATAACGCTAATTTTGCTACATCAGTGAAACAAGGAAGACGCTTACTCCTCTTGATGCGTAAGAGGATTTGCAGACGACGCTAATCTAGCACGAGCGGGGGTCTTAGCTCGTCACCCACCACCCTTTCAGGCTCATTGCATTGTCCTGTACTGTACGGTTCCATATGCCAGGAGAGGGCCCTGTGTCATTAGTGAGAAAACTAGTTGGAACGCGTATAGGGTGTTCCTCTCCACGGAAATCTTTACTAAAAGGCGACAGATTTATTCGCTCTGAAGAGAAACCAGAGTTGGCGCAGTGGTAATGTCTGCGCCTCACACAAAGAATGTCCTACCCGAGGCAGTTCGATTCCCACCTCGGGCGCCTTTTTGTATGTAACACAACCACAATGCATGGGCAGTAATAAGTGTTGTGCCACGCATTGGGCCATAACAATGGGATTTCAACGCTTTCACTCACTAACAAATATTCAATCATGCCCATGAGGATCAATGATTTCAGAATGATGTAGGTTGTATGAAAAAGCCACGAGATGCCGTTACATTCCACCATGAATCAAAACTCAATTAGGACCTTACATAGCCGCGAGGATGACAATCATAACAACCACACATGACAGTATACATAACCACACATACAGTTCACAGCACCACACCTCAGGGACTTAGAATTACATACAAGCTAATGTTATGCTTAACGGATTGTCATACCTATTGGCGTACAAATAGTCAAAATTCATCACTCAGGGCAAACACATTTGTTCATTCACTAACAGTACCCACTTAATCTTCCTCAGGATCTCAATGAAACCGGAGCCCATTCCGGCAGACAGGGTACAGTTTAAGGCTATACCCATCCCAGGGTCCCGCGGGCAACTTAGAGATGCCAATTAACCTAGTCTTTAGACTATGGGAGGAAACAGGAGTACCCAGAGAAAACCTATGTGGACATGAGAGAACATCCAAACTGTACACAGAAAGACACGAGCTGGGAATCAAACCCGGGACATTCTTGCTGAGGCGGCAGCACTCTGTTTTGTAACCCTCTGGTAAAAAGTGCTATTGAAGTGCAAATATTATTATTCGCTGTGCTCTCTACCAGCACCAACAGTACACTTGAAATCTGGAATGTGCATAAAAGTGCCAATGAGTTCAATTCAACTATAACCAACACCAGAGGGGAGAGGCTGGCCATCTGTTGGGCAGATAATCATTGGCAAGATATAGAAAAGTGAAGAGTGATTAATAGGAGACAGCCCTGAAGGAGAAAAATAACACGCAAATATCTTCTCCAGACAGGTATTGCCACCCCCAACATTGCTGAAGAACAGATAGTCAACCGTTATTTCAAACACATGTTGATACGAGCCACATCTATACAAAGTGACAAGCAGTACTGCACTATTTGCCCCGTTTTTCGGAACATTAAACACCCCCACGCACTGTTTTTTGCATAAAGTATATTTCTGAAGAGCTGCATGTGGCTCTCGTGTCTCATCACCATGTAAGGGCACTATATATATCTACTTCCCTATTTTGAAATCACCGATGAATAAAGGCTAACACCTATGGCAATACACCACCCCACCATTCTACCCTCGCAGGGGCACTCCTGTGACTTTCAGATGCAATGATGTTCCATTAAACAGATTTACATAACCATGTGGTGTGATCTCATCTCATTGTCTGAAACCGCTTAATCCTGTACAGGGTCACGGTGAGCCGGAGCCTCTCCCGGCAGACACAGGGCGCAAGGCAAGGATATACCGACGATGGGACGCCAGTCCATCGCCGGGCACTGCGGGTAAATTTAGCCTGCGAGCCAATTAACCTATGCAGCAGCATGCTTTTGGACTGTGGGAGGAAAACGGAGTACCCGGCGAAAACCCACGCGGACACGGGGAGAGCATGCAAACCCCACACAGAAAGGCACCCGAGCCGAGAGATTCGAACCCGGGACCTTCTTGCTGTGAGGCGACAGCGCTAACCACTGGGCCACCGTGCCACCCTCATAACCATGTGGTTGTTAGGCTAAACAATAATATGTATAGTAGCCACTCGCACATTCATGGTGGCTGTCTAGTCACACATTTCATACATATTACAACTCTGACATAAGACCATGAATTTCTTTTGCGCATATATATTTAATACAAAGTGTAAATTAGTGTTACGATGTAATTACGTCTGCAGGCCATGCCACGGTTCCCACAGCAGGTGCATAATGTATAGCGCGGCAGACGTACAGCATTACAAAGCACGCGTCTGGGGCACACAGAGGAAAACATTACCTTACCTATCGCAGTCACTACAAGCGCAAAAACTATGACTTCACGCACTGTCCCAAATGAGCAGCGAGTAGGTGGCTAGCCCAGAAGGAGCCCCGAGGAACAACTGTGTTTGGAGTGGTAGGGTGGCAGTGTCCTTTAAAGTCAATAAATTCCTTGTGAAATGCGATGAGACGAAATTTGGCGTGAGATACAAGAAATTCAAATGAAAGTCATGATGTGGGGGAGAGAGATATGCAGACTCGTGAGAGTTTGTCTTTAATATTACTTATTGTGTCAAGCATGTTTCATAGGAATTTATTGTGAGATGATATTTTGTACACTTGTTTTTTTTTATGAATATGAATCCCCATGAGGATCCCCACCACGGCCATTGAGTCCGAGTTGCCTGCTTGGTTTGCCTTTGCCGATCGCCTTCACTGCCCGTTAGCCTTCGATTGCCAAAGGAAATACAAGGCCACGGCAACGTACTGGTCTCTACGGCTGGATCTCTGCCAGGCCACGCAGGAAACCTGAGGTGCCGTGGTTGCGTAGCAACTGACTACGGGGGTGAGCACGAGAGGATCACAGCACAGTGGGTCACCCACCAAGGTGGGGCTGCTACGTTTGCCAACGTCTCGGCACCCAGCGTCTCTTGGAAGAGAGTCCAGTGTGAGAAGTGGAGGGCACCAGTGATCATTTAGCAGCCGATGACTGCACGTGGTGTTTTGGGCGAGTTGTTGCTGTCTGCGGAGTTCATTTGATCGTAAAAATAACAAATGGTGACTGAACCTGTGTGCCCAGTGTTAATTTCATGTTAGGTTAGTTCAGTATCCGATTAATCATGTGCAGGGTCGGGGGGGGGGGACACGGACATGTAAACATGTTGATTAAATTAAATCCACGAATTAAGACCTGATTCAATACCCCAGCTTGTCAACTAGACTACAAACTAATGAGCTCACTAGATTAGCCCTAGCCACAAATAAAGGTGCACTGTATAATTTTCACACATCATGTCGTCCTCTGTGCTTCATCAGACTGTTACCGCCAGCATGTACTGAAACGTTTTGTGGCCGAGTGGGAATAAAAGTCAGCATCTCCAAATCGGAGGCCGTGGTTCTTGCCCAGAAAAAAGGTGGCTTGCCCCCTCTGGGTGGGGAGTGAGTAGCTGACCCACGTGGAGGAGTTCAAGTATCGCGGGGTCTAGAAGAGTAATTATTATTATTGTCCCGAGTGAGGGTAAAAGGGTGCGTGAGATTGACGGATGGATGGAGACAGCGTCTGCAGTGATTCAGGCGTTGTATCGGACGGTCGTGGTGAAGAGGGAGATAAGTCTGGAGGCAAACCTCTCAATTTACCAGTTACTCTTTATTCCAACACTCACCTACGGTTATGAGCTTTGGGTAATTACCGAAAAAGTAAGATCCTGGATACAGTCAGCTGAAATGAGATTCCTCCGTAGGGTCGCTGGCCTCAGTCTTAGAGATAGGGTGAGGAGCTCAGTGATCCGAGAGGATCTCAGAGTAGAACCGCTGCTCCTCCGTATTGAGAGTAGTCAGTTGAGGTGCTTCGGGCATCTGATAAGGATGCCTACTGGGCGCTTCCCTCTGGAGTTATTCCAGGGTAGACTCAGGACCCGTTGGAGGGATTATATCTATCAGCTGGCCTGGGAACGCCTTGAAATCTCCCGCGAGGTGTCGAGAGAAAACGACGTCTGGGCTGCTTTGCTCAGCATATTTGTCAATCCACGGCTGGATAAGGACCTCCCCCCTTTGTGCAGGTCATAGGGTTGTTTGACCATTCTTCACCACGCTCTTCAGTCCGGATCAGTGAATGAATGCCGTGAGGCATAGGCAAGAGAGTACAGAACTGCAATGTCATGGATTCCGCTGCACTATATTTTGCTGTCCACCTTACAAACCCATTATAACCTATAAGACTTATTTGCACTGGTATTTGTGCATAGCAGAATTGATTAAATATTCCTATCGCGGTAGACAAGAGGAGCTCTACTGAAGACTTGATTTGGATCTATGGGTAAGCAACGCAAGTAAGTTAGTTAAATAAGCAATTTTACGTAAGCCTGCACCAGTTCTATTTGACAAACACTTGACCCACATTAAGTGCAGGCCACCTCTATAGGAGTCAAGTGCTCCTGTTGGGCTTTCCCTTAGTGAATAGGTCTGTAGAGAGGTTCCAGACAAAAAAACCCCATCCAAAAACCCACAACCTAAAGAAGTTTGGCATAAGGAAGCATCTGGCAGTAAATTTTTACTCCAAACCCTACCAGTGTCAACTTGGACACCAACTGTTTAATCGGCCACAAAAAACAATGTCCACTGTCAAGTTTCATGTCACTGTATCGAGCTGGAGGGGCCGCCGTGCGAGGCCTTGGCGCAGCGTTACTGTCCGCGCATCCGACGGCTGCACGAGTGCCCTCACCGCGACAATCTGCTGCAGAAGCCGCTGGTTCTGCTCGCTGAGCTCACGGAGGGCCTGCGACTTCTCGCGCTCCATCTCCAGGCTGCTCTGCTGCTTTCTCTCCAGCTCATGGCGTATGTGGGCCAGCTCCCCCTCCAGCTCAGCAACGCGGCCTTCCCACTCACTCTGTAGGGCCTCCAGCCGCCTCACCGCTCCGTGCCGCTCCTGCTCCAGGCGCTGCGGAAGATTTGTCAACAGGGTCACTCCGTGCGGCCACTAGTCCACGATAACAGAGTAATGCGTGAGATGCTCTGCGGTTGCGTTGGTCAGTTCTCCGCAAAAAAATAATTCCCAAGGAACTAAGACAGCATTATGAAGACCGATGAGCAGTGCTCATCGGTCTTCATGATGATCGATGAGCAGTGTTCGCCAAACGATCAGCAAAGCAGGGAAAGATGAAACGGCAACACCCAATTTCCATGAATGTTTGTTCATGGGGCTGTAATTCAGTTGGTAAAGCGCATATTATGTGGTGTAAAACATCGGGCACTATGCTGAACAACACGTGGTACAAAACCCAATACCCTTCTGAGGGTTATCAGAATAACTATAAAACTTCTTATGGACATTGAAATACTAAACAAAACAATTATTGGCCCTCAAAAAACATATCCTACTTTCAATAAGACATAAATGTATATGCCTTCTACATAATGCATTTATAAGAAAGATTAATTTCGGATAGGTTACATGCTATGGACTATATCCAATTTCAGGCAGTTAAAGCATGTGTAAACCAATATCAATTTCGGCTATATTAACAATAATCTCATCTCAACTAATTTTCAGAAACCGCTTAATCCTGTACAGGGTCGAGGTGAGCTGGAGCCTATCCCAGCAGACACAGGGCGCAAGGCAGGGATATACCCACGATGGGACGCCAGTCCATCATCGGGCACTGCAGCCAATTTATTCTGCAAGCCAATTAATCTATGCAGCAGCATGTTTTTTGGACTGTGGGAGGAAACTGGACTGCCCAGCGAAAACACACGCAAACTCCACACAGAAAGGCACCCGAGCCGAGATTCGAACCCTGGACCTTCTTGCTGTTAAGCGGCAGCGCTACCCACTGGGTCACCGTGCCGCCCGATTAATAATAATAATGATTGCATTTATAGAGCGCTTTTCACCCGACGGTCACAAAGTGCTGCACAGATCGGCGGAGCGAACGGCACGCCAGCAACAACAATTCCCTCGCCTTTCTTCTCACACGCCACTGTTTTCCCCTTTGCCAACTACAACATCAGCTACCTCTGTCACCATGCCTTCACCTTCGGTCATTCACAATGTCTCCCTGCACTACAGCTCACGGCAGAATGCTTCCCCAGTGCTATCCATACCCTCCTCCTCTCGATATTAAGGACTAGCAACTTCACTGCCACATGTCCCTACCATCTGAAAAATAATCCCACTGCACCTTCGCAGCTTTTAATCAACACAGACTTCTAAGAGACACTTAATGGCCTCCACCTGGCTCTTGAGCGACACTCCACACTTCAAACGCGACGGTCATTTTTGTCTATGAAATACTGCGCCTGTAATAAATTGCATTTTTATTGATCCTAAAATCGCCATCTTAATAAACAAGAGGTAGCTGTTAAAATAAAATAATTATGCAGAGTGGAAAGGTAACTTGTATATCGCACAAAATACGTGCATTATAATAAACACACTCAGGGCTGTTATACAGTAGACCTGGGATATTGATTGGTGTTTGATGCCGTCAATATTCCGGCATGCAAAGTGATATTTACTCCAACTATACCATGTTTACATGACAATGTCGGTTAGATTCGCGGCAGTTGTTAACCCCTTGTTTATTGTTTCTGATAATCCCTCAGTAGGTGAATTTGTTAACAAAAGCAAACACCCTCACACAGGGGGAAAGACTTCTGCGGCTCTGAGCCAAATATGCCCAGCTCATGAGTCAAAGGAAGGACTGAACGCACTCGGCAGCAGACGTGTGTTATCTAACGGTCACGAAAGAAAATAACAAACGCAATCCGTATACTTTTAGTCTTATACACATACAACAACAACAACAACAACCACCATTCGCCACAAAAGTGGCGGTGACGTGACCACGGCATCTATGCCAGGCCATATGCACCTTGAGGCCACGTGAAGTGTCACCTGTCGGCGAGCCTTCGCTACGTAACCCACATATAGCAACAGAACGGTTGAGGTCAATTGACAGATGATGTGGGTTTCCTCTAAAAATAAAATCGGACTTTCAAAAAGTACTCTAATTTGTAGAATTTATTTTGAAAGGTTTATTTAACCAACTTGGTCAATCCGCAATGACCAGAATGGCAAAGTGTATGGTCAAATAACCTCCACAACCAATTCTGACAAATGTTTTAAAGTCTTCCAGTTCAGTGACATTTAGACGTTACCTGTGATGCAAGTTAATGTTTCTGCGTTGGAATTAAGGGATTTCTAACCCAATGAAAATTTGTATTCAAAAGTTTTTTTTTTGCCAATACTTTATTTTCAATTCTAAAAACATGTCATTTGATTAAAGCCTGATTAGACTACCCACTGTTTAAATCTTAAAAAGTTTGTAATTTTCATCAAAACGTGTTATTGAAATGCATTCCTTAACCTGTGTTGACGTAAGAGCATTCAGGTAAAGACTTTGAATTAAATTACTAAGAAAATACGTGAACGTTATTCCAACATCGGTGAGTCAGTTTATTTATTTCGGGTAAGGGCCATTGAGCTAAGAATCTGTTTTCAATGGCTACGTGGACCTGCTGGGTTATTACCTAGCAACACAAAGTCTTTATAGTGACGTACTGTACATTTTTTATGCACAATACAGTGCTTATAAAGGTTAATGAAAACACACTGCGCTTTAATGACAGATTGTGTCAACAAAGCAAATTTCACACCAACTCTCCCAAGTGAGTCAGCTAGTTTCTGGTGGGATATAGCTGTGGGCAAAAGGAACATTATTACAAAGTCCGTTAACATTTCCACAGTCGGTAAATTACTGTTACGTCGAAATGCCTATGAATATAGCTTAGCAGCTCACAATGGCAATGAGAATCGTTAAACATTACACAAATTAACTCTCATAATTGTGGAGGAGAGTGCTCACAGATACAATTTTGGTCGTTTTAAATTTCAATAATAGGCCAATCGCTAAAGATAAACATTCGTAACCAAGTCTACACATGCTATATGAACACAACATTACAGACAACAAACAAGTTCCCCATCTATTTCAAGGGCAGCACAGCTCTTCTTCCAACCCTGACAATGCAACCCCCCCACACTCTTCAGTTGTCAAACCCCCCACACTCCACACTGGAGATCTTGAGATACTTAGCGAAGCAAATGAGGGTTGATTGAGGTGGTTTCTGTTTGCCTTCTTCAACAGTATTTTTTTTAAGTGTTACCATTACCAAATGCAGTTTTACACAATTACCAGGATACAGAGCACTGGATGCTTAACAGTAAAGGGTTGCATTGATCGTAGTCCCACTACTGTTATGATAGGACTGTATGCAGGATGATCTATAACCAACATAGGACACCAATTCGTGGCAGAGCACCGCGGGAAACTTTGTCAGGCCAATCAACCTTGGCAGGATGTCTTGGTCAAATATATCCAGCAACGAATTAAAATAAAAAGGCTGCAAATTACAAGTATGTAACCAATGCCTCTGCAGTTTCAGTCTACATTCAGAACACTTAAAACCATGCGGATTTGCAATTTAATGCAATGAATGTCAATGTCTGGTAATGCATGATTTATTCATTAAATACATATTCAATATAATCCCTTGTCCGGCAACGTCTCGGTTAAGGCTGCCTATACCACAATGGTTAAACGTCACGACCATACTTCAACACTGATGGTCAAGGTAGTATGGTGAAGGTTGGGGCTGGTTGAGCCCAGAGAACATCATTCGCCAATTTACGCTCAGGAAATCGAACTTTTGTTGCCGGGTTTATAGGATAGTGGGTTAACCACCGTGCCACCGCTCTACCCCGCGTGATGATAACCAGTAACGCTCACCCGTATCTACATGTCAAGATGTCAGTCCCGCTCGTGTAAAATGAAACTGTACAGCCACTGCTCTATGAACTGCATGAGCGTATCTTGAGGGTTTTTAGGAATTTTAAAGACTATTTCCCAGCAACATTAAGGACCTCTCAGAGGTTATGTTTGACTGACGCGACTGAGATGTAAACCATAACTCAACGACACTCGCACCCTGGTACGAACGTCGTGCCCACAACGTAACACTTTGAATGTGGACAGCACTTTGCACACGCCCGTACAGTCTCGATTATGAGACAAACTTTATCGCTCCCCCTTGAATTTTAAAGCACAAGTTGTAGTCGTGTCTCACAATCTGGTGTGTACGACCAGATTTGTAGACTTTACTGACAGCGGACAAAACGTTTGGGGCTTTTCCTGCATTCATTATCAGTAGCCGTTGATTCCTATAGAGGGTCGTGGTGAGCCAGAGGCTATACCGGCAGACACAGGGAGAAAGGCAGGGCTATACCCAGCATAGGACACCAGTCCATAGTGCACCAGGGGCAATTAATCTAGGCAGCAATGATTTGGACTGTGAGAGGAATCCGGAGTACCCGGATTCATCTTAACTCTAAGGAGAAAACGTGACTGTGCTTACGTGAGTTTACATGTATAGTACTGTATAATATTATATAGGTACAATGTATTCATCCATTTTGCAGTATGGTAAGACTATACGGCCATCATTATCATTATCAATATCGGCTGAATCCTGAGACTATCCCGGTAGACAGAGAACGCAGGGCACACTTTTTGGGGCAATTTACTCAGCCGGCCAATTAACCAAGTGTATAGCAGCGTGTCTTTAGACGAAGGGAGGAAACCGGGGTACCCGGCGAAAACCCACGCTTGTACGGGGAGAATACACCATCAATATCGTCTCACCTGCTGCTAGTTGATCTCCCCAAACCGTCGCAATTCGTGAGTCACACAATGTACCAATCCATCTCGCGCCAGCATTACGGGTGGAACTCAACGCTCAGTCAGTAAACAACCTCCAGGCATGTGCTCCACTTTGGCTGCCACTCTGTCCTTAGAATTGATCACTGGCAAGCATCTCTTCTTTCGATGTGCCCTATCTAAGCCCATTTTCTTAACAGCCAAAGAATGAGGTCTCGAACTTGATCAACACGTTCCTCATTCTGTGTGTGTGTAATTTCAAGCAGTCTGGAGTACACGGTACAGAATATAGGCACAATATTTAAAACGTGGATATTACCTCTAAAGTATGCGAATTATGCAGTAAAGTGATAGAATGATGTACAAATACATGGTTATTTTCTATATAACTGTGTATCGACAATAGGCCCATTGTGCCGCAGGCTGTATAAAATTACAAGCACTGTATACAAAACACACAAGACGTAAACGGGTGAACGTAACAGAGATAACATTCGCTGGGAAACGTAAAATTGGACGCTATTAAAAGGGTCTAGTCCACAAACAAACTACTATGCATCCAAAACACACAAAAAAACCACACAGAAGTAGGTACTGCATTCAGTACAGCAGTATTGTAGAATTTTGGAAGTGTTGGCACTGGTGTTGCTGGAAACAGCTGAAGGATAGCATGCAAGTAAAAAGGTACCACCAATGGAGAGATGGCGCGACGAATGTGATGCGTTCATGTACAGGAGTGAGACAGATAAGCGCAAAACTTGACTGTGAGGGTCGACAATGCCATCCAGAGGCATTCATCCAACAGTGGACAGAAAATTGCTCACGATGATGAATATTGCATTACAACTTGGGTCATATGCACACAAAGCACTCGTTTAACAAAGGAGTGTGTTCATTTCGGTTCTGAGCGAGTCGTGTAAATTTCAAGATAATATGATGGGACGCTGTGCACCCGATATTATCAGATATCATAAGCTAACCATGGTTGGGTTTAGATATTGCTCAGAGGTGTAATCACCATTGAACAAAGCATGTGTTATAGGCTGCTATGGAAAGTCTGATCGAGTTGACCCTGACTGGAACATGAACTCATTATGGTATTGAAGCCTGTTGGTGTACTCACTCAGCCACGATCAGTACAGTATATCCAAACCCATATGCACATTTGGGCTTCACAGCGAGACGTTAAACCGTGGTAAAACGTCTTTAGCTGCTTTTATACACACACACAAACACATCCCAATACAGACAGGAACCCGCAACCTCAGGCGCGATCAATCGAATGATCTTGCGAACGCAGCGCAAGGCTTTTCTCTAACCAAGATAAACGTGTGTGGCATCGTTACCTCCATCCTCTCGCACAGTTCCACCTGCTGGATCTCCTTGGCTCGGCGAAGTTCCTCATTGCTCTCCAGCAGCGCTTTTCCCAGCTCAGCAGCCATCACCAATTCCGAGTCCTTTTGACGGAGCATCTCTAAGAGTCCTTGCTCGCTGTAGTCGCTCTCCTGTTCCTGCTCATGATGTTCACGCTGCGCATCTCCCGCTTCGTCTCTCCGTGGAGGAGCCGTGGTCTCTGCCATCGTCGCTAGAGTGGGGTTTATTTAAGACGTCCGCGCCGGTGTAAAATTGTGCAGAATGTGCTGCCTATACCTCGCCAGGTACCGTATCGTGCGTAATTACAGCAGTGAATTTACATGTGCGTGAATAGCCGCTGCTACACTTACAACTTTTACGGTCTTTAATAATAATAATTGTCCCTGTCCTTTCCGAACCTCTTCGCACATTCAATGCGCGCTCCAATAACGTGACCGTAACTGCATCTGGTCCGCAAGTTGTCGTGGAAAGCAAAATAAATATACAGCAGAAGAAAAAAGTCTACCACCAGTCAAGTAAGAAACGTCGCATCGGCAGCAGATCAGCGCTCCCCTAAACCTCCAGAAAACTGCGAATGAAAGCAGAATCCGGACGCCGTTGCTACTACTGAAGTAGAGTTGTCGAACATTAAATAAACGATACTGGGGTCAACTCGTCTACGACCCGCGGATACGATGAGCGACGTAGCGCTGTTCTTCAAGGCTGGAACGAAGGACTTCAAACACCGCCCGGGGAGGAAATGTGAGCCCCGTGGCACCACCACAACCCGCGGCTGGGTTATGAATGCGGAGCGGGATCTGATGGCGTCACGTTCCCATCAGCGAGGGCTGATAAGGGAGGAGGGGGGTGGGAAGACTTGTTCCGCCAGAGTAATTACTGCTGCTACTACTACTATTATTGTGCCTGCTTGCAAATGACCAGCGCCTCTTTTGCCCCCTCTTACCCTAGCGGCTTAGGAGAACTATATAAATAAAATAATAGAGCTACGCAGGCTGTATTGAGTTCGGCGTTGACCTGTCTTTGTTTTCCTAGTCTGTGTGGGTTTTTTTTAAAGTATCGAATGCCTCGATGTCGTCTCTCGCTCTTATACGGTGAGGATACGCAGGCTGTTGCGTGTTCAACCGACAACTTACGCCAGTGCTGTTCACACCTTGACCTGCCCTAAGGGACCGCTAGCATCTCCATACATAAAGACAAAGATCCCCCGGTAGCCCTAACCGATTTATGGGCCAAGTTCTACCGCCTTTGCTTCCGCAGTGCTGATGTTTACACACTGCACCAGGTACTTATTTGAGTCGAGATAAGGGCGTCCCAGGACCGGTTCAGAAACTACTCACCGACGTTACCCGCGAGTGGGAAATCGTCGGATTTGCGTTGCAAGGCGCGAACCACTGCGCCACCGCTCCTCTCTCCCCCCCCCCCCACACGCCAGCCTCGATCCCCTCCCACCAATAACACGGGGCACGCACCTTAGACCCCCCTGCCACTGCGCTAACGTCACAACACGGACAAGCCCTCTGTGATTGGTCCCTGGCAGAGCATTCGAGCGCAGGTGTGTGTGGGGGGGGGGCATCAACACTCCCACCTGTACGGGTGGTTCGCGTGCAATGTTTACTTGCTTTGTTATGGCAACGACTCACCTGTGTTCCGTGCGAGTGCGTTGGTGCTGGGGAGCCGTGGCGCAGTCGTTAGCGCGCTGCGTTACAAAACCCAGCGACGTCGGTTCCATTGTCACTCACGGCTAACACCGGTGATGATTTTCTGAACTGGTCCTGGGCCTCCCCTTGGTCGAGCCCGGCCTCAAATGAGTACTTGGTACAGTGAGTAAACATCGCCACTATGGAGGCAAAGACGACTGGATGTGGTGCTGGCCACTCACCCCCTCTGGGTCGTACGGGCTCTCATAGGCGCTTGCTGATAGCACTTGCTCCAAGAGCGTTTTGGCAGCGGTTTTAAAAATAAGGGTCGTGACTCAGGCCTGGGTCGCCGATCGTCAAACCCTTAGTCGCCTTGCTGGTTCAAATGTAAATGTATTATGATTTGGTGTAATTAAAGCTCTTGTCAAAATACGTTGTTGGGTCTCGGGCATAAACATTTATTTTAAGCTGGGTCGCAATAAATTTGAAAACCATTATTTTGAAGGCTATTGGGTTGGCTTTTTTACGTGCGACTATGGGTATGTCTCTAGGCGGGTAAGGTCTAAAGGTTTTGAGAATTAGGCTCTAAAAATAGTTTTTCACGACGTAACTTGAAACGGCAGATGACATTTTGAAATCGCACATTTATTAACGTACCCCAAAATAAAACGATGTGTCACTGACGTCAAAGGTTATATTGTACTATATAACAAATCTTCTAATAATAAAATAAGAACTTGTGTACTTTTATTAGTTTGTACTTGTATCAGTTTTCATTTCTCCCCGTATTGAAACATTTCTGTATAAAACACGTGGTAAATCTGCCTATACGGAGTGTCACAACCTCATCTCATCTCATTGTCTGAAACCGCTTAATCCTATATAGGGTCACGGTGAGCCGGAGCCTATCCCGGAAACACAGGGCGTAATGCAGGAATACACCCGACGATGGGACGCCAGTCCATCGCCGGGCACTGCGGGGCAATTTAGCCTGCAAGCCAATTAACCTATGTAGCAGCATACTTTTTGGACTGTGGGAGGAAACCGGAGTGCCCGGCGAAAACCCACGCGGACACGGGGAGAGCATGCAAACTCCACACAGAAAGGCACCCGAGCCGAGAGATTCGAACCCGGGACCTTCTTGCTGTGAGGCGACAGCGCTAACCACTGGGCCACTGGGCCACCGCGCCGCCCAGTGTCACGACCACCTACCTCAACCATCTGTTTATTTTTAAAAACCCTCCAAAACTACTGTACTGCAATACTAATTATCTGTAAAAATCTCACTAAGTTTTAAGTCTTTTTTTTAGACGAGTCCTGGTAAATTGGGATGTCCCCCTGTGTGAGAAAACAGAGCGCTAACGAAACCCAACCATAAAGACGAGGTGGTAGCACTCAGCACTGCCATCTCCTGTCATTATTATGAAGCGTTGTTCCTATTATTCCTCCTCTTGCATGTGTTTTAATTTGCGTCCCTTGTTTGCATAGTGGGCGAAGTCCCTTTACCCAATTTCCTCGCTGAGTCCAGTGTGGCGTTTAAGACAGGGATATAGACACTCAATGTAATTCCATGCTCTGGCCTCTATGTGCTGCTCAAAATTTTCTACTTTTTTTTCTTTTTAGGGCACTGTTATTGACGATTGTGTTAAGTTTTTGGGCGAACTTATTAGCTTTCGTCCCGTCTGTTTCGTCGACGTCCGTAAACATGTGGGTTGGTGAACACGTGCGAGTCCGATTCATGATACGGACTGTTACTAATAATAAGTGTGGCTTCGTTGGACAGGACTCCCTCGCGAGAAGGGGCAATGGAGGATAGTTTACACGGATGTCGCAGTTGTATTCATCGAAGGAAAGGCAACGGAATATGTCCACTATGGAGATGACGCAATACATGGTGTGCAATTTGCTGAATGTGTACACTGCATAACCGTGGGGTATGGGGATGGTTTGAGGAGGCCATTGTCCCATCATGGCTGCTGCTGATGGTGGTGGTGATTTTGATGATAAGCACTTGCCGACCACCGCTCCACATGAGGGAATTGTGACCACACCGAAATATATGACGTGGAACTATATATTTTCCGAGGCGATAAAAGCAGCTATATGCATCACATCGCATTGTTGCTTCATGATTTCCAGTCACCATTTTCAAAAATACAATTTGCCTATGCTCCAGAGCATGATACTGTCGGTTGCAACCACATTGGAAAGTTCTTGATGCAGGCTTTAGCCATCACAGGAAAATGAGGGCACAATTTCTGTCAGTTATTTAGATAACTGTCGAAATGTCATTGCACAATCCAGCATGGCCAGCCGAACCATTTTTAAAGCACTTCACATGGAGTAGACAAAATAAATTAGTGAAAAATATGACTCCTTCATATATCTTTCCACCAGAAAAATGAAAGTATTTTTTTAATAAAAATTGCACTTCTAGGGCGTTTTCACCCGAGGGCTACAAAGCGCTGCACAGAGCTGTGGATAGAATGGAATGTCAGCAACTACAAGAGAACACGTAGGTTTTCACGGCTCGATGCATGATGATTGCTTCAAAAAGCTGCTTTCACGGGACAGCTACGTTGATCACTCCCTCTCCCTCCATCGCGACGTTTCGCCTCGAACGTTTGAGGCGAAACGTAGCGATGGTAGGAGTGGGAGCGAGCGACGCGGATGTCCCGAGAGAGCAGCTTTTCATCAAACACTAGAACAGTTCAACTGAAAGTCAAATAATAGCTATAATTTTATAAAATAAGAATAGTAATTAACACAATAAGGAGGTAAAATAAGCGATAACAATAATAATTGTCGGCGATAGACTGGCGTCCCGTCGTCGGGTGTATTCCTGCGTTACGCCCTGTGTTTCCGGGATAGGCTCCGGCTCATCGTGACCCTATATAGGATTAAGCAGTTTCAGATAATGAGATGAGATGAGATGAATAATAATTGTTCCGCAAACAAGGAAAGAATTAAATATTCCCGAGCAGGCGCAGGTCGGCATCGAGCCATCATCCCAGCATGACAACAGTGAGCTGCATAAACAGTCCTAGCTAGAGGACTTGAAAGCTTTTCGGAATTGTTGAGTCTTGAGACGAGATTTAAAGATTCCCAGGGATTCAGCTGACCGATCTCCAATGGAAGGGCATTCCAAAGTCTGGGAACAGTGTGCGAGAAAGCTTTATTACCCATTTAGTGGAGGTGTGATCTGTCATGTTGAGGAGGGTGCCTGAAGTAGGCCACGGATGTATGTGGGAGCAGCGCCAGTGAGAGCCTTGCAGGTGACAAGGAAGATCTTTAATTAAAGCCTATATTTAACCGGTAACCAGTGGAGAGACATCAGTACTGGGGACATGTGATCGTGGATGGGTTTGCGAGTGAGGACTCCAGCAGCCCCATTCTGCACATGTTGGAGACGATTAACCAGGTAGGCTGGGGTGCCAGGGAGCAGTGCATTGCAGTAATCGATCCGTGAAGAGATGAAGATGTTTGTCAGCGTGAAAGGGTGACAGGATGTTGTGCAGTCTGGCGATATTTCTGAGATTAAAATAGGCTACCTTTCGTTACCTTGTTCATGTGTGTCTCGAAACTGAGTGAAGAATCAAGAGTCACACCTCGACTTCGGACTGCCTTAGGAACTTCAATGGTCTGGTCGTTAAGCATCAATTGGATCGGTTCATCCTTGGACAATTAGTGCGGGGTTCTGAGAAGCAAACCTTGTTTTGTCGCCATTTAGTTTTAGGAAATTGAAATTTTGCCAGGCCTTCGCTGTTACAGTGAGGACGACGTGCAAAGACCAGACATATTGATGGATGGCTTTACGTGCATACAGATTTGGATGTCATTGGCATAGCAATGGTAGCTGAGATTGAGGCTGCGCGGGTTTTGGCCAAGTGGTTTTATGCAGAGGCTGAAGAGGAATGGTCTGAGGACTGAACCCTAGGGAACTCCATTCCAAACAGGATGGATTTCTGAGTTATGTCCCCCGAGGCTGACGAACTGCTTCCAGTCGGAGAGGTAGGAGCTCAGCCAATGCAGGGCAAGCCAGAGACGCCCTATACCCTCCAGTCACTCAAATATAGTCGTGTGATTAAGGCTATTAAAGGCAGCGCTCAGGTCCAGGAGCACAAGAATACTTGGTAAGCTTTCATCAGCAGCTACGAGTAGGTCATTTAACTACTTTGACCAGAGCAGTTTCGGTGCTATGGCCGAATCTGAACCCAGATTGAAAGGGATCAGATGTGGTCATTGTTGTGGACGTGTTTCTGGAGTTGTGCGGCTACTGCACGTTCAAGGACCTTAGAGAGGAATGGTAATTTGAGATGGAGCGATAATTATCAGGGATGTTTCAATCAAGGCCAGTTTTTTTGAGCAGAGGGGTGACCACGGCACATTTGAATGGTTGGTTATGAATTATTAGGAGATTAGTGACGAAGTTGCCAAGGGATTTGAAATTTGCCTGGATGAGTTTATAAAACGGATGAAGGATCTTCTTTTAATATCTCTACATTGGCAAAAAAAAAGTACCCAAAGATAGAGGATAATCTATAAATGATCGAATCCGGGTCTGATGATTGCTTCGAAAAGCTGCTCTCTCGGGACAGCCGCGTCGATCGCTCCCTCTCCTATCGCGACGTTTCGCCTCACACGTTAGAGGCATCCTCAGGCCTCTAACGCGGCTGTTTCGAGAGAACAGCTTTTCTAAGCAATCATCATGCATCGAGCCGTGAAAACCTACATCATTACGAATCCGGGTTTGTAAATAATCATGAGCCATGGTTAATACAGTGCTGTATAAAGCTCATCCCAAGCCACCAATCCCTTACGCGCCTGTGATGTAATAATCCAATGCCTGTAGATGAGCTGAGCTCATAATTTTATCTTGGTGGATGTCCAAACCAAGGTGTTCCATGTCTCATCTCATCTCATTATCTGAAACCTCATCTCATCTCATTGTCTGAAACCGCTTAGTCCTATACAGGGTCACGGTGAAGCCGGAGCCTATCCCGGCAGACACAGGGCGCAAGGCAAGGTTATACCGACGATGGGACGCCAGTCCATCGCCGGGCTATCTGAAACCGCTTAATCCTATATAGGGTCACGGTGAGCCGGAGCCTATCCCGGAAACACAGGGCGTAAGGCAGGAATACACCCGACGACGGGACGCCAGTCCATCGCCGGGCATTGCGGGACAATTTTAGTCTGCGAGCCAATCAACCTATCCAGGAGCATGCTTTTGGACTGTGGAAGGAAACCGGAGTACCCGGCAAAAACTCACGCGGACACGAGTAGAACATGCAAACTCCACACAGAAAGGCACCGGAGCCGAGAGATTCGAACCCGGGACCTTCTTGCTGTGAGGCGTCAGCGCTAACCACTGCGCCACCGCGCCGCCCCTGATCATACCACATCCAAACCAATTTACGTCTGGCATGATACTAATATATGGTGGTCCATTTCTAAATACCCCACTAAACAAATAGGCAGAAGTTGTAGCGCAAATAGTTCATTTCAAAGATGCTGCTTGTGTCCCATACATTTCAAAACTGTAAACGCATTAATTGTTCAACGCTCCTTTGCACGATATAACGTCATTGTTTTTATAATCTTCAGTCCGCTGTTGAGAAGATACTCATTGTAAATCAATGGTAATCGAGTACAGTACTACGATGGAAATGCTGTACAAGCACAAAATATTCGACACATACGTCAATTACACTGTCTAATCAATCAATCAATCAATGCTTACTTTATTACACGAAAGTTCCAAGAAAAAGCGCAATGTGTGAGGTATTCGACAATAGCCCTTGGTCATTTCACATAATCCTATGCAAATCAATCACCCTGCATGTGTGCGTTAAATACACGTTTCTGCAGCAATAACGCAGCCACGGCGTGGCGTTATTGCGGCGTGGCGTGGCTTGACTTGGCGTTTCCAGATGTCCACCAGATGGCAGGGCGTTGCACGCGTCCGGCTCGTCCTGCCTGATTGTTCAGGTGGCTTTAATTGCCTGCAGCAGTGCAGACTGATCGCTTCTCAACTCCCGGAGTACAGCTGATGGCTGCGGTTGAACCGCATGAAAATTCTGTGGGGGTCCCTTTAGGCAAACGGACAGTTCGTAAATTATTTGACGGTTTTTAACAATCAATCCAGCCTGGCATGCCAGACTATGGGGCTGGCAGTATACGGCCTATGCCACTTCTTTATAGGTTGAATAAATTTCGGCAGTTCGGTATGGTGATTTAAAGTAAGTTTTATATGAATTTGTGCAATAGCTAATATTTACGGTCGAACATATAAACTGATGGATTGTACTAGATTTCTATAACCGCATGGCTTCTATGGGAAGTTAAATTCACAGTTATCGGACAGCAATTGAATTTCACATAGAAAAAATATATGCTGATGGACTCCAAAATTGGTTTGTATTGTCTTCTACACGGTAAACGAGTTTGTGATTGGAATAGTTATACATGCTACTTTGGGTTCATTACTGTGGTATAAACTCAAATTTTATATTGTCATAAGGGAGGCCCTTTGAGCAGCTCACCGTGCTGATTACTGCCATTTACCTCATTGTCAGAAACCGCTTATTCCTGTACAGGGTCGCGGTGAGCCGGAGCCTATCCTTGCAGACACAGGGCGCAAGGCAGGGATACACCCACGATGGGACGCCAATCCATCACCAGGCACTGCGGGCAATTTAGTCTGCAAGCCAATTAACATATACAGCAGCATGTTTTTTGGACTGTGGAAGGAAACCGAAGTACTCGGCAAAAACTCACGCGGACACGAGTAGAACTCCACACAGAAAGGCACCCGAGCCAAGGTTCGAACCCGGGACCTTCGTGCTGTGAGGCGACAGCACTACCCACTAGGTCACCGTGCCGCCCATCAGTGTTAAACGTTTTTTCATAACATTTATTATCGTTACTTATTTTAAATTGTTTAATATATAAATTGACGTAATCGAGCTCCACATGCGGTTTAAAATTGTAAACGGGATATTCTAATGTGAAAGCCATATTTTTGATCACCATATGCATAATTTTAGTTGTATTCGTTGGTGGGTTGAGAGGTTGGATGAGAAGGTCAGGTCATGTTACCGGTTGGGGGGCGAGTCGGGTCTGCGTCCCCAAGCCAAAATTGTTTGGCTCCCATGAGTCGCACCAGATTGATTATTCTTTCAATGTGTAGCTGCCATATGTGTAGCCTCATTGTTATTTTACTGCTGGATGAGGGTCTTTCGCCACCATGCAGTCTGTTGCAGATCGTTATTTGCCCGGCGTAGATCGTAGTTCAGTGTGGGCTGTGAAAGTGGGGCACCTAGGCGTAGGAGCACATAAGTAGAGCATAGATAAGTAGTGCAAACTGTGCATTTAACTGACAGCCCTCTGCTGACCACCACGTAATCCCGAAGCAACCTGTGCCAACTGTTTTGCATGATGGTCGCGCATACCTCAGAGATCGTACGAGTTGATACGCCTTCTGGATTTGATCATAGGCAATTTCGTTTAACTAGACGGATTAATGGACAAGGAGAGCCTCATTTTCAAGTGTCCTTGAAAATGAAGTCCACCGATTGCCAGGAGGAAAAATGAGAGGGCATGAATGCAATTATATCTACCTACACCTAAAATATATAATACACGATTCAATACGATGGTTTGAAAAGGTATAGATCGATGACTTATTTTTATTCATCGTTACCGAGTACATTTCGTGATGCTGCGTTGGCAGTGGCGAACAATACAATGAACACACATAAAGCAAAACAAATTCGTCAATAAAACTGCCTCAATTAAAAAAAAACATATACACATGCACATCGCAATAGCTCATGTGGTATGAAAATCCGTTGTCCAAAACGCTTCCTATTTTACACATATCATCAGTACATTTTCGCTAAATCCCGTACACCTGGTGTTCTCAACCTTATGCACCTCAAGTCCTACTGAGTCTGGTCACCACGGTCACTGAGTGGGGCTCGCGACCCACCGGTTAATAATGGCGGCTATGCAGGGTCACGGGGGGTTAGGGGTGGGGGGTATGGAACCTATCCCGGCAGACGCAGGGCGCAAGGTAAGGCTATACCGAAATGGGACGCCAGTCTATCGGCAAGGACCCGGGAGAAATTTGGCCAGCAAGCTAATAAACCTGGCCAGCGTGCCTGTGTGGACTGTTGGGGAAGCCGGAGAACCAATGCAAAACACCGCAGAGATGAATCCACCCAAGCAAATGATTCGTCCTGTGGACAAACCCACGTGGCGCCGAGACGACTTCCGCATCGAAGCTTTGCTCCCCACGCCGGCTCCGCCCCGCCCCCCCCGCCCCGGGACGTTGACATTCTCAGCGATTGGCTGGCGCTCCAACCGACCGCCGCCTTCTCCTCCGCATTGTCCAATCGGCGCGTCGGGAGGCTTGGCGTCAGTTTAAAAACAAAATTTGAATTTTGTTGAGTGACGTTGCAAGGCCTCCGTTACTCGCGAGCTCCCACAATGAGGGTGGTCGCCTCCCGTTGTTTGTGTTGTTTGTGTTGTCACAGTCTTACGTGCTCTGAATAAGGTCACACGCACAGTTGCCTCGCCGGACTCAAGACGCGTATCTGAACGGTAACGAGTTTGTGTACTTACCGTCGTTTAGTGCGCGTTGTCGCGTTCATCGGTTTACACCGCCGCGGTACTTGTGATGGCCCTGCGTGCGCGTGTGTTTTAGCGGCTTTTCAGGAGCGCCGTGCTAATGTGAGCAATGCTAACGTATTTAAAGCGATTACTTGGAAAGGTAATGTTATGTTTGTTAAGCACAAGTGCCGTCGTTAGGTTTCATTGAGGTGCATAGGTTGGGGTTTAACGCGTTGCTAACTGTTGCGCACTGTAGTGTGTAGAGGGGTGGCGCAGCGGTTAGCGCACTGCTCTGTAATATGAACACTGCAGTCTCGGTTGGACTCCTGGCCACGGCTAACGTAAATAACGAGTGACATCTAAACTGACCATCCCTTCCTCTGGTTCATCACCCGCATTGACTAGCCTGGTGAGGTATGGTTACAAAATATCCCCCATGAGCAACAGTAGCGCATTGGCAAAATGCTCTCGGTCAACAAGTAGTGCATTGGCAAAATGCTCTCGGTCTTTATCACCAAAAATAAACATTATATGTTTTATGTTATCCTTCTGTTTTCTGATGTTTTAAAGTATTATCGGCAATGGGTGTCATTTGCAATGTCTCGATCTTTATGTTAAGTGAAGAGGCCAACACTCGTCAACAACATTTCGGGTAATGACCCTTCGAAGTGCATATAAAGTAGGGGTAAACCTAATTAAAACGAGGACTATACATGTAACTAGAAGAAGCAAAACAGACTTTGAATGACTTGGTCCGTGAAAACTCATTTGTTTCCAGCAGCGGTGCCTCAAAAAGGTAGTATGATCCGGGCAAAACCAGGACAGGTGGCAACCCTAATTCAAAGAGAGGGCACAGCTATAGAGTTAAAGGTTAGGTTAGATGCCCGGTGATGGACTGGCGTCCCGTCGTCGGGTGTATTCCTGCCTTACGCCCTGTGTTTCCGGGATAGGCTCCGGCTCACCGTGACCCTATATAGGATTAAGCGGTTTCAGATAATGAGATAAGATGAGGTTAGGTTAGAGACTGTACCTAACACCATGGAGCCTGATGACAATTACATTTTTAAATGTTTATTGATGAACAGATTAAAAATGGGTATATTAATAATAATTGCATTTATAGAGCGCTATTCACCCGAGGGTCACAGAGCGCTGCACAGGGCTGCGGAGAGAACGGCACGCCAACCTCAACAGAACGGAAAATCAGTAACATTTTTTTGGGTTTTTGTACAAATCCGAGCTGTGGAGAGAACGGCATGTCAATAACATCAAGCCAGTTCAACTGAAAGTCAAAGAGTAGCCATAAATTATTGAAAACTGCTGTTAAGTGGATTCTCCAACTCGTATTAACTGTTTACGTGCTATGCAGAAGGGCCATTGCCCAAAAACTAACCGATTACCGTATACGATATTGCTTTTTACGGCAGTATTCTTGAGAATATATTGAATTGTTAGTTGTTTGTGCACCACTGTCAATGCAACATTACCGAATAATGTTGTGATAAGTGGAGTGTTAGCAGAGGGATAGAACGGAAGCTTAAAAAGCTATGATTGCATGGTGATAGTGAATATTCGCACAGAAGGGCAAAGTGGATTTTGTGTCCTGTGTCCTCACCTTTCTATTGTTCAAGATGTCAGCGACACACTGAGGTCTTTATCCAGCTGTGGATTGATACAGTACAAATAAGAGCTGCAAATGTAGACTGACACAGGTCATGCTTTGGATTGAGGGCCAGCCTGTCCGGTCTGGAAGCAATTTGCAATACAATGGAAATATGCATATATATTTTGTACTCTATGCACTGCCATTAGTCATGAGTCACAGTAATGGTACAGGCAGAAACATCCTTACCATGCCCAAAAACGAACACAGGCCAAAAATTTATAAAAATGTGGACAGCTTTGTTCAAGGATTTACAGCTGATTTTAGATAGTTTGCATATAACTGTGGTGCCAAGCCTCGCGCCATGCCAATTTGGGTGTATCTCGGCACCCGTGCCAGCGTGAAAGGGCGGTTTCTGAGTTAGAGCTCTGTGAATGAACGGAGCCACGGTTCAGCGCTGATTGGTGAAGGGTGACTAACTGGGGGATACACACTGGTAAACAAGCCTGGTGACGTGCAGTGGAAAGTTCAAGATGGTCGGGGGGTATAAAAGAGGAGAACGAAGTGGGTGTGGGGTTGTTGGTATTGTGCTTGGGATTGAATTTTTTGTTACTGACTTGTTGGAGTTAATGTGTTACGGATAGGTGCACGTTGTGGTTCAGGTGGCGTTAATAAACTGTCGAGTCTTATAATGAAGAGAGCGTCGCATCTTGCTAAGTTTGTCCCGGAGAGAGAGGAGGATGACCCCACGTCGGCGTGGTCTTTGGAGGAGCATGATGAGGACGACCCAGATCAAGAGGTCCCGCACGTTGCCCAACAATTTGGTGTCAGAGAGTGGATTGCTAGCTCACGCCGAGAGAAGCAAGGTGAAAATCGTACTGATGTGGGGTTAGCGCTTTCTGGGGGCCGCGCGTGGGGGGGGCGTGCGAGCGGACGGTGCGTCAGTTTCCTGTTGTTGGCTCACGTGAACCCGTGGCACGGGCAATTACGAGACATCCTGTTTACTCATAATCTCGTGATTCATTGGAACTTGTGACTACGGGTGAGGTCATCCGGAAGGTGCGAAGGGGGGAGGGCGACATGGAGGAATATAAAGACGGAGGAGTTGTGGGTCAGGAGGGATCGGTGAGATGGAGAGTTCGTCAGTTGGTCGTCAGGCGGTCAGACGGAGCAGTCATCAGGGCGACAACATGTAGTCGACTACTCGCTGTGTTCATTATGCTCTGGGGCCCACGTCGTGCTGTTCAATAAAACATCAAAAGTCAAGAAGTCTCTGCTCGCTGGCTGAACGGTCGCGGAGTGAACGCCGATCCTCGCCGTGCCGCTCTCGTCGAGCCGTCACAAGTCTGCGGTCCGAGTCGTAGTGCCACAGAATGTTAAAATGAAGAGAGCAGTGTGTCTTGCTCTGCCTGTCCTGGAGAGAGAGCGGGATGATGCCATATCGGCATGATTGCTGCGGGAGTATGGTGAGGACAACCAGGAAAGATAGATCCGCATGCTGCCCCACAATATAAAGGCTTTTTTTTACAACTCGCAACAAATGCAGGGATGTCCTGTCTTTTTATCCATTACACAGGAGTGGCTATAATACATTGCTGTGAGCGAGATTTTGAATGTGATGCATTTTATCTGCCAAGAGCAGCAAAAATTATCCAGAGCGATGTCTTTAAACTTAAACAATCTTTCAGCGGTAGGAATTCTGCTAACTGCCATAACCAATCTGAGCCAGTATCTTTGATAGCACTTTTCATTAGTAAATCCAGATATCCCAAGCCTCAGAAAGGAGTATGTTAAAAAGTAGCTATGCTCATCTACTGCTGACCGTAGCTGCAGGGTAGCGCATTGGTAACGTCTGCGCCTTACAGAAAGAAGGTTCTGCCAAAAGCAGTTTGATTTCCGCCTGGGGCGCCTGTGTGTGCGTAGTTTGTGTTCTCACCCAGTTCTGCGTGGATTTGCTCTGAGTTCTCCGGTTTCCTCTCACAACAAAAAAATAGTTTGAGTGGTTGTTCGATACCATCATCATTCTGCATATAGGATGCAGTGTCTGCCTTATGTTGGTGCTGGTTAACGTCGTGGCTGCCTCTGCCCCTCTGTGGTCTCTTCGCGAGGTATTCTGTCTGTCTTCAACATTTAACAAATATGCGTGTGTTATAATTTGTTATGATTGTTGCTGACCATCTTAACTTCAGACCTTCAATACTGTCAAATGTATGCGTAATTAAACTGCCTCAACGGCAAGCTACACAAATATTCCCTTTTAAATAAGAAAACAAGGTCTGTTTTGAGTTATTTCACACGACCGTGTGCTTAGATATTGCAAACACTGTGTGTGTCAATTGCAAATATTAACGTGTAGTGTTCTCTTCAAATCTCTGGAAGTAGCTCTTCTCCCACCAGTGCCTGTTGACGACTGTTAACCATAACCTGAATCTAAAAAAGGCAACAGTCTTTCCCTTGCCCACAGGCACTTATTTCATGTAGCATCTAACAGCAGTGTTATTCAAGACGGAGCCCAGAACTTTCCAGAGATAGATGGTATGTACATGTAATTCTAATGTGCTACCTGTATTTATGATGTCAAATTTTTTTTACCATCTATGGTTTACCCTGTCACGCCTGAAGTGCCCATTCTACCCAATGTATTCATCATAAGCCATGGTAATCTACTGCTTACTGGAAGCACAATGCTCTGTCACGATTCTGCATTATATCAATCCACTCACTGCTATATTGCAGACCTTAGTGGACATCTTCTTCCATGCATTCGATGAACCAGTTGCTACTTCAGCAATATCCTTGATCATCAACATCCAATGCTTAGAAAAGGAAGATGACTGATTAAAACGTCTGAGGGAGATGGTTGGAAAATTACAGATTGACATCCTGACAAAGCTTATGTAACCGGCGCCAACCTGTACCGTCTCTCTATACCTAACGATACGGCCGCCGATTGCACGAGAGACTGCAGGCTGGCGCCTCGGCCAGTTATAATGTCAGACACCAGGTGAACTCGGTGCGCACGAGTGCACACATGGCGAGGAGGGGGTGATTCTGATGGTAAAGTTCTGCGTTGTGTTTTTGTTGTGAATCCCCCTCGCGCTCCGCATGCACCGCTCCTGGTTCGCCGACACTCGTTACTCTTTTCCACCACAAGGAATTGCTTCCACGCATATCTTCTCTCAAAATCATGATATTTATTCACTGCAGACACAGCACCTTCAAACACACCCACCAACATACGAAGCCACATCAAAACTCCACAGCCCTCAATCACACTTCACTCACACTCAGAAAACCTCGCACCTAAGACGGCCGCCGTGTGCAGCCACGTGCACCTCGCGCCCAAACCCACAAAAGATTCCCCCCTCTCCTAAATAACAATATCGAACCGCTTAACACCACGTACCTTCATACACACCCACCAACATACGAAGCCACATCAAATCTCCACAGCCCTGCGGATAGTACAAAACATCTTATTAGTAACCAACCTCTACGGATATAATTGTATATGTGCGGAGCTCGAGAAGCAAACGTTCTCACCTCAATCACGCTTCACTCACACGGAGGAACGCTTCCGCAAGGGTGGACGTGTGTTCCCCTGTACGTGGGGGCGGGTGCGATGCTCACACGCCAGCATTTTGATGTGAGACCATGTATATGTACAACTCATTACCATAGCCACCGGTTACACTTATATTCTATCATGAGTGACATGCTTTCACTGGCGCTACCATGCACAGATCCCAAAGCAACGTGTGGCTCTCCTATTATTTCTAGAGAATGCAATGCATTACAGCGTTCGAAGAAATAGCATTATTAATTATATATAACTCCAAACCAGGTTTCAATGCTTCGAATGGATCAATTACTGGAGTTCACCCCGGTGAACGAGAGGGTCGTTTCCCTGCGCCTTCGGGTCGGGGATTGTGCCTACGGGCCGAACAGCAGTACAGAGTACCCGGCCTTCTTGGAGT
>JAZEWT010000002.1:17247821-17258639 GCA_036362905.1 Mordacia mordax | reverse complement strand
GTGACCCTGTATAGGACTAAGCGGTTTCAGACAATGAGATGAGATGAGAAGTTAAGTAACGCTGTGCAGAGAACTGTAACATAGTAATTCGTGGGCGGTAGAATTGCACAATGGTAACGCTTGTGCCTAACAGCGGAAAGACCTGGATTCGATTCCCGACTCGGACACCTTTCTGTGTACATTTTATGTTATCTTCCTGTTTTACATGGGATTCCTCTCATAGCCAAACAAAACATAGCACGTAACCAGTGTTGGTTAAAAATCCTTATGCTGAAAATGACATGCAATTTACTCATTTGGGACAACGCAAAGCAGCATTGTCCCCTACTGCCTAAAAACTCTGCAAACGCAAGACCCTCCTTTAAATCTCCTTAGACTTCGTGAGATTTTCCTGTAAACAAACGTAATAAAGTTTTGTTCCCATGGAAATGTTATTATTTATCAGTATTTTGAAAAAAAGCTCTCTTTGGTCATCCCTAACCGCCGGTTTATTTCATGATCACAGTTATCATCTGATCTTATCCAGCTTCCTTACGCTTAATCCTGTACAGGGTCGCGGTAAGCCGGAACCTATCCCGGCAAACATGGGGCGCAAGGCAGGGATATACCCATGATGCGACGCCAGTCCATCACCGGGCACTGCGGGCAGTTTAGTCTGCAAGCCAATTAACCTATGCAGCAGCATGTTTTTGGACAGTGGGAGATGAGATGAGTCCTCTCCTGTAGCTTTAGTATTTTCGCTAGAGGGCAGATAATGCCATTTGGTTACGGGTGCGCCTTGTCCGTCAGAGTTACAGTGGGAGAGTAAACGCTGACCCAATCTTACGAAAACCCGAGGAGAGACTTCCTCAAACGCTTACTCCCCGGCGCTCCATCATACCAGAGGCCGCTGGACGCGAGCGTTCCTTAAGCGAAAACCATGGCGCCAAAAACGTGAGTTATTTTATTTTATCAATGTTCAAACTATTACTTTCGTGTAACTTATCGTATGCGTCGCAAAGTAATCTACCCATCTGGTTTGTGAACGTAGTCACGCGTACTTGGTGATTTGTTATCAGTGTTCGATAGGCATTACTGCTTTGTAAACAGGTCTTGAGCGTCGCACGCTTTTCCTCTCCGCCTTGCATCACTATAACCATCATAACCAATCTGATCCTGTTTCGAAAACAATTCCCTCGACAAATTGCCTTCAATTTCCGCTACCACACGAACTTGAGATGCATTCAGAGGCGGTGCGGTGGCTCATTGTGTGGCTTCGCTGTCTCACAGCAAGAAGACCCTGGGTTCTGTTCCCTGTTAGGCAATCTTTCTCTGTGGCATTTGCATGATCAACCCGTGTCCACCTGGGCTCTTTATGGGTGCAACTATTTTTTTCCACAGTTCAAAAGACATGTCGCCTAGGTTAAGTGTCCTGCCTAAATATCCCCCCGGTGTGCTGAGATGCTGTAACTTGCTTGCCCCTCCCTGGTGGACAACTGTTAAAATAAGCTACACAGCTCAACGGTTCCTTGCTTACTATAAACAAGTAAAATTACTGTGCGGATAGGTCTCTTACAATACTACCATTCGCAATCAGCCCAACAGTGGGCCGCGAGCGCCACCTAGTGGTCCGTGGAGACCATAGCCAAGTGGACCTTGATGTGCAAAAGCATGAAAACCTCTGTTCAAATCCACGTAATTCTGGCTTGCGTTATGTGGATGGCCGATTGGGGTTCCTTTGGGTTGCACCGCATACGATATGAAAGCACATGGAGGGATCAACTATGCTCTGAGCTTGGATGTGTAAGTGGCAATGCTTCGCACAGTTTTATTGATGCCCAGTGTGTAATACTATGCCTTTTTAATGTATTGTGCTGTGGGGCAATCGATCACTTTGAACACCGCGGTTACATTACAGAAATAATTATTGTACATACATTTGTTTTTGTTTTTAAGAATTTCTTTCCCATTTACAGGGCTTTGTGCCAATGTTTTTTATTATTACTTTAACAGCAACGTGGGCCTTCGACACCCTTATCTGAGCATAAAACCACTGTGATATATTGTTTGGGAAGATTCGTTCAAGTATTCTACGCGTTTCACTTTTGTAAACATCCATCATACAGCTGGTCGGTCACAACAAGGGTCAATTTAAACTCTCTATCGACCATGATGTATTCACAACTACGCGTATACTTGTGGTATTTCTATTATAATGTTACGTTTATCAGCCCATTAGCGACAATGGAGCAGAATAAAGTTTCCCCACGGTTCTCTTTTCTTAGCGACAACAATAATGCTTCGTTGAGTCGCAACCCATTCTCTAAGTTTCTGTTTTACACTACTCTGTTTCCCTTCCATTCTTGTGTGCCTCGCCTGTTTACAAGATCCTGTCTAGGCGCATTCTTGTTAACTTGATATTTATGGATTAGGCATTGCTTAGCAGGTCATTCAGTAACTTGTAACCGGATATGATGTTATGGTTTCACTCTTTGAGTAAAAGGTCAGGCTTCTTTATCAGCGTTGCATTGCTTTTGATTCACATGACATAGAATTACTGCATTTTCCACACGCCCATAGATGCATCACATCAGTTGCTTGTTTCTAATCATCTAATGCCTTTTTTTTTCAATTTACAACAGGGCTGTGCTTGTGTTTGCCACGATGCTCCTCTGCGTGGCTCAGCTGGTGGAAGCGTCTGCGCAAAATCTGAACGATCCAGACTGCTCATACAGCGACAATAAAAAAATAGCTGACTGCTCAGGCCGCGACTTCACGTCCGTACCTGTGGGAATGGCAGCCACCATTACTCTCCTAGACCTGTCTCACAACGAGATTAGTGTAATCCGACGTGGAGATTTCTCCAGCACTCCCAAGCTCGAAGTTCTCATCCTGGCATTCAACCGCATTCGCACGATTGAAGCCGGTGCTCTGAAAGATGTTCCCCTGCTCCGTTACCTAGATCTTTATCAGAATGACTTGCCTACCATACCTGAGCAGGCACTAATCGACCTTCCTAACCTGCAGAACCTCAACATCTCCATGAACAACTACACTTCATTTGCACTCGGTGACGCTTTCTCCAGAATGAGCCAGCTGCAGTCACTTACCATCGGCACAGCCAACATATCGCAGCTGCAAGCTAGAGATTTGCAAGCCCTCTCAAATATTTCGTTGAAATATTTGGGCCTGAATAATGGCTCTCCATTACGGCGTTATGAAACTGGATCGCTAGTCCATTTCCGATCACTGAAAATGTTCTTCATGAATTTTTCTCTGGACAACGACCCTTCCATTTTTTCCAAAGTTATGGAAGATCTAAACACATCCAAAATTACACAACTGGAAACATATCAAATATTGATCGAGCCCCTAAAAAATAGCAGTTTTGATTTATTTAATGGTCTTGGTCATTGTAAGTCACTGAGAAGGATCATCCTTGTCAATGCAAATTTCACAGATAGCGAAGCCAAAAACTTTATCAAAAACATGTACTTGTCAGAGTTGAGAATGGCTGTGTTCACGAATTCTTCCTATAATGACAAAGGGCCCGTTACATTTTTTGGGATTAAGGGAGTCAATAGAACTGCCCCGTTGAGAAGGTTGGTGATTGATGGGGTATTTCACCTCAATATGACCTATCCCATATTTCTGATTAATTTCAACCTGTTTCCCAACCTTACTGAGTTCAAAATTTCCAACACAGGCATGAATAAAGTAGACTGTATTTTTTTGAAAATTAGAGCTATTACATGGCTGGACTTTTCCCAAAATCTCTTGGATGAAACAGGCTTGTGGTGGGAAGTGTGTAATTACACCGTCATCTTGCCTAATGCTGAACACATGGACATAAGTCACAATCACTTCAGCCAAATGAAGATAATTTCCAAAATGGTTTCTCTAATGCCCAAGATCAGATCATTGGACCTAAGTTACAATTATATTAGCGACATCCATGAGTGCTCATGGCCAAATACTCTAGAGAAACTTAATTTACGAAATAACGACATCAGCAGATCTTCAAAAATCTGCACGTCAAAGTATTTACAAGTGCTCGATCTCTCCTTCACCAGACTTGAAACATTCCCTAATATTCTTTCAGACGCAACATCATTAAAGGAACTTTACCTCAGTGGAAACAACATCCAACACATCAATCCAGAGATAAGCTCTGCATCTCTACAAGTTTTGTATGTAGACAACAATGCTTTGGGCATCATCAGAAAAGGTACATTTTTAAACCTCAATGCGGCAAGGTCTCTCAATTTAAAGAATAATCCATACTATTGCTTTTGTGATCTCTACTGGTTCCGAATGACGTTCAACAAGTCACTGCTAAAGGACTGGCCAAACGATTACACATGCAGCTACCCCGATTACCTTGCAGAATTTCCCCTGGAGGCTTTCCACCCAAGTTATGTGGCGTGTGACATGAAGATCGTAATCATTCTTAGTGTTGTTATCACGGCATGTGTGATTGGTATTACTGCAGGGCTTAGCTACCACCTAGATGCCTTGTGGTACATACGCATGGGCTGGATATGGGTTTCAGCAAAGAGACGGAGTTACAACAGAATAAATGACGGTGACAGTTCAACATTCCAGTACCACTCGTTCATCTCCTACAGCCAGCTGGACTCCGATTGGGTGAAGAACACCCTGGTGCCAACCTTAGAGAGCTCCAACCCTGACCTCAAGCTCTGCATCCATGAGCGAGACTTCATGCCTGGGGAATGGATCGTGGACAACATCATCCATTGCATCGAGCATTCCAACAAGACCCTGTTCATTCTCTCTCGGAACTTTGTCAACAGCGAGTGGTGCCACTACGAGCTGTATTTTGCACAACACCGGGTTCTAGAGCAGCGGCAGGACTCGTTGGTGCTGCTTCTACTCGAACCTCTGCCCAGGAATTCCATACCGAGCAAGTTCTGCCGGCTTCGGAAACTTTTCAAAAGGAAGACCTACTTGGAGTGGCCAGCCGAGGAGAGCAAAAGGCCCATGTTCTGGGCCAGCCTTCAGGCTTTGCTGAAGTCAGACAACTGTCCGATAGTATCTAGCACTGACCCTGATGCGTAGTGTTCAAATTATGTCGGTTAAAACAAATATTTTCATGCTGTGTTTTGTCTTTTGACACCTTTTTAATGGAGAGCACATCGAAAAAAACTTCCAAATATAGTGAAGAATATATACGTTTTGATTAGCTTACTCCTGAACCGATAAAATTATCTGAGATGTGTGATGTGATATGTGGTATCGATATTGCTTGTAATTTGTTGGTGTCATACCTGGAGTTTGTAATGGTAAACAGTTTGTATGTTATTGATTGCCTTGCCTTAGTTCGTTTTCTCCAGGTTTGCAAAGACGTTTTTAGCATAGAGTCGAATATATAGCACTGTATAGAGTTGCACTCGGCGATGGACTGGCGTCCCATCGTCGGTATATCCTTGCCTTGCGCCCTGTGTCTGCCGGGATAGGCTCCGGCTTCACCGTGACCCTGTATAGGACTAAGCGGTTTCAGACAATGAGATGAGATGAGAGTTGCACTGTGGGTAGTGGAAGGCAGCAGTGCAGCAAAATCGACTGTTGTTTCCTATTTTGGTGGGGTCCCACGACTATGCTCCCTACAATCTCTCATCTCATCTCATTATCTGAAACCGCTTAATCCTATATAGGGTCACGGTGAAGCCGGAGCCTATCCCGGAAACACAGGGCGTAAGGCAGGAATTGCAAACTCCACACAGAAAGGCACCGGAGCCGAGAGACTCGAACCCGGAACCTTCTTGCTGTGAGGCGTCAGCGCTAACCACTGCGCCACCGCGCCGCCCCTCCCTACAATCACAAACCCTTAATGACCAATGAAGTGAAGGATCTGTTTAAGCCCTCATCTTTCAGTCGTTTATTGTCTCAACCGACCTTGTACACACGGAGGGCAAATGATTAAACGCCCTAAAGCGCAGTACCGTAAAATGTTGCTTGGGCTAAACAATCAAGCAATTGACACATTTATTAAGAGCTGTTATTGACTTTAAAACTTGGGCTGGACAGTTACAGCAGTTTACTTTTACACCTAGCCAAACTTGTATTTTTACTATGAAACTGCTAAAATCGGATATAAACTGCTCCGATGTCGTTGTTGTTGCTGACATGCCATACTCTCCACAGCTATGGTGCAGCGCTTTGTGATCCTCGGGTGAAAAGCGCTTTAGAAATGCAAATTTGATATCAACTGTCTCATTTAATATATTGCACGGATAACCATACCGATTGTCTGGAACAAATCACCACCTGTGTATAATGTTGATTACGCAATAAGATGCTGTGCTAAGTCCATAGTGTTATTGACGAATTTTACGAGATTTGTTTTGTTATATGTCCTTGTGTACACTGGCAGTGGAGCAGCATAAAATTATAATTCATGAAATTTACAAAATTCAGCACAGAAGACCCTTATTATCTGGGGTAATGTTGAACAGGAAAACGGATAAAAGGAGCTTACTCCTGACCCAATACATCCCTGTGGAGAGTCGGAGTCACAGTTTTACGAATAAGAGGCGTTCTATACGTTCTGAGTGCTCTTTTTACTGCTTAGAACTTTTGGGCTCGATATCCGGCTCAGGTGCCTTTCTATGTGGCATACGCAAGTGCTCCCCAAGTCCATGTAGGCTTCCGCTGGGTACTCCGATATCCTCTCATTGTCCAAAAAACGTGCTGCCTGGGTGAATTGGCCTGCTGACTAAATTGCCTAGGACGAGCGTCCTATCCTGGGTCTAGCCTTCACTTGTACCCCGTACCTGCGGGATAGGCTCCGGCTCCCCAGGACCCATTACGAGATCACGCGGGTACCGAGGATAATTGTGACTTCACTGCGTACGTGTGACAAATCATTGTTGTAAACAAAACAAATCTCGTATCGTATTTAAAAGATTTTAAATAATTTCGTTTTTCTTTATTGGGAGCTAACTTCATCATTGTGTTTCACAACGCGTAGTAATTTCACTTCCACAAAGAAAGTGACGTGAACTTTTAACATGATGATGCAGTACAATTCCTAGCACTTCTTGGGCAGATTGTCCGTGGTGAATTGTGCTGTGCAGAAGTACGTGACGAGAAGAGCTGTGTACACGTACTATGTTTTTTTTTGCTTTTGGAAATGACTGTACATGGAACTGCCGATGTAGCATATGATTGATCTCTTTCAAGGGTTGCATATGCTCCTTTTGTTGTGCTAAATAAGTCATTTTCCCAAACCATCGTTGCACTGTTTAACTTGTTTGTCTATTATTTTTATAGTCCTGTGTAATCTTGAGTGCTGCTTTTTATTTCATGATTTTGATTAGTGGGCGGCATGGTGACCCAGTGGTTAGCGCTGTCGCCTCACAATAAGAAGGCCCCACGTTCGAATCTCGGCTCGGGTGCCTTTCTGTGTGGAGTTTGCATGTTCTCCCCGTGTTCGTGTTGGTCTTCGCCGGGCACTCTGGTTTCCTCCCACAGTACAAAAAGCTGCTGCATAGGTGAATTGGCTAGCAGACTAAATTGCCCTCAGTGCCCGGTGATGGACTGGCGTCCCATTGTGGGTGCAACCGCTGGCTGTGGTAATGAGTTGTACGTATTCATGGTCGCACAATAAAATGCCGGCGTGTTAGCATCGCACACGTCCCCACGTACAGGGAAACACGTGTTAGCATCGCACACGTCCTCACGTACAGGGAGACACGTGTTAGCATCGCACCCGTCCCCACGTACAGGGAAACACGTGTTAGCATCGCACACGTCCCCACGTACAGGTAAACACGTGTTAGCATCGCACACGTCCCCACGTACAGGGAAACACGCCCACCTTTGCGGACGCGTTCCTCCGTGTGAGTGCTGACGTGGTTGAGGTGAGAACGCTTGCTGCTTCAGCTCTGCACATATTTTAAAATTATATTCGTAGTTGGTTAATAATTAGGTGTTTTGTACTATCCGTAGGGCTGTGAAGTTTTGATGTGACTACGTGTGTTGGTGGGTGTGTATGAAGGTGCTGTGTTGTGTTGATGTGGTTACGTGTGTTGGTGGGTGTGTATGAAGGTGCTGTGTTGTGTTGATGTGGTTACGTGTGTTGGTGGGTGTGTATGAAGGGGCTGTGGAGTGTTGATGTGACTACGTGTGTTGGTGGGTGTGTATGAAGGTGCTGTGTTGTGTTGATGTGACTACGTGTGTTGGTGGGTGTGTATGAAGGTGCTGTGGAGTGTTGATGTGACTACGTGTGTTGGTGGGTGTGTATGAAGGTGCTGTGGAGTGTTGATGTGACTACGTATGTTGGTGGGTGTGTTTGAAGGTGCGGTGTCTGCAGAGTGAATAAATAACATGGTTTCGAGAGAAGATACTGTGAAAGCAAGTCCTTGTGGTGGAAAAGAGTATCGAGTGTCGGCGAACCAGGAGCGGTGCATGCGGAGCGCGAGGAGGGATTAAACAAAAACACAACGCAGAACTTTACCATCAGAATCTCCTCCTCGCCACGTGTGCACTCGCGTGCGCCGAGTTCACGTGTTATCTAACATCTAACTGTGCGATCGGCGACCGGATCGTGGGTGTAGAGAGAGAGATGGTGCAGGCAGGCGCCGGCTGCATGGGTATATCCCTGCCTTAGGTCCTGTGTCTGCTGGGATAGGCTCCGGCTCACCGCGACCCTGTACAGGACAATGAGATGAGACGAAATTTTGATTAGTGTTTCATCTTTGTACAAGTTAGTATTGTGAATTTGCTTATTTTGGCACTCTTAAGTGTTACTGATTACTTTTATAAATATTTTGAGTTTTTTTTTTCGTTTTAAAACAGATTGTAATTGTAAGTTTATCTTCACTTTGATTGTATGTTGTTACGTTGGTTCTTTCACAAGTTTATTGTGTCGCAGCATTCCGCATACAGAGCTTGCCAGCTCACTGGGTATATCTCTGCTGTATTATGAACGGCTATCTACACAATAGCCTTGGCCAGCACTTGACTGTATTGTAATTATCTTTCACACACAATAAATATCGTTGTTCCCTTTGTTGTTGTTTTTCAGTTTGCGACACCCACGAGTTATCGATTTGCGTGCAGCTACCCTGTCCAAACTCACGTCAATGCCCATACAGTGTGGTACTTAACGAGCCATTCATTGCAAATACGGTACTGCATCATGTATTAATGTTCTGTGTGTTCATACAAGTATCTTCACGCAAGGAGTCTCATCTCATCTCATTATCTGAAACCGCTTAATCCTATATAGGGTCACGGTGAGCCGGAGCCTATCCCGGAAACACAGGGCGTAAGGCAGGAATACACCCGACGACCGGACGCCAGTCCACCGCCGGGCATTGCGGGACAATTTTAGTCTGCGAGCCAATCAACCCTTCCAGGAGCATGCTTTTGGACTGTGGGAGGAAACCGGAGTACCCGGCGAAAACCCATGCAGACACGGGGAGAACATGCAAACTTCACACAGAAAGGCTCCCCAGCCGGGAATCGAACTGTAGAATTTAGCACTTGATGCCATTTGTGCCTCATTGAGAGCTATGATAAAGTGACAACACAGACACCTTCGTGGACAATGGCGAATTCGAAGGCACCTTCAAAGC
This sequence comes from Mordacia mordax, assembly GCA_036362905.1. Lineage (NCBI taxonomy): Eukaryota > Metazoa > Chordata > Hyperoartia > Petromyzontiformes > Petromyzontidae > Mordacia > Mordacia mordax. Next base: position 17,249,058 of record JAZEWT010000002.1, on the reverse strand, counting down.
CATTCTCCATCTATCATAGTCTTCAGCTGCAAATCATCCGTATCACCCATGACTGACAATACAATAGTCTGGTTGAACAAGTGGACTCCGTTCAGCTACCTCGACTGCCATGAAAGGGCTTACAAAATTTATAAAATAGGATAAAAATTAAATTTTGAAATGACCCACTTTACCGCAGTCAAAAGTAGAAAATATTTTTTTTGGAATACTATCTAGGGATAGACAAAAAGCGGGTGGCCAAACACTAACAATATGTGACTTACGATTGACTGATAATACAGAGAGATTTACATTTTTTTAATTTTAGTAATAAATACGTGTTTTTCTAATGTTTTGTTAAAGGAACAACTATCAGTTATCAGCTAATATCAGTATGGTTTAAAGGTTTTGCATTAAAGAAAAAGATTATTGTAGTCTCATACGGTCAGTGTTTGGCCACCCGCTTTTAGTCTGTATCCCTAGATAGATTGATTTTGTGTTCCAAAAAGTTATTTTCTACTTTTGAGCGCGGTAACAGCGGGTCATTTAAAAAATAATTTTTTATCCTATTTTATTTTGTACTTTTTTGAGTCTTAGGCATTTATTGTTTGATGTATACTTTAAGTTGATGAGAAGTAAACTGTAAGTAAACTTTTCACAAGAGATCAGTTTAACTTGTAATCAGGAAGAGATCGCAAACGCTCCATTTCCTTGAGAGCTTCTTGGTTGCAAGCGTTTTTGTTTGTGAGTTGATCGCAATCTAATTCCTCAAGACAAGTCCTCCCAACGACCTGACACGGCTTAGTGCGACGTATGCTTGACCTAGAGGGAATAGTTTGTGTCCCAAATAGATAACACCTTCGCTAACAGTTGAACCTTGCATCTTGTGTACTGTAGAAGAACCAACATAAAATAAGGAGGAGCATGCATCGCTCTGCGGTGCCAAATGACTATTTTGCGGGCAATAGAACAGACATTGCATCAATTCGTTGTTCGCCTATTGCATCAAAGTCCACGATGAGTGCTGGAATATCAGTGGGATACATTTGAGCGCGACGATATAGAGGCCAAATGATTTGAGTGATTTTTCCCATTGTACCATTGACGAGTCCATTTTGCTGATTTTACGTTGTAACGGAGGTGGCGCGGTGGCCCAATGGTTAGCGCTAACGCCTCACAGCAAGAAGGTCCCGGGTTCGAATCTCTCGGCTCGGGTGCCTTTCTGTGTGGAGTTTGCATGCTCTCCCCGTGTCCGCGT
>JAZEWT010000002.1:17222147-17240693 GCA_036362905.1 Mordacia mordax | reverse complement strand
CGATGGGACGCCAGTCCATCACCGGGCACTGAGGGCAATTTAGTCTGCAAACCAATTAAGCTATGCAGCAGCATGTTTTTTTGGACTGTGAGAGAAAACCAGAGTGCCCGGCGAAAACCTACGCGGACACGGGGAGAGAACATGCAAACTCCACACAGAATGGCACCCGAGGCGAGATTCGAACCCGGGACTTATTGCTGTGAGGCGACAGCGCTACCCACTGGGCCACCGTGCCGCCCACTCCGTGAGCTTCTACCGAGCAATTCAGTGCCTTGTGGTGCCAAGCCCCGCGCCGTGCCAGGCTCGGTGCACCTGCACACTCGCATCCAGCGATCGGACCGTGAAGGGGGGTCGCGATGTCATGGGTGGGAAGGTCGTGCGCGATGAGCGGTGCCGAGTTGCGGTAATTAGCGGTGCCGAGTTGTGGCAGTGAGGATGGCTGAGTGGAGTGACGTGCGTGCCAGGCTGGGTGCATGTGGGCATGCCCTTGGTTGGGGTCGGGAGAAAGAGAGATGTGGTGCGAATAGCTGTGCAGGGTCACGTCGGAGTGGCTAGGCCACTGTTGCTATGGACTGATCGGCCAACGGGGGAGGTCATCGGAGGTCAGAAGGTAAAGAGCAAGGGGCAGCTTTGCCCTTTGGCGGAAACAATTCGGGTGATGAAACGGTGGAAAGTTGCAGAGAAGAGAGTAAGCCGGTAGCAGCACGGGGTTGACGTGACGTCGCATGGATAATTATGGAAAGAGGCTGAGGGATATATAAGGGAAACGGCGCAGAGAATCGAAAGTCAGTCATGGGAAGCCGAGGCACTCACGTGTTGAATATGTAAAAGCCAACAGAGTGTTCGGTTGGCACGCGTAGCTCGGAGTGTTGTTGTTGAGTCATTGCATTAATAAGATTACAACAGGTTTTACCGTATCTGGCGATTATGCAGGTGTTAAGATCTTAACACCTGCATATATGTATACTGGCAAAAAGTACCCATAGCATTGCATTAATGAAATTGTGAAAAGAGAGAAGTCTCCCGTCCTCGTTACTGGTGGCGCCGCCGCGTGGGGAGAAGCGCCGGCGCGCACGTCCCAGGGTCAGCGGGCGCGGCTGCGGGCGGTCTCCCGTGGTATGGGGGCCGGCTCGTGGGGTTGTTGTGGCCCGAGAGTCTCACAGAGTGGGTTGGATTTGCTGCGTGAGATTATTATTATCAATATTTGTACATCTAGAGCGCTTTTCACTCGAGGGTCAGAAAGTGCTGCACAGAGCTGTGGAGAGAACGGCATGCCAACGACAAACATTTTCTGAGCTATGGAGAGAACAGAATGTCAACAACAACAACATTGGATTAGTAAAAGTGTCTATTTAGTGTTTATAAGAACCTAACACTGTTATTGCCAGAAAAATGGGCTAAAGCCTCTTCTTTTTAACAACTCTTACTGGTAAAAAAGTACCCACAGCACATGAGAGTAGATCAATTAAAAGTAAAATAATGGTTAAGCATCAGTAAAGGACATAAAATAACAGATAAATTATTATTAAACAAATGAAGGAAGGAATAAACACGTGTTCCTGAGCAGGCGCAGGTAAACAGCTAGCCATTATCCAAGCACAATAGTGAGCATTATTAACAGTCCTGCGCCAGAGGAATTTAATGTCTTACGGAACAAGTGAGTGTTGAGACGGGATTTGAACAAGCTCAGCAATTTAGGTGACCGAATTTCCAATGGAAGGGCATTCCAGAGTCTGGGAGCAGTGCACGAGAAGGCTTTGTCACCCATCGAACAGACAGAAGTGTGATGGGACTTACAGCAAGCCCGTATTGGAGGATCGCAGTTATGTTGAGGAGAATGCCTGAAGTAGGTCAAGGATACGTCAGAGCAGCGCCAGCGAGAGCCTAGCAGAGTTTTGCTTGAATTCAATCTTGTATTTAATTCATAGCTAGTAGAGAGACACTGTACGGGGATATCTGATCATGGATGGGTGTGCGGGTGAGGACTGTAGCAGCCACATTTTGCACACGTTGGAAACGATTGATCGTGTAGGCAGGGATGTCAGGGAGAGGTGCATGGCAATCATCGATTCGTGAAGAGATGAAAATGTGCATCAGCTTCTCAGCATCTGAGGGTGACAGGATGTTGTGCAGTCTGGCTATATAAAATTACAACAGGTTTTACTGTATCTGACGATTATGCAGGTGTTAAGATCTTAACATCTTATGCAGGTGTTAAGATCTTAACATCTTATGCAGATGTTAAGATCTTAACGCCTGCATAATCGCCAGATACGGTAAAGATCTTAACATCTGCATAATCGCCAGATACGGTAAAACCTGTTGTAATCTTATATATGTATACTGGCAAAAAAGTACCCATAGCGTTAACAGTCTGGCTATGTTTCTGAGATGGAATTATTGATCACTATTTACCAGACCACTTTATCCAGGGCGACTTCCATCATTATAGAGATATGAGGAAACCACAGAGGTGAAGGGAAGACAGCTATACATTTAGCTGGTGCCTGGATGGCTATTTCATCTATGGGTCTTTTTTATTGCTGGCATTGAGATTTAAAAAAGAAACGAGGCTTTACCATTTCTGGAAATAATAGACTACACTGATTAATCCAAGCTACTAATGCATTGATATTGCGTTGCCCTGGGCTGATTGCCTTTTGGCAACATGTGGCTAGCACTGAGACAAAGCTCGAAAGAAAGACATCTCTGGTGTGGGCCAATGAGTTTCAAGAATAATGCATACAGTATCACACCATTTTGTTTCCATGCTTTACCACAAACGTGTGTGGTTTTTGCAAACTTGTCCCTTTACGAAAGGTGTTTACTTGTTGTTTTTAGACCTTAACTATTCTATTATTGCTAGACATGGTAAAGCCTCTTTTCTTTTTTACTTCCCTATACTGATGAAAAAAGTAACAGACTAAATTACTAAATTAGCCTATAACTTCATAACATATAGGTTGCAGTGTTTGGCGGGTTGACGGCAGCTAATCGTGTGGCTCCCTCTCCCTCACTTCTCTACGGTTTCTTGGAATGTCTTTGGCCCTCTGGGAGAGGCGCCAGATAAGGAGTCGTTCCCTCTCCTGTTCGTGAATCCTCTATTCGAGTCATACATATCACGGAACGTCCATCGCTTACGGGAATTGGGGGTTGTTGGGGGGAGGGGGATTGGAGGGTGGTTGGTGGGAGGGATTATTTGAGGGGCTAGGAGAGGATTGTTGGGGTTTGGGGGTGATTGGGGAGGGTTGTTGGGTGGGGGAGTCTATAGGGTTGTTGGGAGTTGAGGGGGATTTGGGAGGGTTGTTGGTGGGGGGTGCAGAGGGTTGTTGGGGGTTGAGGGGGATTGAGGAAAGTTATTGGGACGGGGTAGAGAGGGTTGTTGGGGGGGGGCGTTGGAGATGGTTGTTGTGGGTTGGGGAGGGTGGGGAGGGTCGTTGGGAGGGAGTGGAGATGGTTGTTGGGGGGTGTTGGCAGGACTATTGAATCTACGAGTGACTTTTGATTCCTCACTCAGCTTCGAAACACACATCAACAAGGTGACGAAGGTCGCCTATTTTCATCATATAAACATAGCCAGACTGTGCAACACCCTGTCACCCTCTGATGTTGAGACGCTTATACACATCTTCATCTCCTCACGAATTGATTACTGCAATGCACCGCTCCCCGGCACCCTGCGAACCTGATCAATCGTCTTCAACGTGTGCAGAATGCGGCTGGTAGAGTCCTCACTCACACACCCATCCACAATCACATATCCCCAGTACTGATATAGGATTGAATTCAAGATCCTCCTTCTCACCTATAAGGCACTCACGGGCGTCGCATCGATATACATCCGTGACCTACTTCAGGCACCTTCTTCAACACGACAACTGCGATCCTCCAATACGGCTTGTTGCGTGTGCCCAGATCGCATTTCTATTCGATGGGTGACAGAGCCGTCCATTGGAGATTCGATCTGCTGAGTCCCTTGGCATCTTCAAATCTCGTCTCAAGTCTCACTTGTTCCGTAAGGCTTTCAAGCCCTCTGGCTAGAACTGTTGTTGCGGCTAAATGCTGTCATGCCAGGATGATGGCTTGCTGCCAAACTGCGCCTGCTCCGGCACATTTATTCCTTCCTTGTTTGTTGAAGAATTATTTTTTATCGTTTAATTTATGTCCTGCTATAAATTATAGCCATTATTTGACTTTCAGTTGAACTTTCCTGATATTGTTGTTGTTGACATCCCGTTTTCTCCACAGCTCAGATTTGTAACAAAAAACCCCCAAAAATATTATTGTTGTGATTAGTTGCTCTTATGTCGTTGTTGTTGACATGTCGTACTCTCCACAGTTCTGTGTAGCGCTTTGTGGCCCTCGGATGAAAAACGCTGTAGAAGTGCAACTATTATTATTATTTATTGGAGAGGGTTGTTTGTGGGGGTATTGGGGAGGATGGTTGTTTTTGGGGGCGGCACGGTGGCCCAGTGGGTAGCGCTGTCGCCTCACAGCAAGAAGGTCCCGGGTTCGAATCTCGGCTCGGGTGCTGCTTTCTGTGTGTGGGAGTTTGCATGTTCTCTCCCCGTGTCCGCGTGGGTTTTCACCGGGTACTCCGGTTTCATCCCACACGTCCAAGAAAACATGCCGCTGCATAGGTTAATTGGCGTGCAGATTAAATTGCACCACAGTGCCCGGTGGTGGACTGGCGTCCCATCGTGGGTATATCCCTACCTTGCGCCCTGTGTCTGCCGGGATAGGCTCCGGCTCACCGCGACCCTGTAGAGGATCAAGCGGTTTCTGACAATGAGATGATGAGATGAGGTTTTTGGTGGCGGTGGTGGTGGTGGGTGGGGATTACCATGATCTCGCATCTGATTGGCGGGCCGGGCCCCCTGCGCGCCCGGGCCTGTGGAAGCCTCCGCCCCGCGCTCCCTCTTTCCTTCCGAGTCGGCAGCGTGAGGTTGGTGTTTGTTCGTCTGCCCGTTCTTTGGAGCCCGGGATCAGACCTTGAGGGTCTCTGTCCTCACTCCGCTTATTTGAACTCGATCCGCCTCTGCTAGGGCGGCGTGATTCAGTCTCCCTGGCCCGCGGAGCGAATCGAAGCCGAGATCTCGGGGCGAGCAAGCGGCAACGCGGGGACCCACGTTGGATTTGAGGCCTAGGCTAGGCCTCTCAAATCCATGTCTGACGTGGATGGTTTAATTGTGCAGGAGTATATTTTACTACTTTTCTAACGAGAGACTCGTTTTAGAATGGTTTGGTTTGCGTTTAATGAGCTATTCTAAAATGGCTAAGTATGTGTAGGTTATTCATTTGGTGGCTGAGTAATGCAGTATAGTGTGTGGGTCCACCTTGATGGTGTGAGTGCGAGCAGCCAACACAGCGTGGTCCCAATTGACCGTAAAGGGGTGTTAGATGATACTGCGCAGCACTAAGGGCGCCTTCCACCGGAGGAGGTGAAACGATAATGTCATTACATGTGTAATAATGATTGGATGATTTACATCGCTCGATCCTGAGACGTGCAAGTGACGCGAGGTGGGCGCGGGTTGTCGTCCAGCAGTGGATTGGTAATGGTAATGGTAGAAAATGCACCACTGGTTCAGCATGGTTTGGAGCATCCGCCGATTAGATGCCTTGCGTGACGGGTGGCGTGTACATGCCATTCTGTATTAAACCTTCCCTAATTCATGTCTGACGGTTTGATAATATGTAATTACGCTGGTCAGTGCGGCTTGGTGAAACGTGACAGGTGTTATTACATCGCACAGTTTAGTTGAAAACAAAGATATCGGCCAGTTACGTAAACTACCTGCACAATGTTATACGGGACGGAGAGCAAACATTTTCTTCGAGGTCATGAAACTGGCAGAATACCTCCACCTGGGTGGAATTGAATAAATATTTGGCAAATTGATGCTTGGATTAAGTTATATATTGAAGTGTTTAATCAACGGATACTGACTGGACAAATATACGTCATTTTCTAGAAGTTTATGTACATTTATTACCAGGTTGGACCCAGTTACAAAAGGCTTGGCATGACATCTTTAGTGTAAACTGTCAGCACACAGTGTTTGGATGAGTGTTGGGCAGAATTGTATGGCTTGAGAAGTCGATTGCCATCAGTATCTACACGAGCTCTTAACACGAAGTAGGTTAAGTATAGCCGATTTTACAAAAGTTAATGTTTTAGCACTTTTAATGCCAAAGCCATGATAACTTGGAACACACCTCTTTAAATATTTGGGTGCAATCTGCTATACTAAACAATGTCTTTAATGTAATATACACCCCTTGATGCGTCGCATGGTTTGAGATTAGTGAAACTTGTATGATTAGTGGTGTAAGTAAATTAGCGTGTATATAAACGAATGATTTCACAGCATTTTATTTAGTCAAATTCCAAGCTGCAGATATTGCCTGCATCGTCTGAAAATGGTAAATACGTGTGTAACTTTCCAGCGCATTCCTGGAAAATGACAACCAACGATGTATATCACTGTTAGATGTTTATGCTGCAATTTCTTAAAACGCTAATGTACAGTATATATTTTAACTTTCTACCTGAATATTAACCACATTGTTAACACATTTTTTTTTGCTTAATGGGTTTATTTAATGGCTAATTTACTTTTCAATTCCACAGTGACATCGTCTTTAAACCAGTTTCTGGAACTCCTTGGTAGCACAACAAGATGCCCAGGGAAGACAAGTCAACTTGGAAGTCGAATTACTTCCTAAAGATCATCGTGAGTGTCCACATTATTTACAGCACCACCACAACCCGTGATGACTGAATTTTGAAGGTTTACCCTATTGTGTTGTATGTGATAGTCAATGTTTTGTGTCTAATACGTGGAACAAAATGTTGGACATCATGCTGACCAATACTTGATACGGCTCAAAACCACATTAGAGCGGTATTCAGACATTTGAAAACGTAATAAGTACTAGAATCTATGATATTTAATATAATAACTCAAAAAGCTGGACAATGTGTTAATTTACAGTTGACTGAGTGTCTCTTGGGTTTATGCGTCTAGCAACTTCTGGAAGATTTCCCAAAATGCTTCATCGTTGGAGCAGACAATGTTGGCTCCAAGCAGATGCAGCAGATCCGCATGTCATTGCGCGGAAAAGCTGTGGTGCTCATGGGCAAAAACACCATGATGCGCAAAGCCATCCGTGGTCATCTTGAGAAAAACCCAGCACTTGAGAGGTGGGAAGAATGTATTCATGATTTCTTCAAATGGTAAAATGTTTTGAGTTTGCAGCTATTATAGCACGCTGATACATTAGGTTATATTTTGTACAGTTGAATTTCTTCAAGCATTTTGCTGAAGCCTTCTTTGGGTGGCATATTTTTCTGCTGTTTTATTTTTAAATGTAAGAAAATATAGCCTTTGAAAGTATACACCTGCATGAAACATGACCAATTTTTTATTTTTTTAAGCAAGAACCTACAAATGGTCGTGGCGTCACTCGTCACTGATGTTGGTGATGACGAGGACTCAAACTGCAGTCATTTTCACATTTAAATTTTTGAGTAATTTTACTAAAACGTTAACAATCGTTCTAAAACATAAATGTGCCGTGAGAAAATTACTCTTCCGCTTTTCATTTGTTGAGGAAAATCTTTTGGCATACTTATAAGATCATTGTGTTGTCATTTATTTTGCAGAGTTTTGCCATATATTCGTGGGAATGTTGGGTTTGTGTTCACCAAGGAGGACCTGGCTGAGATCCGTGACATGCTTCTTGCCAACAAGGTTAGTGTGCGCTCACAGTGATGCTATGTGGTCCTGACTTACATAAGCCATGATCTCACAGCAAAACCAAACTTTAGTAACAATATCAATATTTGTTATGTTTTTTAATGCAATGCTCAATGAATAATAGTTTATCAATTGTTTTTAATATACATATGGCCAAATAACCCAGATTGTTCCTGTTACGTTAGGCATGCTTGAACTTGGACAGGGCTTAGATGGATGACTTACACACATGCCGGGTTGTCTTATATTGTTGCAGGCCTCCGTTGTGGCTCATAGATGACGCTTTGTGACCCTCGGGTGAAAAGCGCTCTATATATGCAATTATTATTGTTATTAAAATACATTCCCCTCTTGAACAATACTTTCTGTGTGCCCACGTCGGTCCTATTTTGATCCCAAAGTAAAAATCATGGTAAAAGTGTGGCATTCTGAGACCGTCATCCAGCAGTTTACATATGGTAAAAGGTGATGTAGAAGTGTTCATTATTATATTTAGAAATTATTTCTCTTGATAGGAGTGTTATGCTACATATAGCATACAGCACAGCACACTCATCTTCATTCATTCTGAGATATTTTGTGAAGGAGAGAGAGCGAGCGCTCAACATAGCTATCCTGAAATGAAAGCTTTGGAAAGCAATTCACATATGTGAACTGCTTAAATGTATTGTTTTGCTTTAAAATTGTCATTTTTTTTGTAATGTTACTTAAAGAAACTATAGGAATTGTGTCCTGTGTTTTGTTACTTCATTAGGTCCCAGCCTCTGCACGTGCTGGAGGTCTGGCTCCCTGTGATGTGATGGTGCCAGCACAAAATACTGGGCTCGGCCCTGAAAAGACCTCCTTCTTCCAAGCTCTTGGCATCACCACCAAGATCTCAAGAGGCACCATTGAAATTCTGGTAACGTCCTTTTTGGAAGTAAAGCTGTAAAAAATGAACAATCAATTTAACGTGTTCATCATGCATTTCATTGTTCTCTATGCTGCATTTGTACCAAGGAGAAATACATATTTTGTGCAAAAGTTTGAAATCCTACTTGCATATAACAGTTGCAGTACGTTTGTGAAACATTGTAGTTAATGTAATGACGTAAGTTTTCACGGCTCGATGCATGATGATTGCTGCGAAAAGCTGCTCTCTCGGGACAGCCGCGTCGTCGCTTCCTCTCCTCGCAACGTTTCGCCTCACACATTAGAGGCATCCTCAGGGGCAGTATGCGGGTGTAGTACCTGTTGCTCCTATATATATGTGGGTACTATGTATGTGTTGAGTCATTTCTGTTGTATGGGGTCTACATCTGAATCACATTAATACTTATTTCCTTGTCCTATTCACACCCCGGAACTGCAATAACCCCCTCCTGCTTTATCTGTGACGAGTCCCCTAATTTGCATCTCATGAAAGAAACTCTCAAACCCCTGGTGATCCCCCTCCGATGTCCACACCCCAGAGCTCTATATCTATGCACTACTGACTTCAATGACTGGCTGCAGGTTTGTCTGAGCTTTATCCTCATTTCTTGTTTGCGGTTCATAGTCTTTTCTGTCTTGTGAATCTCAATTGTTTCACCAATTCATCTTGGACCTTTATGGCGGATGGCTGCTAGTACTCGTATCTTGTCGAAATCGATTCTGTGTTGTTTATCTACACTATGTGCTGCCGTTGCTGATTTATCCGTGTGCAGCAAACGTACTGCTGCCAGTCTTGTGGCTATTCTTCCTGTTTGTTCGATGTATACTTCCTCATAGTTGCTGCAAGGAATGCAATATACGCCTTCTCTCTGTAACGGTAGTCGGTCTTTAGGTGATTTGAGTACGTCTTGTATCTTCTGGTGGGTGGTGAAGCCCACCGGTCAAAAACAATATCAGACAAACAACATCTAAGAGACGAGCTACAAAATCTACAACAAGCACTAGCGAGTAATGGATACACAAAAACAGAAATCCAACGTGCCATAACGAGAGAACCTAGACAGAAACAGCAAGAAAATGAGGAAGATATCAAGACCCGCTCTTTCCTGCCATATGTGAAAGGCACCACAGACAAAATTAGCAAATACCCAGAAAAATATAAAATTAAAACAGTCTTCACAACCCACCAGAAGATACAAGACGTTAATGTGATTCAGATGTAGGCCCCATACAACAGAAATGACTGAACACATATCGTACCCATATATACAGAAGCAACAGGCACTACACACGCACACTGCGCCTGAGGATGCCTCTAACGTGTGAGGCGAAACGTCGCGAGGAGAGGAAGCGAACGACGCGGCTGTCCTGAGAGAGCAGCTTTTCGAAGCAATCATCATTATAGTTAAGTTTAATTTCATGCTTTTTTAAAGCCTTTGTGGTGGAAAGTGCAACTATGACTTTCATGTGCCTTTCGTAATGATCAAGAGTTCCAACATTATTGTGATGTGCTTGTATATAATTAATTTGGTTGCAGCTTGATATGTTTTCTGCTTCAGCCTGCTTTATCTTTAGTGTTTCAAACCCTCTCCAAATGCTTTCCCTTGTCCCCTACTGAACCCCTCGCACTCCACGTTCCACTGTATGAATGTTTGCGTCTTTTTCCTGTCCCGTAGAGCGACGTGCAGCTGATCAAGGCAGGCGACAAGGTGGGGGCCAGCGAGGCTACGCTCCTCAACATGCTGAACATCTCGCCCTTCACCTTTGGCCTCAACATCCTGCAGGTGTATGACAATGGCAGCATTTACAGCCCCGACGTGCTGGACATCACCGAGGATGACCTGCGCAAGCGCTTCCTTGAGGTGCGTGCATTCCACTGTTATGCTACGCACATGCGGTCACGATGCGTGCAGCAATAATTAATCCGTTTGTATCGCACACAAATTCCTAGCCTGGTCATGGGCGAGTAACATAACAATAGTACGAGGAAACCACAGAAGTCTGTCGCCTCACAGCAAGAAGGTCCCGGGTTCGAATCTCTCGGCTCGGGTGCCTTTCTGTGTGGAGTTTGCATGCTCTCCCCGTGTCCGCGTGGGTTTTCGCCGGGCACTCCGGTTTCCTCCCACAGTCCAAAAAGCATGCTGCTGCATAGGTTAATTGGCTCGCAGGCTAAATTGCCCCGCAGTGCCCAGCGATGGACTGGCGTCCCATCGTCGGTATATCCTTGCCTTGCGCCCTGTGTCTGCCGGGATAGGCTCCGGCTCACCGTGACCCTCTATAGGACTAAGCGGTTTCAGACAATGAGATGAGACACTGCGTCATATATATATAGTGATGTTGTCGGACAATTAATGAGTGTTTTTTAAATTGTGGAGGGAAATGGGAGAATGTGGAGAAAAGCCATGCAGAATAGAGGGAGAACACATAAACTCCACACGGAAGGACACGTACGGCAGGAATTGAACTGCCTCGGAGAGGAATTGTTGGCGCCACCCTGCCGGCAAATCAACACATTATTGGAGTTTTTTTTAGAAAGGGATTGCATGAACGCAAACCCCTGAAATTGTAGTTTTATACCTCTCTGGAGGTATTTTGTGCCCAATCTTATAATGGCAGTACCCACAGTTTACCTCACCACATTGCATTGTCTAGTATTCGATAATTGGGTGCAAAAAAAGGATTTTAAAATATGGTCAACCTTCAACCCACACTTAGAATAATAAAGTACGGTTAAATAATCCCCATACCAAATGTAGCATGGTGAGGCCTTCCAGTAGTGAACTGAAAAAGGGCAGTACGTTTCCTGAAAATGTATTTTTTATTCACAAGAAATGTTGGTTTGTTCTGTGTAACTGTTATGTGACCACCAATAATATTCATATGTTCCAATCTCAGTATTTTCTTGTGCCAGTCATTGATTGTTCTTAAAATGTTCTCAGATTTCATTAGCCAGTCCATGAAATTGGAATTGTAATCAGAGATTCTGTAGCTTTACTTGTGTAAACAATAAAAGCAAGGCATTTGCGTTCAAAGAGAATGGCTGAGTAGAAATTCCAGCCACGACCTGATGGTTTTACAAACCATTTGGCATTTGCGTGATTTTGTTCTACTGTGTGCGTGCAGGGTGTGCGCAACGTCGCCAGTGTCTGCCTGCAGATTGGCTACCCGACCGTTGCCTCGATTCCACATTCCATCGTTAACGGCTACAAGCGTGTTCTCGCCATTGCGGTGGAGACCGACTATTCTTTCCCACTTGCCGACAAGGTATGCAAGACCGAATGTAGTAGCTTAAATGTTTTAATTATTTGCTGGAAATGTGGGCTTTGTGCCTGCGATTATTAATACCCCATGTGCTGCAAAGAGATAACAGCTGAGCTGCTGTGGAAACATTCAGCAGAAACCCATGAGTAATGGATGAAAAAGTGTGCAAAGAAACATGGAGCAAATAAACGTGGACAGCTGTACATTGAGGATTGCTTTGAGAGATGGGAAAAGCTGCCTTAAGGAATATTAAGTTGGCTTGGTGGGACATGGCTATGTGGGATAATGGCCAATCGATGAGACCAGTGATGAAAACGCACCCAAAATGGCGGTAGACTACTGCAGATATGGAACAAACGGATCCACCCATGTGTAGGATCAAGGTGAATTATGGTCGTTCAGAACTGGAGGATGATGTTTGTGTGAATACTTTCATCAAGCAGTGGCCCATAATGAAAAATTGCAAGAAGGCATAAGGCCACCAGACAGCCATATGTCTTCGAGCACGCTGCTCCCAACTCTGGAATGCCCTTTAATTGGAGATTCGGTCAGCTGAGATCCTAGGCATCTTCAAATCTGGTCTCAAGACTCAATAAAAATAATTGCATTTATAGAGCGCCTTTCACCCGAGGGTCACAGCGTTGCACAGCTGTGGAGAGAACGGCACATCAACAACGACACTCGAACGGAAAATCAGCAACAACGGTTTTTTTGGGTTTTTTCTTTTTTACAAATCCGAGCTGTAGAGAGAACGCCATGTCAAAAACAACATCAGAATAGTTCAACTGAAAGTCAAACAGTGATAAATTATAGGGCATAAAGTCAGCAGAAAAAATAATTTGTCCAATAGGCTTTGAAGTCCTCTGGCTAGGACTGTTGATGTGGCTCACTGTTGTTGTGTTGGGATGATAGCTCGCTGTTGACCTGCATCTGCTCAGGAACACTTATTCCTTCATTTGTCGAGCAATTATTTTTAGCCCTTTTTTATGTCCACTAATGTATAACCATTATTTAACTTTCAATTGATCTACTCTGCTGTGGACATGCCATTCTCTCCACAGCTTATATTTGTAATTTTAAAAAGTGTTATAGTTGCAGACATGCCATTCTCTCCACAGCTCTGCAGCGCATTGTCACCCTCGGGTGAAAGGCGCTCTAGAAGTGCAATTATGAATAAAACCGATTGTGTGCGCAGGTGAAGGCGTTCCTGGCTGATCCATCTGCCTTCGTGGCAGCTGCACCTGTGGCAGCCGAGGCTGCACCAGCTGCTGCCGCCAAGGAGGAGAAGAAACAGGAATCTGAAGAGGAGGAAGAAGATGATGACATGGGCTTCGGTCTCTTTGACTAGGATTCCTGCTTGGAGTGCCCTGGTTGCTCATGGATCTCACGACAGCCGGTTGTGCTGTTGGTGGCCGTTGTGCTTTGGTTGAAGTCAAATGTAAACTAAGGCAGGACGATTCATGAAAAATAAAACGGCAAAAATAACTGCCCATTTGTGAAGTGTTTTTTTACGTGGTCCAGTATCAAACATTAGTATAAGTTTCTTTAATCTTCTGTAAGAGCTACACTGTATTTTAGTATCATGGAAGGATAAGATCAATGCTTTAGGTTATATTGTTTCTGCTAGCATGTTGCAAGGCTGAACCTGCAGTATTGGCCGTAGAGATTAGTGTTTTTATACTGCACATTAGTGTCAGCTTACCAGTGTCGTGGTATTTTTGATTTACATACTATTGTATCCTTGCGAGTAATGTACAAGCAAATTAGCTTGTGTTCATCGTGAACTTGCTGTGGAGCTATGAGATACATTACGCATATTGTGACCCAATAATGAAAATAACATTGCAAAACTGATATGGTTCAGAATCTAAACTTTAGTAGCTGAGGCGTTGACTTCATTAAACTCCAGAAGCTTCAGACAGTTTTGCTGGGTTTTTTTACATGCTTAATGATGTCAGGTAAACAGGAAGTTTTCTTTAGACCGTTGTGCTGGGTTATTTACATGCTTCATTATGTTGGATAAACAGGAAGTTTTAACACGATTAATCCTTGACTAATGTGCCCTTTATGGTGCGTTTGTGCACTAGACACCCTTGAAAGGGAATAACACATTTCCATAGAGAGCTATCTGCACAGAGCTGCCCAGCATGCTTTCCTGGTTTGGAGGAAACACGTTGAGCGTAAACACCATGTGCTTCCTCTCACATGGCATAAGAAAAAAGCATGGGCTTCCGATTTTGCACAATTGAACGCACAGCGGTGTGTTGATAAGGAATGTACTTTGTTTCAGGGCTAAGCAAAACACTTTACATCAATACCATTGTTGCACGAGTCCTTTATCACAATCCAAGCTGCATGTACACATGCTGAGCAGCCAATGTGGGTCTAGTTCCTTAGGGTGGTGTTTGTAATGTACTGGTGCTACGCCCTGGATACATTAACGGTGTTTTCCAGTGTCTTACATCCTGTCTGACTGCGGCTCCGTGGGCAAGAGTGGTGATTTGGTCCTTCTGTGTCAACCAGTGTTCAGAGGTGATGGCGAACACTCGCCTGCAACTACTCGCGATGGCTCTGGCCCTGTTGGGCTGGCTGTGTGCGCTCGTGTCCTGCATGTTGCCCATGTGGAAGGTGTCAGGTATGGGCCGCTTGAAGGATGCCTCAAACAGTGCCTTTATGGCGCAGGATGTCTTCGAGGGCCTGTGGGTTCACTGTGTGCTGCAAGCCACGGGCAATATGCAGTGCAGGACCTATGCCTCCATGATGCACCTGGACGTCAGCATGCAGGTCACCAGGGCACTGGTCGTGTGTGCCACTACACTGGGGGTCGTCGCCTTCTTTGTGGCCCTCATGGGAGCCAAGTGCATCACTTGGCTGGACGAGAGCGCCACCAAGACGCGCCTTGCCACGTCTGCAGCCATCGGCTTCGCTGTGGTGGGCTTCCTGGAGCTGGTGGCCGTCTCATGTATGGCCCATCAGATCATCAGTGACCACAAAAACCCAATGATCGCTCTGGATGCGCAGCGGGAGATCGGCCTCTCGTTGTATCTGGGGTTTGGCGCTGCAGCGCTGTTGCTCTTAGCATCTGCCTTCATGCTGTGCGCGTCTCGGGACTCGGATCGTCGACAATTTCTCAATCCCCAAGGCAATGGAGTGTAGAGGACGAATGGGACTCACCGTTTTTTGAAGATATTGGCGTCAGCTCACAAGTCATCCTGCGCACGTCCGGTTCGAGCTGATCAAGTTCGATTGGAGAAATGTAATTTTCGGGTATTTAGTTGTTGCTATTGTATCTCTCCGACATGTCTATATTAAAAGGTTATTCCATTTGTCTTTGCGCATCATGAATATGAATAATGATGTTTTTTTGTGTGGTGAGGTGAAAGTAAAAGGCACTTGCAGAGTTGGGTGTAGCTAATTCTTAGGGGGATATAAAAGAAGTGTATTTAAATAATACTTTTAAGTCTTCTAAATTATACGGTATTGTTTCATCGTAGTTGAACGCTGATAATGTCCAAATAGCTAGTGGCAGTCAATATTATCGGGTTAATTTCCTGGAAATCTGAAACATGATAAGTGGATTTGAATGATACTTTAATTGTACGGTATTGTTTCAAGGTAGTTTAACGTTGCTAAGGTGTAGGTAGCTTGGCTTTCAGCATATTCAAGTAATCCCAGCAGCGTATATATTCCGCGCGCATGGAATTAACAATTAACGCTCGTGTGTACCACATTATTTATACAATTATACATTTACACGGTTTATACACATACTACCACTGTTGATGTTTTAAAAATGTTAACTTTCATTGAAAGGTGTCAACATGTTAATTCCTATGTGCAGTATTTGTCAGTAATGCACGTTTTGGTTCATGTTGTCAACATTATCAATGTGTAATTTTCACATTTCGATGTGGGAACATTGCTCTCAAGAGTATTTTTAGGGATATTCGTGCCGATATATAGCTTTATCCTAGTACAGCGCTTTTTATATTACTGTACTTAAGCATATACTCTGCAATAATACATTCATAACACCTTTTCAAAAGTTTATGAATATACTCGTTTATATTTTCTACACAGTTTATGTACCGCACTAAAAAATGCAAGTCATACATATTATTGTGTATTACATGAATGTGTTTTTTATGACATCGTGGTTGTTTATGACATCGTGGTTGTTTATGACATCGTGGTTGTTTTTTTTATGACATCGTGGGTGTTAGCAGGAATGTACCTTACTAGCACAGCACAAATAAATTCGCCTCTCGTGCGTGTATCGCTTGTGTGTGTGTGATTTGACGAGCACTGGGGAAACTGGAATTTGTGTGAAAATTAATTGCTGGCTACAAAAATGGTGGCGGTTGATAATTAACTTCACTACGTAAAGCACGCCACGATGGTGTATGTACTTTTGCACTTGCACGAGCTCTGAGCGGGTTGTACCTCGCCAATTTACTAGGTATTGTGAGGCTGGTATAGCACGGTTTGGTTCTGGCTCAGCTTGGCAAATAGCCGTAGAAACCGCCGAATCCGTGAAGATCCTGTGCTGGCTGGGTTCAAATTACTCAAACGAAATGGGTGGCACGGTGGCCCAGTGGGGGTAGCACTGTCGCCCCACAGCAAGAAGTCCCGGGTTCGAATCTCTCGGCTCGGGTGCCTTTCTGTGTGGAGTTTGCATGCTCTCCCCGTGTCCGCGTGGGTTTTCGCCGGGTACTCCGGTTTCCTCCCACAGTCCAAAAAGCATGCTGCTACATAGGTTGATTGGCTCGCAGGCTAAATTGCCCCGCAGTGCCCGGCGATGGACTGGCGTCCCATCGTCGGTATATCCTTGCCTTGCGCCCTGTGTCTGCCGGGATAGGCTCCGGCTTCACCGTGACCCTGTATAGGACTAAGCGGTTTCAGACAATGAGATGAGATCACGAGAATTAAAGCGCATGGGGCAGATGCGTGAATGCGTCACGACGCAACACGATGACGCCACGACGCAAGGCCCAAATCGCCTCTTTATGGCTGCCAGTCGACGTCAACCTCGAACCCCGGCGTAGGGCGGGGCTACGCGATGACGGCACGACGCAACCCTTACACCGCGGCGTGCTCACGTCACCCCCCCCTCGAGTCGCGCGGGGGGGGGTGTAGGTGTTCGGCGAGCCACGCGATGACGTAACGCCGTGCCCTGCGTAATGACGTCGTCGCAAGGCGCAACACGTGGGCGCGAGGCGGCTGTTTATTGTTCCGAGCGCGGTAATGGCAGCTTTGCGCATCTCACTGGGAAACACGCGACGCACGGGCGGCCTCGTCGCGGCGCTCCGGTGCGGTGCTCGTTGTGTCCGTGCTGCCGTTGTTGCCTGCCTGCTCCCCCCCTTCCCGCCCGCGTGGCACCACCGCACGACGCGGTTGTTTGTTGGCGCTTCTCGGGAAGCGCGATGGAGGCGTGAGCTCGGATCGCCAGTCGCTAGCGCACATAGGCCTTTGCGTCAGTCCGCTGGGTAGCTCTGCGTGTGCGCCGATTATTGGTACCGCCGTTGCTGTGCTGTGTTACGTTTCAAAATGCATAGATGCTTGAAAGTTGCTTCTTAAAAGTCGCCGTTGTCCGGACGGCGGTGCCGAGCGTGCCTTGGTCGCGACGTGGGGCGCCTCCCACCTCGGGAGCGTCAACCAGGCTCGTGAAACGCCTCGAATGAGAGCAGAGGGGTCGGCTCGAGACGGCGATTTGGAAAGCAGTTGTCACACATCGAGCCGTGAAAACCCACTTCATTTGTAGTCAATAATTGCCGTCGTCTGCCGTGGTCAATCCACTGCTGGACGAGGCCTGACTCTCCATAGCCGTCTCGTAATGCAGCGTCGACCCCGCAGGATCCCCACACAACCGAGCAGATTCTATCGCTCCGTCTCCTCTTGGTCGGTTTTTAAAAACTTATTTGGTGACCGCTTCGTCGTTAGCCTGGCCACGGGCAGTTGCCCTCTCGAGCAGCGCGTCCTCACGTAATCTCTGCAAGGTTAAATACACAGATAAATGGATTAAGAGTGTGTTTTATCATCCCTAATGCAAAGTCAAGCGTGCGGCGCTCTGCTTCTTTGCAAACTTTTAAACATTCTGTCATAATTAAGTGTCCATGTTTATGATAGGCAAAAGGCATGGGCTAAACATGTTTTTTTTCTTTAGACTCTTCAGAATCCACTTACGATTATTCATATTGCACGATCCTGCCTTTTTTCCTCCAGACTTTTGGAAACCAATGATGCTGTGAATAATTCTTGGCCAAAGTGTTAACATTGTTTCACATCCCATCCCATGTACATTTCTGTGCTTTTGACATGTAGTCTTTCTTACGACATCTTGAAAAATGGTTTTAAATGTTTTGTGTTTAGGCATTTGTTTTCGAATGTTGATATGAGTGTATTAAGTTCTACCGAGTTGAATGCTTTTTAATAGTCTGCAAATGGCCAGACAATATTTTTAATGCCATGTATGTGGTAGATGGTAGACAAGCCTAGCTTAAACTGATGACTCCCATGGTTGGCCTCTACGCCTTCGTCAAACTGCGTGGTAGTGTCTCATCGCTTTCCCAAGGCGCTTTATTTTAAATGAGTGTCGTTCATGACTTCCCCC
>JAZEWT010000002.1:17176264-17222127 GCA_036362905.1 Mordacia mordax | reverse complement strand
CCCCCGTTTGGTCGGTGACTGATGCAGTGTTTCTAGAAACTATGCCAATGATCCGGCTAAACAACTGGTGTGATGTGTAAAGCACAGTGATTACGGAGGAGGTAATACAAGCAGCTGGGTGTGATGGGGGCCTTAATAACAATACGTCACCCAACAGTTTCTTGTGTGTGTGTGTGTTATTTTGTTTCACCAGGTGAGACCGACAGCGATCGGTATGGTCTCATTTGCAAGGGTGATTAAATTAAACAATGCAAACAAGTAAAGCCGATCAGAAAAAAAAACATGTAACTTGAAATAAATCCTGCAGGTTGCCAACATTACTTGAATGAAAATTTCCAATGACAATTCTATTCCATCAGTATATTTTTAGAGGAAACTGAGAAGTCACAGGAGATGCTGGCTGTGAAGCTAGGAAACTGCGTGTAAGTAAATAGAGTTCTCTCGTGTAGCGTGTTGACGGTCACAACCCTGTCACCAGTCACGCCACTAAATAAAAATTGTGAAGTTATACAAATCCATTAGTTCTGTACTGTGGTGGCATTTCGTATGACACGCGTCTCTCTGTGACTCCCGCTGGCAGGTTTCGTGAGCATCTCTCGCGGAGTCCTCTAGAGACGGGCTTATGGTGATGCCTCGACAGGTCCGTCGTCCTGCTCAAACGTCTGCCATGGCGTTTTTTCCGGCGCAGTTCGTACCGAGTGCCGAGTCGCCAACGAAGACGCATCCCACTGCGTTTGGTGTCCCTGTGCATTTCCAACCCCCGCAAGTCCAGACTTTTCATGGACTCGGTCAGTACGGGGTTGCAAATTATTTGCTTTAACGTGCTTGTTGCTCCGTCTTGTCAGCCTTTGCAATTGCACACATGGAGCACGGCTGTAAATTATGATACATATTAACTGCAACTGTTGTACTTTGCGCATCATGCAAAGTGTTATGTAAATATCTTGATATATATATATCTGTTCCATATTTTCGGGTTGTACCATGTGTTATTCAGCATGGCGTCGCAACGTTCGCATACACAGCAGTACGTGGAGCGTGTATTCCACGTGAGGATAGCGGGTGTTTGGTGGAGACCTGTGGTATGTTGCCTGCAATGTAATGAAGAAGAACGTGCGTTTGATTTTATTAACTCAACCCCCTGGGTCCACGGTGTGCAGAGCCACAGGCAAGCCTCTCTGCCGGCTGGGAGGGGCCAACTGAGCACGTCTCTCCACAGTGGCAGTGGCCAGTTCCTGCCGCCATGCCCTGGGTAGCCCCGACAGCTGCACCCATCTCCTTCACTGCAAGCCACCCACGAGAGACACATTGCCAGTGAGGCTTCATTTTTAATTGTGCTTGTATAGTTATGTTGACATGCCGTTCTCTCCACAGCTCTGTGCAGCACTTAGTGACCCTCGGGTGACAAGCATTCTCGAAGTGCGAGTATTATTTTAACAGCTATAAAAACACACAACCAGGGTACACAATATTGGAGTGATCAGGATGCACATTTCACTATAAGTGCAGCCCCCTAACTGTGATCCACTAGATAAAAGTAAATTAGAAAAGCCACGCTGGTATGAGAGGTAGAGAAAAGGAAGAGTTGGAGGACAGAGAGGAGATGTAAAAGGGAGAGAGGGATGCATGGTAAGTACAGAGTGTGGTTGAAGCCAGTGAGGCTTTTAAGTACTTTCCCCAACTAAGAGAAACTATTAATTAGCTCGGCCAGTATGTAATAATGAGTCATAATGACTACATTTGATTGTCAAATAGAAAGCAAGTTTTTTTTACTACATTGCTATTATATATTTAACCTGCAGAAAACCATCCAAATGGATCTTCAGGTTGCTCAAAACCTGCAGACAAACCACTGCTAGAAAAGATTTTCTAATATGCAAATGTACTTTCCCCTGATGTTTATCAAATTTCTGTACTGCTAGCCGATGCTACTCCGGACACGTCAGAAAGCATTGCAGAATTCCTGTGTGCTTGATTTTCATTCCTTCTTATTCTACTTCTAATTACCCATAGCACGTTGTTCCGGGGTCTGTGTTGTCAGGTGAGATTGGTTGCTTGAACAGATTAGCACCTTTCCATCTATAAGTTCTTCCAATATATGAGTCTCAAAACTAGAATTATCATTAGGCCTGCTAAGTCGTTAGTGAGTAGTTTATTGCTATTTGTTTCAACACATTTGAAAGTCAGATCATATTTTACATCTTCTGCAACGATGTATATAAAAACACCCCCAAAAAATGTTATTGTTGCTGATTTTCTGTTCTAATGTCGTTGTTGTTGACGTGCCGTTCTCTCCGCTGCTCTGTGCATTGCTTTGTCACCCTCGGGTGAAAAGCGCTCTATAAATGCAATTTTATTATTATTTCGTCACATGGCACTGAACAGTTATTTAAATTGGTTTTGAATAACATGTTCCAGAGTATATTTCATTGTGCAAGGTATGAATATGAAAAAAATATTTTCCTTTGTGTAGTGACCATTCTCCATGAAACTAAAGCTTTGTGTAATATAATATTGTGGCCTAAGAGAATGGTTTGCATCAAATGTGTTTATTGTATGTGCGCTGTGTTTACCCGGTGGTCTTCTAGGTCAGGGCGCAAGAGTGGTGGAGTTTTGCGGCTCAAGAGGAGGAAATCTGTAGAAGAAGAGTACGTACAGATAGACCATGCAATGAAAAAAAATGCCTAACGTTCACCCACACACATACCTATTATATATAAACTTACTGGTGTGAAGGTAAGAATGGTGGGATGCATTCCTGAAATTTTAGCTGCCCTGCGTTGAGCAATAGAATAACAATCTTCTGGGCTGATGACAAGGTTGGATGTTCACCCCCCCCATAACCTTCCCTAATAATTTGGTCTGCCACTGTATTTTGTCTTCCTCAGACATTCTTTTGTTTCACTTTGGCAAAATAGGTTCGATTACTGGCTCGGGTGCCTTTCTGTGTGGAGTTTGCCTGTTCTCCCTGTGCCCACGTTGGTTTTTGCTGGATACTCCGCTTTCCCCCCCACCGTTCAAATACACTGCTACATAGGTTAATTGGCTTGAGTAAATTTGCCCCAAAATGTGTGCCCTGCGATGTACTGGCATCACATCGTGGGAATTTCCCTGCCTTATGCCGTCTGTTGGCTGGGATAGGCTCCACCCCCCCTATGACCCTGTACAGGATTAAGCGAGTATTGAGAATGAATTAATGTAATGCAAATGAGTATGTTTGGAGGTTGTCTACATTGAGAATTATTATGAGTATACCATAATCATTGTTGTGTTTTATGCAATCAATTGATCTACCCTGATGTTGATATGCCGTTCTCTCCAAAGCTCTGCAGCGCTTTGTAACGTTCGGGTGAAAAGCGCTCTAGAAAGGCAAATATTGTGTAAAAATATACTAAATTTTGGAACTGGCGCCAGTTCCACTGGTAACACAGCTCTGCGTCTGTTAATAAATCGCTATGACCATTAAGTTTCAGTAGTTTGTGGCAGAGTGGAATTGGGTGGGAATGCACAGGAACACCATTCCCGGATTGCATAGGTGTCCGCTCCACCTGGCTTTGTGGACCCCTCGTTGGCCTTTTGAAACTAAAGATGTTTGTTGATTCGGTGCGCCACCACAGGGTGACACGCTGCAAGCAAGCGCTCACGGAAGAAATGATGGCAGCCAAGCTGAGCAGCCTGAGCCTCAGTAATGACCACTTGTACGGCTCGAATGGGTTTCCAGTGCGGCGCGACACACAGGAGCGTCACAGCAAGTACCGCCAGTGGGAGGAGGCGTACCGCCGCTTCTGCGAGCTCGAGGGCAGGTTGGGGTCCGTTTATGACATATTTATTCGTTTTTGTTTATACACGACTTCACCATGAATATGCTGCTATCACCATTCCACAACTGATAGGAATGTAATTGGACATTTGTCCTTTTACACGAACAATTGGTGTCATTAAGGTTGTGTGGCTACGAGTGAAATGTGGCCTTGAGTTGTTAGAATTCTAGGCAATAAAATGTACAACTAATTCATTTAAAATATTTTTTATCATTTGAAAAGTATACAGAAATATATGTTTTTCTGCATATAGCCTTAAGATATCGCTAATATAAAATAGACATTTTTAAAATTAAATATTTAAATGGTGCATTTTGCTATTGCATTCTTTCATTATCTTCTTTAGTGTGCGTGGGATGTTTAGCCAATGAAGACAATGGGCATATATTGAATAGATGTCTGCACATACAGTACTGTTTTTCCATCACTTTAAAAGTGTATTTCGCTTTACCTCCCATCAACCAGTAATCGGTTCAAGACAAAACACACATTTGCAAAATAAAGGTGTAATGCATTTGAGTTCTATTTAAATGTTATATTCTATTATGTATAGCCTTTCGAGATCACATACCTTTCATAGCCGTTGTTTCGCAGGTAGAGTCCTTTGGCACCATCCTTGTTGGCAGTGAACCGTGACCACACAGTTGCCTAGTCAGCTGTAATTTCATCCAGAGCGTGCGTCATTGCACTGGCTTGAAGACCGGTGCTTGTCACTATTAATAATCATCCACAACGTGCTGGAACATCTCGCTATACTGCAGTACAAGGAAGAGTTGCCAGTCGTAGAACTTGGACCGATATAAGGACTGGGTTTTGTGTGTACCGGATTGCCTGGAGTGGTTTCTTAGAGAATGTTGCACCCATGCATTGTGCTGGGCTCTGTAGTCTATGTAGCAGCACTGCACTTTCTTTAAATATGCCATTGCATTTAATTTCCATTGAGAGTTAATGCAAGGTACAGCCTTTAAGTTCAGCGTGATAAAAGAAGAGAATGAAAAGATTAACGTTGGGATAATCATTGTTGTATTACACATTTAATAACATGATACACAAAGTGCAGAGTGTACAGCATTGTCCTTCAAACGTGTATATTAGAACCACCAACCGCTAGCTGTCTTGTGCCAATTTTTCACGGGGAGAAGGGGGGATAGTAATTAGAAGGGGTGATATGCGAATGGCTCTTTTTTTTATCCAATAGGAAAGCAACGTTTAACGACTCCTTGTTCACACATAGCTGCTCTTGCTTACTATATCTTTGTGACAATATTGTGGTATTATCTTGAAAAGTAAATAGTACTTTTGGATGTGGAAAAGCTCTTTTAAAAATTAGCCACATGATGTGGTGGATATTTTGCTTTTTGGTGGGTATGTAGTTCGTGTCATTCCTGGTGTTGTGTCTTCAGGCTTGAGGAGGAGGAGGAAGATGGAGATAAGAACGTGGTGCTCGAAGAAGGCATCTTCGACATGTCGGACAACCCTGTTATCACCCTGTCCTGCACCCTCAAGGAGCAGTTACGGAACACCATGTCCGATGCCATCACACAGCTCACCATTGATTCCCTGTGAGCATCACCTGTGAAAAAATACCACCACAGTATCCGCTTACCGTGACCTTGTTTAAAGGTGGCACTTGGGGCGATATATAAATAAATGACTTTGCCAGGAGGTATGACAGTCGATGTTACATTAACTTTAAACAAACATTAATTGTGGGATAGAATTATATATTGTCTGGAATGTATATTTAGAACATAAAAAACCCCACCACTGTTGGTAAATAGTGTAACATTTTTTTCTTGACTATAGCAATTAAAAAAGAGAACACAACTTTGTGCAGCAGAGGTAGGGAGGGGTTAATTCTCAAGCTCTTGCTGACAACGTTTGAAAAATTAACAGTATTGTTACGGTTAGTTGTTGGTATGGTAGCAAGTACCGCCAGTGGGTAGTGCTGCCGCCTCATAGTAAGAAACTCCCAGCTTTGATTCCCAGCACAGGTGCCTTTCTCTGGCATTTGCATATTTTTCTCTGTTAATGTGTGGCTTTTTGCTGGCCACTCCAAATTTGCCCCACAATCCAAAGACATGCTGTCTAGTAGGTTAATTGACTCATTGACTAAATTGCCCCTGGTGCCCTGCAGTCGATTTGAGTCCTATCATGGGTAATGGCCCCTCCTTGTACCCTGTGTTATAGGATGGGATCTGGCCCACCGCGACCCTGTGCAGCATTAAACGGATAATGACTCAAATTTATCATTCCTCTCGGAAGTTCCTTGAGCATGCAAATGCCATGCAACTCCAAAAACACACATCCTCGACAAGGACTTCCTTGGTCCCTTTCAATCTTGGTTCAGATTTGACCATAGTACTGAAACTGTTCTGGTCAAAGTAGTTAATGACCTACTTGTTGTTGCTGATGAAGACTTGTCAAGTATTCTTGTCCTGGACCTGAGCACAGCCTTTGATACAGTTAACCACCTTACCTTGCTGGAGAAACTGCAGGGTCTCGGCGTCTCTGGCTCTGCCCTGAACTGGCTGAGCTCCTCCTCCGTCCGGAAGCAATTCGTCAGCCTCGGAGGACATTACACAGAGATCCATCCTGTTTTATCTGGAATTCCTCAGGGTTCAGTCCTCGGCCCACCCTTCTTCGCATCTACATACAACCACTTGGCCTTATCCTGCGCAGCCTCAATCTCAACTGTCATTACTATGCCTATAACATCCAAATCTATGTGCAAAGACATCCATCAATTTATCTGGTTTTTGTATATTATCACTGTCAACTGTGAAGGCCTGGCTCAATTCAAATTTCCAACAACTAAATGGTGACAAAACAGTAGTGTTGCTTGTCAGAACTCTGCACCAATTGTCCAAGGCTAAACTGCTATTGATGCTTGACAATCAGACCATCGAAGTTGCTAAGGCAGTCTGGAGTCGAGGTATGACTTGATGCCTCACTTAGCTTCTGGACACACATCGACAAGATGACGAAGGTATCCTATATTTCCGGAACATAGCCAGACTGCAACATTTTGTCACCCTTCGTTGCTGAGAAGCTAATACACATTCTCATGTGTTCACAAATCGATTATTGCAATGTGCTATTCCCTGGCATCCCTGCCTACCTGATTAATCATCTCTAACGTGTGGAGACTGCAGCTGCTTGAGTCCGTACACTCATCCACGTTCACATATCCCCAGTACGGTGTCTCGCCGCTGGCTACCAGATAAATACAGGATTGAATTCAAGATCCTCCTCGCCTACAAGGCTCTCTGGCGCTGCTCCAATATCCGTGACCTACTTCAGGCACCCTCAGCAGGACGTCTTCGATCTTCCAATATGGCTTGCTGCATTGTGCCCAGATTGCACCTCCGTTTGATGGGTGACAATTGCCTCATGCACTGCTCTCAGACTCTGGAATGCCCTAACGTTGGAAATTCGGTCAGCTCTTTCCCTGGGCATTTTCAAACCCCGTCTCAAGACTCACTTATTCTGTAAGACATTGAAGTCCTCTGGCTAGGACTGTTGATGCTGTTCACTGTTGTGCTTGGATTATGGCTTGCTGTTGACCTGTATCTGCCCAGAAACACTTATTCCTTCATTTGTTGAACAAGAATTTCTATCTCTTATTTTATGACTTTCAATAATTGTAGCCATTAATTTTATTTAAATTGATGTACTCTGATGTTACTTTAATTAGAAGGCTTTTGTAACCAATATTATCAATGAAAATCATTTTTGTGTCTGGTCACGTAGAAAATGATAAGTGTCGTTTACCCTCCACCACCCGACACAGCCAATGAGTAAGGGGTTGTCACGAACAGAAAACGCGCCAATTCCTTTACCATCTCAGCACACCGGTGTGTTATTGTGGAGTCGCATTTCAACACACGGGTGTGCTGAGATAGTAAAGGAATTAGCGCGTTTTCTGTTCACGTGACAACCCCTCAGTGATTGGCCGTATCGGGTGGTGGAGGATTAAACGACACTTAAAAATTTTCTACGTGACCTGACCCAAAAATGAATTTCATTGATACTTGGATGTTGTTGACGTGCTGTTCTCTCCACAGCTCATATTTGTTACAAAGAAACACATTTTTTTTTAATTCTTGGTATGCCTTTCATGTGTTGTTTTGACATGCCGTTCTCTCCACAGCTCTGTGCAGCGCTTTGTGACTCGGGTGAAAAGCGCTCTACAAGTGCATTTATTATTCAGTGACCGTTTAATAGATTTGTGTGCTTGCGTGGTGATCTTTACCAGCAGGCGGCCTTGCATGGAGCTGGTAGTCTGGCGGCCACCGGACGCGATGCTTCAAGAGACACTGCGTGCCCTGGAGTCCGACTCTCGGTCCCCGACCCCAGTCCCTGGGCCAGCGACTCCGTCCTCCCGTGCCACCACCTCCACCACTAAGCTTCTGCCCAGCGTGGATGAGGGGGAAGTGGAGCCGTCTGGCGAGAATGTGCCCATTGAAACCAATTTGCGTGCGGCCGCAAGACCCAGAACTCTATTGTCAGAAGAAGATATGGAACTTTGATCCTGTTGAGGTTACTATGCGTGCTATATAATTTCTGTTTGGTGCCATTTATTGTTGGGTGTTGTGTTGGACCTTGTATTAAGGTTCTCAGGATGAGGCACTGCTGTATGCGATCGTTGTTTTATTTCATTGCACTTCATTTGCTAAAAAAACATCTGTCGTGTTATTTCTAGTTCGTGCCCGAATTCACTGACCAATACCAATTTGACAACACTTGTGTTTTCGTCTGCTCCTAAGTATTTTGATTATTTCCTTCTGCACCTGTGCTACATTTTAAAACAAATATGGTGTGAATTAACGTTTAATAAAGTGCAATAAACTCAACTCTTGCAAACTGTTCGATTCAGTTAGAATAAACTTCGAAATTAAATGCGTTTTGATGAAAAAATATAGACGTTACTGTTAACGGATAAATATGTTTATTACAAATTCATTACAGATGTTACTTGTGTAGTATCTCACTCATGAATGCTTATTAAGAGGGGGATTACAAGAGTCGTTAATAGCTAAACTGAGGATACTGAATGTGGGAACATCACTACAAAGCCCATAAACTTCATTGCATTTTCACTTTTCACCTGCTCAACTTACCGATTTTTAAAATTTTTAATACGTGTTGGTCATATGATGGAACTCTGGCCGCCACATTCCATGTACAATGCACTCAACTTTGACTTATCTCTAAATAGTTGAGCTTGTGACCGCTCTTATTTGCTTCCAGCTTGCATATATTTTCTTGTGTTGTTTTCTTCATTGATCGGTAGTGTTGTATTTGAATTAGTGTATATGTGTGCTATTCAAATGATGCATGTTATTACAGTACATATATTTGTCTATGCAGATAATTTGTGTACACGTGTGTATGAATCAGTTTTATATATGTGTAAGTGTATAGGTGTGAAGGTATATGCGCGTGGTAGTATGTGCGTTTGTAAATGCATCCGAGTATATGCGTGATGGTATATGACAATAGTTACACAGTAATGTGCTATACGTTAATTATTTCCGTCCTTCAATGGGCGTTAATTCACCAAGCTGATCAATGCTGATTGGCGAAAGCAGCGAGCATCATTGTTGGGGCATGGCAGAGTTCAATAGTTTAGACCTCTGCGCTCCACTGAGATGTTTAGCCCCGTAGCAGACTGGTGTGTGTGACATGCCAGTTCTTGGAATAATAATTTGGTGGCGATTGCTCAACGTTTCAAACACAAACATGCCTCACTCGTGCTGGGCTCTCCATTAATTGCCTCGGCAAATCAAAAATGTCTTAGCCCTTGAAAGCGCACACTCAGTTGCAGCTATCGCTGTATGACAAGGCGATCCAACAGGACAGGCACCGCCCTCAGTGGGTGTGAGATTACCATTGGAGGTTGATTATTGCTTCGTGGAAATCCCAATTAGTGGGTACCCTTTTGCTGTCTAATAATTCCATGGTAGTGTTCCTGCATAGTTTTAATTATACACGAGTGGTTACATGATTCTGGAGTTCCAAGAGGGAGTATTTCATCATATTTGCACTTCCAGAGTGCTTTTCACCCCAGGGTCACAAAGCGCTGCAGAGAGGACGGCATGTCAGACCAACAACGACATGCTGTTTATAGCTATACACCATTGGGTACATTCCCTTTTCTTGTAATAAAAATACTAAGTTGAAATAATACATTTCGCAATATTCACGTAGATAACTGCATTTATTGCGTTTTATAAATACCAAGTTTTGTGTGTGTGTGTGTGTACTGAGTATATGCGCAGCGGTAAGTGTACCACGCCGTGTTTACCTGTTTATAGTAATTGCATTTTTATCGCGCTAATCACCCGAGGGTCACAAAGCGCTGCACAGCTGCGGAGGAAACGGCATGCCAACAACGACATTTGACCGGAAAATCAATATTTTTTGTTTGTTTAATATACACCGCTGCAGAACAACCTGCAAAATATGATCTGACTCAACTATGATTTAAATATTGGGAAATGTTTTAATGTAACATCGTGTAATAATAATTGCATTTGAAGAGCGTCAATCACCCGAGGGTCACAAAGCGCTGCACAGCTGCGGAGAGAGCGACACGCAACAAACAACGCCAGAAAATCAGCAACAGTTTTTTGTTGGGTTGTATATCGGCAGTAATAGCATGCAGTACTAGTAGCAAGCAGTATGTGTGTTTATGAGCATCAGTAGCGCACCACCAACGGTTGTGTGCATGTCGGCGGTGCGAGCGCGCACGCTGCAAGGCGCGCCTGGCGCACACCCCGTGGGCACAGCCACCTGGTGGCGAGCGGCCGCGTGTGCGCTCGGCACAGTACAGTGTGGCGAGGAAACCACGTGGTCGTTGAGCGGCAGGGAGATTCGCGGATGACGCGCGGTGACGCAGCGGCTTAGACGGCTGTGCGCCGGGACGACGCAACCGCTTGCCTCGTCCCCTTGACTCCACGGAGGGGAGGCTGAGGGAAAAAAAGGCACAAGGGTGAGATCCACACCCCAAGCCGACATGAGCGACCTCAAGAGCGGCCCAGATACCTACAAGGGCTGGCTGTTTAAGTGGACCAACTATATCAAGGGCTACCAGAAGCGATGGTTCGTGCTCAGCAATGGCCTTCTGTCCTACTACAGGTAGGTGATGCCGCGGTTGTTTTAAGCTGTCGGGATTTTAAGTATTGCATAAATGTGTTTTTTTATTGTAATTCGTGCATCGCCTGTGGGGGTTTTCAGTGACGACGATGCTGGCTGTAGTAGTGGCGGTAGTGCTGTCGGGGCTAGTCTGGCATCGCCAGCGCTTCCCGGGTAGGGGAGACGAGGCGGGCGCCTAGGGCCGTGCGGGTGACGTGGACGATTGCGCCGTATCCGAGGCTCCCCAGGGCGGCCACGGTGTCGGGTTCGGCGGACGAGGCTGGCTGTCAGGGCCCTACGGGTTACGTGGACAGGTGTGCGGCCTCGGGGGATCCCTAGGGGCGCCCGCGGTGGCTCCGACCTCCGGTGGGGCCCGGGGTCATGAGACCCGTGTCCAGAGGCATTTGGGCACGGGAGTGCGGCGAATAGAACTCGCAGCGTTATTCCCGCCCCGTGTGTGTCCGTAAAACTCGAGACGGGAAGTTCGGTAAGAAAGGTCAGCGGGTACGCGTAGGAGGAGGGGTGTGGGACTGATGGAATACTTTTTTGATATGTAGGTAGAGTATATTGTGTTTAACGCCCTAACCGTCTGTGAGCCTGCTTGCCTTCACTTATTTAATTCCCCTCCCCTCTCCAATCAACTCACTAAGCGCACTTTCTCACCCCTCCTCCGTCCCATTTGATACTGTTGTTATAACACAACTAGCACTCGAGATGTTATTTCGAGATAGCCCTGACAACCGACATCAGTGTAAACATTAAAACGTGCTTTAAAAAAGATCTAAACCATGTTGTCTTGATAAGCCCTCCCCTCCCTCAATTGATATCGTTTAAGCGACAAATTAACAAATTGAAAAGTTCACCCAATCGCTATTATTTCAGGATAGCCGCGAAAAGATGAGTATAAGAATAGAAAAGTGCTCAGACTTGCCTCGGGAGACGCGACGAGGAGCACGTGGATTAGTTAACATACACACAGGTTAATGGCATGATCTCTAACCGAGCCACTAAGCTTACGCCAATGGGTCAAGAGTGTTGAGGATAACAGTCAAAGAATGGAACCAAGGACATCCACTGAAGAGACAGAGAGCATAGAGGCATTTGCGTAGCAGTGGATTGATTGTGGCTGATGAAGTTGACGGTCGTTTATATAGATTAAATCCCACACCACCATCTAGGGCGGTGACAACACGTGTACACTTGGGTAAGCGTTCACCTTTAAACTGCCGTGCTTTGCACAGCGCGCGCCTCATTGTTTTATTGTTTATTGTTCAAACATTAGGGCAGGGGCACCGCTTAACACCGTCCACCACCACCACGACCATTATTGCCACCAGTCTTGTCATGCGCACACAAAGAAAGTGCTCTTCACATCCACTGACAGATACGCGTCTTTGACGATGGATGATGACTTACGATCTCTCCAAACCAAAATGCAGGACACAATTTTACTGTACCATGCGTATACAGTACACCTACTACATACGCCACCCTATCAGCACTGCCAGCTGTCATTCCTTCTGGAATAAGCCACGAGTAAAATAGTTTTTCGTTACTTGAAGCCATGTGGTGCAAGTACTGTATTGCTTGTAAGAGTAATAGAGGCATGTCAGATGTAGTTGACAGTTGTCTTGTACTGTATTGGCGTGCGTGTCAATAGCTGACAAGTGTTTTCCATACTCGACAAGAGTATGGAAAACACTTGGCGCGCGTGTCAATAGCCGATCCACTGCTTGATGACGACGGCCTCGCAGCAATGTACAGATAATGGGCGTCTATTTGACCATACTTCACCATGCAGGTCGGTTTGAATCGATCAAAGCATGGATCACAGAGCAGAAATATATATTGTTTATGTTAATTGTTTTAACGAAACGTGCAGGAACAAGCAGCCACCAAGTTGTTTTCATTGAGTTCTTAATTATATAAGGGTTTTTTGGAAGCTGTCTTTGCTTGTTGTGAAACTGAATCCGTCTATATATGTGTCGCACATCATGTGCTAACAATTTACAGTTTGCCGTCGCCGTATGTCGTTCACTAATTTGGAAAACGCAGCATGTTATTAAAACGTGTTTCGTACGTTGTTGGAAATACACGTTACAAAAATACCGCAATTTAAAGCCACGGCATTGTACAGTAGTAAAACACCAAACACAATCGTGATGGGAATGATGCAAGTCAGCAGTCGAAAGGCATCATGTCATCTATTAATAGCAAGTGGGAGATATTTTAGCTCGCGGTAAAGTTAGTCACTCCTTCAGCGCCCACCTAACTAAAGCTGTTTAGCTTTCGTGAAAGCTAAACTCCTCAGGTT
Source organism: Mordacia mordax (assembly GCA_036362905.1). NCBI lineage: Eukaryota > Metazoa > Chordata > Hyperoartia > Petromyzontiformes > Petromyzontidae > Mordacia > Mordacia mordax. Next base: position 17,208,852 of record JAZEWT010000002.1, on the reverse strand, counting down.
CTGGATTTTCTTATAAACAACTCGAACGTTTTAAATATAAACACATTTGATGACATTTTGTGATGTTCACCTAAGTATACGGTACATCTCTCCCGTCTGCCTCGTGCATGAGAGTGGCTGTTAAGACGCGATTGAAATGCTATGCACTAGAGGCTAAAAGATGTAACAATCTGACATGTTAAGATCGTATGTCAGCCACAATGACGATGTTATGACTCCTAAACACTGGTAGCTGGGAAACCTTGAAGTTTTACTTTATTACTGTGTTTCCCATCAACACTTTCACAGTGTCCTATCAATGTGAAATTCACTACTGTATTTGCTGTTGATTGCCTTTTAAAATGTTTCACGCATTCACGTTACAGGTGACTTTTGCGAGTGTTGCGTGACCCAATAAGGAAGTCTGTATTTTCCTGTTAAGGTAACGAGGAAAAAATGAGAAGACAACTTTTGCCTATGGAGTTGGAGTTGATTCCGTTTCTGTTGACCAGTTGTAAAGATGCGTGGATCCATCGATTAATATCGATTCTTATTGTGACACGCCAGCCGCCACTTTATTCACTACAATTTAATGTTTAAAAATCGATTGTTGATTCTAACCACTATCCCAGATCGTGACTGAGAAGTCATTGATTTGCTGGAGTTGGGTTGATGACACTGATTATATTACTAATAATTTTGTGGCACCTTATTTTCATAAGTAAGATGGTGAAAATATTATTATTATTAAACCACCTTTTAGTTTTTTTGTCACTTCCTCAAGCCCCCCCATAACGTAGTCCTGGGTTGGGTGTTCCGTAAACAGCTCAGTATTTATTCTTCTGCCTCAAAGAAATGTAGGTCAATTATGATGTTAATGAACTGGTTTGTCCAGTGTCATAGTTGTGACCTTTTAAAGTAGCATTCCGCCTCCCCTAGGGTATAGTAATGTCACTTGTGTGCACACAAAAAAACAGTGTTGGTAGAAAAAAACACACTTCCAGCGTAGTTAATAGAGACGTCTGCGTCGTTTTGCTCGTTGTGAGTTTCTTAAGCACCCGAGACTAAATTGAAAGTCTCATCTCATTGTCAGAAACCGCCTAGTCCTGTACAGGTTCACGGTGAGCCGGAGCCTATTCCGGCAGACACAGGGCGCAAGGCAGGGATATACGCACGTTGGGACGTCAGTCCATCACCGGGCACTGTGGGCAATTTAGTCTGCAAGCCAATTAACCTATGCAGCAGCATGTTTTTTGGACTTTGGGAGGAAGCCGGAGTGCCCGGTGAAAGCCCACGTGGACACGGGTAGAACATGCAAACTCCACACAGAAAGGTACCCGAGCCGAGATTCGAACCCGGGACCTTCTTGCTGTGAGACGACAGCGCTACCCACTGAGCCACTGTGCCGCCCTAAATTGAAAGTTAGCAGGTAAATAGTTACATTACACGAGTGTGAGAAGTGGTGGTGGTGGTGGCACGTGGATTAATTGCAGATAATATAGATTAATCGCAGGTGCACAACAATATTGGCAGCATAGAGATCATGAATGACATGGTGCTAGGGCACGTGCATAGCTTGTGATGTCTTCAGGGTGACCAAAAAAGATTGTCTAATTTGTGGGGGATTTGCCAAGTTTTAGGAAGCCCTATGATCAACTTGTACAATTATCTGTATGAAAGTCTGTAATGGCAACACAAGATTACGTTAAAATTTATTCACCTTGGATCATTTTTACCTTCACGAGAGTCATCGTGGCTCACTGCTATATAGATAGATATGCTGACAGACGATACATTGATGCTTTCAACCTCATTTAGAAAGCACTGAAAATGCAGTGACAGTTTTATGAAGATGCATGGCTAAAAAAACGTATGTTGTGTGCAGTCATAAACCGAATGTCGTTCCCCCCATGTCATCAGTTTCCATGGTCTTTCTACTGCCTGATGAAGGCCTCCGCTGGCCATCATGATCGCAAGATGCAATAAACCATGTTCTTGGGCACAACTTGCTTGCGTTGCTTCTTCTCTACGGCAGAAGGCTGCTTGACTGTATTTCCGCCCATTGGCAGAACCTTCATTTTTGTGGGAAATACTTGAGGTTTCTGAGTACTACATTCCTACACAACAGAACACAGTACTTTTAAGAACATTACTCAACGTTTTACCATTTAAACTATTGTAGCTGCTGTTAAAGTAGTGCACTCTTAAGATTTTTACAAAGAACATTGGCCAGTATAGAATATGAAAACTGTGCTGTAAACTTGTACGGTTATGTGACGATTAGAGATAATTTTATTCTGTCTAATCCAGTTCGTTTCTGGTATTCTGAAACGAACGTGTTTTGAAATCAAATCAGGATAAATTTGGATCGTGGCATGGAAATAGTTTTACCAAGTGTGCATAGACTATGGACTGGTTATATAAAATCCTGACCATTTCAGTACTAATAGGACTGGAGGAGTGACTGGCTGCTCTGTCTGATATCACATGACATTTATTAACTCAGATTTTAAGGTTTGTTTTGCCATGTAATGGTTCACTATCTCTGTGATTCCATGGTTTACCAGAATGTCCATTTTTCTTTGGTTGAAGATTGCATTTTTGTACTATTTTTTTTACAATTCCGATTGTATTCTTGTCTTTTTTTAATTTCCTTTACATATCTCTCATCGAAAGTATTTGTACATTCTTTTCATAAATTTGTGTAATATTTTTGTATCTTTTTGTGCACTTTAAATGAAACTGATGCATTTTTTGCAAAATCCATGCATATTGGGATTTGATTTTTGGTTATCTTTTCTCAAATATCATTCTGTATGATTAACAATATGAAAGTATTTTCTAAATCCAGCCTGCTGGTTTACATGGTTGCCTTTTAAATAGTCCAACGATTGTTGTGAACAGTGTATAGGCAACCCCTGATACACTGAAACGCTATATCGAGAAATTTGCGATAATGAAATGTTTTCACCAACAATATACTAAACTCTGCTATACCTTAACAACCCCACTGTGCATCGCTCCCCCTCGTGGTCAGCGTGGATGTCTGTGGCATAAACATTTGATTCACGCTATTTCGGATTTCCCATGTGCTCAAGACCTATGGTACCTGCAATCTTGCTTAATATATTTCTGAAAAGCGATCTTCTACTGACAGTGACAACAGCCGTGCAAGTAAGACCCATAAAGCAGTTATTTTACAGGTCAAAGCCGATGTGTTAAGGTGAATATATAGGGTTATTCTTCGTGGTTCATAAAGCCAGTTTTTTTTATCATTACTGCAAAAGGCAGTGGTTTATTATCGATTTGTGTCATCTGTAAGTAAATTTGGGGTGAGGGCGGCGCGGTGGCCCAGTGGTTAGCGCTGACGCCTCACAGCAAGAAGGTCCCGGGTTCGAATCTCTCGGCTCGGGTGCCTTTCTGTGTGGATTTTGCATGCTCTCCCCGTGTCCGCGTGGGTTTTCGCCGGGTACTCCGGTTTCCTCCCACAGTCCAAAAGCATGCTCCTGGATAGGTTGATTGGCTCGCAGACTAAAATTGTCCCGCAATGCCCGGCGATGGACTGGCGTCCCGTCGTCGGGTGTATTCCTGCCTTACGCCCTGTGCTTCCGGGATAGGCTCCGGCTCACCGTGACCCTATATAGGATGAAGCGGTTTCAGATAATGAGATGAGATTTTGGGGTGAATGTAAGATTTATTACAGCACATGTTCTGTCCTCGCTAAGCAATGCATTGCAAAGCGAAACAGCGTTAACCAGTAGGCAGTTCACAAATAGACAATCGGGGTGAGACGTTCAAATCCACTTCGTTTATTAAGGATTCGTTGCGGCAAAACTTTAAACAAACAACAATAAACAGAATAAGTAACAGCCACACCACGGTGTATGGGAAAACAACACATACGGATTGGTATTTATAGTCATAGTCACACCATCACCGAAAACATAAAGATACCAGATAAAAACATTTAAAAGACAAGCTACAACATTTACAACAAGCACTAACTACTCTGCAAAGGATGCATAGAAACGGATATCCAACTCGCCATAAAGAGAAAACTACAACGACAAAACTAAAAACACGAGGACACCAATACCCACGCCTTCCTGCCATGTCAAATTTTACCACAAACAAAATCAGTAAATGTAATGATTTTAAAACACGAGATACAGGACGTGCTCAAATCACCCGAAGACCGACTGCAATTACACAGATAAGGTGTGCATTACATTCCATGCAGCAATTGTGGAAGAGAGAATACGGAGCTGCAGGGTGTTTGATGCATATGGAGAAATAAACTACTGGTAGTCGACAATGTATACAAACAAATCGATTTTGAAAAGGTGAATGAACTGGCTGCAATCTATCACAAAGGACAAAGATTAGTCATTGAAGCAAATGAGATTCACGACACACCAAAAACCGTGAAACACACACAAGAAATGAGAATGAAAGTCAGCCAAATGTGGCAGTCAGCTTTAAAATTAATAGTTAACAGCCCTTAAAATTAACTATCGATAAGCGTAGAAATAGGACTTTTAACAATAACCTCTAAACAAGACCAACAAAATCCAGTCATGTACAGAACGCGGCAGACATTCATGATGAAGAAATGCCGTTTCAAATTACTGTTAAACCAGCGGTGGGATCGGATTAAGTTGAATCGGATTTAAATATGCGAGACAATGGAACCGGGAAGTGCAGGACTCAGGAGGGGTGCTTGACAAAGGACCGAAGGAATGCAATTTAAAATTGACAAGATGTATATTACAGAGCGCAGTCACACACAATTCTCCCAGTCCCATCACGGGGAGCACTCGACACGGCTATCCCGAAAGAAGAGTTTTGGTAAAGCAATCATGTATTGAGCCGTGAAAACGTATACCAATAAAAAAAATTATTTCCACGTTTAGACTGCGCTGCGGTCTCGGAAGCAGCGGACAACGTGCTTTGCTTTCGAAGTCCGTTGAATGGAATTCCGTTAAACCGAGGTTTTACTGTTCACGCAAGCGCGCCGGATCCACCCACCGGACCCGTCCCACGCCCCAGTAAATTAACTCACAACCAAACGTGACTTGATCACCACAAAACAGCTAAAAAAAATGACAAAATAAAAAACGCTACACAAAAACATGGAGAAACATTGCACTGAAAAAGGCGAAGCTACCAGTCCGTGTGCTCCTTCAAGCACTAACCTTATAACCTCATCGACAGTAATACCTGCATTGAATGGCGGGGGAGGCTGAAAATCATACTGACAATTAAAAAACTTTTGCATAACTCATAACACCGTTTAGTCTTACAAGAAGGCAAAGGCAGATGCTTTCAAGGATACATCGTCTAACAGTGTTACGGGATTCCGGAAGTGATGTGTCACAAAGCCTTAGTATATGTCCCACCTAGCTCGTTCTTGCCCTGAAAGTAAACAAACTGTTAACTGTGGGAGTGCCTGTGCTTCCATTATGGCTTTGTTTGAATGCCTGTGGTGGGATAGGGCAATGGTCAGCTGAGAACGTTATGCTTGTCTTCTGTCTGCATGTGTGAAAGGACACTGTTAAAGTATTTATGAAGTGTACTTTTGCCAAAAGTACTTTGACAAACGAATGTGCTACGTAGTGAGGACTTGTTGAAATTGATAAACAAAAAATAAAATCTAACCAGTTGGTATTGTCGTGGAGTGCATAATGTAGTGCACAGTCCACTTTTGTTAGAACTATATTTGGTGACAGTGCTCATGAATACTTCAGCTCTGCACCCGTGATGGAGCTGGTTGATAAAAGTGTGGGTGATAGTGGATAAGCTTCTGCAATATTAGGGTATAAGTTGTTAAAGACTGCCACAGAGACTGCATTGTCCCTCCGTAGATTTGCAACCAAGGCCTTTTGAATCCCTACACTCAAACAGGCAATTCATTGTACCTTGGCTCTACCATTGCATATTAGTCAATGATTCGTGGTATTTAAAAAAATATTATGAGTTAAGATATTATTCCATCTTTGGGTGTTGGCATTCCTGTGGAGAGTGATAGCATTCACTGTGCCATATCCCAGCAACGCACGTTTAATTTCTGGCAATGGATCATCAGCGGGCGAGTAATATCTAAAACAGTCGTAGATGTCCTGCTGGACCTGAGTGCTGCCTTTGATACATTTTACTATCCTACCTTGCTTAAGCGAGTGGAGGGTATAGGGGTCTCTGGCTATGCCATGCACTGGCTGAGCTCCTACCTCTCTGACCGGAAGCAGTTCATCAGCCTCGGAGGACATAACTCAGAGATCCATCCTGTTTTATCTGGAATTCCTCAGCGTTCAGTCCTCGGCCTATTCTTCTTTAGCATCTTCATACAACCACTTGGCTTTATCCTGCACAGCCTCAATCTCAACTACCGTTGCTGTGCCTGTAACATTCAAATCTATATCTATGCAATGACATCAATCACTGTATCTAGTCTTTGCATGTTGTCCTCACTGTCAACTGTGAAGGCCTGGCTGAATTCAAATTTCCTAAAACTAAATGGCGACAAAACAGAAGTTTTGCTTGTCAGAACCCCGCACCAATTGTCCAACGCTGAACCCATCCAATTGATGCTTGACGACCAGATCATTAAAGTTGCTAAGGTAGTCTGGAGTCTAGGAATGACTCTTGATACCTCATTTAGCTTCTAGACACACATTAACAAGATGACGAAGGTAGCCTATTTCCATCTCGGACACATAGCCAGACTACGCAACACCCTGTCACCCTCCGATGCTAAAAGCAAATACACGTCTTCATTTCTTCACAAATCAATTATCCAATGCACTACTCCCTGGCATCCCTGCCGACCTGATCAATCGGCTCCAACGTGTGCAGAATACTGCTGCTTGAGTCTTCACTCGCACACCCATCCATGATTACTTTTCTCCAGTACTGGTGTCTCTCCACTCGCTACTGGTTAAATATAAGCTCGAATTCAAGATCCTCCTCATCTACACGGCTCTCACTGGTGCTGCTCCGACATACATCCATGACCTACTTCAGGCACCCACCTCAACATGACAACTGCGATCCTCCAATACGGGCTTGGTGCATGTGTCCAGATCATACCTCCATTCGATGGGTGATAGCCTCCTCACGCGTTGTTCCTAGACGCTGGAATGCCCTTCCATTGGAGATGCTGTCAGCTGAGTTGCTGGGCATCTTCATGTCTTATCTCAAGACTCCTCTTGTTCTGGAAACCTTTGAAGTCCTCTGGCTAGGACTGTTGATGCACCTCACTGTTGTCGTACTGGGATGACTGCTCCCTGCCGACCTGTACCTGCTGAGGAACATTTTTTTCTTCCTACATCATTACATTTATTCCTTCCTTCGTTTGTGTAACAATTATTTGTATCGCTTATTTTGGGTCCTTCTCGAAATTATAGCCATTTAAATTTATCTACTGTGGTGTTGTTGATGACATGCCGTTTTCTCTACAGCTCAGATTTGTAACAAAAAATGCAATTGTTGTTGATTTGCCGTTAATGTCGCTGTTGTTGCTGACATGCCGTTCTATCCACAGCTCTGTGCAGCACTTTGTGCCCTTAGGGTAAAAGCGCTCCAGAAGTGCTATTATTCTTGTTAACGTTCCTAAGAGGGCTCCGCTTTAATTTAGTACCTTGTATGGGAGTGTAGGCCTTGGGAAAAGATGGCTGCTCTTCACGGGGAACGTTTGTCATTATGGGTTATTGTCGTTTTTGCAGAACACAGGCAGAGATGGCCCACACTTGTCGAGGAACCATCAACTTGGCGGGCGCGTACATCGACACGGAGGATTCGTGCAACATCGTGGTGTCCAACGGTGGCACGCAGACGTACCACCTGAAGGCGAGCTCCGAGGTGGAGCGCCAGCGCTGGGTCACAGCGCTGGAACTCGCGAAAGCCAAGGCTATACGCATGATGCAGGCTGAGTCAGGTATGTGCATGTGACAGCACTCCGCACATACATTTATAATTTATGACTGTTGCTGCGCACAGGCTGAAAGGCCCAAATTGTGACGAGCAGCATGAACATCTGACATCACTAATCTCATCTCATGTCATTGTCAGAAACCGCTTAGTCCTGTACCGGGTCGCGGTGATCCGGAGCCTATCCCGGCAGACACAGGGCGCAAGACAGGGATATATCCACGATGAGTCGCCAGTCCATCACCGGCAGTGCGTTCAATTTAGTCTACAAGCCAATTAACCTATGCAGCAGCATGTTTTTTGAACTGTGGGAGGATACCGGAGTGCCCGGCGAAAACCCACGCGCACACGGGTTGAACATGCAAACTCCACACAGAAAGGCACCCGAGCTTTGATTTGAACCCGGGACCTTCTTGCTGTGAGGTGACAGCGCTACCCACTGGGACACCGTGCCGCCCTACTAATGATGGTGATTAATGCAAACATGTTTCTTGAATTGTTCAATGTTGTATTAAATTGGGAAAGAAGCTGATGGGAGGAAATTGGACAGTTGAGCAGTGGGAGAAAAGCAGAAGGCTTTTGACGTGCAGTATTGTGGTTGAGCACACTATTGGTGAGATGACCCAGTCAGTCTGAAACGCTATCTTTTGCATTGTTAGAGAAAAGATTGGGTGAACTTCATGGGAACAGCAATCCTGATAGTCACAGCAGAACAGTGAGTAGGAGGCGACTGACCCACAGTGTGAGCAAGTTTCTTCCAGAGATCGTTGTCGATGCTGCATTGTGATGTGTTCAGACTGGTCTATTGATTTAACAACTGGTACCTTGATTGAGTGATACTTGAATCAGTCCTGTCTGCCCCGAGCCAACCCACAATGATCAGTATTGTGACGTATGGTAAAAAAGCCCCATTATAGACGTGGCCAAGAGAGTGCTTTGTCCAGCAATGTATTGATAAAGGCCTATTTTTATTATTGTATTCTGTACTTTGCATTGGGCATCGGACATTAATCTTTTCAAAGATTCGGTTTATATTCACTATTTACTTTTGAAAAACATCTCTTCTTTTTTGGCTGAATTTACCATCCCGTATATAGTTTCGTCATTTATACGGCGTGTTCTCAATCGTTTGCATGTCAAGGCTTACTTGTCCCAATTGGGTATGGTCTTCACAGATCACTGGCACCCCACTGGTCAGTCGTAACCCACCTGTTGAAAATTATGGTATTAATTACCTTGTGAATACAGAACATGCAGATTGTGAGGGTTTACTGTATATGCAAAGTGTATTATAATTTCATGCACTATTACATTTAAACAAATTGGGCACAGTATATAAATTGAGCACAGTATATAAATGTGAATATGAAATGTGAATAAATGAGAACTAGACAATGAATAATAATGAGTTCATCAGTTCTCCGTGCATGTGAATTGTCATATGCCTGTTGTAAACCCAGCTACTCACTATGGTGCTTTGCTACCACAAACAGCATGTGCAACCATTTTCAGATGTCTGTTGGGTATGGTGGCACGTTGGTTAACATACTGTGGTGTTTGTTTCCAGCTAAGCATAACAGAAATCGTAAGTGGTCTGTGAAATTGTTGGGGACCTGCTTTAGGATGAGTCGACCATGAATGCATAATTGGTGTGCAGCGTAACCTTCAGTACTTTTCCTACAAAGGTGGCTGGACCTGGTGCTGGTCTCTCGCCCCTCCCTCGTGCACCTTCTCGGCATTCATAGGCACTCACTGATGGCACCTGCACAAATAACCTGTTTAGGTATTTGTAAAATCTATATCTTTTGATTGGTTGGCTAAAAAGATGCAAATGATACAGTGCAGAGAAATGTAAAGAAGGTTTTAATTATCTCATCTCATTATCTGAAACCGCTTAATCCTATATAGGGTCACGGTGAAGCCGGAGCCTATCCCGGAAACATAGGGCGTAAGGCAGGAATACACCCGACGACGGGACGCCGGTCCAGTATTAATTTTCCACTACACATTACTTTACAAACTGGTTTGATCTAATCAATGTTCAACTGCACAGTGTTATTAATTATAGTTTAGTAATAACAATACTCACTTAATATAGAGCAAATAGCATTCAGTGCACAGGGATACCGTAATGCCTGATGCAAAAGTGACGAGTGGAACCTCTCATAGCGATGGTAGTTGGTTCCACGAAACTGGTGCGAAAGTGATTTTTTTGGTATGTCAAAGGCTTAATTCATTCCAAGAACATCAAAAGTTACCCTTGCTCACCCAAAAAACGTGCTTAGAATATTTAAGCAATTGGGTATTCATACATAAAGATACTAACAACATTATGAATACATAGTATTTAAAGAAACACGGTTAACCAATGCTTTCATTGGTATTTACATAAAATCGCAGCTCACAGAATCTAAGCAATGTCCCAAACTTATAAATAGATGCGGCTGATTGGCCGAGACCTGGTCAGACAGTGTGCAGTATTGGTTTGCCGAAACACATTGGGCTTTATGGAGGCCCATCGTTAGCAATTAGTAATTTACAGGAGTGGTTGTTGAGAGGGGTTTGACTGTATATTCACTGAGGGGAAATGTCTGTTCCACTGTCTGCTTCAAAATGAAAAATGTGCGTGTCCAACATCAACTGTGACTTTAATTGCAAAGTTTGCACTTCAGCGTAACTGATTAGTGGACAGGCACACGAGTTCATTGTGCCCTTATATAATCTAGGTGTCAGGTTAAACAAGGAAATGTTCAGATATGCGCAGCACAGTACACAATGGTTACTGGGAAAAAGTCTTGAGGTAGAGTGAAAACCTATTTGTTGAATATGAAATATATCACATTTTAAAACAGAATCGGTGCAGTTTCATGCTCTCCACTGCCCGTCCATAAATACGGAGTTGCGTTTACATGACACGTTTGAACGTCTCTGTATTTTGTCATATCAATGCATTCATCCACATAGTGAGACTATGCATAGCCACAACCCACATCAATAAATCTCAAATAATGTTTGGGTAGATTGTATATTTGAACAGGTAAAACAGAGGATGACGATTATCCTGTTATTATTTTCCTGCTTTTTTGTTGCTGATGCTGCCATTGTTACTCCTGGTTACGAAGCAAGTTATGCAATCATGCAGCTGATGCTGCCCGTCATATGTTATATTTTTTCAGGAAAGTTTTTTCGTAATTTCAGGAGAATCCTTTAATGACATATTTAGTTAAATATCAATTGTATGCTTTTAATTTCATTGATTGTTATATCAGAAGGGTTACTCACGAGAGGGGAATTTTCGGCGGAGACACATTTCACTATTTTTATTCATCAGCTTTATTTTGTGGAAGCCCATGTATATGAGGAAAAAACACCCAAAGGTCCACACATGGGTTCACAATTCCTTTTTATCTTATCGCTACATCCTTGCTTTGGTTTTGTCGGTGTAACATATTTGCTCATCCGCCAACCTTTGCCTACCGTGGCGCTGCCTCATGTGATGCAACCTCAAAAACTAGTTCACAAATGACAGTCGACGAAGAGATTGCTCCTGAGAGGATGACCTCCACGCTTATGGAGCGATGAGATCGGTTCACGTGCAGGATCACGACAGAATGATGGCATCGCAAGAACTGGACGGATGGCAATGATCGTGTCAGTCTTGGTGTCTGCTTGACCATAGTTCTCCACGCTGATAAGTGCCAGTAATCTAACTCGGGTCGCCTTCTTCATTTCACCTATTTTTATATTTAATAATAATATTTGCATTTATAAAGCGCATTTCACCCGTCACAAACCGCTGCATATAGCTGTGGAGAGAACAGCATGCCAACATCAGAATAGATCATTAAAGTAAAATAATTGCTATAAATCAATGAAGCTCATCAAGTAACAAAACAAAGGAATAAGTGTTTTTCTACACATTATCTAGATTGACTTGCATTGTGAGACTGATGGATTGAGATGGCCTCGGAAGGTATACAGCAGTTGATTTATCATGGCTGAAGATGATGCCTGTCAAGTAAATATTTGATAGAACTGTAAGCCAATCCAACACCCAAAAGTTCAGTGTAAATATGTGGTCAGAAATCTGTTTGGCTTCACTGGGCATTCTCCTCTGTGCCATGTGAACAACTCAGGTGATACCACGAAATAACAAGCACCGGACTAAGGGAGAGAGAAGTACAATAAACAAACAATTTCGTCTCAAGACTTACTTGTTCCGTAAGGTTTTCAAGCCCTCTGGCTAGGACTGTTGATGCGGCTGAATGTTCTCATGCTGGGATGATGGCTCTCTTCCGACCTGCGCCTGCTCGGGAACATTTATTCCTTCCTTGTTTGTTGAAGAATTATTTTTTTCGCTTATTTTATGTCCTATAATTTTGATACTCGTTTTGACTTTGAGTTGAACTGTCCTGATGTTGTTCTTGACATGCCGTTCTCTCCACAGCTCGGATTTGTTGCAAAAAAACCCCAAAAAACGTTATTGTTGCTAATTTGCCGTTCTTGTGTAGTTGCTGTTGACATGCCGTTCTCTTCGCAGATCTGTCCAGCGCTTTGTGACCCTCGGGTGTCCTCTGGTGTAAAACGTTCCAGAAATGCAATTATTATTATTCACAATAACACCAATATACATGCAAATGTAATGGTATAGACGTAAAAGTATTCCACTCAGCAAAGTTGTCTTTTTTAAAAAGAAATGTCATGTCTTTGACAGTTGGTTTGCCATGTAAATATTTCACAAATAATATTTGGAAAGCTGTACATTTTCAATCACGTAATTTGTTTACACAAATACTCTACATCATTACATTGTAATAAATATTAAACACTGTGAATGTACTGTACTACTAATTAGGTGACCATTAATCAGCAGTTACTATGCTCATTGTTCGGGGGTCGCTTGTTAGATTTGGATATAAGCAAAGCAAGACCGAGCCCGTACACCGAGGTCATGTGAGAAGTCTCTGCAGGAATGTGGACATCTCAGAAGTAAACACCAGCCGCAGAATAGATCAATGCTCGGCGACAAACGTGGGGGGTGCGCGTATGTGCGATCAATACGATAGAGCATGCGGTTACAATCATGCTTCCGCACAGCTACACAAGAAACCTGTTGTGCAAAGTTATCATGTTTATTTTTTTATTTGTCGTTGAGTCAGCAGGACAATGAACCTGAAAAGGATGATATACTGTTTGATCCGTATTAGAAAACGCAATTAATATCCCTCGAATGTTAAACGAAGGGTTTTTGGGTGGTTTTAGTTTAGTGGATGCGCCCCTGTGTGTAAGCAGATATGTTTGTTTTTATTGCCAGCGTATAATATTAATTGCACTTCTCTATCGCCTTTCACCCGAGGGTCACAAAGCGCTACACAGAGCCCTGGGGAGACCGGCATGTCAGCAACAACAACATAAGAACAGAAAATCAGCAACAATAACGTGCATAGACACGATTTCAGGTTCGTTAGTTTGATGCGTTGCTGTATAACTCCCTTTCTCGTGCAATGTTGAATCTCATAGGGTAGTTTAATGGTCGTACTTCATTACGATGGTGATTGCGGTTGGTAAAGTAAAAACAAGTACAGTGGATAATATTTGTGTGGCAGGTGTGTGACAATTTCACATGTGGATGATTGCTCACAAAAAACTGTTGTTTCGCGATAGCCATGTCTCACGTACGACATTGCTTCCCAAAACAATAGTTTTGGTGCAAAATAATGCTCAAACCCCTATCAGTAAATTCCAGATATTCTCATTTTCAGACATGCGAATATGTGAAGGGCCTCTTTTCCAACCTTCATGTTTTCCACGATGTCGTGAGTCATTCATTGTTGTTATGAACAGAGGACATTGCGTGGAGGAGCGATGGAAGTGCTTAGCTGGTAATGGGTTGTACAGAGGCTGAGTTGGCATACGTGGTTCATACGTTTCGATGTGCGGGTAATGAATTATTTCTTGTGATTTAATTACCGTATGGGCTAATACTGTCATGATGCTGAGAAACAAATGCGATTTTCCACTGAGGTGGTAATTATTTCACTTTGTGTCCTTATTAGAATATCGCAGATATATACAATTATTTCTTTGAGAGAAAGGACATGAATTATAGGCTTCACTGATGTAATATTTTCGGGGTGATTAAAATCCAGGCGGGACTGCACTAATGATAGTTTACAGCTTGTTACCTGCCATGCATTTTCAGGTGTCCCTGTTCCTTTGTTTACACACCGAGTTCAAGAAAATACAATGCACTGCCTTACACCTTAACACAATTAGAAACAAGTTGAGACTTGCGGCATATACGTTCGTGTTATCTCGGGGGTTACAAGACACCACAGTTCTGTCTGGAAGAAAACATATTTAGATGAGTTGCGTGGTATTTATTGGTGACCAAAATGATTAACAGGACCTTGTGTCGGTTAAATGTGACCAAACCAGTTTGAGCACGTTCTATCAGTATCTGACCAGAATACCAGCCACATGGCCCGCTAAAGGTTATTTCGATTTATCAGTATCAGTACCTGCTTAATCCTGTACAGGACCGCAGGGGACCGTAGCCTCTCCTGGCAGACATAGGGCACAAGGCGGGGCTATACCCAGGTTGTCATGCCAGTACATTACAGGGTACTTTTTTGGGGGGGGAGGGGAAGGGGGGGCAATTTCGAATACAGAGTACCCGGGGAAAACCTACGTGGACAGAGGGAGAACACGTAAACTCCACACAGGCACCTGAGTCGGGAACCGAACTCGGACGTAAACCCGGGACCTTTTTGCTGCGAGGAAGTCGTGCTACTCTTTGCGCCACCTCGCCACCCCCTTTAACAATTTATTTCAATAAAAAATCGCGTGCACACAATATCAACGGTGTAATATTGAGTCTTACATTCGTTAGCAGGACAAATTACAGGCCTTTAACACGAAGTCTTTTGTGACCAATGTTATCCATAATAAAGAAATTTTGGGTTAGGTTGCGACACTTTGTTTACATGACCCAACCCAGGGCGGCGCGGTGGCCCGGTGGTTAGCGCGGTCTCCTCACAGCAAGAAGGTCCCGGGTTCGAATCTCTCGGCTCGGGTGCCTTTCTGTGTGGAGTTTGCATGCTCTCCCCGTGTCCGCGTGGATTTTCGCCAGGCACTCCGGTTTCCTCCCACAGTCCAAAAAGCATGCTGCTACATAGGTTGATTGGCTCGCAGGCTAAATTGCCCCGCAGTGCCCGGCGATGGACTGGCGTCCCATCGTCGGTATATCCTTGCCTTGCGCCCTGTGTCTGCCGGGATAGGCTCTGGCTTCACCGTGACCCTGTATAGGACTAAGCGGTTTCAGACAATGAGATGAGACCCAACCCAAAGGGGCTTTATTATGGAATTTACAGGCCATCTACACAGAAGAGCGTTAGTTGTGTTGCTTCTAAACCAATCAGCGTAACGTACAATTTAAAATTAAGATTGAGTTTTACGTTAATGAAATGTTTTCTTTTCGTCTATCTGAAATGGTATATTGACATGGAGACAACATGGCACATTGTGTTTCCAACTGCGGCTTTGTGCTAAAAGTGCAAGCCCATTGCTTAATACTGCATAGTAATGGTTGAATATTTATATGTGCCTATTTACTTATTTAATAGCGAGGATTGGCTTTCCCTGATCCAGATCGCCTCTCATCTACAGTGTGGTTGTGCAATGCCTGCTTTAGTGGTTGGCAAAACATGAATGCGTGTCCTTTGGATACAGTAACTTAAGCCTCCTATGAGATTTCAACCGCCCCACACCCTCACCAGTTACTAGGATAGATGTTTGCTCTAATATGAGCGCTTGTGATTCATTCTTGCCATTTACACACTGGAGATGATTAACAGTTAGCATAGGTGGGAACTGAAGTAGTCAGTGCCCATGACCCCATCCATCTCAGTCAGAAACTGCTAAGTCCTGTACAGGGTCGCGGTGTACCGGAGCCTATCCCGGCAGACACAGGGCGCAAGGCAGGGATATACCCACGATGGGTCGCCAGTCCATCACCGGGCACTGCGGGCAATTTATTCTGCAAGCCAATTAACCTACGCAGCAGCATGTTTTTTGGACTGTGGGAGAAAACCAGAGTGTCCGGCGGAAACCCACGCGGACCATGACCAATTCGTTCAAAATGCGCCTATTCTCCCCACATCTTAGGGATTTGCCTGGATAGTACTTGGATGGATGCGCATCATGCAGCACATTTCTTAATAATAATAACTGCACCGCAACTCTGTGCAGCGCTTTGTGACCCTGGAGTGAAAAGCGCTCAAGAAATTTAATTATTATTACTTCTCGAGCGCTTTAAACCAGAGGAGTCACAAAGCACAGAGCTACGGATAGAACGGCATAACAACAACAGAGGTTTCACAACGCAGTTGTGGGCAGCGAGACAACGCAATTAGTGCAGTCAACTCGTGTGCTCGGCTCTCTGTGCTCCGTGCCTTCACTAACTCGTCTTGACCAGTGTGGTGAAGTATGATTAACCCATAGGGAATGGAGAGATTATCAACCAGTAGTAGATTGATAAAGTGCTGTATATTTATAGTACTGTGCACACATATTTAAAAATTCAATCACAGCATGACTCAATTTTTCACACGGCCCTCTCACATTTAAGGCATAAAGTGACCTCGTGACGAGTGGCAGTGATACTGAGCAATGTGCGCACATGCTAAATTACAGCAGCTGAAATTAAATCCCTTCCGGATTTACATTCTATGTCAATATCAAAGTGGACTGCTTTTTGATGCCAGTCTTTCTGAGAGCAAGGTGGTATGGTCTCGTACTTGTTTAGATCGATGCACTTTATTGTCATCCCTCCGTATACAGTATATAGAGGAACGAAATTACGTTTTTCATGTTCCTCGTTGCATAAACAAAGGCTGAATACACATTCAACAGGGCAGGGCAAAACACGCAGATAATATCGACTACATATCGTAGGGTGAATTGGCCAGTGCAGGTATGCATTCGTGTGTTTGGGGGCTGGAGCGTCTGTCCTGCTTGTTCGAGCAACCTCGTTCTCATAAAGCGCTACTATAGTGGTCTTGCTGTCATACATACTTGCGCTCATACATGCACATGCATACCCTCGAATAATCATTGTTATTTTATGATATACTGGATGGTAAGATAAGCCATCTTTAAATGTGAGAGGTAAATGGAGCAAGGCCTCTTTCTTGTCACTGACGTGCCGTTCTCTCCGCAGCTCTGTGCAGCGCTTTGTTACCCTCGGGTGAAAAGCGCTCTCTAAATGCAACTGTTATTATTATAGTGGGTCACGCAGCAAAAGCATTTTTTCAGATTTGACACTTGTCAGAGCGGGCGGCACGGTGGCCCAGTGTGTAGCGCTGTCGCGTCACAGCAAGAAGGCCCGGGTTCGAATCTCGGCTCGGGTGCCGTTCTGTGTGGAGTTTGCATATTCTCCCCGTGTCCGTGTGGGTTTTCGCCGGGCACTCCGGTTATCTCCCACAGTCCAGAAAACATGCTGCATAGTTTAATTGGCTTGTAGACTAAATTTCCCGCACTGCCCGGTGACGGACTGAAGTCCCATCGTGGGTATATCCCTGCCTTGCGCCCTGTGTCTGCCGGGATAGGCTCCGGCTCACCGCGACCCTGTACAGGACTAAGCGGTTTCTGACAATGAGATGAGGTGAGGCTTGTCATAGCGCGTGCATGCCGTTCATTATTGAAAATAAGTCACTTTGGGAACTTGATTGTTGATGGTATTCGGAAAGGACTATTCTTTACGCTGTTGCGTGATGCTGTAAGAATGGTGGAAGTATGGTTTGTACAAGTGTCAGCAGGTGGCCTCGCTGAGCTGTGCTGCTGTTTATTTCAGTGCAGCCCCTTCATTCACTGTCGTAGATTCGTGACCGCTTCACGGAATGGAACGGTGAAATTCTAAAACAGCTACAAAATATGTTTTGCGCCATAAAGGGTAGCGCATATATTAATAATAGAATCGTTTAATGACTAAAAACCAGACTCCTAATACAAGCCGTTGCCTGCTTCCACACGTGATGTTTCTTTACGTGTTCTCTGGAACATAAAGATGTGTTCATCACTGCACCTAAAAATAACTCCCAAACGCTCCAGGATAGCTCTTTTTTCCTTTCCTGTGTTAGAACACAAGAATATGAGATTTGTAGTGGTGTCCACAATGATGGCACTGCGTCCTTATTCAGACAAGTGGACTGTGTGAATCTTCATGAAACAGATACATTTAAAATTAAAGAAATGTGTAGGACAAATGAATTGGTTTATTATCTTGGGAAAATGAGATAATTTAATTTGCTATAAATTCACAAACCAGTTTTGACTTGAAATAAAATAAATCAATAGTTTAGCATGTTCTTAAACCAGCTGTTGGATGAATGCCTTTCCCCGATGCGTCATTCGCATGGGTTGTTTGACCATATTTGATTGGTGTGGGTTGGTCTTGGAGTGGGCCACAACTAGTTCAAGTATCGCTCTCCACTGATATTATCTGTTGCCTGGGTTTCATCCCACAGTATACTAATCACGAATGGATGAACATCGATTATCCATCCATACATTTTAAAAATGCTACTCATCTGGTGAAGGTCGCAAGTGGCAGCATGCTAATTAGGGTGCATCAGAACTCCCCTTCCATAGCGACAGACTCCAGTTCCTCCTGGAGTATTCCCAGGCTAGCTTGAAGACATGGCCCCATCAACGTGAGGTTTCCACACAGTGGGGCGAGCCCGATAGAGTTCCACCAGAAGGCTACTGAGGAGCACCCTTACCAGGTACCCGAACCACCTCAACCAGCTCCTTTTGAACTGGAGGAGTAGCGGCTCCACTCCAAGACTCTCCCAAATTACTGAGCTGCACCCCTTCTGTGGGAAGTAAGTCCAGCAACCCTGCAGAGAAACGTCATTTTGGATTTTCCACCCGTTATTGATGTACGTTATATAACATCTAAATAGAACGGTATGAAAAGTAAAATATTTTCATATTTAGACATAAACGTGATTTATAGTTAAAATTTTAAATACATAAATTTAGTTTTGTCGATGAAGACTGTTCATCGTGTTTTGTGAAAGTTGTAATCCCCGTAGTTGAAAACGATCAGAATTTTCATTATTTTTCCCTTTGGGGGTTCATGATTATGTTCGTGCAGTTGAGTTGAAATGCTCACTCATATGTTATTTTATTTCTTGCATTGCAACCCTTTGATTTAGAGATTTACAGACGTGCCACTTTTTGGGTTACTGCAGATAACTAAAATGCATGGAATCCTTTTTTAAAACCACAATCTTACATGATTCCACCCTTCCAGTTTTTCAGATTGGACAAAATCCATTTAATCGTAGATTATTCCCACAGCATACATATGTGAGTATATATTAAACCCATCACCGGAAGTAAAAAAAATTGTTTTGGCATTTTTTTGTAGAACACTGTTTTTTTGCAGTTGACTGTCCTGCAAAGTTTTGCTAATAATGTACGTAATATTAATTGTACTTCGAGAGCGCGTTTCACCAGAGGGTCACAAAGTACATAGCTTTTTATAGCGACTCTGTTTTTTGTAAGTACATTACAGTATTTATATACGCTCTATAAAACGACAATGACAGATCAGCGCTCTGGGTTATGACCCACAATGACACGAATATCTGGAGTTATAAATCCCCTCGTCTTGCATTTGCTGTTAAAGGTTTCCGTCTAAGCCACGAAGCCATATAACGGCTGTACAATGTAAACAGCTGAAAGCAGCTTCATGGAACGGTTCGCTGGCTCTGCAAATTACATTACTTTGATTAAGACTGAAGCGGGAGCAAGGTGTGCATTTAGAGCTTATTGATGTTTGATTTGAGATCGTCATTGTTCTGCAGTCGTTTTCAAATCAAATTTAAATATCCAGGAGAGTCGGTTCTGCTTGTACATAGTGTTATACCTGATGCTGACAAAACTATCAATTGCTGTGCACTGTAAGGATGCCATGGCAATGGCGGCAAAGGATATTTCCGTTTGAGGCATATCCCTTGAGACTGGAGTGGGGTTAGGTGTTGGGGGTGGGGTGTTGGGTGACGTGGTGAGAGGAATTGTTGAGGTTGTTCAGGATTACAGAGGGGAGGTAATGACAGCATATGTTTAAGTGGAGTCGATTGGGTGTCTCGGACTATAGATGACGTTTGAAGGCTGAACGAATCGAGCACCCACAGCAGCACGCAAGCCTGTATGCCTCGGTGTGCTAGAAAGGGCTGTGGCATGTGTGTCACTAAAAGTCAGGTTTACTGGCTTCGTGTCTGGATCGTCTGCCTAGGTCTAGGTTAAATGAAACTAAATTAGTGGTCTATCTGTGGTAACCCCTTTTGCAGGTATAAAAATATTGAATGATTGAAACGGCATTGTGACTGATGGCATACGTGTGTTAAGATGTTCAAATGCCAAATAGCCACATATTACAATGCATTAAGCATCATTACTTACCACAAGTATATGAAGGGTGTGTATTTATGCCTGAAAGGGTAAAGACGTTACTGTCATTCTAAATCAATAAAACACTATGGTCAGCATAATTTTTAACATTTGCTTTGATTTACCTTTGTGAAAAATGGTGCACAAAACTGAAAAATAGTTAACTTCTACCAGGGCACAAGTACTTGTTTGACGATGCGGTTTGCACCCTGCTCTGGTGGGACGTTTCATTTCATGTCGTCGTGAAATATGGATCTATTCACGTGGAGTGGAGTGTGACATCCCATTTTAAGTCCTGTTTAAATCTCTAAATTGACCATGAACAAAGTGTTGCATGTCTTAAATAGTGAAGTGCCATTTAAATCACGTAGTGTATAGTATTACAATGAATGTCTGAAATACGAAGGGTATTACCTTGAATATGTACTTTTATTCAGTTGTACAATACTCTACAGTATATAATAATAATTGCATTTATAGAGCTTTTCACGCGAGGGTCACAGCGCTGCACAAAGCTGCAGAGAAAATTTCACATCAACAACAATGACATAATGGAAAATCAGCAACAATAAAATATTTTTGGGTTTTTTTTACTATGCACATCGTTGCAGAACAACATGTAAAACATGACATGATTTTCAAGTAAAATTTTAAAATGCAAAATTATCAGTCATCAGTAATGTAGTAATGTTTTATTGTAATATATATTTCAATTGGATCACCGAGTGTGTAGAAGTATTTAATGGCCTTGGCTGTTATTGTAAACCGATTCAACTGATGTCTACAAACTGATGTTTGCAATGTAGGTCCAGGAATGAAATCACAACAAGTGGTGAAATTGAAAACGCAGCCAGGTATCATTTGCCTGTAACCTTCATGCCGATTGTTTGGACATGCTAGTGTTTGCCTTTTTGTGAGTTGTTTATTGAATCGCTGAGCTTTTATCCTGAATTGCAGATTGCCCAGTAGCATATTGCTTGATGAGCAGAGGTGAGCACGATTATTGGACAAATACCATCATGACAAACAGCGAGTGCAACAATTAAATGTAACACGTGAAATATTCCAGAGGCAAGCTGGCATCGTGGGTGGACTAACTACATTGTTTAGAACTGTGTACATTGCTAAATAATCAGTGTCACGTGTGATACTCTATTAAGTCGGCTGACAACGTTATTAAAGGAGGCATCTGGTAATAGGCAGGTATTATTGATTACATTATCAGGATCTTCTGTATCTGCCAATGCCATGTATACTGAGATTGACTTTGTCATGTCACATAATTGTCGCGACCCACGCAAACGCTACCGATTTGTTCATCGAGATCAGATCCAAGTGGGTCTTGAGGTGCAAAAGGTTGGTTAACCCCTGGTCTATAAATATCCTGGCGGATAAGGGCACACTTATTTAATAATTTCTATTGGTATATTTTTACTTGGTCGTATAGTCTCCACAGATACATTTTTACCAGAATCATAAGGATTGGATTTTAGAGCCACCCTGGTGCTCACCAGTATTGCTCAGCCAACTATTCAAGCACATTAGCGGTGTTATCAATTAAGAGTCAATCGTTGGAAGCCCAGCCTGGGAAGCTTGGCAATTTATAAAGGACACCATTTGTTGCCTATCTGCATTGCATCGACTAAATCGTCTTCTGGAAAATCCGTATCGCAAGTGAGTGTTTTAACGGGAAATGTATAATGTTTAACATCCGTACCATAGTAGGACACAAATAAAAGATAGCCTCTCCCTGCTAAAATAAATTTGTCGACTAAAACACGTTTTCACTTCAACAGCTGTGAGTATAACATTCACACTTAGTGATTTGAATTATTCGTGGCAATGAAATGCTAATCATTATGCATGCGTGGCCAACTACAAATTGTTCCAAGCTTATTTACAAATGCCTCTCAACTAACCAATGAACCTAACAAAATAAATCCCTTGACCATACCCATTTGGTTAGCTTGTAATATGCATTCTGATGGTCTTAATCACATTTCAATTGAGTAACTCCTTTTTAGGCACTAACATGCTTTATTTGCAGGTTGTATTTGGGTATAATTCGTTGTTAGAGTTGAGATGTCCAATACCTCTATGTGTGTGTGGGTGGACAGCGTGCGTGCATGCATGTGTGTCACTGGATATCTATAACTTTGTTGACTCCAGGGGACAAGCATGGTGGTGAGTTTTAATGTCAGGACAATGCAGTCACTGAAATTGACTTGTTTTTAAATGGAAATCTGTCTTTTGAAATGGAAAACTATCAGCTCTGGCAGAGCCTGGTGGGGATTGAAGATTCCCTCGCAGAAATATATACCAATAAACACACACATTAGTCTTGGTGCATTATCTATTTTTCCAGCCAATTCTGTTTGCATTCCACACGTTTTTATACCATTCGTTATGAGCTTCATTGAAGGTTTCGTTTTTGTAAATTGGCTATAGCACAGGACTGTACTTATGTAGGTTTTCACGGCTCGATGCATGATTATTGCTTCGAAAAGCTTTCGGGATAGCCTCGTTGATCAAGCCTCCTCTTTCCATCGCGACGTTTCACCTCCCATGTTGGAGGCATCCTCAGCACGCCTGAGGAGAGAGGAGCGATCGTCGCGGCTATCCCGAAAGAGCAGCTTTTGGAAGCAATTATTTAACCATTCTAATCCCAACAGTTTGCTTATCTCCACCAATATCAATATTATATACTTAGTACTTAGTTTGACACTCTCTATAAAACCTGGAGCCGATCAGTTGACAACGCTCATTCATTATCAACATCCACTTAATCCTCTGTTGACGCGCCGTTCTCTTCGCAGCTTTGTGCAGCGCTTTGTGACCCTCGGGTAAAAAGCGCTCTAAAATGCAATTATTATTATTGCTATTACGGGGTCGCGGGGGGGGGGCGGCAGGGGTGGGCCGGAGTCTATCCCTGCCGACAGAGGGCGCAAGGTGCAGGGGGTCGGGGGTACCCAGGATGTGACGCCAGAACATCGCAGGGCACAGTTTTTAGGGCAATTTACTCAGCAGGCTAATTAACCTAGGCAGCAGCATGTCTTTGGACGGTGGGAGGAAACTGGAGTGCCCGGCAAAAACCCACACGTTCACGGGGGCATTCACAATGTATTCAGTCAATTGTTGAGACGAAAGTAAAGAGGGCTTCTCAGAAATCTGTGAAATATATGCGTGGCTGACCCTGTCGGTGCATTAGGCACCTCAACACTGCTTTGTAACCAAACGGCCCTAAAACACAGCAACGTACACAAAGCAATGAGGCACACGGTATAAATAAAGGGCTTAAACCATGACAAAAACGTCCGTGACTTATTTACACGCCCTGGTTAACATTACAAGCATCAATTTGGGAATATGGCACAAAGGTGAGTATGAATCGTACAGTTTTGCCTAAATGCACATTGCTGGCACCAGGGGAACAGATGGAGAGAATTTCAATCCTGCCAAAGGTCTTACGCCAGAAATTATCTTTCCCGTTTTAATTTTCCATAAGTTTTGTGTTGCATGTATGCGTAATGTCGCTAACATATTCAATAACATTTAATACCCGTTTCCTCGCTGCAGTGAATGGCGTACGAAAAAGAGACAAAACAAAGTTGAGAAACTTGTTATTTCAACATCGTGTAGGATAGCAGATGGAGCGATGGGGGGGATACGATGCCAAAATAGCTGTCCGAATGAAAGGTTTGCTTACGTGGTTATTGGAGCGTGTCGTGGAAATTGCCTACGATACAGAAATATTGTAAGCCTTGCGTTGGCGTGTCTCTAATTTAGGACCTTTGTTTCGTGTTGCGTTCAATCACTAAGAGCCGTGGAGTGAGTAATGAATGCATTTTGGTATATTTGTCACGAGTTGTATTTTGATTCATTGTCCGTTAAATTTAACTGCAAATCCATTACTTTGAAGGATATATCAAGGAACATTTTATGACTGTCTTGAGCTATAAATAGCACTTACATGTGAGAGGATTTCATCCCTCCATCTTCTGAATAGACTTGGTTTTGACTGCATGTCATTCTCTGGCAGCTGTTCCTTAACAGTGTGAAATGAGATTAATCTGTCTGTTGTCGAGTTCATGTGCGACTATTTCTGTTACTCCATGTAATTCCAAGCAGTGTTATTAGTCTTTAAGGCCAGGTACTTGTTCGATGTAAAAAAAACACTTGTTTTGAGAGGCAGCTTTCTCAGCTGGTACTAGTTGAACTTTCGCATATTTTTAGGTTGCTAAACATTCACAGCTGTCTAGGACAGTGGATGTGGGCGATACAAATGCTGTATCCGTACGGAGTTTCGAATGTCGTTCCGTTGTGTGCTTGTGATTGCCATTTTTTTTTAATAACTGAACGTTTGATGATGCATCGGGCCGTGAAAACCTACATCATTACAACTAAACGTTTTCTTTTTGCTTGAAAGCAAATGTGAAAATAGAGTTATTCCTTGAGTAGGAAAAACGGTTAAAACCCATCGTCATGTTGAATATGCAAGTGCTGCAGTATAATTTGACTTTTGTTCCGGCCCCATTGCTAGTGCCGTGCTGGCAGGACTAAGGGAGATCCCGAATTAATACGTTAGACTCCATTCACACAGACGTCATTCATTCTTATAAAGAGCCTTTGTCTTACCACTGTAACCTACCGTTTATTGGCTAAACGTTGCATTAATGTAAGTCTTGTTGTTTAGGTGTGTCAGCATGCGGAAAAGTACTATTTTTTTTATTCCAAACCACAGTTGCGCTGAGATGGTCTTAATGAAATATTCTATTTCACGTACCTTACTGGAGATATTGGGAGACTTTAATTATTTTAACCCATACTTAATGTTCCAGCAGCTTCAACCCAGCTTAATTTACCAGCCCACCACACAGCCAATTCAACACATGCATGCAAAGTAGTTCTTGTTAATGATAGGCCATTGAGAAACTGTACTGCTTGCAAAATAGGTTACATTTGTTAACCATACATTTCACACCTAAAGTTGCTAATGCAATTAGACACGAATATTTTGGGTGTGATAATTGGGTCAGTGCTAACTATTCAATATTGATTTATTTTATTAATTAGGGAATTGGTTTTTTTCTGTGTAAAGCATACTGGACAAATTATTTCTTGCATTCATGGTGTTTTTTACTGATGGATTTGTCCAACTGAATTTATTTCTGAAGTCATCACTGGAAAGTACAGAGGTGAAGGATGGTTGGGTGTTTTAGGTCCTTGAAGGCCGTTTTGATTCATCAGCGCTGTACATTGCTGTTCTCACATGTCAGCTAGAGAAATACTGAGGTGTACCTACTGGATGTATGACAGGGTTGTCCAGAGCGTCAGAGGGGGTTGGCGAGGGATGGATACTAGTGCCCCAAAATGTTGTGCTGCTGAAATATTTGGTCATTTGCCAAAGTGCTGTAAAATATCTGTAACTTGGCCTAATTAATGTTACAATATTTATATAGTTTCTTTGGGGTGGATGCGGCCAATGCTGGAATAATATAAAACAATATAAAAGCAGGCAGTTATAACAGATGTCCTTGAGCATCCCTCAATTTTTATTGTTGAACGATTTCTTCTTTGATGGACCGCTACTGGCTGTCACCCCCTGCATACCGTACGACCTTTGTCCCGATGTGCAGCAACAGCGTTATCGATTATGGCTCCTCTGAACGTTCGTCCCTCTCTCTGCTTGTGCGAACTGACAATGGTCAACGACGATTACAAGACCGCCAGTCTCGAAAAGGGAGGTCTCGGCGGCGGCGGCGCTGCTCACTAAGCAGAGGGCGTGGGATCGCTGACATCGCCCGCCCGTTGACGCCCCCCCCCACCTCCGCTGCTGTCCTCGCCGCTTGAGAGATGATCCGCTCAGTTGTTGTGTGTCGGCCGATCGCTGCTCAATCCCCTGTCTGGCTTTCGAATGTCGACGTCGTCGTAGCGTCTGCGCACAGACTGTGACCGAGTGAGTACCCGGAGGCAATCGATTACATTTTGGGCGAGGATTTTCTTTCTATGCCGTGCTCTCAATCACTTTAATTTGCACGCCTGTTTTTGTGGAACGCGTTAAGCGGTTAGAGGAGTAAATGACAGATCTGGGGTGTTGGGGGGTGTTCTCGTGTACAGCTGTGGTCGTCAGGTTTTAATAACAAAATGTTTATTTCTTGAGTGCTTATTTATGGAACCGTTAACAGTATTTTACAAGCCATTCCCAGGTGTTCCACGGTACCGTTATGAACCTTGTTACTAATGAACGTGGTTTGTGCTCATATGTACATATTTTTTTTAAGCACACTGCCGTATTGGCGTGACTCGTAGAGTTATTTGGTGAAGATTTCGGCGTGGCGTTGTGGTATTTAATATATGAGTGTCTGAATTGTGGCTTGCTAATCCTGTACATGGGCTTTGACTGTTACTGTGTTGGTGTGGACTTCTAAAATGGAAAAAAAAAGCCGCAGGAATCACAATCACTGATCACTTTTAATCACTGTTGTTAATCCCGCAAGGGTAGATCAGTATCTGCATAATCCTGTACAGGATTGCGAAGGGCCGAAGCCTATCTCGGCAGACAGAAGGCACAAGGTGGGGCTATACCCATATTATTACGCCAGTACATGGCAGGGCCCTTTATTTGAGACAATTTACTCTGCAGGCCAATTTTTAACCTAGGCAGCGGCATGTCTTTAAACGGTGGGAGGAAAACAGTGTCTCCGGTGAAAACCCACGCAGACACGGAGAGAACTCGCAAACTTTACGCAGAAAGTTTACTCATCCGGGAACCAAACCCGGGACCTTTTTGCTGTGATGCAGCAGCGCTATTCACTGGGGTAGAAGTCTTTGTTTTGGAACTGCAATGGAGCTATGTTGCTTTCCTTATCTTTAGGTTTGTGTATCGGTTTCGTGTCGATAGTTTTTGACTGCAGTGCATTGAGTACAGTACAGCAACACTGCTTTGGAGTTGTAACAAGTGCCTCGTTATAGTAAATGAGGGTGGCACGTTGGTGCAGTGAGTAGCATTACATTTTTGCGTAACATTCCCTGCCATCGAGACTCGCAACTTTTGAGATTGGTAATGGTGCAGTGGGCAAACTCGACTCCATCGTGTGTAGTACGAGAAGACATTTGAGCAGGAGCAACTTTACTGTACTTCAGAAAGTTCAGGATATTTACGGTTATCGTGAAGATGATTCATGAATATAACAGATGATGAAGACAGTGATAATGTCGATGAAGACCATTGTACATGAAGAATGAGTGACGGTAGTGTGAGGGGATGAAAAAGTAATGATTGATCAAGATTAAGCGTGAAAGCGATGCTGAGGATACCATTGCCTTCCCTTATATATAATAATAGTAGCTGCATTTATATGGAGCATTTTTCACCCGAGGGTCACAAAGCGCTGCACAGAGCTGTTGAGAGAACAGCACGTTAACAACGGTCATTGCTACAATTGCTGCAGCCGAGCGGTGCAGGGCCCTGTACTAACTGGTCATTCACAATCATTCTGTTATTTCTGACAATCAATGGTAACCGGCATGGTGCATTGTACCATGTTAGACCGTACCATGCAGCAGCTCCGTTCTATTCAAGTGATGTGCACAGTGAATAGTGCCCTATTCGAGACGTTCCACGGTGTGTTTTTCACGGTCAGCACTGCGATTCTGCTAGAACGGTTTAGAATATTGTTTCTGGTTTATCCATATGCGTCTCACCTTATTTTGGTATATACAGTACATGTGACAAATGTAAACATGACAGTAGTATTACAGGAAAGTAGAATACAATAACATAGGATTATTATGGATAGACATACCGCGTACGCTAGTGATAGCACTTTATGCCAATAATCCCTACTCCAAGTTCAGCCGAGCATTATTCCGGAAAGTATCGCCGTGCAGAATTAAGCCCTGCTGACAGTTAATCCAGGTGCAACATATAGCACGTTTCCAATTCGATTCTGCCTCCGATCACATTCACGTTCTGGTACACCAAGGAACACAGTTCCCTCATCCCATTTGTTATGCAATGAGCTTCTACAAAAATGACCTTCGCCGGGAGAAATTTGTGGTAAATCACTTGCGTAGGCCCAAGATATTTTATTTTGTTGGCAGATGTAACAATCTCATTCATGCAACGTCACAAGGGAAAGGCTTTTTTTTTGTAAGACGAATTGATTTATGAAAAAATAATCATCCCTTCTGATAGGCGTGTGTTCATATTTAATTGTCACTTCATTACTTTGTACATAGCAGAGTGGTGACAGTGGAGACATGGGTAATATTTCCTCCATTTGCTGTCTGGCTTTTTCTTCATTTTTAAGTAAATTGATACGTTTTGTCCCCTGTGATTTAAAAAATGAGATAGGATTTAAATAATTTAGAACATTCTCGTAAATGTATTTTTCAATTGAAAGCCACGGCCATTTGCGCACAGTGTAAGCCCATAGCAGTTGCAATGTGATGAAAGATTCAATGCAGTTTGAGTGTGGATATAGTTTGGATAGGTAGTCGACCATGCTCATGGAGGGTGCTATAGGCTGCTGTGGCGGTTTGTGTGATGGGCAGCAGAAGGGCAGTGCAGTGAAAACCATTGTGCTACCGTATTTCTGCTCATAAAGGCCCTCATCCAGTAGTGGACTCACAAAAGGGCTGTATGTGTACGTATAGACTTTGTATATGCATTTGCTGCACGTTTTGCTCAGATGTCTTGATGTCATGTGCACAAGCCGAGGCAATTTGAGTCTCTTGGAAAGACCTTCCAGTATGGTGGTTATAAATAAATATACTTTAAAGTCATTCCATGCTTACACTATTACAGTTTACAAAGGAACGACATTACGTTTCTCGTGGTTCCCGGTGCAAGAACAAAACAAGGCTGAATCCACATTTCAACAGGGCAGGGCAAAACACGCAGACGATATGGATGATATGGACTATCATGGTTTATATTGACTCATCTCATCATCTCATTGTCAGAAACCACTTAGTCCTGTACAGGGTCGCGGTGAGCTGGAGCCTATCCCGGCAGACACAGGGCGCAAGGCAGGGATACACCCTCGATGGAACGCCAGTCCATCACCGGGCACTGCGGGCAATTTAGTTTGCAAGCCAATTAACTTACGCAGAAGCATGTTTTTTGGACTGTGGGAGGAAACCGGAGTGCCCGGCGAAAACCCACGCAGACACGGGGGGAGAATATGCAAACTCCACACAGAAAAGCACCCGAGCCGAGATTCGAACGGGGGACCTTCTTGCTGTGAGGCGACAGCGCTATTTACAGGCCACCGTGCCGCCTATTGACAACACTGATAAATGTACTTTTCCAGGGGACATTTTTTTGAGTAAGTAGTAACTTAAGTTTTATGCAACTACCAGTCAGTGCTAACTTTTGAATTATGCTTTCGAACATGTGAACAGTGATCCTTATGCATCATGAAGTGTGTCACAGCAAGCTTTGACAAGTCACTGCAAGAATATCATACATGTACTAGTTCAACAAATACAAAAATAAATACCCTAATTTCCGTTAAATTTTGCGAATGTTTGTAAATTCACACTCTTGAGATCTCAATGCCTATTAAACACTGACAAATAGACATTTTATACACAATGAGTGTTCACGGCTGGTAGATATTTACGTTTTTGATAAAGGATGAAGATAGTGGGCACGGTGGCGCAGTGAGAAGTGGTGCCACGTTGCAGTGAGGAGGGCCCTGGTTTCGTTCCTCGATCGGTTGATTTTTTCTGCGTGGAATTTGATTGTTCTCCCCGTGTTTCCGTGGGTTTTCGCTTCCTAGGATGGGACTCTCGTCCCATCCTATGGGACTCTCGTCCCATCCTAGGAAACATCCTGGGACTCTCGTCCCATCCTAGGAAACATCCTGGGAATAGCACTTCCTTGCGCCATGTGTCTGGCGGGATAGACTTCTGCCCCCTGACTGTATAAGTTTACGTGGGTACTCATCAGGAATTAAGGATAAAGGAAGACACAACCATCCTGGAATGTGCAAAAGTTTAAGGTGCATCTCGTAATCTACTAGGCATATGTATTTGTAACCACATTTTTATAACTTTATTGCTACCGGGGTAAGTTTGGGGTGCTTTTTACTTTCATTGGCATTTAAAACCCCAAGAACATGGCAACCCTTGTACAGATTTACCTTTCTTTCCTTAAGATCACAGCTCTGATTTCATAGTTATATGCAGTGATTCCGGCACTGCGCTACGAATCCGGTGAGCTGAGTATGATTCCTGATCTCAGCTCGCATCAGTGGAGAGTGATCGAGGTGGTGCTGGCCACCCACTCCCAAGTGTGCCGTGTCGACATTCATAGGTGCTCGCGAACGGCACTTGACCCTACGGTCTGTTGTTTAGGCTATATGCGGGATGTTTGTAGTGGTGAATAGCGCTGTCGTATCACTGTAAGAAGGACCTGGGTTCGATTCACGGCTCGGGTGCCTTTCAGAGTGCAGTTTACATGGTCTCCCTTTGCCCGCATTGGATTTCACCCCGTACGCGGGTTTCCTCCCAAAGTCCAAACATATGGCTGCCTAAGTTAATTGTCCTGCGTATATTTCCCGAAGTGCCCTGAGATGTAACTGGCTTACGCCTCCCCGCTGGACAACTGTTAAAAAGAGCGATATAGCTCAACAGTTCCTACCAATTTAAATTAAAACTGGATGACTGATATCTGAGACGGCCCTGCCCCCTCCCCGTTTAGCAAACTTGCAGTGTCTCGTGTGGTGAAGTATCGTTAAACATGCAATGGATTATTGATCAAGGGTTCTACGTTACAGCTATTTAGAGATGCACTTTGAAAGCTTGGTGTACGTTTAGACGCTAATAGTGCACCCGTACTTTTCGTTGTAAAGAAAACATGAATTATTGCCACTGTAAACAGAGAATTGTATTTCCTGTTATGAATTCCAGAAAAGGCAAATGTGTGAAGAGTCACATGAGAGGGAATAACAAATAGTAGCATTACATTTATTTAAAACAATATTGGAACTCATTGCAGTCGTATGGCACGTGTGTTACTGAATGTATCACTACACAGTTTGAAGTTACGCGAGCTGCTTACAATCGTCTGCTTAACAGACTCCTAATAAACGTTAAAATATGCTTTCAGAATAAGAATAACCTACATGCGTTATGTTTTTTTGTCACGTTACATGCTTTTTCATTTGGCATAATCCGACTGTATGCTTCCCCCTTCTTT
This sequence comes from Mordacia mordax, assembly GCA_036362905.1. Taxonomy (NCBI): domain Eukaryota; kingdom Metazoa; phylum Chordata; class Hyperoartia; order Petromyzontiformes; family Petromyzontidae; genus Mordacia; species Mordacia mordax. The sequence continues at coordinate 17,177,279 of JAZEWT010000002.1, read as the reverse complement.
TCCCCAACCACTTGGTTTGCTCCTGCAGACAAATTCCCAGGACGCTTACGTCAATGCTTCCGACTGTTTGTTGTTTATTTATTTGGTCTCCAGCCAAAGAAGGAGACATGTTTCAGGTCTGACTGGCTGCACGATTTGTGGCCAGACATATTGCAAGAACGGCACATTTTGGCGTTCATTTAAAAGGGCAATCATTTGAAAACACCGCTCTCACGCTCAATACGTCTACAATATCGAGCTGCGTAGAACAGTTTAATTTTACAGATCGTTTCGCGTTTTTCATTGAGATGATACGCCATATAATTTGACAATTACTGTATTATCAGTGTTTTTGTTGCCCGTATGCTACAGCTGTATTGTGAAAACATTGAGTATAGTACACGTGCTTGGCTTGGCTCATTGCTCTTGTATTTAAACTTTTCGTAAATATGACCTTGAAGGATTCCGCTAGGTAAACGAGGCTGAGAGGACGTTCACCATAAGAGATAGAATGGTGAAATTCGTTCATGTTCCAGTGCCGGTTGGATTATGACATCGCGGGACCATGAGAAGTGTCGGCACCTTGGGAAGGCTTTCATCCATTCATCTTGCAATGACTTGACCATGGCTGGCGATCTCGATGAACAATTTGGCATAACACCTCTAACATGAAAATTATCTTTAAATCCACAAGTTTGAGGTCAATTCTGAGTTACACACAGCCATATAGACTCATAGGACCTCATGCTAAATATGAAATACACTTAGAGTAACTTTCAAGCTAAAGGCAGTACAGTATCAACGTATAGGATATAAAATTAATGTGATTGGTCAAATATATATTAAAGTTTTTAGAAAAAACTGTGACGGGCACCAGTACATCCATCCATCTTCTTCCGCTTTATCCGGTGCCGGGTCGCGGGGGCAGCAGTCTAAGCAGCGATGCCCAAACTTCCTTCACCCCAGACACTTCCTCCAGCACTTCCGGGGGGACCCCGAGGCGTTCCCAGGCCAGCTGAGAGACATAGTCTCTCCA
>JAZEWT010000002.1:17160699-17174176 GCA_036362905.1 Mordacia mordax | reverse complement strand
AGACCCTACCAGGGGCGTAAAGCCCCCGACAACATAGCTCCTAGGATCATTCGGGCACACAAACCCCTCCACCACTATAAGGTGGCGGTTCAAGGAGGGGGCACCAGTACAATAGTTTCCATTTCTGGGTTTTTACATTGACCATTACCATTATCTTGCATATATTACTTGCACATCTTTTCATCTTTATTTACACTGTATTTGTTCTATTTGTACTATATTTGTTATCATAACAGTTTTTTCTTGATCTGTGCCTTTTTTTGGCCCCTCTGACCTCCAGCTTAGCTTACTTATAAATATTAAAATTGTTAGTACTTTTTTTAGTATTTTGTTTTTATTTTAGAATTTTTAAACCCTTGTGCTTGTGTTTCAATCCTTGTATATGCCAACACCGGGGTCTGAGAGAAATGAAATTTCGATCCTCTATATGTCTTGTACATATGGCAGAATTAACAATAAAGTTGAAATGTGAATGTGTGAATGTGAAAGCATTTTGTTTCACATTTTCCTGCATTTGTTGTTTCTGTTATTGTTATTCCTGGTATCGTATTGGTGTTATTGTATTTAATATGCATGTTTTCAGACGTTAAACATTTACTGTGATTAGAGAAAGTTTTGAATGAGTTCATCCAAGCTCAAGAATTTTTTTCAAAAATGTGTGTTTGGAGAAAAAGCAATTGACTGAATCATAACTTAACATAATCATATAATAATAATTGCACGTATAAAGAGTGTTTCACCCACGGGTCACAACTTGCTGCACAGAGCTGTGGAGAGAATGTCATGTAAGCAACAACGACTATGAATGGCAAATCAACAATAATATTTTTTTTGTTTTTTGTTATAAACCTGAGCTGTAGAGAGATTAGCATAACAACAACATCAGAGCAGTTCAATTGAATGTCAAATAATGGCTATAATTTAGAGAAGGACATAAAATAAGCGCTAAAAAATAATTGTAGAACAAACGAAGCAAGGAATAAATGTTCCCGAGCAGGTGCAGGTTGGCAGCGAGCCATCATCATAGAACGACAACAGTGAGCCGCATCAAAAGTCCTTGCCAGAGGACTTAAAAGCCTTAAGAAACGAGTGAGTCTTGAGAGGAGACGTGAACATGCCCAGGGACTAAGCTGACTTAATCTCCAATCGAAGGGCGTTCCAGAGTCTGGAAGCAGTGCGCGAGAAGACTCTGTCACCCATCGAATGGAGGTGCGATCCGGGCACACGCAGCAAATACGTATTGAAGGATCGATGTGGTCGTGCAGAGGAGGATGCCTGAAGTAGGTCACAGATGTATGTCGGAGCAGTGCCGGTGAAAACATATTTTTTCTTTCTAGGCAGTGTATTAGTCTATTAATATCGAATGTGTTGTAAGCTCTGTTAATCATACTTGTGAATTACTGCTGATCATGCATTACTAAGGAATCTGGTTTCAAAAAATTATGAATTTGTACTTATGTATGTTTTCAAGCCTCAGTGTTTATGAATTGCTCTCCATAGCTATTCTTTCGAGACACTCGTGTGAAATTTTACTTCTCTCTCCTTTGTGGCATTGCGGAATGCCTGACGTTTCGGAACCACTATTGGGAAACACCTGATGATGTGTCCAAAGTCGGAGACGAAACATTGTGCAGGACAGAGAAGGGAGATACACTTGACACAGCTGTCTCAAAAAATCAGCTGTGGAAATCAATTCTCTCTCTAATTTTTCACTTTCATGTTATTCATGGTTTTATTATTTTGCACCTTGTTAGCGCGATTCGACGATACGTATATTGTTAGCATAGAATTTCTATTCTCGCGAACAAATCGCTAGCAATGCGCCTAATTTTGGAAGCTAAGCACCTTTGAACCTTGATGGTGCTTGGATACGTGACTGCCGTGGGCACACAGGTTGTCATCGGGCTTGTGGTGAGCAACGGCATAGGGCAGTGAAACTTGCACACCTACACTGCCTACTGTCACCAACTTTCATTGAACAGTGTGGTGATGCACGCTGCATATGGAGGACCTCACCTAGCAATAGGTTAACAAAAGGCTCTTGTTGTACATATTTTACACAATGACGCTGATATCAGCCAGTCATAGGAATGCAGTGTGTGTACTTAACACATTTTTCTAACATGGCAACAAATACATTTTTTAAGCAAGAATCGTTTTATTCTGTGGATTGTTTTTTGCCATCTAATTCCCAACGATATACTTGATGTATCTGTTTTCCCTTCAGCCGGTTTGATAATGCACAGATGCCCTGATATTGACCTGATGACGTATTTTTTATTTATTTGTATTATAATTTTGAATTTTAAAATTAAGTTGAAAGTCTGATCATATTTTACATGTTCTGCAATGCTGTGTATTATTAAAAAAAAACACAGAAAAGTTTATTTGTTGCTGATTTTCCATTCTGGTGCCCTTGTTGACGTGCCATTCTCTGCGCAGCTCTGTACAGCGCTTTGTGACCCTCGGGTAAAAAGCGCTCTAAATTAAATTATTATTATTATTAATTGTCCGCTAACCTTGTGGCTATGTACATTTTTCTCATTAGCTGCACTTTTTTGTTATGTTTTTTGGGTGCCTTTCAAGTCAGGAGTGACATTGGTGCCACTTATTTGTGGTATAATTAGTGGCGGTATTAATTGGGCAGCAATTGGCATGCTCGTTATTTCCCAAGTTTTCTTAATTACGTGTGATAATATTCTCAGTGGGTTCTCACCTGGCTTTAAATAAAGAATGTCCCCTCACCTAGTGATATGTGGTGACCTGCTAGTCAACGGATGCAAGTGAGAATGTGCCCTTGCAATATCGGCAAGGCTGTCATTTTCAGTGATACGGCTTGCCAAAGTGTTCCCATATCCGAGTCATTCTAAATTGGGTGAGGAAAGCGAGAGAAGAGTTTGCTCTCGCTTGGCTGCAGCGTTTTGAATAATGTAAACCATCATGTGTCCTGGCACGCACGCTCGTGATACATACGACAAATAACAAGGCAGTTTTAAAGTGATCAGACCTGGCAGTGGACAACCCATTCCACGAAAACAAATATTCTTAGCTCGTTTTATCTGGTCACCGTCAATAATGCCGCACTTATTCAGAACGTGCCGATTGAATGTGCACCGCTGTCACTGAGGTAGGTGTACGTGTTTTGTAAAACTACATGGCATATTACGATAGCATTTTACAAAGTATTTCAGCTTTTAACTTTGTGATATGTGTAACATAAATCGGACACAGACTGTACGAGTTAAAATATGATTGGAGCATAGTTACAAAGAAGGAAATTTCCATTTAAAGCCTAGTATACATCATAGCCTTGGAATTGAGAATTACGGTGGAGTAGCGGCTTAAGGTGTCTTGACTGGCAGGCAGAGGACTGAGCTCTGCCTCTGCACTTCAGACTTCCCGATCGAACATTGCACCTGATTTGTGAAATACATGTACGCTGTAAATCGTGCTTATCATTACTATAACTGGGCTGCTTTAACAGAAATATTTCCGAGAAGCTCAAAACTAAGCAATAATTGGAAAACAATTGGCCGTACAACATTTATAGAGTGTTTTGTTTTTTTACAGATGACTCGGATGATGAGAAGTCGGGCGCACAGGCCGACAAGACGGAGCTGCAGACCACGCTCCGCTCGCTTTCCTCCAAGCTCGAGGATTTGAGCACGTGCAACGACCTGATCGGCAAGCACGGAGCCGCGCTGCAGCGCTCGCTCAACGACCTGGAAACGCTGAAGCTGCCACCTGAGGGCAGCGAGAAGCTGAAGGTCGTCAATGAGCGCGCCACCCTCTTCCGCATCACCTCCAATGCTATGATCAATGTGAGTGGACAACAATCCGGGCACCTTCGTACGCATTGTAGCATTGTTGTAGCTCTTCACGGCTCGATGTGTGATGAGAATTTCTCTCGAGCTGCTGTTTCGGCGGGATGGCTGTGTCGAGCGTTCCCTCCTTTCTCCTTCACAATGCTTTTCCTCCCACGTTGGAAGTTGATATATTGCAAAGGATAGAGGACAAATGCTTGACATGGTTCGATGTATGAGAATTGCTCCATAGAGCTGGTCTTTCAGGATCATCGTGTCAAGCATTTCTCCCCGTAGGTTTCTGGCTTTGTGCGGTGTAGCTGTCCGAAGTATCTTCGTGCCCATACCACATGTTGTTCGACACAGGCTGTGCTGGGAGCTTGTTAAGTGCTTCTTCAATTACTGAATAAGCACCTGGCATGTGTGGTGAAAGGTCAGATGTTATGCAGAAGAACGTGTGGCACACAACTCGAAAACTCCTCCGGAATATTTATCTGCTTTAACTTTGTTTTTATGAAGGTAACTTTTACAAATGCCCTATTTGCAGACAGTTATCAATGAAACTGGGATTGCCTATTAATCTTATAATGTTTCATATGCATACATTCTAAAGTGAATATGTTGGGAGATGTGTTATGGTGGCTTATTGGTTAACAAACAGCACCATGAACCCTGCAACCTCAGTTTGAGTCCCAGACAAGGCTAACATCAGCGGTAAGCGACACCTGAATTTGTCGTGGCGCTATGAAAAGGGGAAGCCTTCAGTGTGTAATGGTGGATCAAACAATTATTAGGTGCACGACTATCTTTCAAAGTTAAACCAAACTCTTGCAGGCATACACAAAAGATTCTATCTCATACCTTAAACCGTGGGCAACTCAGTGAAAGGGCATGCAGGCTGAGATCAACTATTGTGGTTTTCAGAAAGGGTTTCATATATGGCACCAATATGTGCAGCCACAAATATTTTCACACTTTCCATAATGACTACCACAATAGGGGGTTAGAATTCAGTTGTTCTGTCTCTTTGGTATTGAATAAATATGCACACCTTCTAAATTGTTGTTATTACTTGTCCTGTATACAATTATTCAAAACAAAAATGGCACAGGTGACAGACAGATCATGATGTTTGCGATGTCGTGGACATGCAGAGGACAGATGATCCGAGGTCAAGTGTCACGCTCTGCAGTCAAATGAAAACTGCACAAAAATTTATGGATTCTAATTATTGGTTCAAGATGAAAGACCCTCCGTAACATAATGAACACATAAATTATATACCGTACGGTGAAACTAACGTTCAGTGGTAAGAAACTCAAGCAAGTCCCACGTTTGATATGAATTACATACAAACCCATTAAAATCCTAGACACATGTAGCTACATGAAAGCCATCGCAATTATGTTTGTGCTCTTGGTCTGCTGGTTTAAAATGTTCAAAGAGGGTCAAGTCTAAATTGTGGGTGTATATTAATAGTTAATCAACTGCAATAAGCAGCGTAGTGAAATAATAATAATTAATTACATTTATATCATGCCTTTCAACTAGATGTCTTATGCTGCTGTACTGAAATGCAGAGAGGTTGGGAGATGGGGGGGGCACGTGATTAACTGGCACCAACCCAGCCAGATACTGTGTCCCTGTGTCCTACATATTTTGATGGTATCGTCCAATTAATCAGAGTATTTTTTTCTATTTTCGGGAGAAAACTGTAGACCCCGCAAAATAACCCACTGCACAACAGCCAGATGGCACACAAACTCTGCACAGAAATGAGCCCAGCATGGGAATCGAACTGCCAAGGACAGAAAATTATTTATGCAAGGCACAGGTGTTACCGCTGCACCTTGCCACGCGTTTGTGGGTAGGAAACGACCACGATTGACACAGTGGTGGAAGGATTTGTCCTCACTTTAGTGACAAGGTGCTGTATATTAATATTGCATTATTATATAAATTACCAATGTGATTGAATTAATCATCACAACACGCGTCACTTGTACACGTGTATGAACCACCAGCTTATAACAGTAAAATGTGTTAAATCGTGAGCAAAAGCCATTCTGTTTAATGATTGCTTCGAAACGCTGCTCTCGGGACGTTTCGCCTCACACGTTGGAGGCATCTTCAGCCACTGTGTGTCATGTATATGACTACTATTTATATGTACTTATGTAGGTAATATGTATATGTTAAGTCACTCCCTTGGAGGCATCCTCAGGCGGTTGTCTTGAGAGAGCAGCTTTTCAAAGCAATCATCATGCATCGAGCCGTGAAAACCGACATCATTCAATGCTGTTTTAATCAACATTTCACATTGCTGGATTTTTTATAATGAATGTGCAATCGGAACCTGCCCGCCTTGTAATATGTTAATGTATAAGCAGCACTCTTACAGACATTGAAGTCCATCCTCATATTATTTTCTGGCCGATATTATCCAGCGGCAGTTGTATAGCCAAGCAAACAGCTTTGTTTCATCAACAGCAGTCAGCTTTGTTAAACAAAAGTTGCCGGATCGCCAGTTGTTATTGGCAAGAACATTCCATCGAAATTGGGGGTGGGGGTGGTGCTCTGTTTAGTGAAAAAAATAATGACGAGATGTTATACTTTAATGACATTAGTAGACTGGCCAGTGTCATCTTGTGCTTCTCATTTCAATGACCTGATATTTACCATTCATATGTTGTTGCTCACATGCCATTCTCTCCACACCTACGTGCGGCGCTTTGTAACCCCTGGGTGAAAGCACTCCAGAAGTGCAATTATTATTATTATTATGAAAATGACCTGCCCAGAATCGACACATAAATATTTTAGAGTCCCCATGCTGACAAGTTAACGATAGCCTGTAACAATATATATACTAGCCAAATGCTTTGAGCAGTGGACCTTCTGCATCTCTCTGTGGCTCTTTGTGGAGTTTTTTGGCTTTTATTCTGTTCTCTTTGTGAGTATCCATGTTGCTGAGCCATACATCACAGCTGGCAAAAGGCTCAAATTGAAAGCTTGCTTCTTCAAGTATTCTGGAATGCTAATTTTCATTGTCACATTCATCTTTCCAAATGCACCATAGTTTGAGACTGATCTGCCTTAAGCGATTTCCATTTTTACACTATACAGTTGGAGATTTAATTGGACACTGTGATGTCTTCAAGAAAGACTTTGAAATTGACATTTTAATTGTTTGTATTTGACATACAAACCGTGATTTTTCTCTCGTTAATGGTTGATAAATAGCAAAGGAACCTTCAGTTGAGATTCTATTCATAAACTGGTGTAAATCGACAGAGCTGTTAATTTGAGATGGTGTAACCATATCACAGGCTTAGGGCTTGGTGCGTGGGATTAGAGCACAATTGCCAAGATGATCTTGTCAATGACGATTACTTCAAAAAGCTGCTCTTTTGGGATAGCCGCGTCAATCGCTTCACCTCTCTCTTTCGCGACATTTCGCCTCCCTCGTTGGAGGCATCCTCAAGTGCTGTGTGTGTCACATGTATGACTCATATTTATATGTAGGTACTCTGTATATGTCAAGTCCCTTCTGCAGCGTTGCTTTCTTCCAGGAACAATGGAAGAAGGACGGGGTCCATTTGAAAGGGCTCCATTGCTCGCACAATAGAATCACATTAACTTAATCCAATTCCTCCTCGAACTCGCCTACCAGTTTTATATCACAAAAGCATGCCCAGCCCTCCAAACACTGGGTGATTCCCTCCTGATGCCTGTCATCCAGAGTTTTATAGCTGTACGTTGCTGATTTTAAAAACTGGCGTTTGGCTGAGCTTTATTCTCGTATATTGTTTGTGGTTCATAGTCGTTTCTGCCTTGTAAATCTCTATTGCTTCACGGATTAATCTTGGGCCTTTGTGGCGGATAGCCCCCAGTACTCGCATCCTTTCAAAATCGATTCTGTGGTGTTTGTCTACACTGTGTGCTGCTGTTGCTGATTTATCCGAATGCAGCAGACGCACTGCTGCCTCGTGCTCTTTCTTCCTTGTGGCTATTGTTCTACCTGTTTGTCCGATGTACACTTCTTCACAGTTGCTGCAAAGAATGCAATACAAGACTTCTGTCTGTAATGGCAGTCGGTCTTTGGGTGATTTGAGTACATACTGTATCATGATTGTTTCAAAAAGCTGCTCTCTCGGGACAGCCGCGTCGATCGCTCCCTATCCCTATCCCTCCATCCTCAGCGCCTGAGGATGCCTCAAACGTGAGAGGGAGCGATCGACGCGGCTGTCCCGAGAGAGCAGCTTTTCTAAGCAATCATCATGCATCGAGCCATGAAAACCTACATCATTACATCCTGTATCTTATGATGGGTTGTGAAGACTGTTTTTATTTTGTATTTTTCTAGGTATTTGCTGATTTTGTCTGGTGCCTTTTACATATAGCAGGCAAGCACAGGTTTTGGTATCTTCCTTCTCATTTTCATGGTCTTTCTGTATTGTTAATGCATTTCTATTTTTCTCCAAAATTTTCTCTAACGAACTCAATTTGACTAGTTTATTGTACCGTTGGTAATATTATAGACTAATGAACGTATAATGAAAGTCTCTAACAAGACTAACCCATCATGTTGGTGTCATGCTGTCAACCAGATAGAGCTGATCTAAGTAGGATTTCTCTAATTATAAAGCACATGGGTGGGAATCCGGCTGTCTGGTTGGCGCACTGTGCGATGGACTTGGTGAGCTAAGTTCGCTTAGCGGCTGTTGCTAATGTCTGTGACAAGTGATCACTGTATTGAAACTGGTCCTGATTGGCCTCGTCACCAAGTCACATCGATGAGTGTGTGTGAAGTATGGTCGAGCAACCCATCTGACCAACAAGGTGGATTGATGAAGGGCTGATTATCATGCACTATTACGCTTGTTATAAAGAATATGGTTACGTCGGAAAACTAAATACATGCCAGTCTTTTCACAATGAAGACTTCAATCTACGTGAGCTTCTGATTCCACTGTGAATGTGGTAAAGATTACGCTCCTTGTTTGCCTAACTGTCAGCCGTTATATAACACCTAGGAATTTTAAAGAGAGTGGCTTTTGAAGTTTAAAATAGGTCCGTATTGGAGATCATGTAAATATAAAATGTTGCCGCAGTGTAATGGGTACCACACTGTACTTGCAAACCAGAAGTCGGGCGTTTTTTTCCATTAGATTTTTCTGGCATGGCAGTTCAAACAATGGCGCAGGTTTCTCAAATTCTACCCCCACTTATGTCCGTCTATCAGTACAAATGGGTACACCACAGTTTGTCGATGGGCAGGTCATGAGTGATGGGGTAAAGCGTGGAGACTCCCACCTCTTTCAAGATATGTGTGTGCATTGTAGAAAAGCAGTCCAAAACAACCTTCAGTGGCATGAAGAAGTAGATGTAGACCTACACCTATCTCTACCTTTCATTGTTAGTGTGTGCGGGAGGCAATTATGTTTTTCCAGCTCGGTGGTGAACACAAAGGACACCGTAAGGTTAATCGCAATTGGTTAGTAGTACACTAGTTTTTTGGTTTCCAATTGCACAAGGTAATTATTTTTTCATAGTTTTTAATACTGGAACATTTGTTTCTGTGTAGCATCATGTCATTGCTTTCACATCGATCTCTTCTGTCAAGTAAAGAAGACTATTACAATAAATGTGGCGAGTGTTAAATAGAATTGCTGGACAAATTTAAAAAAATAAAGCATGTCTATGCATATGTAAAAGAAAAGGTTTTTTTTTTTTACCAATTCTGGCAATTATACTCGTGTTAAGATATTCAAACACCAAATAGACACCTTTCACAAAGTGTCGAGTTTGTAAATGCCACGCATACTTGTGGCAAAAGATGCAAACAAAAAGCTTTGATAATATATGCATTACCCTTCAAACTATTCATTACTAAGCACAATGATATTTGGTGGCAGCATTCTGATCTGATAAATTTCCATATCTTGAGTCAGCACGCTTTCTGCTGTTAAATGTGACAGGTATCCATCTTGTAAGATATAGCCATTGCATTAAAAACTGGTTGTTTTGTTGCACTTGCATATTATTCAGTGTTTTATGGATCCAAATATTGTGATTTAAAGTTAAAGGTGCAGCCCTGAAATTGTTAGTGCATGTCATTGCTGACAGACCAGTCTCCACTAAAGTAAACTGTTTTGTTGCACTTGCATATTATTCAGTGATTTATGGATCCAAATATTGTGATGTAAAGTTAAAGGTGCAGCCCTGAAATTGTTTGTGCATGTCATAGCTGACAGACCAGTCTCCACTAAAGTGAACACGAGAGACTCCTTGCTGGATATTTCACACTTTATTTTACCATTATATATATTGCTGAAAATCGGGATACATTTACAATCGCTAATCGTGGCATCAACATTTTTTGCAAGCTTATAGCATAATTTTTATACCTTCATATTGTGCTGTAGAATTTTCTTTTAACTGCTTCCCACAAATATCAGCAGAATGGCAAGTTAATTTTAGACAGTTATTTTGCTGGTGGTTCGTACGCAGTTGCTAGATTATTAATTACATGGCAGGACTATGAGAGGTGACAATAACTTATGGAGGCAGAGGATTAATCAAGGGTTGTCATTACAATAGAGGTAATGCTAAGAAGGCAACATTCAGGCACGTGTTTGTAGCCTGCTATTATTATACAAAAACCGCACCATATAACGTTACAAATGTTATTGAAAATTAATATTAATAACAAGAGCACACGAATGGGATGAAGTGTCTCGGGAAGACCTGTGACACTGTTAAATGACACAAATGACATGTGTCCCTAATCATGTTTAGCATTAAGGATTGTCAAACTTGTTTCATCAGCCAGTGTTCTGGAAAAAATCCCATTCCTGTGATGTACAAAGGCTACCGATTTAACTATATCCGTCCCACAGTAATGTTTGAAGCCCCCTATGTGTTCCCTTTTGGTTTGCTTAATGTTATATTTTAGTCCCTTTTTTTGCCTCGCGTTCATGTATTTTTGTCGCTTACCCCAATCAATCCCAAATATGTGTTCTCACCAGATCCCAAGAGCTGAGCGAAGTTGAGCCAGATTAATAGTTAAGTCAGTTGATAGTCGAAGGAATGCGAGATGTTTTAGAATATGCATGCATCTGCTCAAGTTCCCTGGTCATCCACACCCAAATACATCATGGGCGGTTGTGGCTCAATTCTTGAATAATGTCTTTTACCTCCATTATGGTCAATGGCAATACATTTTGGATATGTTTTTTTTATTAATTCCATTTATCGCAGCAAATAATTACACTAAAATATACCTTCTCTTTGAGTTTGTTTAGATGGAAAACAGCCTATGTGGAATGTTGCCTACTATCTCTTTGTGGTTTTGGTCTGGTTTGAGCCATAAGTAATAAGTCGTTGTGTGCGTGCCTTGCTGTATTGGTAAGGTGCCGTTCATATTTAATGCACTGTATTTTTGTCTCGTCTAAATTGCCTTTAGTTTTTGCCCCAGTGCATCTGTTGCATTGCCGTGTACTTTTCTCAAAACAAATGCAACGCAACTGAAAAAAAAGACACAAAAAGGCAGCACTTACCAAAGAGTAAATTGTTTTTTACCGTGTACTAAATTTAGCTAGTTTTTGTGTTTCCTGTGTTGTTTGTATTGTGCCGTTTTGTGCACTGCCTTAGCTCAGACGTACTTCTTATTTATATTCTATTTTTGCATACATCTTCTCATCTGTACAGTGGTCTCTATCTTTCATTCTTCCATAGTCTTATTTACGGCCTCATTTGGTTCGTCTTGTTTTGTTCCATCACATTTTCCATCTTCTGCCACCCTGTCGGTCTCCAGGCATTAACATAAATTTAGCTTATGGGAACGATAAAATTTGCACGTATTTTTTTTTATGTCTAAAACTAATAACATTCAAGTTGCCAGGCTTGTAAGTCAAAGGATGTGTCAGTTAGGTGAAGCATCAATGTCATCGATGTAATCATTTTTTTAAATGGTTTGATATGTTGCATAGACCTAGCAGTTTTGATGTGATTTCACCTTTCAACGTGCTGTTGGTAGGCATAGCAGAAAGGGGTTAATGGGTTACGATGAGTTATTGAGTTATGCGTTTGCTAGTTAATGGTTGCATTGAGAAATAGGAACACACTGAGTTTTTTTTAAGTCCATGCTGCAGTGAAAGGCCACCGTTTCACTTCAAAATGTGTGCATGTATAGATATTTGGAGTGTTTTTTGGAAACCCATTAAGGGAAAATCGTAAACGTAATGAAGATTCATACCAATGTACTGTATTTGCAACGCCACTCTTGTCGTTATGTTAATGAGACCCTAAAAGGAAAAAAAAACAGTAAAAAGTATAGATGATGTGTATTGTCATCTAATTATATCATGCTTTCGCACTAGTTGTTAGGACTGCACCAATTTTTCTATTATCTGACTGATATCAATTTTTAAAGCTTTCAATACGTTCATTGGGTCAGATTAGTAAGAATTTATGTTTTTCCATGAAATAATGTCCTTGTGTGACATTTTATGTTGCTGGAGTGAATCACACTGAACAAATGAGGCAGAAAAAAAACATAGGACATTACAAACGAGACCTTAAAGTATGATAAACAAATCAAATTTCTTAATCGATGTGTGGTGCCTTATCGTAACAATAGGAATAGCTATAAATTGTTACACCCATTATAATTTTACATACTTGGTGTGACGCTATGGGGCTGTGATACTTTCGTTTTTGACACTGATTTGACCGGTCGGAGTGCATTTCCATTCTCCGTGCTCATCGTGCATAAATCAGTGTCTGGATGTGACCGCGCGTGGTCCTCACAGTGGGCCCTTTGAGGGTTTGGCGCGTCTGCTATGCAGCACAGTTGTGTTTTTTTTTTCATGAAAACGCTGACTGTACGAGTCACGTTAAGCCGAGGCATGTAATTTGAGGGAGCGTGTGGACAGATTTATGCTTACAGTGCTCTTGTATACATTCAGAGGATCAGTGTTGTGTGAATAGATTAGTAAATGTATCGTATCCAGTTGTATAATGGCTATAAGAAATTACACAGAGTAAAATATAAGAGACCAAAAATCATGAATATTGACGTGTTAGCCAAGGTATGGCATGTGTCAGAGGGCACATCCACGTAGCAGGTGGAGTGATAAAATCGGTTCACGTGCTGGCGCTTGGTGAATTGTTACAATGCAGGATACTGAGATGATACAATGGCTTGGGGGTTTATTCTTACAGATCATGACTGATTAGGATTCTGACAATATATTTACATCCATAGATAGTATTCAACTCTAGGTATATCCTCGTGTGGTGCGTTAAATTGCGAACAACAAAGCCAAAGTGAATGTCAGTTCTCATCGATTGCTGTGCCACCGAACGCCACGTTTCTCTTTTTCCAAGTTTTAAAATGATTTCTTGCTCAGATGAGCATCGAGGCAGTGCTCATCTGTTTCCAGCCACAACAAGACAAAACCACTGGTGACTTCACCACAAGGTGGTACTTATTTTATCGACTCGAAAGGGATGGTAGACTAGGTCAACTACCAACCAGTATTTGATCTTAGTACCTCTGGATCACAACCAAGTCTGCTCGTCCTCTGAACCACATGGTGGCATGTTACTTGTATGTATAAAGTCTCAGCCAAAGTCTCAGCCAAGAGGCTGACAATCTCTGCCTTGCC
>JAZEWT010000002.1:17139355-17160671 GCA_036362905.1 Mordacia mordax | reverse complement strand
TTTCAGGCCTGCCACGACTTCCTGGAGCAAGCGCAGTCGCAGGGGAAAAAGTGGCAGAAGACGGTGCAGTACGAGCGCGAACAGCGCCTGCGCCTCGAGGAGACCTTGGAGCAGCTGGCCAAGCAGCACAACAGCCTAGAGCGCGCCTGTCGTGGGGCCTCTGTGCGCACCAGTGCTGGCAGTGAAAACGCTCCTGGGAAAGGTGAGCTCAGCACCACGGACATACTCGCCCTTTGTCTGCGCGTGTGTTGCGTTGGGTCGTGGGAAGTGGTGACAGGGGTTAGCGCGCTGGACTACAAACATGGTGAGCCGAATTCACCCCCCCCCCCCATTGCAGCAATTTGGGGCCTCAGGGTGAAAGGCACCACTAAAAATATAAAAAAATAATAAATTATAATTATTAAAATCACAATTTTAATTTTATACTGTACTGCACATATATCAGTAATTGTCTGGATTTTTTTCACATTTAGACATTTTTTGTACTGTTGTAGATATGTATAGTTTATAAAATCTAAACTTAGTACAGAATGCTTAATGTTATACTCTATTAGTATATCTCATTACCTGGCAACGTAAGAGACGCTGGCTGATATTTCCGCTCTGACGATCGTTAGTTTTACGACTTCTTGTGAGTATTTGAAGCAGCGTTAATCATTGTATTCTTGTTACTTTGGTTTTATATCTTTTCCTTTTAATGCTTGTTATTCTTAATTGATCTTAATCGCTATATTTTGTGCCTGAACCTTTGGGACCTTCCGTATTGAGGGAGCGATTGAAGCCTCGGCCTTGCCTTCTACAGCAGCTAGATCGCCTCCACCTCACAGGAGCTGAAACCGTTGCCGTCACCCAATCAGTACCCGCATCTAATGACGCAGCAAAGTTCCACGCTCACCCTCACCTCCCTCATCCCCTTAACCCTCATCATCTAAATCCGTAATTTAACGTCGTGTATTGAGGCCTGGACTCAACGCACGCGTAGCGGTTTGTAATGGTCGCTTAATTGCCTTAAGCCCCCAATGTTGTGAAGCACGTTTCACATATCATTCTGTGTGTATCTGAAACAATTTTAATCACTAATCTCAGTATTGCTCTTTTCTAATTCTTAGTGGTCTAACACTGAAACCCCCATCTCTAACAGTGAGATTCCCATCTCGAACACGGTAAATTCCATCTGTAACACTGAGACTCCCATTTCTAACACTGTGACTCCCATCTCTAACATTATGACTCTCATCTTGAACACTGTGACTCTTATCCATTCCTCCCGCTGTTCAGGGATGCGCTGCTCTCTAATTTGATTGGCCTGCTGAGATGTGTTGGCATTGCATCCTGGGTGTGGCCCTTCATTGTGCCCCGTGTCTCCTGCGGTGGCCTCCGGCCCCGATATGATCACCTGCAATCACGTGGCTCTAATGAGCTTGATTCCTGCATCAGTTCCCTCTACCCCTAACCTTTTGGCCATTTGCCGTGAGCTTATGGTACTTTGATGCCCTCGTTACATCCATTGGAACGCTGGCAATAAAAAGCCCATTAATCTGCCGACAGTTGATTTCCCTACCCCCCATCCCTGTATTAAGCCCTACATATTGGCTGCCGAGGAAAACAAGTTAGACCTTTTGCAGCTCGACGTTGCTTGCGAGAAATACCGTTGGTCAGTTTCCCTCTTCCAGCACACACATTGCCTGCAATAGAAACCCACTTTACCCTGCTCATTGTGCGCTCTCTGAACACCGAAAAAGCCCTTCTTATCGCTGAGCTAATCTCAGACAACTTTTTGGACCTGCTCTGTAGTATAACAACAATTGCATTTCTAGAGTGCTTTTCAACCGAGGGGCTTTCGAGAGTGCTTTTCACCCGAGGGGCTTTGTGACCCTCGGGTGAAAAGCACTCTAGAAATGCAGTTGTTGTTATACTACATCAGGATACAGTAAACCGCAATTAACAGTATCTGATGGTACTTGGTTGGTATAGTGTGAGCCTTCCTACGTAAGTGGGCTGTTTCTAAGTCGCAGGATGGCTGTACCTTGATAATGTCTGTGTTGTCCTTGAAATTGATCACTGCAACTTGGTAACGGGGTAGAGGTAGTTGTGTAGCAAGCTGATATGCTATCATTTTGTAGTATTTTAACCTTCACCATGCATATTAGTAATAGTCGACGTTTTTTGCTTCCTGTTTATAATGGCAATTCTTTGTTAAAGACTCGCCAATTAGACAACTAGCAACTAGCGCCTTACCGCTCTGCTGTGATGCATCATCGGAGTTGTTTATAATGTTGGTTGCATGAAGAGTGACTAGTGCTCACTCCAGTAGTCAGCAGGTGAATAGAATACACCAGTAAAATATTTGAGATAGTGGCTAATTGAGTTAATACAAGCATTTTACATTACTTGGTTCGGTAATTGTGGCTTGTTAAGGGAATTAATGTTCTTTATATACATGTAAAGTAGGCCAAGGTAGTCACACTTTTTTCTCTTCAAATAGCCCAGAAGTACCCGTCCATTTTTAGTTTTCTAAATAGATTTTAATGACATCTACATTTTCAATAAAATTTCGGGACGCAGTTGTTACAAATGGTTATGCTTCTTCTGTGCTACTCATCACTTTGTTTTTGTTCAATAAGAGGCAAAGGTAAAGGTGCAGCTCTGTGAGAACCTGCTCACGTGACTACTAGCAGAAGGGCTTTAGGTAAAGGGGGCTCTGAGGAAACCGCTTTGGAGGGTGTTTGGCCTACTCTTCCATTGCTGTTTTGTGCAGTATATGTATTTTTATGTAATATTTGCATATGTACACGAGGCAGTTATTTTGACTTGCACTGCTATAGTTGAGTATTCACCATATTTTGAGAAATTATTTGAAAATAAATATCAAGGCAGGTGAAACGTGGCGATGTGAACAATGTTAGTTCATTATTTGAATTGAAATATTCAGCCAGGACACCAGAATTGGCACTATTTTACTTGTTTGCTTAAGAGGTACAATTACGAAATATAGCAGCATAGCTTTAGTTCCGAACTGAATGGTAATTATCACATTTAAATCACATAATTCCTCCTAGCACTTTTGTAGATAGTTTAATATGTAATGCCATGATCTTGTGTTTTTAAAGTATGACAAGTAAAATAGACATTGCTTAAAAAGGAACCTCACTACTGTGGTTGATACCTGCATTTCATAAACATGTGACGTGACTACATTGTTTTAATGATAATAAAAAATATTTGCATTTCTAACGTGCCTATTACCAGAGGGTCACAAAGCACTGCACCTCTCCCTTTGTCTCTGTCATTGAAGGCAATCCGATCTTGTTAATACATGATCTACTTAGCATAGTGTGCATTAAGGGCTGCCTTGTGCTTGAAATTAAATGTGATATGCCACGTTATAATGCGTTTCAAATAAATGCATCTTGTCAATTTACACATGCCAGACGTCAAAATGTTCGACGTGCAACTTTGTCCTGAAATCATGAACCGCAACAAGTGAGTGTCCCTGATGAGATTGCTCGCGTGACCGCACCAATTAACTCGCTGTGCTTTATTACAAACAAGATGACCTTGGTGTCTCTGGGCGCATTTTGCTTGTGGATACACGGGCCATTAATTTCAGTCTCATGGATGATGTTGGCTATCTACCACAGGGCAAGCAATTAAAAAGAGAACAACTTTACTTTTTTTTATCTTAACATTAACCAATGATTCGTTTACAGTGTCGCTTGCTGTGCAGTGTAGAACGTGTACCACTGTGTCGGTGACGCATGAACTGGCAATTTCTACTTTTCCGTGAGATTTATTGTAGCCTATTGACAGCGAAGACTAAAATATGAGGTGAGCGTCTGGCTACCAGCGTAGAATGGAAGCCAGCAGGCTCCCCTTGTTCATTGTGTGGTCTTTCACAATACGGTTCTGTACATGCGTATGACATGCGTTTGTGCGTGCGTGTGTGTGTAACCCCGTGCCGCGGTGTCGCCCAGTAGTGGGTGGACGAGGGAGCGGCAAGGGCGACGCTAGCGACGAAGATGATGAATACGAGTTTTTCGACGCGATGGAAGATGCGCCGGAGTTCATCACCGTACAAGCCGAGTCCAAACACAAGTATGTGCGTGCCCATGCTCGGTCTACACGCAACAGCAGCCCGCATGAACATTCGTACCCGGTACATACAACAACAGCAACCACCGTTGAGTCTCTAAGTGGTGGTGATGTTACTGCAGCGCTTGTGCCAGGCCAGGTGCACCTTGAAGCTATGTGAAGTATCAAATGATCACTAAAAGGATGTCATGGGACAGACCCCGGTGTTATAGGTTACCCACCAGTGTTATTTTACGTGCATTACATACTCGCAAAGACCAAGGTTGCAGTGAGTTTCCTGTCCAACGCACTGGTGTGCTGAGATAGTGAAGAATTGGCACGTTCCATTCAGGTGACAAACCTTACTAATTGGCTGTGTAGGGTGGTGGGAGGTTTGTGACACAATTTTTTGGATGACCTAACCAAGGTTTCCCGTATAGTCTTCACTGGCCGTAGGATTAACTGCTTTTAGCGAGCACCTAATGAAGGCCAGCATGACATTAGGGATGGGTGACCAGCACCATACCTGGCTGCCTCTGTCTCCCTAGTGGCGATATTTACACACGAGCATCAGATACTTATTTGAGGCTGAGTCGACCGAAGGGAGGCCCATCACTGGTTTAGAAAACGGTCACTGGTGTTGGGCATGAGTGGGAATCAAATTCTGGTCGCCAGGTTCATAGTGCAGCATGCTAACCACTACACTACATGCTCCTAACCACATATACACACACATGTATATCTATTGTCCTGTACGTGACCCAAACTTCGGCAGTATACGTTTGGCGAATGTTACCGTAAGGATCCCCAAATGAACCGTTTCCGTTGTATTGCTTGTTTGGCGCAGACGCTCCGGTAGCAATGTCAGTGGAGCGAGTGCCAGCGGGCACCTGGAGGACTGGAACTCGGACGACTTGGTACGCACACATGTGCATTATGTGGCGATCGAGAATATCAATCATCTTTCTTGTTTGATATTCATGATCTAAACGAAAGGGCGGCACAGTGGTATGGTGACTAGCGCTGCTGCCTCACGGCAAAAAGGACCTTGGTGCCTTTAAGTGTGGAATTTGCGTGTTCTCACCATGACTTTGGGGGTTTTCACTGTGTACAGTGGTTACCTCCCACAAACCAAAGACATGTTGCTGTCTCAGTTAATTTTCCTGACTACATTTCCCCCCGTGCCCTGCGATGGACTGGCATCCAATCCTGCGTATAGCCCTGCCTTACGATATGTGTTTGCCAGAATAGTCTCTGGCTCGCTACCGCCCTCTGCAAGATGAAGCGGGTTCTTGGAACGAATTAATTTATTGTTGTTAACTAAATCTTACACAAAAATCTAGAACTTATATTGTTTTCCGTCCATTAATGTCGAATCCTTTTTTTCACTGCTTGAACATTAGTTAATATGGATGTGTATTTTCTAGAGACTTCTCGGCAAAGTGTTCCAAAAAACTAGCACATCATTATCAACTGTTCTATTTTAATTAACACTGTTAAGTAGCTGATAATGACAATCACAGCTTTCCTAGCATGACAGATCCTAAATCCAGTAAGACCACAAGATAATACTCATTCAGTCCCCTATGAAAAGAAATGTATTTATGGACCATATTTAACTGCACTCATTGAAATCTGGCTGTGATTTAGGAAACCTATCCTGCTTTAACTGTCTTCTCTCTGCATGGTTTAAAGCAAACTTTGACTCTTAGCTTTGTCTTATAGGAATGTGTTGAGTCTCAAAACTGGTAATCTCCAATGTAGGTTAAGAATATAATCAAGCATATGAATACTTAAATAACTAAATATGTATTATGTTAGGAGGTGGTATACTTGATCTGCTAACAGTATTTGCTCCATCTTGAATGGGTGAATAATTAATTGCAATGAAAACTAGTTGTGGCTATGTGTTGCTGGCTACTGGCAGGCCTTGCCAAAAGCCGGCCGTCAGGCTGGTGAATCAGCTCATTGAATTAAACAGGTGCTCTGTGTAACGTCTTGAATGTAGTATAGATAGCAGCGGTAGCAGTGATAATCTGCACTCCATAGTGTTTCGAAACCACTCGAAACCACTGCGAGTATCACGGAGGCAGGCAGAGCACCCCATAATGCAGGCGTGCGCGTGCGTGTATTCGTGTGATGCTCATGTCTGTCGTGCAGAAGCATGCCAGTAGCTCGAGCTCGCTGGGGCAAGAGATGGTCGTCAGAAAACAACGACGGGCACGCATCCCTGACAAGCCCAACTACAGCCTTAACCTCTGGAGCATCATGAAGAACTGTATCGGCAGGGACCTTTCCAAGATCCCCATGCCGGTAAAGCAGCAGACAGCGAGCCTCTTTTTATGTCTGGGAGCAAGGTGTGGCGTTTTTCGTGTTTGGGGAGGGGGAAAAGGAGGATAGGTGGGGGGTCAATATTCCAGCCTGCTCCACCAGTGAGTCATCAGAATGTAGTGCCGATGGGTGTTTATATGTGGGTTTATTCTCTCCCCCTCAGTCTGGCACTGAGGTATTCCAGGGCAGCTATTTTGCCCATCATACCGCTTGACACATGGAGACATTGGGGGCATGAGATTTCTATTCCTTAATTATTGACGTTTGCCATATTGTTTTAAAGAGTTAGAGGCATGTGTTAGTTTTCCTGAATAATCCCAGAGGTTGTAAGCTCAGAATCAATGTCTTTGGAGAAGGGGATATATTCATTCCAGTAATTTTGTTGAAGCATAAGGAGATATTTGAGAAAAAGTCAGCTTTGTCCTTACTCCCAAAAGGCATGGGTGGTGTATGTTTGGGCGAGTCCCGGAAAACATCGAGGGCATTTTTCTGATATGTCCTGGGTGAGTTTTGATCTCTTGGGGTTGGTAAGGTCACGTGTGTGTAAAAAATTGTATTGGGTGTTCCGTAATGAGAACGAACGAAGGTTGTAGAGGCGACGGTTCCATACCCGAGATCGGGTACAGTCATACATTCTACTCCCTAAGAGGATGTTCCATAATACATTGGTAGTGGGTCTCGGTGTGCATGTGATTTGGAATAGTAGGAGGTGTGCTGCTGCAGTTTATTGGGGGAATTCTAACAGAGAATTTTATCAGTATTTAAAGAACAGGAGAGGAGATTTCCACTCCTTAGTGATGGCCCTTTTCACTCTTTGGGAGTGAAGGCATACTGCACATGCTCTGGTTGGGCAAACATCCGCTTGAAAACACAATACCCATGTACCAGTCTCACTGCTGGCACAAACCAAATTGCTTTACAGTGGACTAGCGGGGCAGCGCTGTCTTGTCTTCAGCAATATCCTTTCACCGCGTCTGAGCACCAACCTTGCGGAATATCATGTCTGCGTACAGGTGAACTTCAACGAGCCGCTTTCAATGCTGCAGCGCTTAACAGAGGATCTCGAGTACTATGACCTGCTGGACAAGGCAGCCAAGTGCGAGAACTCGCTGGAGCAGATGTGCTACGTTGCCGCCTTCTCTGTGTCGTCGTATTCCACTACCGTATACC
Organism: Mordacia mordax; assembly: GCA_036362905.1. Classification (NCBI taxonomy): domain Eukaryota; kingdom Metazoa; phylum Chordata; class Hyperoartia; order Petromyzontiformes; family Petromyzontidae; genus Mordacia; species Mordacia mordax. The sequence goes on along the minus strand of JAZEWT010000002.1, from coordinate 17,153,099 downwards.
GCACAGGCAAGCCCTTCAACCCTCTCCTGGGTGAGACCTTCGAGCTGGATCGTCTGGAGGAGTGTGGCTTCCGCTCCATCTGTGAGCAGGTATGTGACCCGTCTCCTTGTGAGCCATGTCCATTGACACAGAATTGTCGTCATTGTCATCGTCATGGCCAGGACTTGGTCAAGCACATGTCTCTCCACCTTCTGCGCTACACACCCAAACACCAAAACCCCCGTGTAGCTTTAAACAGACTATACACACTGTACCAGGTACTCATTTGAGGCTGAGTTGACCTTGGGGCAGCCTAGAACTCGTTCAAAAAATTATCACTGGTGTTGACCGTGAGCGGTAACCAAACTTGGGTGACCGGCTTCGTAGCTCAGTACACAAACCGCTCCCGCATTCGTAGGATCGCTAGCGCCGAGTGTCATGAGAGCCCCTCGTTTGTGGCCCTCCAGATTTTGATTTCATGTGACTCTTATCTCGTTACAGTGCTCGTAAATACCATCGCTGGAAATCTCTGGAATAACTTAATGAAAATTTCAGTCTAAGCTGGATAAACGCATTTCTATTACAAGCACAGTTTAGTTCTAATACAGGATGGACCAGAACAATCTGAGAAATTTGTGTTTAATGTAGACATAATTGTGTCAGTTATTTATGGCTCACCCTGCATTGCACTGGCTGGTGGTTGGTGGGGGAAGGCATAGTACAATATCTGATACAAGCACACTGGTTATAAGCAAAGCTAGTCTTGCTCCAAATGGTGTGCTTTTATCTGAGAGGCTGTTAATGTTTGTATCCAATCCACTGAGAAGCTGTTAACATTTACAGTCAATTCAAGCAGATACCTTCTTGTGCAGCTCCTGATTTTGTTGATGTATCTTTGTTCACTGCCTGCTTTATGTATTGATATCAATAAGGCTTTGATCGCGTACAACTTCATCGTATTTTTCCTGTTTGCGCTAAAAAGTTACTGTGTGGACGTCTAGCACAGAAAATTATATTAGTGGCATGTGTTAAAGTAAATGCCGTGTGTGCTGACTGGATCAAACATGTCCTGTGCTGTCACAAGTCATTGGTCGAAGTCTCTTGTTACCATGGTTGAAGTCTCCTGTTACCATAAATGAGACATTAGATTGTGGTTTGCATATAATTGACACTTATAAATAATCGAGTCTCACTTGTGTGAATCAATGCCTATATCATGAGCATAACAGGATCATTTAACAGAACAGTCGTTGCTCCGTTTCGTTTTATAGTATAAGCCATGGCTAAAATGTCATTCTTATTGTACTGTTGGTGTTCCTAGTTTTGCCATCATTTTGATTCATATTGCTTTTCGTTTTGAGCCTTATGTGTAATAGTTTTAGTAACGGGTAGTGCATTAAATTATGTATAAAAAAAACGTGATGAAACACATCCAATACAAGTCATTGTAATGGCTACAAACACTTGCGCTATTACGTTTATTCCAGTTTGGTGTGGTTCAGACACACATGGGTTCCGAAACGTATATTCGTGTGCCTGTGTAGGTGAGTCACCACCCACCAGCTGCAGCGCATCACGTCGAATCTCGACGTGGCTGGCACTTGTGGCAAGAGATCACGGTCTCCAGTAAATTTCGTGGAAAATACCTGTCCATCATGCCACTTGGTAAATCCGCATTGCATCCTTTCGCATCGCTGTGGAGCTAATATACTGTCATGACCATTAGTTGCCACTTACCGACTGCGGTAAAAATGCATTTATTTGTGATATGTAGTATTATGTTAGATATTCATTGTTTGATTTTACCCCTATGCTAAGTTAACCACAACTCTTAAGCCCAAATTATTTTTCGAAAATGAGTACTAGTACCCAGTTAATGTCTGTGGCTTCATAACATTACATATTTTCGTAATGAATTTATGAATGCCTGCAAATGTATTCACTGCTGTTATTAATTCTTTACTGAGTGATACTAATACATCGTTGCCATATTTTATTTGACAACTGCAATCCAATGCATTTCAAAAGGAAGCCTCCAGTCTTAAATATGGTTATCCAACAGTTTGAGCTGCAGAGATAAATATTGTGGTTATGTGAGAGGAAAAATCTAGCCAAAACTCAAAAGCACTGGGTTATTTTCAGCACAGGCATTTATAACAGCCACACTTGCGTTGTAAAGAATAGAAAAGGTTTTTACCATTTCTGGAAATTATACAGGTGTTAACATCTTAAAACACCAAAATAGACACCTTTCACAAAGAGTCTATTTTGCAAACGCCACACATACTTGTGGGAAAATATGCAAATAAAAAGCTTTGATAACATATGCATTGTCCTTCAAATTGATTGGTCTTCACCAGGCATGGCTTAAACAGCTCGACCTGAGCTACTAAGCATTGATATTGCATTGTCCTGAGCTGACTGCCTTTTGGAAACATCTGGCTAACACTGACAGTGTTACCTTTGCATGTGGATTTTATATGTATTTCCCATGTCCGCGTAGGTTTTCGCTGGACATCTTGTTTTCCTTCCACATTCTAAGGACATGCTGCTGCCCAGGTTCATTGGCCTGACTAAATCACCCCCAGTGCCCAATGATGGACCATCAGTCTCGGGCTTTGTATCTGCATTTGCCTCCTGTGACCCTCATGAGGGTTAAACGGGTACTGATTATGATGATCTTTGTTATCAAGAAGGGTCATCGGCCTAACCATCACATATGTGTATTTTCCTTTTATGGCAATGTTCTTGATGAATTTGTTGAGGTTGACTGGTGTTGAAATTAAAAGTGCTCTTTTAACACCAAGTAAAACTATCACACGTTGGAGAGAATAGTACTGCTCCTGGATTCACTAATACTTTATTGTGATGGCCTCCACTCTGTGGCTTAGGAACCATCCACTGCGAGTTCCCCTCATCAGGGAACCACTACACGTGGAATAAGGTTACGACCACTGTTCACAACATCATCGTGGGACGGCTATGGATCGACCAGGTAACCTTGGGCTCTCCCATGGGTAACGTCGCTCACTTAGCTGTGTAGAAAAACCAGAGTGTTTGATTGGCATTGCTTACCTTTACTGTGACGTTAGTGGGTGTGCTTTCGGGTGTAGGAAGAACATCATTCATTGTTGTGTGTGATCACTGACAACAGAACATTTATGTGGTATTTCATTTTTCTATAATAACATTTGCATTTCTAGAGCTCTTGTCACCTGAGGGTCACAAAGTGCTGCAAAGAGCTGTGGACAGAACAGCATGTCAACAACAATAAGTCAATGAGGGACGTAAAAAAACGAATAAAATAATTGTTGAACAAACAAAAGCACGTCAAAGAACTAGATGGAGAGTCCGTCAATTGACGGCCGCCACTCATTGACCTGGGGTGGTTCACCAGGTGTAAGGAAGTATGTTGATAGAAGTATAACATTTGCCTTCATCTATTTCTAAAATGCTATGGACTAGGAAAGCGAGGCTAAGTGATACAGAAGCCCATCATCGAGTACTATGGCACACAGTTATGCATTTCATTTAATATCTCCTTCAGTGGGCATTAGCACACTTTTAAATAATTAAATTCAGCGACCTTTACGTTTTTTGTTTGTGTAACAAGACTATTTTATATATTTATAATTATTATATGAACTATTAGTATTTACACATTTCCCCTTTTAGTTTTGCTATGGCATTGGGACGTCACCTTTAAATCCCTTGGGATAGACAATATTCATAATGGCTTTGTCAGAAATTGACTTGCAATACATTATATGAGCAATAGTGTCAGTCTCTGTAGGATAAGGGTTTCTTATCACCGTCGAGATGTCCTCTGTTGTTCTGTATCATAGATCTCCCACGCGTTTTATGGAACTTCTTGAAGAACCAAATTCGATTTCTGGAGTGCAATGTTGGATGTCGTGCTGGGCTATACGTGGTGTAACCTGTCAACAAATCGGAGGGCATAGTCTGAAGTTTAAAATTGTAACTTATTTTGTGCCTGTGACTACAAAGTCGTTTGCCTTCAAGATGTACTGCGTTTTCTTGTTTTTGACAGGCCATGCCATCGACCCGAGATGTTATTTGTGAAGACTTTTGATTAGTTTACTTCTCTTGACTGAATGTGTGCCTTGTTGTTCTTTTTGCAGTCTGGGGACATTGACATCATTAATCACCGCACGGCGGACAAGTGCCAGCTCAAGTTCGCGGCTTACAGCTACTTCTCACGTGACATTCCCCGTAAGGTGAGACGATCATAGAGCTCGGTTCACTCCTCCCACCCCCTTTATTCCCCCATGATGAAACAGCATTTCACGTGTGTGTGAGTCAAGGTAGTGAAACATTTGAAATGTTGTACTGCTAATTGGAGAACAATAGAGCAAGATTTGAGCAGATAACTGAACTAATAGGCCAAATACAATACGAAAATTGCTCTAAATCGCCGACCTTTCATGCTTGCCAGGTTGAGCATTCTTCTCGCCTTTGCAATGTTTTCCTCTCCCACGTAGGATACATTATTATGCTTCTGGAAACCTATAACATTACAAATGCTATGTCTCTTGGCAACCATTTTCTTTATCTATCCTATAATACGAGGGTGTCAATTAATCCTACAGACCTGTTTTTTTCTGCTTGCTGCAATCCCTCCTCAACTGGTCAGGGAGTGAGGGTGACCATTTCCTACCTAAAGCTGAATTTCCTGGGATGTGTTGCACCGCCCCCTTGTGGTGGTCACACTAAGTGGCAAATATATGTCAGGGCTTCCTGAAATTCACCTCCGTTTAGTGCTGCGGCTTGGTGAGCGAAGATTTGGCAAATCCCAAGATCAGGTGACTAGAGCTAAAACAAAGCTGGTGATCGCACATGCAAGCACAACAACGGTACGCGATCCGGATCATGAGCCCCGATGGGTGGAGGTACACAACAGCCTCTATTAAGAGCTTCGTTGCTATAATTCCCATAGCATGCCTTGTGTTTATAGATAATGTGCTTTGAAGTGTAAATTGTTATTATTACACACGTCGCATTGCAGTGCTGCATCGTGTGTGTATTTTTTTAAGACTCTTACGACGCACTTAATAATTCAGCACAGCATGCCAGTGTGTTGATCGCTGGGGCATGCTGTACAGCACCCGCTATTGCCGAGTGTAAGCCAGTGCGGAAGCGTGGGTTACCCGAGACAGGAGTGTAATTCTACACCCACTGCCTCCAGACGTTGCCTTCACCGCCTCATCCCCCATCTCCTCTGGCATGCAGGTGTGCGGCATGGTGTCGGACTCGGAGGGAAATGGGCACTATGTCTTGTCTGGAACATGGGACGAGAAGCTGCAGTATGCCAAAATTGTACAGAGCAGCAAAGGGAGCAGCAGTGCTGAGGGACGGCAGAAAACTGTCTACCAGACGCAGCCTGCCAAGCACCTCTGGAAGAGATACCCACTGCCGTACGTCCAAATTCGGGTTTACCTGTTTTGTACCACTTGACAGCACTCGTGTTATCTTTGTTTCACAGTGAGTAGCACTCGCTTGTAATCCGGATCTTTGAAACGCGGGTATTGGTGGATTACGCAGATTTGCATAACTCGCTGTGCTGTGCTCAGGCGGTGGCTTTGCAGCAAATAAATTTGCAAAATATTTGTGTGGACTCTTTAAAAATATACAATCCCTTGCTGTGTGTAATGGGGAGTGGTAGTGTAGGGGCTAACACGCAGTGCTATGAACCCAGTAATCTGAGTTCCATGCCCGCTCATGGCCAACACAGGTAACAATTTTCTGAACCGTTACTGGGCCTTGTCCAAGTCAACCCAACTTCAGATGAGTCATTGGTGCCGTGTATAAACGTTGTCGCTGCAAAGATGGCTGGACGCAGTACAGGCCACCCATCTCCTCGTATGCTATGCTGGCCTTAATAGATGCTCGCTAACAGTACTTGACCCTTCAGTATGTTGACGCTATACAGCAAATCTTTGTTTATTATAGGGCGCCTATATCCTCTGATACATAAAATACTCTAATCAAATGAATTTGACCAAATAGCCCAATTCACAGGAGCCTGCTGAGCAAGTGGCTTGGGGGAGGGGGGGATCATTGCCAGCTAGTGTTGGTATTAACAATCAATACATGCAAATCTAGAGTAAAACGTTTTATGCCAACTTCGTACTGATAGCTCTCGGAACGAAGAATGCATCTGAATTTGTGTAGCTTGCACTGAGAAAGCTGTGTGAGGATGAGAGTGGTCGTTTTTCCGGATATATAAATCAACGCAGGTATCAGCAATCAAGATGTGATAACCAACAGTGACACGCTGTCTCTTGCCTGTGCGCCCACGGCAGAGAGCATGCGGAGAACATGTACTACTTCACGGAGCTTGCGCTGTCTCTGAACGAGATGGAGGAGGGAGTGGCACCCACTGATAGCCGCCGGCGCCCCGACCAGCGGCTCATGGAAAACGGCAAATGGGACGAAGCCAACGCCGAGAAGCAACGTCTGGAGGAGAAACAGCGTTTGGTGCGGCGCCGGCGTGAGGCCGAGCTGGCTACTGCCGCCGAGGAGGGTAAGCATTTCCACTGTGTTATTGCTGTACCACTGCTGTGCTACAACTGTGCTACCGCTGTGTTGCCGCTGTACCACTTCTGTGCTACAACTGTGCTACCGCTGTTCTACTTCTATATTACAGATGTGTTATATCTGTTTTTACCGCTGTGTTACGGATGTTTTATGGCTGTGTTTACAGCTGTGATACCACTGTGTTAGCCAGCTGGGGTGTCAGCTCATTGGAGGCTTGAAGCAGAAATTATTTTTCGGGTGTCCCCCATTTAAGTTAATAAAACCCTAGTAAGATAAGAGAAGGTATATATTTTCTGTACATGTTCAAGGGATATAGACAAAACTAGATGTGTGACAACAGGAGAGAAGACTTTTTCCTGACTAGATCGCCACATTTTTTGTATTTTTCTAGAAAATATCTAGGACAAGTCCAATGTGTGTATTTCACCAGAGTGACATGGTCGGGTGAAATCCTTGATTTATTATCTGCTTTGGAAATTCCCATAATGAACATTGTATACAAACGCATTGTGCTATTATTGGTGCATTATGGCTAATAACGTGCTGAAGCAGGCCTTTTATGTTTCCCCATAGAAATGAAATATGTTTTAGTTGTCAGCTTGTTGTTTTTTCCAGACCAATTCCCAGCAGGGTTTGGTTCAAATAGGATGATAACTAAACCATATTTGTGTGTGGCGATACAAAACAGAAGCCTATTTAAATAGATAACACTTGATTAATATGGCTGGCACGGTGGTGAGAAGCAGTCGTTATAATTTCTTGCGTGTGGTGTCTGCCCCCCCCGCCACCTTTTTCTACATCCGACGGGAAGCAGGCCGCAAGCACGAGTCCTACAAGCCCATGTGGTTCGAGCGCAAGGAGGACCCCTTCACGAGGGAAGTCAGCTGCATTTACCGCGGAGACTACTGGGAGACCAAGGAAAAGCAGGATTGGAAAATTACTCAAGACATTTTCTGAGATGGGACTGTGCTGTAGAGGGTGGGACATTAGCAAAACGCTGCACATTCATGGCACACGGCACTAACGCTCTGCAACAGGGACTGACCTGTCAATCCGTCTCAGATTTACGTAGCCAGGAGGAATGTGGGTGCATGACACATTACACTTGCACAAGCTTGTGTTGCTGTGCTGGCACAGTGTACACAAAAACGTTCTCTTCGGGTCTTCTTTACTTTTCCTTATGTCCATTTTTTCTTTCTTGAATTTATAATAAATCTATATTCAGTTTTAAAAATGGAATGTGTCATTACCTTTTCTTAGCATCGTATGCTTTAATAAATAAATACTTGGTCATAAATACACAATCACTTATTTTAAATGCTTTTCATTTAAAAGAAATTTTTTTGGCAAACAAACATCCGCTCTGATGAATAATTATTGGGGGGGAAAAAAACTATATACTCTTTAGTTATATATGTAACGTGTGTGGGGGAAAAAATAATAGAATTAATCAAATCTAGACTGTTTTATCATTTACGAACGAAAAATGCATAACGTGAGAAAAAAATATATAGAAACATTTTGTCGCTTTAAAGCATCAAGGGATCTCTTGTTGTAATATACTGGGGATGAGATGCAGCAGCCAAAGATGGTTGCTCTGTAATATACCAGTGTAATTCAATGTTTAATTAGCATCAACTGCAATGAATGCATCCGTAAGTTGGAAAATAGAATTGTCATGCACACATAACAATGGGAATGTTTCTGTACCTGGGGACATTTTTTTAAAAATACTATTTTAGAAAAAGAAGTGTGAATGAGAGTGGTGTAAATTGCAGGAGCATTGTAAAAGTTCCGAAGCGGTGTTGCGTATGTACAATATCTTGTAGAGGATGGGGCATTAGCGGTGCTTGCTCTGTGAAGCCCTCCATCTATAGAGGCTTAACATCCCGATGCACCCTCCTCCTCGGCAGCTGTAGCTGCCTCCACTATTAACCTAACTCCCACCGTCAAGTCTACACCAGTTTTAACAACAACAAAAACCACAGGAAACGTGTACAGTTACACTGGTGTAAATTTAAAAGGCGCTGAAGAAAGCCAACAGGAGCACAGGAGTTTGAGCAGTGCTGCAATCAACGTAATCTGGGAATAAAATCTCATCTAGGACACTGTACACTTAGGCTATACATCGTAAATTGTAAGCTGTCCAAAAGGTGCTTCGCTTTTATTATCTTTATTTCTCGCGTTTATTTCTCATTTTTAAATTATTTCCTTTTCTATTTGGTTGGGGGGGGATTGTTGCTTGCCAAACACTGTTGTCTAAAGTCTTTACAAAGACGTGCGCTGCGAGTGTTGTTTTGTCCAGGGTTAAAGTCAAGCTTCCGGTCGTGCAAAAGCTTCGCAGTTGAGTTCCCCAGACGTGAAAATTGGGCCCGAGGTGTTCTCCAATCACACGTGCAGTGAGCTTGCTGAGATTACCACCGTGGGTCGATGAAACTTCGTTCGTTCGGGAAGCAGGGTCCCTCTTTGCATAGCGTCTGCGAGGAGATTGAACCACCGATATCGTGACTACGGTCGTCAGAAAAAATCCTGACCAAATGGGGGTTATTCTGTATATTGTGGAAGTGGCACGTGTTAGCATCTTGCCTGTATTCACATTTGGCAGGGATATATAACCATTGTATCCGGTACAACAGTTGTAGCTCACCTTTCGTTATGGTACTGTTAAATTTACACGAAGTGTACACGTACAGCACCATGTGCTTTCACTGCTGGATTAATGCATGCCCATAACGTGTATGGCTCATTGGGGTTATCTGACTGTACCCTCACCTCGCTAGCTCAGAGAGGGCTTGTGAAGATCGGGCAGCATAAATGTGTTAACACGGAAGTGAAATTCAACGGTGGATTTTGAGGCACTGTCCTCTACTGCCCGCCGTGTCGCCCTGCAGTCTATTGGAGGAGCTTGGAGCATTCAAAGGGCTTGCCCATTTATCACCATCCAGGGTGACCTCTTGCCTCGCTTCGGGAATCTGACGTTTAGGTGCAATCCAAATAATTTGGTCAAATGAATGTTAATTCATAGAGTTAATGCAGTTGGTTTTTGTGAACATTTTGGCACAAATGGGCAATTGGATAGAGGCTGTGCCTGGTATAAAATTATATCAATTGACCACTGGTGCCTGATGTTTTTAAATTTTCGTTTAAAAGTTTGTGGTTATTTTATCCTAAACCCAGAAAGGATATAATTTGGTACCACATACTTTTTATATGCATATACATTGACCATAGTTAATAAAGGAACACAGCGAAGAAAGATTTAGGTGTCCTGTAGCCTTGGTTACTCGTAATTTCCATTAACCCATAGAAGCTATAATTTTCATAGGTTTCTATTATTGTTAATGCACAGAAGAAGCTAATCTACTGTGTGTGAGGGACGTAAGTGCCCACGATTCAAGCCTTAACAGAACACATTAGGCAATACACGACTTTATGTTATCAAGGGGATAATTTGATATTGCATGACTCGTGACAATGGGGTAAGATGTAACCGCAGTAGCCGTTTACGATTTTGGTCATGAGATGCAAAACATTGGCGTCAAAAGTGCGCGTAAGTCACTCATCAGAGATGCGCGCAACAGCCCCGTCGCGAGGCTCGATTTCTGTTCAAGTAAACGTTTTCATCCTTTGAAGATGAAGAATTTGTTGCTATTGGATGGACATGCAGTTGGTGTAGTCCATGTGGAAACAGAATATGTCATGCCTTATTGTTAACCTTGATAGCAGGCGTCGCTTGTTACGCTCTAAACCTTAACCCCAAATTTTAACCTGTCGATGCGAGCCCTTTAAGTGTAGCTCGCGCTCAGCAGCTATACACTGCACTCGACTCTGCCTTATGGCGGGTTTTTGTGTAATGTGTATAATATACTATATTTGCTTGTATTGTTTTCTTTTAAAAGATATAAAAAAAACTAAAATTGCGCAACCGCAGGACAAGTGCATATGCGAAATGGCTGTAAAATGAGACGTTGAAATTATACTCGTGACTTAAAATATCCACTTGGAGCATTGTAAATGACAACGGTGGCTTAAACAGCCAAGGGTTGTGACGCTGTATATTAATGACGTGACGTGTGCGTTAATTGCAATTATTGTTAATAATTTTCCCAAAATGTATGTCGTTCTGATTTTTTAATCTTTCACGTAACATGACGATCTGCCTTTTTTCGTCTCGTCGCTGCGTGTGTTTGATCGGCGGTTATTCCAAACGAGAACGATTGCAGTTTGGTTTCAATCCCAATAGGTATATTGACGAAAATGACAATATTCTTTGGTTCATTAGCCGCTCGATCTTGTAGACCAATACTTATGTCAAGAGCTGCAGGGTCATTTCCTCTTAGCTCCATATATATATTTTTTTCAGATTGAGACTCCAGAGGGCAGTCTTAAGCAATTGAACGCATTCATTAATAAAAGCGGGTAAAAATGCCCTCCCTCGGTCAATACCTGCCAAAAATACACCTGTAAGCATAGTGCTCGCAAAATATGATGCGGTCTGTATATTGACTTTTGTGCGTATGAGATGGTGTCAGTAATTCAGTCTTCGAGTGCTGTGCAGTATACACTACCTGTGCAAAGGGTTTGGTCAATACGACGCGAAGGGCTTTACCGCCATAGGGAATCAGCTGTATGCAAATTACTAATTTTAAAGCAAAGAACGTGGTATTATTCATGGCGTGGTATCCAAGGGAATAGGTTAATCAAGTTGCTGCTACAATTTCAGTAAACTTGTACATGGATAAATAGGTTGATTAAAAATATATATAATGATGAAAACAAGAAGGTTTTATATTGTCATCGAGAAGAAGAGAGCTTCTCATTTCGTGTTTCTGGTGGTTTGACATAGCACCCATCTCCCCCGCCCCCTATGCAATGTACCATTTAATCGAGTTTGTCGGTTCCTGCTCACAACCTCACTCCTTGGTAACACTGTATCATAACAACGTGGATTCACACGTGCCACTTAATATTGGCGAGATCTCACTTTTGGATTATTATTTACCATAGTATCTGTGAAGGTATCTCAGTGTCTCACAATACAATCCTTTAGTGTAACATACGTATAGAACAAGAAGAGCAAAAAGTTCACTTTCGGTTCCAAGGAGATGCGATTGACTATGTAACGGCTCACTGTGATAATACGGCAGCGAGGACTAATTGACATTTTGCGCGGATGGAATTTTACAATGTAACGAAACTCCGTGATTTGGATTAACTTGGGGGAAATGCAATAGCGATATGCGGTGTTGGAAATTGTGGTTGTGGGGATTTATTGGCGCGCGTGCTTTGCTTCGGTGGGAAATTAAGGTCGGTTTATCAGACGGACACAACCAGGCCACCGAGTGTTTGAGGTCGTGCTGTAGCAGGTGCGTGGAGAGCATCCCTTGTAGATTATTATCGTTATGACTTTTTTGGATGGAATCTCGTTGGACGTCCGTAGGTCACGGAGAGCCGAACAAAGGCGCTCGTGAAATAAATCCGCAACGAACAACACCGCAAGTGACTCCGCGTGTGCGTTCCGATTTGTTGAGCGCTGTACACCAGGCGTGGGGGAACCGATGACCCGTGGACCGTATCCTGCCTGTGACTTCATATGGCACAAGTTCGATGTATGAGAATTGCTCTTCATAGCTGTTTGTCGGAGATAGCCGTATCGAGTCTTTCTTCTCTGTCCTCATGATGTTTCCAGCGTGGGAGGTGAAACGTCGCGAAAGAAAGAAAAGGAACACTCGATACGGTTATCCTTAAAGAACCGCGACGGGATGCAATTCTCATTCCATATGGTCTGCGGCCACTATGCGGCCCAAGCACTTTGAAAATTCCCGCATGCGTTATTTAGCCATCACAGCGGGCATTCGAGCTGAGAAAACTAGACGAGAATAGTTTCGACGTGGCAACAATGTGTTACTAATTGTATCCCGCTCAGTCACTGCTGTTACTGCAAGGGCCTCTTTGCGGTGTCGGAAGAGATTAAAGTTGCGTGATAATGTGCACGCCGCTACCGGTTTAAGTAATTGCCTTATACAGCCGTAAGAATAAACCCCTCATCTTTTCGCGATAGAATATCCAGCGGGTCCCGCCTGGTCCCTGGAGGTTCTCCCATGGTTTCAGCAGCGTCCACACTTTGCTATGGCTGCTGAGTGTGACTGCCTTTTGCCTTAAACAATGGAGGTGTCCCGTGTTGAATATTCCAAAGGTTTTTGAGCTAATCCGAGGGAACTGTGGGAGATAATTGAACATTACCACATTTTATCGAACACTCTTATATTAATATAGCCATATAATGATGCGTATTGTGTGATTAAATGGCCTCCTGGTGAGCTTCAGGTCTTGTCCAAAGACACGTGTGAGCCAGAGATCCTACGGAGACGAGGCAAAACATTGCTTCTTGTTATCCACCATTGATATGTAAAATAGACACCAAACTTAGGTTGAGCAAATCAAAACTTTGTGTGGCCCATGATGTGTCTACCCCTTTTTGAGTTATTAGCGTAACCTTGAATATATATAATTGCACACCCCGAGTAGTCACACGTGTACGTGTTTACGTCTTCATTGAATAACAATCTGGGAGGAAAATTAAATATGCTGAAGCCCGCCTTGTGGTGAAGGGTTTATTTAGGAGCACGTGTAATGTCATGTTGCCTTGGAGAGAATTGAAAGTGGCATATTTTGTTTGCATGCTCTCCCCGTGTCCGCGTGGGTTTTCGCCGGGTACTCCGGTTTCCTCCCACAGTCCAAAAGCATGCTCCTGGATAGGTTGATTGGCTCGCAGACTAAAATTGTCCCGCAATGCCCGGCGATGGACCGGCGTCCCGTCGTCGGGTGTATTCCTGCCTTACGCCCTATGTTTCCGGGATAGGCTCCGGCTTCACCGTGACCCTATATAGGATTAAGCGGTTTCAGATAATGAGATGAGATGAGATATTTTGATTGCCTACAGCCTGTGTGTATGCCCAGGCTTGTTTCCTAACCATAGACGTAGCCCCCCCCTCCTAACCCGTCAGCCTTGTGTGTATGCCGCGATAGCGCAGTGGTTACCGCATTTACTCGAAAAACCCGGCAGTCCGAGTTTCATTTGCACCCATAGACACCATTGGTGACGAATATATGAACCGGGTCTAGGACTCTGTTAGGCTGACAGCCTTAAATGCGCGCCTGGTGCTATGTGGTGGAAATCTTACTGCTGGGGAGACAAAGGCAGCCC
>JAZEWT010000002.1:17103224-17123629 GCA_036362905.1 Mordacia mordax | reverse complement strand
GGTTCAGATCGGGGAGGCCGTTCCTCCCGATCACGCCCCTCCAGGTATCACTGTTGTTGCCCACGTGAGCGTTGAAGTCCCTCAGTAGAACAATGGAGTCCCTAGTCGAACTGCCACCTTACTGTGGTGGAGGGGTTTGTGTGCCCGAATGATCCTAGGAGCTATGTTGTCGGGGGCATTACGCCCCTGGTAGGGTCTCCCATGGCAAACAGGTCCTCGGTGACGGGCCAGACTAAAAGCGGTTCACAAGCCCATCATGAAAAATATACCAACAAGGACCGTTACGTCGCCCGGATTGGCGTTACCGGGGCCCCACTCTGGAGCCAGGCCCAGGGCTGGGGCTCGCAGGCGAGCGCCTGGTGGCCGGATCTTTGCCCACGGGACCCGGCCGGGCTCAGCCCGAAATGGCGACGTGGGCCCGCCTTCCAGTAGGCTCACCACCCGCAGGAAGGTCCATGAGGGGCCGGTGCAATGTGGTTTTGGTAGCAGTCGTGGCGGGGGGCCTCGACCACCCAATCCCTGGACCTTCGCGATTATGATGGTGATAATAATGATAATTGTATTGATAACGTTCTGCTGTTATTGAAAAGGCTGCCAGTAACGTGCAGCGAAATGTTGGACATCATGCCAATGAGCTTGCGGTGCGACCTAGAAACACTGGAGAGCTGTTCAGCACAATCGAGAAAACACTTGCAATGTTATTATTTATTTTTAAAATAATTATTCTCGTATTGATTGCAGTGTGTCAGTAGTAACTGTAGTTTACATAAAGTCCACGACTAATTGTGTGCATCTCGCACCTAGTATCATAAGCATAGATCCTTCTGAGAAACATTAAAATGTAGTTTTCTATCGTAACTAGGGTTTCTACTTGTCCTGGTTTTCCCAGGTTTGCTGTTTTTAAGAAATATGTAAATCTTCCCCAGACATTAACTGTCTTAGTTTTAGTCTGATCTTACTTGAGCGACTTGAGGGTATAGGGATCTCTGCTTGTGCCTCGCATTGGCTGAGCTCCTATCTGTCCGACTGGAAGCAGTTTGTCAGCCTCAGAGGACAAAACTCTGAGATTCATCCTGTTTTGTTTGGAGTTCCTCAGGGTTCAGTTATCGGCCCCACTCCTCTTCAGCATCTACATACAACCTCTTGGCCATATTCTGTGCAGTCTCAATCTCAGCTACCATTGCTATGCCGATGACATCCAAATCTTTATCCACACAAAGTCATCCATCAATGCGTCTGGTCTTTGCATATCATCGTCACCGTCAACTGTGAAGGCCTGGCTCAATTCAAATTTTCTAACACTAAATGGAGACAAGACAGAAGTTTTGCTTGGCGGAACCCCGCACCAATTGTCCAAAGCTGAACCTATCCAATTGATGCTTGACGACCAGACAATTGAAGTTGCTAAGGCAGTCTGGAGTCGAGGTGTGACTCTTGATTCCTCACTCACCTTCGAGACATGCATCAACAAGGTGACGAAGGTAGCCTATTTTCATCTCAGAAATATATCCAGACTCCGCAATATCCTGTCACCTGCTGACGCTGAGAAGCTAATACACATCTTCATCTCCTCACGAATCGACTATTGCAATCCACTGCTCCCTGTACCCCTACCTGATTAATCGTCTCCAACGTGTGCAGAATGTGGCTGCTTGAGTCCTCACTCGCACACCCATCCATGATCACATATCCCTAGTACTGATGTCTCTCCACTGGTTACCTATTAAATACAGGCTTGAAGTCAAGATCCTCCTCACTTACAAGGCTCTCACTGGTGCAGCTCCGACATATATCCGTGACCTACTTCAGGCACTCTCCTCAACATGACTACTTCGATCCTCCAATACGGGCTTGCTGCATGTGCCCAGGTCGCACCTCCATTCGATGGGTGACAGAGCCTGCTCGCGCGCCTCTCCAAGACTCTGCAATGCCCTTCCACTGGAGATTCGTTCAGCTGAGTCCTTGAGCGTCTTCAAATCTCGTCTCAAGACTCACTTGTTCCGTAGAGATTTCAAGTCCTCCAGCTAGGATTATTGATGCGGCTCAGTGTTGTCGTGCCGGGATGTTGGCTCTCTTCTGATTTGCGCCTGCTTGGAAACATTTATTCCTTCCTCCGGCTAGGACTGTTCATGCCGCTCAGTGGTGCCGTGCCAGGATGTTGGCTCTCTTCCGATCCGCACCTGCTCGGGAACATATGTTCCTTCCTTGTTTGTTTAAAAAATTATTTATATTTTGCTGACTTTATGTCCTATAATTTATCGCTACTGTTTGACTATCAGTTGAACTGTTCTGATGTTGTTGTTGACGTGAAATTCCTAACAAATCGACATGCCTTATGTCGGCTCTGAATCCATTTTATAACGAAGTCCCTCTTTCTCTCCAACGTGGAGTATGGTGACGTTTCACGGGTTGTCGCGACCGTTCATTTGATTTCCTGCTGCCAGGATTTTCCAAAATGTGGACCCAACCAGGGAAGGTGGTGCAAGCAAAACGGGACCCTGTGCAGGCTGCCCGGGCCGAGGAGTACTCGTGGAGGGTGCGACAGCTGCTGGGAATATCTATGAAGGAGGTGAGGATGGAGAGAGGAGTGTGCTCATCAGGGCAAGGGTGAGGAGTTTCATTTGCAGGGCACCTAAAGCATCGGCATCTCAAGGCGCCTTATATCTCGTCGCAACCATTTTAGTCCCCTGTAGCAATCTAGCCTAGGGACAGCCAGTGGTAGCTGCCCCTATGCAGCACATTGCCCTGTGAATGGGTAGTGTTGTCCAATAGGGAGTGATGTAGCTTTGTGGCTTTTATCCCTCAAATATGTGCTTTGAGGGTAACTTTTTAAAAGGTGGGGATGCGGTAGATTTTTTCAGAACTTTTATGAAGCTGTGTGGGTAGCTATAGCACATTTAATTGATTTGATTTTATCAGTGGTGGTTTACAGCTGAGGCATTAGTGGTACCTTCAAAGTGAATATGTAGCGATGATGATGAAGTTGATGACAAGACTTGTAAGACGGCTCCTCATGGTCCCAGGGTGACTGGGTGCGTTTATTTATGGGTTGCTGTGCTTCGGTGCAAGTGAAATGCATATATTTCCCATTAACACAGTTTTACTGTAAAAAAAGAGAAAAGGCTTTTATCATCTCTGGCAATTATACACGTGTTGAGATCTTAAAACACCAAATAGACACCTTTCACAAAGTGTCGTGTCCTGTTTGCAAAAGCCACACATACTTGTGCACTGTGCCGAGCTGATTGCCTTTTGGCAACATCTGGCTGACACCGACAAGCAGGTTCTTAATAAAGCCATGTCCAGTGTAAGCCATTCGGTTTTAACGACAATGCATATGTTATCAAAGCTCTTTGTTTGCATATTTTGCAACAAGGATGTGTGGCTTTGGCAAACTGGACACTTTGTGAAAGGTGTCTATTCGGTGTTTAAGATCTTAATACCTGTATAATTGCCAGAAATGGTAAAAGCCTTTTCTATTTTTTACATATGTCTCATCTCATTATCTCATCTCATCTCATTATCTGAAACCGCTTAATCCTATATAGGGTCACGGTGAGCCGGAGCCTATCCCGGAAACACAGGGCGTAAGGCAGGAATACACCCGACGACGGGACGCCAGTCCATCGCCGGGCATTTTTTTTACATATGTGTACTGGCAAAAGTATCCATAGCTTAAACAGTTTTACTGATTGAATATTAAGCGAGGCTCGTGCCATAGTCACAAGAGAGTGTTTGGGGCCTCAGTGCCATTCACCCAATGTTACAGTGCCATTCTGTAACATTGGGTGAAATGCATCTGCCCTAAGGGAGTTCCAAATACACGCAACATCTCGCGACACATCGCTGACGGTGCAGGTGAAATAAAATTCCGAAAAAGAACGATTTGAACGTAAAATCTACACCCAGTTTTTTTTTTTAATCGATCGATGCACAACAGTGGACTGCATGACGCTTGAGCCAAAGTGTTTTGCGTGCAGACTGAGGGGGTCGCCGGTGTGACGGAACAAGCTGGAGGCGATCGTCCAAATGCCGTCTCCCGCTCCCCCTCGCCCTCCCTGCGAGATGGTGCCCACAGTGACGGTGCCTACGCCTCCTCCGTATGCACGGAGGAGCTGCTCCGCCCCCGCGGAGCCGTTCCTTCCCCAACACCCGTCCGCGAGGAGCTCACGGCACCACCGCCGAGTCCGGTGGACGCCGTTCTCACCGAGAGCTCACAGCAGCAGGGTTTACACGTGGTGATGAGCGGGTCACAGGCCGACGCGCAGAGGGGCTTGACGTTCGTCCAGAGGTTCAAGCACGACCTCGCAAACGACCTTGAGAAGGTGATCGTTCGGGAAAGGGAAGGTCTGACGAAGCAGAGCTCATCTACTCCTGCTGATGTCAAGGAGAAGGGCTCGCTCTCGCGAACGGCAGATGTGAACCTGCCCGAGGATTTTCACACGGAGAGAAGAAACTCGTTGGGAAGCCAGATTCGGGCCAAAAGCCGTAGCAACCTTTCTCTATCGGAAGCTCCTGGTGCCTTTGAATCAGGCAGTGACAAACAGTGGAGCTCACAGGCTACCGCGAGCAACCGATCCATCCTGGAGTCGCTCGGTAAAGAGGGCAGCAGAGATGTGCAGCGTTTTCCAACATCTCTGGAAGGGTTGACAACTGAGAGCCGATGCACGCCGCTGACAGCAAATCTGCTGGTGTCCCCTGCAAATTACAATAGAAATACAGACGGCCACCGGCTAGCATCTACAAATCGTCAAACCACACCCAGGTTTCCACTAAACGTAGCCGATGTGGTGAGCAGCACGAGTCTGACGGGACGCAGCTTCTGCGAGGATCGACAGGGCCAACACGACGCCACCAGGGTTCTCAACGGCAGCTCGAGCGACGCTCCCATGGCCGCCTTTCCCTCTCCAACCTCCAGGACAACATCGGGCCAGCTCACCAACACTGCATTCGAGGCGACTAAATCTTCTACTTCCTCACCTTCTTCACCATCGCAAAGGGAGCTAGATCCTTCGTGCCGCCTGCCTGGCGTCGCCGCGGGCCAAGCGAAGCAAGCATCTGCCCCGTGGGAGGACGATGCTCAGGATTACCGGAGCGGATTCAGCGAGCGTGGGACAGCAGCAAAGGTCGCCGAGCGAACGCTGGCTCTGGGCACCTCCTGGGCGAGTTGGGAGGCCCAATTGAGGCGTGGAAAGATACAGGAGATTTCTGGCTGCCCACCCCGAATCCTTGCTGGTAAATGTTGCCACAGATTAGAGAATTACTCTCAGGAGCTGTTTGTGCAGGATAACCTTGTCCGACATGGCTGTCCCGAAAGAGCTGCCCTTAAGAGCAATTCTCGTACATCAAGTCATAAATATGTACATTGAAGCTGACGCCTTTGATAAATTCATGCACCGAAACATTCAATATGTGATTTTTTTTCTTGCAATGATTGAACTATATTATTTGTGTATGTTTCCAGCTGTGGTGTATTGGTGGATGCACTCCTCTCCACACCCGTTGATCTAAGTTTGATTTTTACCATGGTAAATTTAGCCTTAAATGAGCATTGTGGAGGCAGGGTGGTGCAGCGGTAACATCTGCACCTCATAGAAAGAATCTCCTGCCCGAGGCAGTTCGATTCCTGCCCAGGGCACCTTTCTGTGTGGAGTTTGTGTGTTCTCTGCCTGTTTTGTTATTATTATTATTTTGCATGGGTTTCCACCGGGTTCTCTGGTTTCCTTCCACACAAAACACACCAAACAAACTCTCATTAATGAATTGGCCGGTAACATCATAATATATAGAGCACAGTGTCTTGCTGATGTTGGCACCGGCTGACTGCATGGCTGCCTTCTCTCCGCCTGTCGATAGTATCCTCGCACTTCTGTAATGATATAAGTGGCTCTGGATAAGGACGTCTACTAAATAATAATAATAATTTATAATAATGAGAAGGGGGCGGCACGGTGGCCCAGTGGGTAGCGCTAATGCCTCACAGCAAGGTCTCGGGTTCGAATCTCGGCTCGGGTGCATTTCTGTGTGGAGTTTACATGCTCTCCCCATGTCCGCGTGGGTTTTCACCAGGTGTTCCGGTTTCCTCCCACAGTCCAAAAATCATGCTGCTGCATAGGTTAATTGGCTTGCAGACTAAATTGCCCTCAGTGCCCGATGATGGACTGGCGCCCCATCGTGGGTATATCCCTGCCTTGCACCCTGTGTCTGCCGGAATAGGTTCCAGCTCACCGCGACCCTGTACAGGACTAAGCGGTTTCTGACAATGAGATGAGATGAGATTATTAGAAGGGATTTGTTGCCGACTGCACCATTTTCTCACCCACCGTTGAGGCCTTAATATGTGCTCTCGAGCAGCACTTGCCCTAACAGTCTGTATAGCTATACGGGAATATCTTTTTCAATGTAAAATGTCCAGGTGCTCACTAAGAGCACTTGGTCCAAGAGTCTGCGTTGTTTGACCGAGACCGTGTTCCTCTGTGTCCAGGCGTTGCTCTGCGCAGCTTCGACGAGGTGACGGTGGAGAGCGACCTGGAGTCTGTGCGCACAGAGCACGTACGCTCCCTCTTCAGCCAGGCCCTGCGTGAAGACGGTGGGCTGGGTTTCCGGGGATAGCCGTGTCGAGCGTTCCTCCTCTCTCCTTCGTGACGTCTTCACACCTCCCACACTGGAGGCATCGTCAGGCGTCTGAAGTGATGAGAGGAGGAACGATTGATACTGCTATTCAGAAAGACAGCTCTTTGGAGAAAGTCTCACACATCGACCTGTGAAAGCCTACGTCAATATACAAGCTTGAGATATATCCTGGAAATAAAACTATCTCATGGTACCGGGGAAGAGGTGGAGACTTGTTTTAATGATGTAGGAGACTTGTTGGTAAACGCATTATTTTACATGGTCCATTATTAATCTACTGACACAAACTCGGACGTGGAAAAGCTTCCAGGTTTCCTAGGACTACCACCTCAAACATCTTGGTGAAACCAGCAGCATTGGCAATGCATGCTGACTCTCCCTGGTGCCATGAGAGCGTGTCACTCATTCAGGCACAAAAACAACGACGAAACTATGACGTTTAACTTTGCACAGGCACAAGGCTCAGTCAAAACGTGGGCCGGATCAACATCTGTGCCATTAAGGTCCGTTTAATTTCAGGTGGCGAGCGTGAGGAAATCTCAACTAATGATGAGCTGTCCTCGGATGAGAGTGGGGGACCCTCCCTGCCAGACAAAAGTCTTCCGGAGAGGCGCAGGGGGGCATTTGGGATGAGACACTGTGACACGCCGGGACCGAGACGTCTGCTGAGCAGAGTGGTAGCTCAAGGCATCCTCGCCGAGAGGTAACAAGACAACCGGAGTTCATTCTTCTCTCATCTCATCTCATTGTCAGAAACCGCTTGGTCCTGTACAGGGTCGCGGTGAGCCAGAGCCTATCCCGGTAGACACAGGGCGCAAGGCAGAGATATACCCACGATGGGACGTCAGTCCGTCACCGGGCACTGCGGGCAATTTAGTCTGAAAACCAATTAACCTATACAACAGCATGTTTTTTGCACTGTGGGAGGAAACCAGAGTGCCTGGCGAAAACCCACGCGGACACGGGGAGAACATGCAAACTCCACACAGAAAGGTACCCGAGCCGAGATTCGAACCCGGGAACTTCTTGCTGTGAGGCGACAGCGCTACCCACTGGGCCACCGCGCCGCTCGCTCAATCGTCTACAAATCGTCTACGTAAAGAAATTTAATTGAGAAAGTCACGTGAGAAAAACAACGGAGATGCTCACACGCTATGGAGTCAACTCCCCCGTCACGCTATGATCACGAAGTCATCACTCGCATGTTTTGTAACTCCCTTCCCGTGGGCGTTCAGGTGCCATACTCCGGCTCACCAGTAGATGGCAGTAATTTGAACGAACTGCTCTTTCGGGATCGTCGCGTCGAGTGTACCTCCTCTCTGGCACGTTTCGCCTCCCACGGTGGAGGCATCACCGTGCTTCTAATCACCATCTGTTTCCATCTGTGTGTGGATATACATTCTCATTGATTAGCTGAAAACCATCGTAAAATGAAAAGAAGTCTCAATACAGGGCTCTCATAAATAATAATCGTACGTCTCAGTGTGGCTTCCCTGGATAAATAAGTCATTTATTATTATGATGGATGTCGATAGCTTGGGGTGGCTTTCATTGAGGTGTGTATAGTTCATGGCTGATGATGGTGTTGAATTGGTCCAAATGCTTTGGTTGTATTGTTAATTTTATGTTGTCATAATTCACATGGAATGGAGAAATACTTAATAGGCATTTGTTTAATTTAAATGTAATGGTCCGATAAAGTAAATATAATGCTCTTAACACGTGCGGTATTTGCATAACACCCCCAACCTATTAAAAAAACCAACTATGTTTTAACAACGCAGTTAATACAGAGTGTGGTTGTGTGGCCATACTTCACTGCACTAACGGTTGGTCAAGAGGGAGCCCAGATCCGGTTCAGATATATATATATAACCACACACCAATGATATCATCCATGGTTGGTAATCAAACTTTGACCGCCAGGTTCGAAGCATGGTGCACTAACATATTGCAATGCCGCTGAACCTTAGTAAGTTCACTGAACAATACAACATTTATTCTTAGGATATCTCTGCCCCAGAAATGGCACCTAAAGCATCGGTGTTGGTGACTGACACCTTGAGCCACCCAATCGTTTTTTGTTCAAACCCAACGGACTGCAGCGTTCAAGTGGCTTCATTGCCAGGGCAACGCCTAAGGAATATGGGAACACAAGCGGGTTTAGCGTTTCCGGCGAGGTCAAGAGACATCACGTCTCTTAGGGAAACCCGTGCTAAGGGATGCGCGAATTGACAAGCCAGGGATAAAGGGGTAGAGAATGAGCTAAAGACTTGAGGGAAGGCTGCGAGCGGGAGGTGAGAAGTTTTGACGGCTGGTGGCGGGGTGGGTAGGGGGCTGGGTGATGTCCGCGGAACGAGACCGCGGGGAAGAGGGAGGCCACTGGGCAGCAGTGAGGCTTTGCGTGCAGTACTCGTCAGGGCTTGGATCGCTGCCTCCGGCCAGGTGATCACAGACGTTTTGTGCCGTGTTGATCAGCGACTAATGAGAGCAACACCTCGCCAGGCATTGACTCGGAACTGTTAGGACAAAAAATGTCTATGTGTATAATGGAACAAGTGTTTGTATGTATGCATGTATGTCCGCATTGAGTGTATTGGGTTTAAATTCCTCATAAGCATAAAATTTGACTGCATAACACCAAAGCTTTTATAATTTATTTCACAGTTACATCCCACGTATTAATTACTATTATAAAACGTTAACAATATTTCAGCTTTGAATTCTCACTTTTGCACTCATGCCAACAAACCTTTTTAGCACTCGTAGGCCATGTGA
Organism: Mordacia mordax; assembly: GCA_036362905.1. Lineage (NCBI taxonomy): Eukaryota > Metazoa > Chordata > Hyperoartia > Petromyzontiformes > Petromyzontidae > Mordacia > Mordacia mordax. The sequence continues at coordinate 17,114,218 of JAZEWT010000002.1, read as the reverse complement.
CGACAGAAGAACGTGTTACATGCTTGGAACAAGTTCGCGAGTAGGGCCTGTACTCTGCGAGCCATTATAAAATGTAAGTCGTGTCATTGGGGCTGCCGTGTGGTTTCAGGGTGGGCCTGGCCGCTCGGAGAGAAGCAGCAGCGGTGGCAACGCGGGCAGAGCCGGCACGGATGACTCCAGCAAACCGGGAGGCACCAACTCGCAACCCCCCATGCCGCCCGCTTGCTCTACCAGCAGCTGCCCTCGGCACCACCCCTGGAACTGGGGTAACGGAGGCACACACTTCGGTAGCATGAACACAATATTCCCTCGTGTGTCGGTTGCGTGCTCCGGGCCAACACGGGACATTGGGCCAACGTTGGTCATAAACTTCCAAGCAAGCGCTATTGTTGGTCCAATGTTGCACAATCACTGGCTTTGCTGCATGGTTGCTATTGTTGCCAGTTTAAACAATCTGTGTTAAGTTTGATGCAGGTTGGCTGTTTGCTCCCCAATTGTGGGGGTATTAAAACAGAATATTATAGCTGGACATGCTTCCCAACGCCAACCTCCTTTTGTCTGAGGGTCTTGGGATTGTTATGCATCTGGAACCTCCTTCCAGACCATAGGGATACCCTCGTAGAAATGCTAGACTCCAAGTGACATAGCTCTGCGGTTCATTGGATCTCGCCAACCACTCCACCATGATAGGCTATGATCCATGGGGGGGAAGGAGGATTGTAATTCATGGGTTACCAGATGGTTTGCACAAAATTATCCCAGCATACATAACGGGCAGGGCGGCGCTGTGGCCCATTGGTTAGCGCTGTCGCCTCACAGCAAGAAGGTCCCGGGTTCGAATCTTTCGGCTCGGGTGCCTTTCTGTGTGGAGTTTGCATGCTCTCCCCGTGTCCGCGTGGGTTTTCGCCGGGCACTCCGGTTTCCTCCCACAGTCCAAAAATCATGCTGCTGCATAGGTTAATTGGCTTGCAGACTAAATTGCCCTCAGTGCCCGATGATGGACTGGCGCCCCATCGTGGGTATATCCCTGCCTTGCACCCGGTGTCTGCCGGGATAGGCTCTGGCTTCACCGTGACCCTGTATAGGACTAAGCGGTTTCAGACAATGAGATGAGATGAGACATAACGGGCATACGCTCTACTTAGCGATGGTGTTCGCATTATAATAATAATAATTGCATTTATAGAGCGCTTTTCACCTGAGGGTCACAGAGCGCAGCACAGAGCTGCGGAGAGAATGGCACGCCAACTCATCTCATCTCATTATCTGAAACCGCTTAATCCTATATAGGGTCACGGTGAGCCGGAGCCTATCCCGGAAACACAGTCCATCGCCGGGCATTGCGGGACAATTTTAGTCTGCGAGTCAATCAACCTATCCAGGAGCATGCTTTTGGACTGTGGGAGGAAACCGGAGTACCCGGCGAAAACCCACGCGGACACGGGGAGAGCATGCAAACTCCACACAGAAAGGCACCCGAGCCGAGAGATTCGAACCCGGGACCTTCTTGCTGTGAGGCGTCAGCGCTAACCACTGGGCCACCGCGCCGCCCGGCACGCCAACAATAATATGAATATGATGATGATATTGATTGTGGCAATTGTAATGATGGTCACTGTCATAATGAGGATGATGACAGTGATAATGGTGTTAGAGTGGTCATGTGGGTGATGTACGTCAAGCAGGATACATCTCCTGGCCGGGAGCGAGATGCGGAGCGGCTGGGGAGGAGCCCCAGGGAGACGGCGCTCGAGCGCATGCTGGCGGAGAGGCTCCTCATCTCTATGCAGAGCAAGGAGTGGGTGCTACACTTGGAGGCTGAGCTTGATTCCAAAGGCAAAGAGCTGAGGGCCCAGAGAGAGGAGCAAACCATCCAGGAAGCTGAGATGAGGGCAAAGGAAGAGAAGCTCAGGGCACAGAGGGAAGAGCACAGCCGAATCGAGGTGGACTTGGCGCGGGCCGCGGACGAGCAGCGCAGGATGAGAGCGGAGCTCGGCACACTGAGAGACGAGAACAAGAGGATGGTTGCGGAGCTGCAATCCAAGGCGGCGGAGCTACAAGACAAGGAGACAGAGCTGAGGGACAAGACGACGGAGCTGCAGGTGAAGGTGGAGGAGCTTGCGCGTACGCAGCTGCAGCAAGGCAGGGAGGGCACCGAGGCCCACAGGTGGGCCGAAGCGGAAGTAAAGAGAGTCTCGGAGTTGGCGAGGGACAAGGACGCGGCGGTTGCCCGCCTTCGGTCCGAGATGTCGATGCTGCGCGGTCAACAGGAGAGGGAGCTGGAGGAGAGGGAGCGGGAGATGGCCAGGGTGCGAGCGGCGCACGCGAGGGAGACGGAGCGGCTGAGGGAGGACGAGGTGAGGCGGCTCGCCGCCACCGTGGAGACCCTGGCCCTCGAAAAGGTAATGGCGCTTTGTTTTGCACGAGATCGGTGCTGTTTGGTTCAGTAAAAGTGCGATTTTCACTGATTAAATGTATTTGTTTATTATCATGTCATATCATTGTCAAAAACCGCCGAGTCCTCTACAGTCTCACGGTGAGCCGGAGCCTATCCCAGTAGACACAGGGCGCAAGGAGGGGATATACCCACGATGGGACGCCAGTCCATCACCGGGTACTGAGGGCAAGTTAGTCTGCAAGCCAATTAACCTATGCAGCAGCATGTTTTTTGGACTCTGGGAGGAAACCAGAGTGCCCAGCGAAAACCCACACAGACACACGCAAACTCCACACAGAAAGTCACCCGAGCCGAGACTCGAACCCGGGACCTTCTTGCTGTGAGGCGACAGCGCTACCCACTGGGCCATCGTGCCGCCCTGTTTATTATCAGTACCCGTTTAATCCTGTATGGGGTTATGACGGGGCAGAGCCTATTTCTGCAGACACAGGGCATAAGGCAGGACTATGCCCAGGATTGGGCACCAGTCCATTGCAGCAGGGCACTGGGAACATTTTATTCAGCAGGCTAATTAACCTAGGCAAGAGCATGTCCTCGGACTGCAGGCGAAAAACGTAATATGACATCATAACAATAACATTTAAGATGACATTTTGTGGGGGAGTAAGGTGTCGTGCAAAAGATAAATGTTACGTAACCTTGGAAAACGTATGTCGTCTGCAGTTAAAATTTTAAAGTGTTCTTTATTTGTTCTGTTTCAGGAAATGGCTTTGAAAAAGCAAAGAGATGAACTCGTGCGGTTGAAAACCGAGGAGCAGGAGCAGGTGGTTCTCTCTCATGCAGTTACGATCCGTTAATAAATGGCGCTACAATTTCTTTTATGTGGAAGCGGCTTATGTAAAAGCGTACAATCACACAGCGCTGCGATTCTATTGCATATGGCTGAATGACATCCAAGTGCATGGGATATACTGTATGTCAGGTTTCCCTTTTATTGTCTCTTCTCTCCATCAGTAAATAACTGCACAATTAAGTTGTAAAAGCCTTGTTATGTTTTCACGAGCATACGGCTGCTTTACAGAATCACATTGGCGCTTTACCATTAAACATTCATTGGCTCCAACTCCGGAGCCTTTTATTTACTATGGTTTTTTTTGTCCCACGTGGAGGTAGTTATCTATTTTGTCATTGTTTATACCGTACTTATAGTGTGGATACGTTTTAAAATTACATTCTTTTGGCCTTTCAGATTTGTATTTTTAGGCCCAATTTCGGATTTTATTTTGCATTTTTTGGATTCACATTCAATATATTTTATCGCTGCTCAAGGGCGTATGCACGACATTGCATAACGATGATCCTTTTAATATAAGTCTCTGCAACTGTCAAATGCTCCAACATCCAAACTACAGCAACCGATCACAGGTCTAAAAGTGGCAGGAGAAGCACCCATAGCCGCCCTGGCTGGCTGCAATCTTCCCTCTAGTTGTTGTGCTGACCGCTGGGTTTTGGACTTGTGAGCCGCTGCTTCTGTGCTCGCTGCCTATCAGTAATATGATGGTCGTTACCTCTGGCCAGGGCTGAAAGTTCTCTAAATGTTTTACCGGTAAGGTAATATCATAATCCCCCTTCCTACCTGTACTGTACTGAATGCTTTGGCCACTTTCTTAACAATATGCCATACTGGACTTTACCCGCGTACCTTCACTTCTGCCTCTGGCCCGATGCCTGCAGCTGTCGGAGCAGCTGAAGGATGAGAGAAACAAAGCGCTAACGGATCTCAGCAATTGCCAAGCAGGAGAGCTCGCACGTTGCATGCAAACCCTGCAGGTGCCAGACGCATCGCTGCATGCTTAGACGCGAATCGCTGAGAGGCTGCATGCTTAGCTGGCGCGGTTGCCCGCACCTGCTACGTGGTATGAGCGATAGCTGTATCACGATGCCTCGCTTTACTGATCCCCAGGTCGCACTCTCGGCCTGTGAGTTACTCGTGTGGAATGTGCCCAATCCCGTCATCCCTCGGAGGCTGAGGAGAGCTTGAGCTGGCGTGCCGTTAAGATTTGCTGAAAAAACTTCACAGCCACACAGTAGTGGATTTACAAACTCGTTGTATTGTACATGCTCGATTGAGATCGTAAACACCACAAGGTATTGCATGATTACATTGAATCGCAATCCCAACGACTGACAATCCATCAATCTGCCTATGGGAGGCGGCGGTGCACAAGGGGGATAGAGGTGAACCCATCTGTTTAAAAGTAGACGGATGCCCATTGAGACTAAATACCTCATGTGTAAAGTTCGCATTAGAATCACAACACTAAGAATATGAATGCTTAATTTATAACCCGTTTGACCATCAACCACTCGATGCAAGCCTCCACAAAGCCTTGCCATCTCTCACGATCTCATGATGCAACAATCCACATCACCGCCACTTACACGTGAGCGGATTTCATTGCTCCGTCTCCACGCTACACCATTCGCTGTGAGTTAGGGGCATGGGGGCACCAGGAATCGACATTGGCCATGACCACGAATCAAATTTGGGCCATTGAGTTCATAGTGCGGCGGTGCAGGCGATGGCTGCACCAGACGTGTCGGCGGGGTCTATTTTTCCCGATGGTGTTTCAAGTAATATGATCGTGCGCCGCTGATGTTTTTTCAGGCCAGGGAGGAGGAAGTGTGCCGTCTGCAGGCTGCCCTCAGAGAACAGGAGACTGCTGCCCTCAAACTAAGCGCACAGCTCAGAGATGAAGCCACAGAGATGGTGAGCGCTGGAATGATTAACACGTTTCCAAAAGTTAGGCAAGATCGCGGTCAGAATATTTCAGCATCACCCTAATGATGCACTACGTACAGGGTGTCACTTTCAAAGTACTAACTATGGTTTATTTTGAAAACTTGCCTTATTTGTGGAACAAGTTAGTGGTTTGACACGTACATGACAACAAATACACACTTACCATCCCAGTATGGATTACAAGTATTAAAGGATTGTAGGTAGAGCACACTACCTTTTGATACAATCATTTTCAAATCTCTTTTTCGAGGAATCCCAAGTAATATGTTTTACAAACACATTCCTGGTGTTAGAGAATGGTTAGAACAGATTATTGGGGCACTGGACAATGTGAGACTATGGGATATAGGACTGAAGAATAGCAGAACTAGAGAATTTTGCCCCTAGAGAATTGTGGAACTCCAGAAATGTATGACTGGAGAAGTCTAAGTTTACAAAAGTGTACGATTATAAACCCCTGGGACTAGATTACTGTAGAATTAGATGATTGTGGAACTAGAGGATTGCGGGACCGAGAACAGGAAATTGTGAAACTATGGGGCTGTTGGACCAGAAAATTACGGGACAAGAAAAGAGTGGGGCTACGTTTCCATTTGGCGGAGAGAATCCTGCTCGTGATTGACCGCCGAGTAAATGCTCACGCGTGGGCACCATGGTGGCGTGCAGGTGCAGCGAGCAGTTAGCACGGAGCGTGTCACTTGGGAGATAGAAGGACAGCGGGAGCGAGCCACCCGGCAGGAGGAGGGGGCGATGGCCGTGCGAGCGCTCGCGTTGCATCTCGAGTCCGAGCGACAGACGACGCGTGGGCTACGGGAGACGACGTCGCAGCTGACGCAGGTCAGGCATCCACCGGGTTTCCTCCTTTGGGCCCTGGGATGCGGTACAGCTGCAACTCTTGCTACATCCTTGGCTGACTGTGACATCGAGTGACGTGGTTGCATTTTTGTGGGTTTTAAAAATTTCAGATTGTATTGTGGGCGGCACAGTGGCCTAGTGGGTAGCGCTGTCGCCTCATAGCAAGAAGGTACTGGGTTCGAATTTCGGCTCGGGTGCCTTTCTGTGTGGAGTTTGCATGTTCTCCCCGTGTCCGCGTGGGTTTTTGCCGGGCACTCCGGTTTCGTCTCACAGTCCAAAAACATGCTGCTGCATAGGTTAATTGGCTTGCAGACTAAATTGCCCTCAATGCCCAGTGATGGACTGGCGTCCTGTCATAGGTGTATCACTGCCTTGCAGCATGTGTCTGCTGGGATAGGCTTCGATTCACCGCGACCCTGTACAAGATTAAGCAGTTTCTGACAATGAGATGAGATGACATTTTAATCTGAAAATGTTTTTTTTTATAAAGGTTTGATTGAAAAAAACTCATTATTTTGAATTCCCAAGCACGAGCCAGTATTCAGGTCGAATTTTTCCTCTTCTAAAAAACGCTCATCGAAAGGGCTGAATAAATCACATGAATCAAATTGGACTCTGAAATAAACAATATCTATTCACGGTAAATTACCACTGATGCAATACTTTAAGTGCTAGAAAAATAACAAACAATATTTGTGCACTTCCACTCAACTAATGAACGTTCGCCAAAACAATATTTCATAGAAAGGATCGGTACAGTTTGGAAAAGCCAAAATATTTCCACTTCGTTTCTTTCAAGTCATGGTCCAAGCGGTGTGTTTCCTCGCAGGAGGTCGAGGAGCTGCGGGTGCAGGCGCGACAGCTGCAGGCCGAGCGGCTGTCAGCTGTGCGTGCCCTTGAGCAGGCTTTCCAGCACGAGCATCAGGAGGCCCTGCAGGCCTTGCGCGAGAACCTGCAGGCCGTGAGAGCTCCTGCACGCACGCACGCGCTCGCTCACTTGTTTTGTGGCCCTCGGGTGAAAGGCGCTATATAAATGCAATTATAATTATTTTTACTTGTCCACTCGCTCACTCGTATGCTCACTCACCAGTGGTGATCTTCAAACGGTGGACGGGACGAGTACACCTCACTGCACTTACAATTGGCTTGTTCGTCGTTTATTCCACGATGACTGGGAAGGGGGACGTTTCACATTTGTTAGCTCAGCGAGTCCAGCATTTTAGCTGAAGCCTCTGTGGAAGTTCGGACAGAACATGCTGGAAGGTTACTTGATGTGCCGTTGGATGTGATGCTGTTATAATGTTTCTTCTCTGCATATGCCAATTGCCTGGATAGAGCCCTGTGTCAACACGCTGCTTGGTGAAGGTCTATGTGTGTTGTTTGACCATACTTTATAGTGCTGGTCAGTGTAGGTTCGTGAAGGAAAGAGCGGCAGAGGCCAATGTTGATGTTAGCCATAACCAAGCATTGAACTCATGTCAGCGGGTTCATTGTACACCACACTGCGCTGCTTCAAACTTAATCTTCAACCTTACATACAATATAAACGTATTCCATTTATTTACCCAAGGAAGTCTCGCCGAGTCTCTGGACGTCAGTGATGAGTGACATCTGAAAAAGGTGTGGGCCTCCACTAGGTCCACTTAACGTTAAATGAGCATCTGTGGTGTCATATGTAAACATCTGCAACGGGGAGGAAAAGGTGGGCCATTGTAGGATGGTCGATGCTATAATAACCCTTCAACAGTTGTTCACTATGAGCGCTTGTGTCAACGATCCGTGTAAGGTTACACGGGCGCTCTGTATCATTGTGTATTCATGTAAAGGAGAAGGAGCGTGAAATGGAGAAGCACAAAGCCAAGCTGACGGCGCTGGAGGAAGATCTGCTCTCTGCACAGGCAGCGACGAAGGGACTGCAGAAGGAGCTGCAGGCGGAGAAGCAGTGGCTGCTGAGGGACCTCCAGGAGATGAGTGCAAAGCTGCAATGGGCGCAGGACGAGCTGCAGGCCGCAGAGCAGATCAGGCGACAGGCGGAGAGGGAGTGGGATGGAGAGAAGCTCCAGCTGGAGAAGATGCTCCACGCGAAAGAGTTGGAACTGCACCGGGCGGAGAAGGAGCTGCGAGCACTGAGCGTTGAGGCAAAGGCGAAGGAGGAGGAGAGAGACGGGGAGCAGCGGAGGCTTATGGCTGAGCTGCAAGACGAGCAAGTGAAACACCAGCGGCTGGAGAAGAGGCTCAACGACAAGGTGCTCAGCATGCAGAGGATGGAAGAGGAACTCAATCAGAGGGGCAAAGAGTGTCAGAAAATGATGGAGGACCTACAGGTAGCCGGTCTGGAGATACAGAGGATGCAGAAGGAGCTGCGCGAGAGAGACACGGAGAGGCAGAGGCTCGAGATGGAGCTTCACCAAAAGGAGATCGCCCAGCTGAGGCAACAGAAAGAGCTTCACCAGAGGGACATTGAAAAGCAAACGTGGGAGGAAAGCCTGCACTCGGCCCACCAGGAGGTGCAGAGGATGAGACAGGAGCTCAAGAACGGAGACAGCGAGAGGCTGCGTCTGCAGATGGAGCTTCGTGAGAAAGAGACAGAGATCCAGAGGCTGGGAGACGAGATGCATGCACTGAGCTCCGAGTTCGTGGAGAGGCAGAGGGAGATGAGCGAACAGGCTGAGCGACAGGAGCAGAGTCTGGCGGCTGAGCTCACCACTGAGAGTGAAAAGATTCAAGAGCTGATTGACAACACGGGCAGCAGAAGCATTCCAAGGAGCCCACCAAAATCCCCACACAGGTAGAGCTACCAGGCTGGCAAGGGTATAAGATATTTGGTCATTACATCAATGACAATGTCCCTTTGTAATGTTGAAATTGATATAACCGACATTTTAGCAATGCTTAGTCTCTGCTTCTTCAACTGAAAAGGAATGGCAAAAACTACTCAAGCTTTCTCCTGAAGGCCTCTCGTAATGGCGAGCAGACCTCGACACCACCGTGCCACCAGAACTTACATGTTCTGGTGACACGGTGGTGTAGTGAGCCACGCTGCTGCCTCACAGCAAGAAAAACCTGGGTTTGATTCTCGGCTCAGGTGGTATTTACATGGTGTTTGCACGTTTTCCCCGTATCCGCGTGGGTTTTCGCTGGGAACACCGTTTTCCTCCTACAGTCCAAAGACACGTTGCTGCCTAGGTTAATTGGCCTACTGATTAAATTGTCCCGAGTTCCCTGTGATGGACTGGCATCCTATACTAGGTATAGCCCTCTCGTGCAACCTTTGGCTTCCGGGATAGGCTCTGGCTCCCCAATTATTGAGCATACACCTTGCCACATGAATAGAACACAGTATTCACCATGCACGCATGAGCATGGGCGTGTGTTTGTGGCAGTGTCGAAAGCGGCATTGTTGTGGCTAGCGTGCTGGGCTATGAATCGAGCGACCTGAGTTTGATTCCCACCCACGGCCAACATCCAGTGAGGATTTCCAGAACTAGTCCTGGGCTCACCCAGGTCGAATCAACCTCAAATGTGTATAATGTGTTGTGTGTAAGCCAAATGAGTATAGAATGTAATGCGTAAGCCAAATGAGTGTAGGGTGTAGTGTGTAAGCATTGCCACTACAGAGACAAAGTTCAACCAGATATGGTCCTGGCCACCCACCCCCTCTAAGTTGCATGCCGTGCTGGTCTTTACGGGTGCTAACATCACTTGACCGTACAATCCGTTATGGCTGTATGGGGCGGGGGGGGAATCTCTGTATTTGTTGTTGTGTGCGTCTGTTCGTGGCAGCGTGGTACGGCTGCCCATGGGGCTGGCGCTGCAGGGCCTGCGTGCAGTGGGGGACGATCTAAGGCAGCACCTGCTGCACCTGCAGCAGCAGCTGGGCGATCGCACGCGGCAGACGCAGCAACTGCAAGTCACAAAGGTGAGATGGCCTCACCGGGCCACGTCACCGCATTCCTCACTCCGCCGCTACTCGCCGGCCCAAGCGCGTGAGCTCATGCGTGAAGGGGAGGGAGGGGATCTTGCATTCGCGGTGCGGTATTAACTATTGCAACTTTCCTTTGGGACGACATGGTGATGCAACGAGATGCAAAAATTCCCCAGTTCGATTCCCGGTTCGGGTGCCTCTCTGTGTGGAGATTTCATGTTTTCTCCGTGTCCATGTTGGTTTTCACCGGGGTCCACAGTCCAGACATGCTTCCGAGGTTAATTTTCCTGCTGACGAAATTGCCCCCGGTGCCCGAAGATGTTATAACTTACTTACCCCTGCCTGCTGGACAACAGTTGAAAACAGTTACATTGCTCAACTGTTCCTTCCAGCTTTAACAATAACTGACTGTACATGCGTAAGTAAAATTTGATCTTTTTTTTATATTATTGGTAATGAGTCATCTCTGCAGTTTGTCAGCCTCGGAGGACAAAATTCTGAGGTTCATTCTGTTTTGTCTGGAGTTCCTAAGGGTCCAGTTCAACTCCTTTTCAGCATCTTCCAACAACCTCTTGGCCATATTCTGCGCAGCCACAATCTCAGCTACCATTGCTATACCGATGACATCCAAATCTATATCCACGCAAAGTCATCCATCAATGCGTCTGGTCTTTGCATGTCATCCTCACTGTCAACTGCTAAAGCCTGACTTAATTCAAATTTTCTAAAACTAAATGGAGACAAGGCAGAAATTTTGCTTGTTGGAACCCCGCACCAATTGTCCAAGGCTGATCCTATCCAATTGATGCTTGACGACCAGACAGTTGAAGTTGCTAAGGCAGTCTGGAGTCGAGATCTGACACTTGATTTCTCACTCACCTTCGAGACACACATCAACAAGGCGACGAAGGTAGCCTATTTTCATCTCAGAAATATAGCCAGACTGTGCAACATCCTGACACCTGCTGACGCTGAGAAACTAATACACATCTTCATCTCCTCACGAATCTCAT
>JAZEWT010000002.1:17047870-17090323 GCA_036362905.1 Mordacia mordax | reverse complement strand
CCTCAACCCTCACCGCGCCCCCTCGAACCCGCCCCTCCCCCGCCGCGTGTGAGGCGAACACGCGACTAACATAATATATGTGAGCCAGCCGCGGAACGCGTCACATAGGCTGGTACAGCCAATCAGAGCACGCCTTTTAGCCGGTTGCAACAGCCGCCGGCCAATAGAAAGTGACAGCGCGTAAGAGGCGTGGTGTTTGGAGGCGTGGCATTGCATGCCCCACCTCCCCTCGCTCTTAATTCATTCATAAAGCACGTGTCCCACCTGGGTGCACGCCCTACAAACTGTTATGACGGTTCATTTTGTTCCTTTAATGCGGTGGGAATGTTGAGATTACACGGTCGTGGCTTCTCTAATGAACGTGACGCGAGGGGTGATAAGTTTCACGGCTGTTAAACCGTTAATTTTCTTGATAAATAGTCTTCTTGTTTAGCGTGGCTGTCGGAAGTCTCCGGATTGGAGATGAGATTCGGGCTTTGGAACGTTGTATTTACATCACTTTAGTGCGTGCGCACCGTCTTTCGCACAAATCTCACCGTCGGAGTGCGACCGACGTCTCCCCCCGCAGTGCAGGTTAGTTAGCCGGTTCTGCTTGCTATTTTAATGGACTTTACAACGCCTGTTTGTCAAACTGCTGTTGCGTTTGGGGGGGGGATTGTTCGATCGTACTGCATATTCGGACGGATTTGGTGAAGGGAGCGCCAGACCGATTTCAGATGTCACTCTTAACGGGTCTTAGCCCTGGAGGGTAATCCTAATTGGGATGAACAGGTCCACTGCAGTAAATTGTCTGCCTGCTGTGAATTTAATTGCTGCCAGAGTTATGTTTCATACAAGCAATTGAGGCGTGGAAACCTCGACCTGGTTATACTGGTTTGAGGCCTATCATCAGGGTGTGGCCCGTTAAATGCACATACATGATGGCCTTGCGGTGTTAATGGCAAGATTATCCGTCGGCGCAGTGTCAAGTGAATTTTGCACTATGATGGTATGCCCTCCAGGCGAGTACAGCATTTGATTAATTAATTGCAATTCAAATTTAAGCCCTAATCTGCGGGTTTATTCTGTTGTAAACATGGAATGACAGGGCCACATATGCCGTGGAAGAGATGCATTTTTTTAAAGAAACAGACGGAAAGCTCTCGAAGACCGTGGCAAGGGCGTGGTTTTCATTATTCAGTGATCGGGCAGTTTTATGCTGGGACCTGTTTTGCCCATGTGCCTTCTTAGTGAATATTTTATTATCACACAAACCTCTCGCCCTTGTTTTTATTTAAAATATAATCTTGAAGTGTAGTGCGTTGCAATCGGCTGTGACTTATGTTTTTAATACCTGCAAGTCACAAATTATCCTTAGTGTATATTGTTTATTTATGAGGTTACTCGCAAATGTATCTACGGTGGAATGTGTAGTACGAGCATTATTACCTTATGGCCACGTCCTGAAAAGGCTTTACATATGATCGAAAGTTACACTTAAATGATTTAATACGTTATTATAACGACATTGTGACGATTTAGATTTTTTGTTACACCAACGCTGTTTAATTTATATTCTTTAAGCATCTTTGTGAAGCAAAATTTTACAATCACAAGTCCTATAGTCCATCTAAGTGGACATTCGATAACAGTAGTGTAAGAGTTGAGGGCATTGTTTTCTTACCTTGATCCATTGCAAACCGAGCAAACGGCTGTGGTTACTGCTGTACAGTAATTCAGTGTAACGTTTGGTCAATTTACTTTGTCCACCAAAACCATGACTCACATAAATACCCAAGTATGACGATTCGACCTAGACTACATTTAAAAAAATATTTTTTGTTAACGTAGCAGTTAAATTATTAAATTGTGTGTATAAGAAGCTGGTGAGAGTACAGTGGCGTGTTACCCTTGGGTACCCTTACAGTTTTAAAAGTCATGGTTTGAAATACCCATGTATTTCAAATGTAGCGTGATACACATCATTTTAAGCTTGAGCTTTAGACGTTTTGTGTGTTCCACCTAGATTAACATTTGCCATGTAGTAAATTATCAACAATGGTTGCTTAATTAAGATTTGTAGTACTGTGTTGTCTTCCCAAGTTAGTATTGAGCGGGTGACCGTGACGCCAGGGAACACATTAACCTACTTGTCTACAGGGTCATGAATGTCTGCAGACGGAATATGAACTCTGAATGAGAGACTTATCAGGGGCGCCGTTGTGTACTGCCATGCAACCGCTTTACATTTTGTATACATTTATAAACGATGAGTTGGCATGTGGTTAGAGTGTGTGGGGTTGGGAGGCGTGTGGTCTGCGTGGGCATGTGTGGGGTGTGTCTGGGGGGGTGTGTGGCAGTCGCTGTGTCGCACGAGTTGGAGACCTCATGTAATGTGAGCTGACGAGAGAGCGCACAGCGGACGACACATGTTAGCCAGCGGCTCTGGATTGGAACACTTAAATACAAACAACTTTGGGAATGCATTGCATTATGTTGAACTATGGGAATAGTAATTGTGAAAACTTAACGTTTTTGCTTTTTAAAAAAATCTGCGACTCATCTTATTTGTGTATGCTGGCTTGCTTTTTGCTCAACGCATTACTAGAGCAACAGTTGGGGCACGTCTGTGAACAAAAACCTGTTTTGTGTGCAAAGTGCATAAATGCCCGTTTAATGGTGTCTTTGAAAACAGCGCTGTGTACACATGGTTAGCTCATATCTTCTGTGCAAAAGTTAGTGAAACTAATGCAAACTTGTTGAGTGTTTTCATACGTAACCATACATGTCATGCTTTTCACCCTTTCAACACTATCCCAGCTTATAAAAGCAGCTCTTTAGAGCAGTTCTCAAAGTATGACATTGCAGGATATGCTGTCTTAAACAAATATCGTGATTATAAGTTAATTGTTGGTTGTTGTATATGTTTTGTGCTGACTAGCTGTATGCTCTCGGCTCTCTTGCACTATCTTTTTATGACCTGGTCTGTATTGTATCTTTAGTAGTACCATTCTGGCAACATCACATTGTTTGCCTTCTGGTGCTGTCAGTGTGGATAATGATTTTAAAATCACTAGCGTAACATGCGTACAAGTTGAATACTTTGAAATGTTAACTTTTCCAGTTATCAATTTTCATATGCTCATCGTTGGGTCCTTTTACTGAGCTGGAAGTCAAACCGATTGCGCGGTCTGTGTGAACGTGTTCAGAATCTTGTGGCACATTGTTGACACCGAATAATGCACATCGTGTGCCAGTTTTGTTGATTTGTTTTAGTACACTGCGTAAGGACGAAGAGATGTTTTCATCATTTGGTGATTGTGTATATAAGCATGCCCAGCAATGCGACAGCCGTTAATTTAAATACAGAACAGCATCTCTCACATGTTGACTACTTATCAAAAGAGAATACATTAATTCCAAAGTCAAATTGTGTGAGTTTCTGTACTCAGAGAGCTTGAGCCCTGACATTGAGCGCTATGGCCAGTACGTATTTAAACACCATCTGTTGTAGAGTTGAATGTTGCCTTTACACCTTATTTTGAAACATTTGGCCATGTGGCACATTTTTGACCCATTCCAGTAACATTGGTCACAAGATGTTTCCTTTTGCTTGCCACAAAAACGCTGGATCGATTTGATCTCTTCTAGGATAATTATTAAAAACGTCGATCAGGCGTCGAATGATTGGAGATGTGAAATGTTTTTTCCAGCGTTACACTTAAATATGTACCACATTTTAAGGTTCAAAACACGTATGTAACTATTAAAAGGCTGCATATTTTTGATCTGTGTTTAAAATGTATATCTAGATTGTACATATGCCTATATCTTTAAGAAAAAAAGTCCACAGCACAGTCTTAAGGCAATTTGTGTTCAGCCTTAATATCAAAGTATGAAAGAGGAACTTAAAATGCAACTTGGAATGCATTACAAAAACTCCGTTTGTTTATGGCACTGTCGCGCTCCCTCCCACAGCGTGTGCATTTTGAATGTAGGTCTAAACTTGGATTTGATGACCTCCCATTTTTCTCAACAACATTGAGTACCTCCGGTTGGAAGCGAGCCAGCGGTTTCACCCAGATTTCTCCTCCAATCGCAAAGTTTCGATATCCAATCAAAGAGGCCGCTCCGCCAATGGTTGGTCACCAACGTGACTTGAGTTCCCCGCCGTGGTGGTCTGCTGTGGGGGTGTCGGTGCTGTGCCAACACTGCCGAGCTGTTGGTGTTTGAATGCCACACTGGGTTGGTCAGAGCCACTACTTGTTGCTGCAATGCACTGCAGCCATTAGAGGTTGTGGTGGTTTGTTATGGGGTCACTGCAATCATCGATTTTTATACGAGGTTTCGGTTAAACACTGACGTTATACTGTGGTGAAAACATTCTTTGTGGCGGTTGTACCGGGTGTTAATATCAAACACGTGTATATGAGCGAGAGTGCTTTTCTACAAATGCCGCTGCAAGGTTGCGTCCGCTATGGTAAGCACGGTGAGCGTTAATATATTATTTGAGTACTCAGTTATTGCATGTTCTGTGGGTTTTTATTCTACTGATAAAAGTAGTCTGGATGAATGTATGCGGTATACCATACCACCGATGCGTAAGCTTATCGAAGTGTCGGGTATATAAACTTGGCTTGGGCATCATTACCAGTGAAAGCCCTTGCTCACAGTTGAGTTTAATTGTTCAGTGCTGTGTGGATTAATGCACTTGAAAACCCAACTGCTATGACTTAAAATGACCTCAATTAGTTGTTACAATTGCACAGCTTTACACGTGAATGTCACTGTTTTTATGATAACGATTTACAGACAGTACAGTACAAGCATAGCCAGGGTTAGTTTGAGCAGTAGAAGAGAAAAAGAACGCAAAGCGTGCCAAGAAGCATTACGCAATCCACTTATGTTTCAAATAATACGAATTGATTTTTATGCCATTGTAATGTGTTTACGAAATGGTTCGGTGTTTGTACATTGCATTTGGATTCAGCCTGTGTTTTGTGCGGGTATTTGCAAACGTAACATTTTTAGATTTTCTACGCAAATTAAATTGTGCGTTGTATAACAGACTTTGGCTGCTAGGTACATCATCTGTAGTTTAATATTACACTGGTATCACACAAAGGTGAGAGAATAGTCTACGCAACACAATTGTCATTCATGCACTTTGATATGAAGCCAAATCGGTATCCTATGCAGGCTGTACTGTTGATTCTGATTGACTCATCATTGTCCTCTTTGGAATGTTGTTTATTTTAATCCGTGGGAGCACTAATGCCGAGAGCCATCTTTTCACATAACTCTCTGGTAACGACGAACATTAGTGTGTAATCACCACCAGGGAGTGTTTATGTTGAGGCTTGGGTGGTCTTTGTGGGGTTGGCGTGCCTCGATAAGCTGTACAATTTAGCGTCCCTATTTAATGAAACTTGGACTCAGGTCCTGGCTGATAGTAGCTTTCATGTTGCTTACTCAATATTGCTACCCTCTAAAACATGTGATGCACGTACAAAGTTTGGACGATTTCAGAATATACATGTAATTGCCACAACCAAGGTTTATAGCTTGATTATTGCCAACCACACTTCTGAGTCCTTTTGCAATATCCCAAAGCTGTTGCAAAGTCTATAGTCAACCTCCAAGGTCTAGCTAGTATTTTTGTTGAGCCATTGGCTTTCCAATCTCACGGCACATCTTACACGCCCCATGTATTACAGCGTATTCTCTCTAAATTAATGTAAATGTTTGCAGCACTTTCATATGCTAATTTGGTTTACCTGCTCGGGTGCCTCTGTGTGCGGAGTTTGCGTGTCCTCTCTCCGTACCCGCGTGGGTTTTCGCCGGGTCCTCCCGTTTCTGCACACCATGCAAAGACACGCTCTTGTCCAGATCAATTAGCCTGCTGAGTAAATAGCCCCAAAAAGTGTGCCCTGCGATGTACAGGCGCCAGATCCTGGGTATTCCCCCGTCTGGCGCTCTCTGTGGGCCGGGACAGAACTCCCCTCCCCCACCGTTACCCTGTTGTTACAGGAGCAAGCGGGTATTGCTAATAAATATGAATTAATAATTCGAACTGTCCGCCTAACCTCATCATTAACATTTATGGGGTTAAATGTATGCAACCTGCAGTTAAGAGATTAGAAAATATGTTTATTATTTTCTTAATGGAATTCTGGCTGTTGGTACCGTACAGTAACACACTAATCCTGCCTTGAACCCTCGTTACCGGTATAATACGCGCTTTACGCGGTAAATTCGTTCACTAAAATCGGCACGTTAAGCGAAACTGCGCTGTAGAGGGGCAGTTTTCATGTTATAAATGTGAAGGTTAGGGGTCACACGTGAGGGAGTGTGGGTAAAGACAGGTACAATTTTGAGGGAGAATACAGGTTGTTCGTGGACCTATTCCTCGCGCTTCTAGTGTAAAACATAATGCCATCCACAGTAACGCACGGTGCTGTAAACTGTGTGCGTACACACTGCAAAATTGCGGTCATATGACTTGGGCTTACCAACAGGCAGAGAGTCTATTATCCAGCACATCAGAACATCAATCCTACGCAGCAGCAGATTTGGTAGCATATATCGGCATATCATGTAGTATGCATCGCGTATTGGGTAGCAGCACTTGGTGCGGTGTATTGTGTTGAGGAGCAGCGATTCAGTTGTTTGCCCTTGCCAGCATTTACTGAATCGTCATTTTTTATTAAGTGGGTGATGTAAGATGGAAAGTGCTTGCCAACCCAGGTATGTGAGAGGCCCCGTTAAGCCTGATTCAGACTCCTGAATGTGATTGGCTGATGTCAGGTAAAATCAACCTCGTTATAACAGGAATTCCGTTATACGACCAGGTTACTAAATACAGACGTTTTGTAACCGCGAACACGTGTGGTGTGATTATACGTTATGCGAGGAGTACTTGTATGACATAAATTTATCATCTCGATGGTTTTTTCCTGCACTATCGAAACACACTTTGCGGGTGCATTGCTTTGCCCGCTCACTACAATGTACTGTACACATTACTCCCTAGGTTATTAAAGTCCACTGCTGCGACCACATTCTGACTTATTTCTAACATCTGTTTTAATAGTCATAAGCCCCATCACAAATCACTGCTGTCCAATGAACCTCGAAGCTATGTCGTCTGGAGTCCAGCACTCCTGGTAGGGTCACCCATGGTGAACAGGTCTGAGGAGAGGTTCCAGACTAAGTACGGTCCACCCAAAGACCTTCATGATGATTCGAAAAGAGATCATGAGAACTCTGCTCGGACTCGGGTTACCGGGACCCAACCCTGGAGCCAGGCCTGGGGGTGGCGTCCATCGGCAAGCGCCTGGTGGCCGGGTGACCCACGTAACCCGGTCGGGCTCAGCCCAAAATGGATACGTGGAGCAGCCTTGTGGACCCACCACCCACAAGGCGAAGCGTGAGGGTCGGGTGCGATGCCGTCATGGCAGCGACAAGGACGGACTTAGACGGACTTGGACAGACTAGACCTTTGTAATGGAAACTGGCTGTTGGGACGTGGAATATCACATCCCTGGCGGGGAAAGAGCCGGAGCTTGTGGAGGAGGTGGAAAAGTTCCGGCTTGAGATAGTTGGTCTCACCTCTACACATGGCATTGGTCTCTCTCCTACTCTGGGGTGGACCCCGGTGAGTGGCCAAGGATGGGAGTGGGGATACTCACAAGCCCCCGGCTTGGTGCTACACAGTTGGAGTTTTCCTGGTGGACGAGAGGGTCGCCTCAATGAGACTTAGGGTCTCGGAGAGGAGACCTTTTACTGTTTGTACGTATGCACTAAATAGCAGTTCAGAGTATTCGGCCTTTTTGGAGACAGTTTATGCAGTGTTCAATAGGGTTCCGTCTACTGACCTCATAATCCTACTGGGAAACTTCAATGCACGCGTGGGGAACGATGGAGATACCTGGAGAGGCGTGATTGGGAGAAATGGCCTCCCTGATCTGAACCTAAGCAGTGAGTTACTGGATTTCTGTGCTTGTCATGGATTGAACATAACAAACACCATGTTCGAACACAAGGAGGCTCGACTTTATACTTGTTTTAGCAGACCTAAGGCCGTATGTTATGGACACTTGGGTGAAGAGAGGGGCAGAGTTGTCAACTGATCACCACTTGGTAGTAAGTTGGATCCAAAGCACAGGGCGCCTGCCTGATAGACCTGGGAGACCTAAACGAGCAGTGAGGGTGGCTTAGGAACGTTTGGCAGAGTGCCAGGTGCGGAAGGATTTCAACTCCCACCTCCAATCAGAACATAAAAACCAGCCATCTAATAAAGGGTATCTTATAAAGGAGAGCATCATGAAACAACGTAATACTCATGTGCAAAAATGTCTTGGGTTTTCAGCTAAAGTTGCCATTTACAGGAAGGGTTTATTCGAACAGCAAAGTTTACTTTTGGGAATAATATCAAGTTTTTCACATTAAGTTGGCAGGCATTATGTTCTTTTCATAAGAATTAGGTGCTTATATCATAACATTCCTGTAACATTGTCAAACGATCCGAGAGGGGACTCGAAACAAGTGGGTCAGCGGAACTTATTTTTAGTCCTTGTAAATAGTTTTTTATGGTGATATCAAGTTACGTTTTCAAAGATTTTAAAGTTAGCACTCACCATTTCAAGAACAGAACTTTTGACCACGGTCATCCAGATCTTGAAAACTCATCAAAATAAACAAGTGATGTGAAACTACCCCGACTAGGTATTTATGGCATTGTTCCCCCAGCTCAAGACTTCCGCTAAGTCGCCATAAAATCACTGTGTGACTGCCTACTTGTTTTAGACTGACACCGACCTACCCGTGAGCAGTCTTCTGGATACTGATTCTGACAGTACAGACCAGCTTTTATCAAAGTATGAAATCTTAAACACTGACCGTGCAGTTCATCTGTCTGGTGAGCTGAACGTGGTAGCAGACCAAGACTACACCATTTGTAAGTGTTAACTTGCACAGCACTTGCATACATGGCACTCGTGCACGTTGAATACCTCGCGGTAGTTTGCAGCATACTGGGAGCCACAAACGTTTAGATCCCTAAGAGGGGGTCGTTTCACATCCAACATGTTTTTGCAAGATCTGCCTAGACGTTTATCCAGATAGATGGTTATTAATACAGCAGAAAGTACCCCATGAGCTTGCAAGCTCTAGATGTGGGATTCTGCTGGTATCCAGATTGTATCCAATTAGTTGTTGTATTGGTAAGGGAATTATAAAACAGGTTGGGGTGGGACTGTTTACAAATTATTAGAACAATTTCTTTGCAAGCTTTGCTTTTTTTCTCGTTCCCAAAAAAAAGGCGTTAACTCACACCATAACATGATTCTATAAACTTTCAAAGTCTCCTCTTAGAAGCAGTCCAGTTAGTTTATGGATTGATTGCTCCCTCTCAATCCTGTAATTGTATAGTACATAAGGGTTTCTAACTATAATATATTTCTGTACGTTTCCTTCTATCTGTGATCTTCAGAATAACAATCTGTAACCTTACATGTCTGTATAGGAACCTCGTCTGCCTTCTTTTCACATTGCATTAAACGTATCCAGAGCAATGTTAAACAGATGATTGCTTATTTAAGGCGATGTGTGGTATTAAAATCAAGGATCGTTTTCAAAACTTTGCGCTCATCAATGTGTGTAAAAAATAATCTTTATTACCCACAGATCATTGACTGTATTTGTCGTATGACTTTTATCTATGAATAAATTAGATTATAGGATTAATGGTATGATGGCTATTTCCTGTTGATAACTCACGGATAATAGGATAATTTTGCCACGTGGCGAGTCATTCGTGAAACGTTGCATTATGCTAAATTGTTAAACAGCAGGTATGTATGTGTCCTGGCATGCAAGTGCAATCAATACATGTCTGTCACTACTTGTGAGAATCAGTGGAGACAGACACGGAGATGTGCAGGTTGTAGGTATCAGTACACAAGTGTTGACTCGTGTGCAGTAGGTATTACTGGTTAGCAAAATGTTCTGTCCAATCCCACATACCGAAAAACATATCCCCGTCTGTATTGGTGTATTTACATGTTAGTCACTTTTGTCTGTTTCTCTGTCTGAGTCTTTGTATCTGTATCCCAAGTTTGTCAGGCCTGGGTAAAGCTGCATGGCTGGGAGTGGGAGGCTCTCCGAGTTCACCTTGATGCGACCGAGAAAATCCTCTGGCTCCCTTACTATTTAACATGTTTAGCTATGTATCTTGAGACGCTTAACATGGCTGTCGGAGAGGAATTTTCATCTGTTACAGATAAAATGGGAAGCCGATGGATGCCCAGTTACAGTCTTGGCATGGATCCCAGTTGATAATATGTTGTGTGTTGATTTGGTAATTACTGTGTTCTCTGAGGATTTGGAGACTGATGCTTAACACGGGGTGTGCCACTAAGAGCAAGCCTTACCATCATCCGCACCAAAACATATATCACCTACCTGGGTATTTTATGTGACTATACCTTCCCACTTCAACTCCCCATAAGTTATATGGCAGTGGTGGAGAGAATGGAAGAATTCCCCATGTCTGGACTGCGTGAATACAAATCGATCAATTCTGATTTTCAGCAGATGTCTGAATCAGTCGAAATACCTTTCTTTCTATCGTAGCCATAAATGTGGTTATCTTCACAGTTATGCCTTCCCTTCTCTAAGCTTATGAAATGTGGACCCCTTAAGCAAAAATCTGTGCCATTTCGAAATATTTAACTGCCCAAACTACAATCCACCATGGGTTTAATGAAGCTGGATTTGGTGAGGAGCTTGGAGGTCTTTGAAAGAACTCGTACACGGTCCTATCAGTGGGCGTCTGCAGCATGCGAGGCTGTATTGGACAGGTCTTATAGCAGGCATGTTCAGCTACCGTGACAGCATGCCCAAGCAGCGTTGGTTTGGGCGGATAGAAGGGTTAAGTGTGGGATGCGTTAAGGAAGAGATAAGCTGATGTGGTATAGGCGATTGTGAAGCCGAATTGAACCTGCTGACGACTGGTACCAGTGGAGGGGGCACGTGAAGGATGTGGATGTGAGAGAGTGACCCTCGCAACGATGAGCTGCACGCCATTTGACGAAAACGCACGAAGCGGGCACAGTGGGGAGCGTCTGTTCGATATTT
The DNA here is from genome assembly GCA_036362905.1 of Mordacia mordax. Lineage (NCBI taxonomy): Eukaryota > Metazoa > Chordata > Hyperoartia > Petromyzontiformes > Petromyzontidae > Mordacia > Mordacia mordax. The sequence goes on along the minus strand of JAZEWT010000002.1, from coordinate 17,079,205 downwards.
AAATGAATAATTACCTGGGTCTGCCCTGTGACCTGCCAGCCATCCTTGAACATTTCAAGTGGCCTCAAAGTACATCTAGCTTGGCACAAGTGCTGTGGTGACATCATTTCGACTTAGTAGTAAATGGTGGCTGTTTGTATCCTCATCTCTTTATCGCCAAGTATGTGTATGCCCCCTTGTGAGTGTATTCATGTGTCGGTGTCTCTTGAGTTTATTTATGTCTTGTGCGTCTGTCTCATGATGATTAAAGTAAGTGCCTGCCATGCACTTGCCTTATTGTCTACAAGTATGAGAAATCTGTTTTGGTTTGTTATGGGTAAAATCACGGATCATAGGAAACAATAGGACTAGATAATACGCGTTTTTGTGGACACTACCACACAAACGTGCATTTGTTTTTCGAATAACGGCAAATAGGTTACTAATTAAAGCGCGTGTTGTATAAAGTTCCTTCTGACCTAATTTCAGTGTAGGTGGTAACTAATGACGATGCGCAGACATGTAGCAGTCTTTATACAACAGAATGTTGACCGATCCAATGCTCGTGTAGTTGCTTTCAAGTGCAATGTGTTGTGAACATTAGTGAAAAGTTTTGCAGTAAACCCCGGAATGTCTTGCTTGTTGTGTGATAAGTAAACAGGTACCTAAAACTGATAATGCAGATAATTTAAATAACAAAAAAAACAGCCTAAAGTTTAGCAGAAATGCTTAAGTTTCAAGAATATAGTATTTCATGACCTACAAAGCAGAATTCCGAAAATTAAACAGTGCATATCTTTTAATGAGCGAGGTTTAGTTTATACCTGTTACTGTATTCCAGAATGCATGTTTGTTTTGCAAAGTATGCAACTTCATCATTGGAGCTTAAAATAAGCCATCTTACATACTCTTGTGAATGCTTTGTAGGTGAGATCATTTTCAAGTACATGTACTTTTTGCCGACTGCTAAGATAGTTTGTACCATTGGCCATAGTTATAGGCACCCAATCCAAATATTTTGCTTCGTTATGTGAGATAGTGTTAAATACAGTATTATCTGGACCGTTTTAGTGAAAAATGCCGACTTGCCCTCAAGATGGAACTTGTTTTCACAGAAGTGTGACCAGTGTGCGCACAGGCTTGTTTTTTGGGCACGTTGTGTTTCAACCAACCCCTCAAATGTTAGCCTGAATAGTTTTATTCATTTTTTGCTGCCACTGTTTTAGTACAAAATACATCATTGTGTTGTGTGATGGCATATATGCTAAAAAGTTTGTTTTGAAGTCTCATTGAGATGCCCTGTATACAAAATCGCAGTGTCTTGTTTGCCCCTGAAATGTGGAAATGAACCTTAGCAGTTTTACGTTGCAAATGGATAGATCATTAGGTTGCTTACTGCATGTTGAATAGTTTGGGGCTGCAAGTCACATTTCATAACTTAGACATGTTTAATAAATAATACATTTTATATTTTGATTTTCATTGTAACTAAATAGTGGACCAAAGGTTGGTTGTTTTTTTGTATATTTAAACATAATGCTACGTTTCTTTTACCAGATATCAGGTCACAGATAATTTGAGTTATCGTCAGCCTCCATGCTGTTATCTGCTGTTAGGGACTCGGCAGCGAAAATACTAAGGCCCCTGGGATTGAAATATCATGTAATATCATGTAGTGGTTTTGGCCTCCATTGGAAAGTGAGATATACTTAATACAAAGGGTTCTCCAAGTGTTTCAAAGGGTTCTCATGAGTGTCAGTATTGCTGCAAAAATGTGATTGCAGTGGCCATGGTGATTAGACATTGTTAACTGGAACCTTGATGTGGGAGGCTTTTGCCTTTGTTGTGGGTAACGGACAGAGCATATTGTCCTTGATTTCCCATCACTTGGAAGGGCAGGACATGTGAGGGAGTGGATTGGTTGATTGGCGGTTAGTTGAACCTGAAAGAATGGGCAGAAAATAAATGGTTGTTGCTTGGATACAAGGTTATACGTCAAGATTAAATGGGCAGAGCTTACAAAAATAAAATTAGCTGTATTGAGAAGCCATTGGCATTCTCCCTGACCTTCCCTCTATAATTCCGTATTAGATTTCAGCAAGTTGGTTGAAGATTGAGACTTTGCACTTGCCTAGGTTTGTTGTTCCTTTGCAACATTTATGTGGCGTAGCAGTTAAGCTATTCTACCGTACAACGGAAAGAATTACATTTTTGCCAGTAAATATGGTTTGGGCAGAAGGTGTGCCATAACCACAAGACATATTCAGTTCCAGATGTTTTTTTCTTGGAGTCTTTACAAAATATGGGTCTTGTGTTAAGGTGGGAAGAAGTTGCTGAAGAAAGCTAACCACTACATTAATTGACCTCTAGTTGCAGCGATGTTGTATACTGCAAATTCCTTTTTGTTGTTAAGCAGAGGAATTTGCTTGGTGCAAACAGTGGTAACATTACCAACACTTAGCGACCAATATAGCATTGTATTTTGTATGTTAAGTGTATTTAGTTATACCTAATTTGATGTCATAAAAATTGTTTCTCCCTTATAAATGTATTTGCAGTTGGAAGTGAGATATTTACAACCATTGTAACCCGTTAAGAAACGTTAACTGAATAAATGTGCGTGTAAAAATTGTACAAAGAAATATAATGAGATGCATATTTGGAATTTCATTCTAACTGAAATGTAAACTCTTGGTTAAGAGAATGCGCAATTACAAAAACACATCATTGGCATCATCTGGCTGACACTGAGAATCAGGCTCCAAAGAAAGCCATGTCTGGTGTAGGCCAATCAGTTTGAAGGACAATGAATATGTTATCAATGCTTCCTGTTTGCGTATTTTGACACAAGTATGTGTGGCTATTGCAAACTAGACACATTGTGAAATGTGTCCATTTTGGTGTTTTAAGATCTTAACACCTGCATTATTTGCCAGAAATGGTAAAAACCTGTTTTACTTATTACACCATTGGCTGTTGGGTATGATGGCTCGTGTGGAGACCGATAGCAGAGGCGGCTAAAGACGAGAATGTGACTTAAGAGGGTGTCCACTGAGGTAGAGCGATTAAATCAAACTGCTTGGTGGACTGCTACATTACGGAAATGAAAGCGATGAAGACGGCTTCATGAGTCCTTCATCAGTTGATCGACCATTGGCTTGTAATGGATTGTGTAACTGTTAATTCTCGGTACAAGCTCCCCATGAAAGAATGAAGCAATATTTATTGGTCACTATAAAGAAGATTTATTATCGGAGATAAGATCACTTTTGTGGACTAGTCCGGTTGTTTATACACTTTATTTAACTTGACCTAGTTTACATTTATTTTCAAAACGTGTAATGCTTTTAAATCTGATTTAGCAAGCTACAGAGCCGACGTTTTGCAGGTAGACTTCACCCTGTACAATTTGACATATTACACTTTGGGATCTATCAGGATTATTTTATTATAGCTGTGAAAAAAATACAATAGAATGCTGAATATGTTAAACTTTGTTTCTAGATGTAGATATTTGGTTAAACACCGCAGTTCATTAAATCCTGGGTTCAATTCCTGGCTCGGGTGCCTTTCTGTGTGACATATGCATACTCCGGTTTCCTCCCACCGTCCAAAGACACGCCACTGCTAGGTTATTTGGCCTACTGAATACATTAATACTAATGCTCTGTAATATACTGGCGTCACATCATGGGTATAGCCCCGCCTTTCACCCTGTACCGAGATAAGCTCCGGCCCCCCACAACTCTGTACAGTATTAAGCGGGTATTGATGATGGTGGCATAAAAATTAACCCAGGATTTATTTGTAGCTTTTTGAAGGTTACCCCGAACATTAAACACCTAAAATTAGAACAGTCTTATATGACACCACATCCTCAGTCTGATCCTCAATTTATTGCATACAGATATAAGCCATGTGTGTGTACGTCCTCATGGTCCTACGTGGTGCAGTATATTAAAATACAGTCTAGTGTGTATTTTGGACATGTACGTATATAAGGCGACATTCCGATTTAACGACCAAGCCGAAAAAAAATTCTAAAGTTGTTTGCCTCTGCATTAACAAACAGCCTGTTGCATTTTATGTGGCGTGTAAATCGAGTTTGAATTCGTGCAGTTATAGCAATTCAGTCGATTTCATCAGGGTCATTCTTATTGATCGGCTCGAACTGGTAGCCACATTTCTTAACTCGAGTTGTGATGTTTGTGCGATCCGGAAGGTCCCCATAGTTCATCTCTGTGCAGTGTTGGTTTGTAACCTGTACTATATACCGAGCTCAGGCTCAGGTGTAACGATTGGAATGGCATTGGTCCATAGCAATTATTCAGAAATGGCATCTTTGCAGAATTTAGCATTCATTTTCTTGTTTGGCACACGCTATTGAACGAACTCAATCAAACTCGACCCATTAAAATGTATTTAGCACGGGAATGTTTGCCTCGCTCATGCAATATCTTTATAACTTTTTGAATGGTGTACGTATCTTGTGCGAATAAGATTTATGTGTGTTGCACTTTAATAGAAACCATTTGAGTACTGTACAGTAAATTGGGTTTATACGTTTTAGAAATATTCATTTTTGGATGACCGTAAACAGATTACAGATTTATTAACGTAATTCTGATATGCTGTTGAAATCGAGTAAGGCTTCTATGTTAACAAAAATAGTTCTAATGTATAAGTGTATCGCTTGATTTTTTGTGCTGTAATTTTTTTTAATACTTCTAGCTTCGTAAACTATTGACGCAATAATGTACTGTATCTTAGAATACCTACCTCTGAGCGCTGTGGACGGGTGTAATCAGGCTAGGCACATCTTATGTATTATGTTGCCGACAGAACCTGCCACATTCTTTCCTAAGGTGCCTTTTAAGCTTTACCTACCAGCGAGCTCACAGTTCAGTGCCTTTAGATGTCTTCAGATTTACCTTTCATTTCTTCTATGACATAATATTAAACATTTACCAAGTCTCTTTTGCCAATTTGCCTTCACGGTTAACATACATTAAATACACTTTGCCCCCTATCGTAATTGCAAATTGGACATGTTTTTTTAAGCCGTCAATCGATGCAGACAAAGCTTAGGCTGGAGGCACTATATCCTGTGTAACGCACAGTGTGCTATACGCTTTTTTGTTATTTTGCGCACTTCCCTTTTTAAGGTTTTAGTTTAAAAATAAAACCCCAGCATACCAGGGAACTGATGCATACATAGAGATCTCCTTGCAGTTGATGCGAACGAAATTTTGTTTTTATCAGGGTAGTTTGAAAGCGTTGCAAAGTTCAACAAGCCAACCGTGGACGACATTCCAGCCCGTGTTAGATGTGTGGATGACATCTTCCTCCTTTGTATTGCAGCACCCTTCCTGTGATTTAAACAGTTTGTTTGAAAGCCATGCCGGATTCTTCCGGAATGTATGCATTTTGCCACTTAAGTTGTTTTTGTGTAAATTGCTTAAGATGCCGCCTACAACCCCATTAGGCTGCATTGCCGAGTTTTTCCGAATTGTGGCAACGTGCTTCTATCTGATATTTTCTTTAACGTGATGAATTGGTAACTCGCGCTTGTGCGATGTGAGGAACTAGAGTTCGTCTATTGTCCCCGATTACATTGTAGTAAAAGATGCCCGCTGGTAGTGGCGCTGCATGCGAGGTCTTGCCCAACTCACTGTACCGTTTCGCAATAGTTTTGTGATGAATCATGTTTGGTTATTTATATCCTCGTTTGTTAGCAGAGCAAACGAATGTCGACGTTTCTTTTGCCGTACTGTATTTTGTTTTACTCTGTGCTGTTTTTAAAGTGGGTTTACTGGATAATAGTTGTCATTCAGTGCGTTTGTTGAGATATTTTATAGGCAATTATTTATATATTATAGATGTGGCTACCTCTTGTGTTTGCAATGTGAGCGAATACTGTTAATTCTTGGATGTTTTTTAAAGAGTCTAATGTTTCTGAACTTATCGCATGTTTTGCGTTTTTGAGTGACTTTGTGCAAAGTTTTGTTTGCGTACCACAGTGCATTTTCTGCATTTAGTCTTATGTTAAATGTATCTCAGATAAAATTTGCAAAATCATTAAAACGTGAAGATTTATTATACAAATGTACACTTCTTTTTAGGGGCGGTGCAGTTGCGTAGTAAGTAGCGCTGTCGCCTCACAGCAAGAAGGGTTTAGTTCCCAGCTCGGGTGCTTTTCTGTGTGGAGTTTGCGAGTTCTCTCCCCGTGTCCGCGTGGGTTTTCGCTGGATACTCCGGTTTTCTCCCACCGTTCAAAGACAAGCTGCTCCCTCGGTTACTTGGTCTGCTGAGGAAATTGCTATTAAAAAGGTGCCCTGCGATGTACAGCCCCCCCTGTCTGCCAGAATAGACCCTCCCCACGACCCTGTACAGGATTAAACTGGTGCTAATACTGAACTAAAGACTTGTTTTTCAGGGGTAACGTAGAGTTTACCAAAGTGAGTTTTGTTTTTAGGTGGTGTTTTGATGAATGTTAATTTGTTGTGCTTGTAGGTGCACTTTATATTTGGACGTTTGGAGGTGGATCCGAGATCTCAACACGAGCCTAATGATCTTCTCAAGCAGACATTTTCTTTTGTCTGTTGTAGCTTAAAACATTTAAGTTCATGGTTTCTTAATTATATCTATAGTAGCATGGCAAAAGATAAATACCATCTATAAAACTATATGACATTAAAATGTACTCGTGTTCGAGCCATTTCATAATGTGTTCAATGTTTCCACTTTTAAAATTTATGTAACAATATATTATTTCTGTGTTCATGCGATGAAAGAGGAATTAGTAGCCTTTTTGCAATTCACTGAATGAAGGCCTCCCCACGGCCATGTTGGACATGGGAGTTTTACCATGTTTTGCGAATGTCAATGTTTGTTGGTACAGCGGGGGTCTCCCGACCATTTTGATTTCACACAGTACAGATACTATTCAAGACTAATAAAAGGTTGCAGGGCTCATAGAACAGTGTGTAGTCCACTGTGCCACTGCTCCATCCATTTTTATACAAATTTCATACAAGTTTCATCTGTAGGAACTGAACTCAAGAGTGTGTATCGTTTTATTTGTCTTTTCTTTACTCTTTACACTTCCATTGCGCCTTACAAATGACTAACTTGTACATTAACACAAGGGTCAGTTTGGACAAAGTGCCAAACTATGCAAGAACTTGGCTTTACAGAGTGGTTTGATTAATGTACTGATAACTCGGAGCTTTTAAAATGTAATTGGTGTTACCAACACTATGTAGCTAACCGTCAAATAACACAGAATTTCCCACGGTCACTGCTGTGATTTTACAGTCACAAGAAGAGAGCAAGATGGATGGTGTGGACAACACAGCTCCCAAGGAGAATCAGGTTGAGCAAGGTCATGGCGGAGAGGATGACTGCTTGAAGGTAACCAGTGTGTTTTAACGTCCTATCAAAGTTCTTTTCACCCTTTCCAAAAGAACATCGTGGCAGTGTTCATAACCTGTTTTCAACCCTGAGCCAGTGTAAATTTCACATTCCTATGGTGGTGATCTAACCATAGGAGGATAACTATTCTTGTGTGTTCCAATAAATCCATATGTGGACAAACTATTGAAATAATGTGGGTGGTGAGAGAATATAATTAATTTTCTAAACTCTGTGCCGAATACCTGTCAACTGGAAAAGTTCAGAGGTTTTATTGGTTTTCAGCTAAACACTTCAATAGCGACAGTGGGTTGCCTCCAGCATGTAATGACACGAAGCTGTCTTCATAACCTAATGCTCTGCTGTGTGCAAGAGGTATATTTGTGAGAGGCCACTGATATCTGTGTTTGCCCGTAGGTGCGCTTTGCAGTGCTGAGTGGAGAACATGTTCAGCATGTGCAGCGAACATCCGATTCAGTGCTGACAATCACCAATTACCGTCTTCACATTGTGCGGAGCCGACACGCCACGAGTGTAAGTTCACGGCTTTATGTGCACATACGCCCAAATGTCTGCCCGATATAGAACCGTAGTTGTGGACACATCCTTTGGGGTTTTATTTTTGGAACAAAAAACACTTAATGATATGTCGGCAAGGTACAGTCTTGATTTAATGCAAACCAGATGTGTAGTTTCAGTAGCATAGTGCATACCACAACCAAGCAATAGAGTCATGGGTAAATATGTAATGTGTTGCCAGCTGTAGCTGGAGGGTAGCGCGTAAAAATCCATTGTTCTGTACTTACCTCGCCTTTACCAATATGCGCTGACCGGCGTCGTGAAGTATGGCAAGAGTTCTCTCCCCCTACATGATGTGGAAAGGTCTTCATCAAGTAGTAAAATTGATAAATGGGCTGTACCTGTACACGTTTCAGTTATCAATTGCAATGTGCAATATACGCAAGGTAGAGTGGTTGTAAAAGTTGAATACCCTTCTGAAGTTACTAACGGAATACGCTTCTATTTGTAGGTGAGCCATCAGTATTATGTAGCACCAAATGTCATTGCACGTGTGCTGAAGAAGATTTGTTAATCAGTATATGTCAATGCATGCAAAAATAGATTAGATGACAAACAAATCTTGGTTTGTGCACCCGCTTTGTGTTACGCAATAGGTTATTGACTTGAAAATATTGTAAACATATGGGTACTTTTTTGCCAGTACTAATATGTAAAATAGGTTTTGCCATTTCTGCTAATCGTGGAAGTGTTAAGGTCTTAAAACACCAAATGGACACATGTCACAGTGTTAAGTTTTCAAAACAACACATACTTGTGGCAAAACATGCAAAAACAATTCTTTGAAAACGTATGCATTGTCCTTGAAACTGGCCCACACCAGACAGTTTTATTTAGAGCTTAGGACAACAAATATCAATGCATTAGTAGCTCAGATCGAGCTGTCTATGTGCACCTTTTGCTAGTACATTATTACCAGAAATGGTAAAACCTCTTTTTTTACATCTTTATACTGGAAACAAAATACCCCACAAACTTAATAGCTTGACCCGAGCTACTAATGCATCGATATTTGCATTGTCTTTTGGCAGCACTCGACTAACACTGAGACTATGTTTTAAAGAAAACCATCTCTGATGTGGGCCAATCAGTTTCAAGGGCAATGCATACATTTTCAAAGCATTTTGTTTGTATGTTTGCCACACACGTGTGGTGTTTTACAAACGTGCAACTTTGTGACATGTCTATTTGGTGTTGTAAGACTTTAACACATCCATCATTGCCAGCAATGGTTAAAACCTCAAGTTTTTTACGTATTGTAAACACATTTCTTAAAAAAAAGAGGGCAAAGGCATTGCCAAGGTTATTGTTTTTGACCAACTGGTGGAATGTACCCCTTTCAAATATAAACAGTGTGGGGGGCGGGGTGCTCGTTAGCATAGGAGAATAATACATGGCAGCACTGACAATCCCAAGCTCAAAGTCACGCTAGTGGTTAAACAGGCTTGTGTGTAGTGAACTGATGGTCACAAATAACTGCACACCATTACAAAGTAACATTTTACATGTCATTTGATATGTTCTTGCTCTAAAAAGAGTTCAGTTTATTGGATTGAAAGGCATTGTATATATTTTTTCATATGACATGTGCCTCTAACTGTGGATAAAAATGCCAAGCGACTTCAGAAGTAGTTCTTTGATGTAAATCTAATGGAGTTATTTCCTTGCCGCAGGCTGTTGCGTGACTGGCTGTGATAGTTTATGTAAATGTCTCAACATGATACTGAAATCTTATTGAAGAATATAAAACATGAGCATATTGATGCAAAACAAGCATATTTGGATATCTTGTGACGTTAAGTGACCCCAGTGTTCCTTGCAGATTCCATTGCGATTAATCGACACCGTGGAGAGCCGAGACATGTTTCAGTTGCAAATCACCTGCAAAGATGGGCGTGTTTACATGTACGTATCCCTACATGTTTAGCTTAACAAAATTTAAACAATTTAAAATTAAGCTCTTTCAGAGCTAAGATAAATATCTTTAAGCCCTTCAAATATTTGACGTTTGTAACGGTATAATTCGTTATTTTTCCTCGTATGAAATGTGATTTTCTTTTATTGTTTTCTCATAAATGATATATCTTTTAAAGAAGGGTTATCTGTTATGTACATAATTTAATACCTCATTGAAAGCATGTTTGGTATCAATGTGCCTTGAACATTTTTTATGCTATATGTACTCTTGAAATCATCCAAGCAAATGACTCTAAAGTATACTAACTTCTATGTCTGTTTTGCTCATTAAAGTAAGGTATCTGATAAAATAAATTGGCTAATACCTATTAACCAATGGCCTGCTGTGTTGCAGGTGCAGCCTGCAGACGTTTGAGGAGTGTCAGAGTCTGTGCAAGCGGCTTTCCAACATGGCACTGCTACCACCTGGTTTAGATGGCCTCTTTGCGTTTGCTCACCACACCATGTGTCGGGATGGGGGCTCAGGTGTCGCTGATGGGCAGGCCACACTGTGTCAGCCTGGTAAGAGCTGCTGCGCCACTCATTTCAGCAGTGTTTTTGCTAGTCATGCATGCCCCATTTGTATTAAGGTGTAGGAACAAGATGTGCGAGTGACACTTGATCTTGGCTACTTGTGCAAGTTGCTGATGTATAGGATAATGGTTTTACTTTTCCACCGCTGCTTTCCTTATGTTTTACACTTCTATATTGAATAAGCAGGTCTTGAATACTTTCCTAACTGCATCTCTCTCAGATTAATTCCAACAGCATTTAGTTCTCGTTGCTATAAACTACTTTCACATCAAATTATCTGCCTTTGTGTATATTGGGGCTTTTGCAGGTGAACACATTGTGGAGAGGTTTCGGAATGAAGTGGAGCGAATGGGATATGACCTGGAAAATGCTTGGAGGATAAGTGATGTGAACGCCAGCTATCGTCTCTGCACCAGCTACTCAGTGAAACTGCTTGTGCCTGCTTGGATCACTGACAAGGAGCTGGAGAGAGTGGCCTCTTTTCGCTCGGGCAAGCGAATTCCTGTCGTCGTGTATCGGTGAGAATCTTGGATGTGTCAAGTGGACTTTAGACCTTTTAACTTAGAAATGTAAATGTATATTACGCTTGGAGTCAAATGTCTAATACACAGTTAAATTGTATTATAAATTGTATACTGGTACAAGAAGTTGCCTTGGTAGAGTAATGCTACTATTTTAGGGTTGGTCAATTTTGGTGAAAGAATTATTTACTGCAATTTAAATGAGGATTGCTTCGAAAAGCTGCTCTCTTGGGACAGCCGCGTCGATGGCTCCCTCTCCTGTCCTCGCGACGTTTTGCCTCACATGTTAGAGGCATCCTCGCAGTTCCGGGGTGGGAATAAGATAAGGAAATGAATGCTAATGTGATTCAGATGTAGACCTCACACAACAAAAGATGACTCGACACATACATAGTACCCACATATATAAAGGAGCAACAAGCACTACATACATATACTGCGCCTGAGGATGCCTCTAACTTGTGAAGCGAAGCGTCGCGAGGAGAGGAGAGGAAGCCATCGACGTGGCTGTCCCGAGAGAGCAGCTTTTCGAAGCAATCATCATGCATCGAGCCGTGAAAACCCACATCATTACATTGCAAATTAAATGTCAAGAATTGTAATGTCAATGATAGTTTTACTCTGTCGAATTTATCTGGAACGATTACACTTCTCGCGTGTGATAAAATGAAGTGTTTGATTTCATTTAATTCATTTCCTTGACGGTACAGCATGCTCATATTATTTGCTTGTACACGCGCGTAGGCACCAGCACAATGGGGCTGTGATAGCACGCAGCAGTCAGCCAGAGGTGAGCTGGTGGGGCTGGCGGAGCCCGGAAGATGAGCACCTTATCCAGTCGATGGCTCGCGCATGCGCCCTAAACAAATGGGAGCCAGGGGGCGGTGGCACTGGCAGTAACGGTTATGGAGGTGAATTCAGCTCTCTTCAGAGTGAATACGGTGAGCGCTGCTGTCCGAGAATGTGTTCCGTCTCATCACATAAAGTGTCTAAAAAAATGCATTCTTAAACATTTAGTACGGGTAGTTTTAACTTTTGATGTAACTGCTTTTACAATGCTAGTTTTAATAAGTAGCGTCTATGGAGCAGACCTTCACTTTAATGCAATTAAAGTTTTGCAATAGTACAGTGACCATTATATATCAGTTCAGTATTGGTACTTTCTTAATTGTGTACAGGGTCGTGGGGGGCCGGAGTCTATCCTGGAAGATACAGGGTGCAAAGCGGGGCTATACTCGGGATATGATGCCAGTACATTGCAGGGCACTTTTTGGGGCAATTAACTCGGCAGGCCAATTAACATAGCGTGTATTTGGATGGTGGGAGGAAACTTGGCGAAAACGCACGCGGACACGGGGAGAACACGCAAGCTCGGCACAGGCAACCGACCAGGGAACTGAACCTTCTTGCTGCGAGGGTGCAGCGTCACTGCCACTGCGTGACCATTATATAATTTTATTTAAATCCATTATAAACGTCTTCTGCGCATTGGCTATTTATAATGGCATTTAAATGTTAAATTGCCAGTGGCGGGTTCCTTTTTCAGGATATCAATTACCATGTAATGTGGAAGCAGCGAATCTCATATCAATAATTATCCTGGGGGTAATGTTCAGGGCATATGGTGAGAACTTGGTCTGAGCCACATTGTAGCTGCAAATTTTATTGAATGATAGTCAGTGCCCTTGAAATGTTCATACTGGCTGGCTACATGGCTGCCTTCCTCCCACCTCTATGGTTTCCTCATACCTCCTTATCCATGTCTCACCCATGGCTAGGCGTGGAATTTGCGCGGCTTTCAAATTCTGTTGTGTGGATTATTTATGCTTGTGCCATTTTGTGGTAGAGAGCATCCAATTGACAATTGTCATTCATTTTCTAATACAACTTGTATTATTATGGGCTAATAAGTTGACATTTGCCAGGACTAGTTAATATGGATCAGTGTATATTCCTTAAGCAAGAGTCCATGTGCTGTTGAGAATTGGGAGAAGTGTAAGTTAAACCTGAGAATGGACTAAGTCGAGACTTTAAATAGTTGACAATTTACTTTTCATGCCTTGGCTACTGCTCTAGATGGAATATACTTTTCCCATTGCCCAAAACAGAAACATCTCAGGTGCCTGCCGCCCAGTCACTGCTCATCATGGATGCCCGCTCCTACCCAGCCGCCGTGGCTAACAGAGCTAAGGGAGGTGGTTGCGAGTGCCCAGGTGCGAATGCAGAATGCACTATTCTTGTGGTGTCTAAATGATGTGAGCCGTGTGTGCATTTATGCCGACTTGCAGAACACCTGCCCGATGAGTGACCTTGTTCCAAGTGTGTAACATTCTTCTGACATGATAAAGGTGGAAGAGCATAAGTGTTGACGGTAGTGCCAAAGTAGGAATTTAAAGCTGATTTATTAACATTTCAGTAGTATAATTATCAAAGGGGATGTAAAGATGAAAAATCCTTGGTGTTATCCAGATAAAATGTGCAGTCATGAAAGATTTGAAGTCTGTACCTTCTGTGCTAACATACTTTAAAAAAATGTTGCATTATATATAGATTGTGGTGCAGGTTACCGTGTGTTTGAGCATCTTCAGCTGTGTCTGGGTGTTGTGGGATTGGTTCTTTAGTCGATCTTTTGACTGTTAATGTGTTCAAATATGAGATGATAATCTGAAGCTGCAAACGAGACTTATTTGGCACTCTTGCATATCCTACAGAGTACTATCCAAACTGCGAGATTACTTTTATGTCCATGGCGAACATCCACTACATTCGCAAGAGCTTTCAGAGCCTGCGCACCCTCTGTTCCCAACCGCCAGATCCCAACAGGTGAGAAAGAGTTGTCTCCTGCACCAGGAACGTGTATGACATTGGATAATAGTACAAACACGTACTTTAGTGTGCTTATGTAAAATGGTTATGCTAATTTGTTTAGGTATTCATACACGGGTGCATTTGAAATATGTTAACATAATCATGGTGGGAGGGGTTTGTGTATTTCTCTGAACCCCCAAAAGCTATATTGCCTGTGAACATGTTTGGGGGGAGTTTCCAAACAAATAACAATATCCGTTGATCCTCCAACTTAACGAGGTTTGTGTCGTGAAGGACATCCACCTGACGGTAAAATTTGCTTCAAAACACCTACCTTTTGGAAACTGGGGGGGCGGGGGGCAGGGTAATCAGACATCCTGTATGTCCCCAGTTGTGAACAGTAAAACATTTCTCCATGTATGGTTCTTTCAGCTGGCTATCAGCACTGGAGAGCACACGCTGGCTTCAGCATCTGTCCCTGCTACTCAAGGCGGGCTGCGCCGTTGCGGGTGCCGTTGCCGGGGAGGGACGTCCCGTACTTGTTCACTGCTCTGACGGATGGGACCGCACGCCACAGATTGTGGCACTCGCCAAGCTACTTCTTGATCCCTTCTACCGTACTATCCAGGCACGTGCCATGCAAAATAACGCAGTCGTTGAGTTTGGAATATTTTCTTCTACTCACATGAATTTAGATACATCCTGAGCATGGAAAGCCAGCGAGCTGTTTCATTGGGGGACCATGTGGTATTTTAACATCGATTTCCTCAAAATCCCTTTAACCCTCACATACTTGTGATTCTTTATATTGCCGTGAAATGGTCCGAGCGGTAAATAGTCCAGTGTAAGCGAATCCTTTTTATGATTTTTAGCTGACTGAGCATTTAACCTCACGTAGGGATCTCCGGCGATTAACATTGTTCCACTTGTATGTTGCACAGGGGTTCCAGGTTCTGGTGGAGATGGAGTGGTTGGACTTTGGGCACAAGTTTGCTGACCGATGCGGGCATGGCGATGGCTCCGAGGATGCCAGTGAACGCTGCCCAGTCTTTTTACAGTGGCTTGACTGTGTTCACCAGCTGCAGCGCCAATTCCCATGTTCTTTCGAGTTTAATGAGGCTTTCCTCGTGAGTCTTTGCCAAGCCACACAACATCCTTCCACCTTTCCTTCTCACCCTTTTATTCCTTAAGAATGCTTGTCAGTGCAACATTTGTATTGGAAGATACATTTCATAGAGCATTCCTTGATGCCACATTGTCAAATAGCATGACCCTAACGGGTAAGTTTACCGCTGTAAAATTCTCTGCCTAGTATTGAGCCCCAGCATATGTATACTTATTCAATAAGGTACCAACCACAAGTTCTGTTATGGAACACACCCCTGCACGCAACTGCCTTCACCAAGCTAGAGTTCCGTCACATTTTTGCCAAATATTTTGGTGTATTTATTCCTAGAGGAACCGTATATTCAGCAATCTTTGTTAACATTAAAATATATTTTTTTAAATGTTGTTTTTGCCTGGTGAAAGTCTGTACTTTATACTACTGTTACTGAAAAACACAATTTAGTTTATGCACTTATGAAAATGCGAGGGCTAATTCCTTTGTCAGGTGGCTGCTGAAATACATTAATTTGCATTGGCTGGAGTTGTCACCCACACAGTTATGTATGTACACGTTTGACATCCATCCATACCTGTGGTTGCCTACAGGTGAAGCTGGTGCAGCACACGTACTCGTGCCTCTATGGCACGTTCTTATGTAACAGCACACGCGAGAGGGCGGAGCGCGGCACCGACATCCGCTGCTGCTCCGTTTGGTTGCTTCTGCGGCCAGCTAACAAAGCATTCACGAACTTGCTCTACACCCCCGGCTCCGACACGGTGCGTATCTTCATCATAATCACTTGAGATACATATACATACCATGTCTCCGGGAAGTAAATCTCAAGACACCCTGTGGTAGAGGATCCACGGTAGCAGCTGCGTGCAGCCTGAGGCACAAGGTGAATGCACAACCGGCCAGCGCATGGGAGGAATGCACTTTCCTAGAAATTATAAGTCAAGGACATTGGATGCAGATCTAATGGGTTATGATTACTAAATAAAAGTTGTGTATCTGACGCCAGATACTTCCTTGCCACTTTAACATTTACACTTGCCACACAACCGTTATTCCCTCTTTGGTGTGCAGGTGCTACGGCCTGTCTACCACGTGCGAAGCCTGCTGCTGTGGTCAGCGGTGTACCTCCCAGAGCCATTTTCTGCCGGGCCCCCTCCCAGAGACATTCCACCAGTGCCCCAACCTGCCTTCCCACTCCCTAACCCCAAAGTTGAAGAGGGACCTCATCCGAGGTATGTATAGTTCTGCTCCACACAGTTATCTGAGATTGTGTTTTTTCTTGTAAACCCTATATCATATTTACAATAATTCCACACTGTAAGAGGCGTATCTAGTTGTAATATGATCCCAGGTAGACTACTGTAGTTACAATAATGTGTGTGTGTCCTGACATTTTATATTCCCCCTATGGGCCCCATTTTTCCGCATTATTGGTACGTTTAGAAAATAAATACAATGTGAGGTGGGTTATTGTTGCATGTCGAAGCATGCTTGAAACTGGTCGGTGTCATATATGCTGGTGGTTTTTCTGCAGCTGAGTCCGGCCTCACCTCTCTCGGCCGGTTGCAGGTTCTCCAAGACGCGCTCGTTTGAGGATCTGCCGTCAGCGACTGAGGGGGCGGCTCCAGGGGGTGGTCCGGGTGGAGGGCGGCGCCTCAGCGACCCAAGCCTGCAGGGTCTAGGCCTGCGCATCGACCGGCGAGGCTCCATGGAAATCATCAGTTGCGTGCCGGATACCCCAACTGAAGACGGCCTTCTCACGCAAAGCGAAACGTTCACGTGCGCCCCTTCACGTGATTCGGGCCTTGAAGCCTCAGATCCCGACTGTGCGCCGATATGCAGCAGTCACGAGGTGGAGCACTACAGGAGAGACCACGTAGGTGCCTCAGATATGCACGACCACAAACCCGTGGTGAACAAGGTTGAACTTGAACAGGATTCGGTGCGAAAGGTTGATGGCTCTTTGGGAAACACGTGTTGGTGTGATTCGGGTGTTTCTCTGCAACCAACAACGGGACACGGTCTACATAGTAAAGTGAAAAAGCAAGCTGCACATTATGTTCAGTCTCTTAACAGGATCAATATCCCGAATGATTTGCTTGGAGAGTTTTCAGGACAGCAGGTTTCTGAAAAGCTTGATTCTGCTCAGACTGTTATCCACAGTGCTTCATCTCCTGCCGTTATCACATGGAGCTCTGATACCTGTGATGGAGAAACAAGTCACCCCCCAGACAGAAATGGTGATGATGAACTCGCTTGGGTTGACGCTGACAGTCTGAGCAGTAGTGTCACCTACAGCAAAGGAACGAATGACTCTGGAATGAGTAATGGGCACTGTGAGAATGGGAATTCAGATCCTGTGTCTGCTGAACCTTCTCCCAGTCAGCCCACTGTCTCTCAGGCTTTAGACCAAGGCTTGGTGCAAGATAGGAAGTCCACCATGGAGAGCTCAACAGAGACCATCACAGATGATGTACAGACAGAACAAGAACTGACTAGTGATAAAATCTGTGATCAGAAACGCCAGGGAGTGGTCATAACCCGAGATATTCGCAGTGCACAGGTCTGCTGTCTGATGCACAAGTTAAAATCTGTCGATTTGGATCAGAGGGAAAACATAAGGGCCTGCAAAGGTGTTAAAGCCAATGTGATAAATAGGAGTGTCGACAGGCGGAAAGCCTGTCTTGCTTTAGGCACATCTGGCAGCATGGGCAAGTCTTGTATTAATGGCGAGCATAAGCAAAAGCGAGGGCGGAGGCGAAATAACTGCGGAGCTTGCAAAGGAAAATCTGCTCTTGATCGGGCACACAGAGCAAATGAGCAGCCCAGAAGATGCAGGGCTGGAAAGCAGTGTACTGCTTGCTTGACAGAAACTCCTGGTTCAGAGCAAAGTAAGTTGGGCATTGAGAAAGGCGTGGGTACGGCAGTTTCTATCGGCATGGTTCCGTTGTCCTGTGGAAGGCATTTGGGAGATGTTAAAAGGAATAACGTATGTTCCAAGCCTAGTGATTATTCAGGAATTTGTACTCAGACCTGCTCTGTAGGAGCAGGGCTGACTCAGTCTAGCAAAAGACAGAATCAGGGATGTGTGGACTCAGGTCGACCTGTAACTAATGGCGATGCAGAGCATGGAAAGTGTACTCCATCCACTGAGATGAAAAATACGAATTGCGAATCAACCATTCCGAGTAGCAGTGGTTACCATCAGTGCACACACCGTAAAATGGGTAGTAGGTGTGTGTCTGTCAACAGTAGCATTGGCAATGACTGGATTCAACTTACGGACACTTTGCCTCACATGAGCACCGACAGAAGACACTCCAATGGTGTGTACTACCCTTCAGCTTGCAGCTCCATTAACTCCGCCTCGGAAAATTGCTTGCACTGTGGTTGCTCTGTTCGGCAAGATGGAGACTTGGATAAAAACGCTGTGCACCCAATTCACCGTTGTGATAACCTCGCTCACTGGTCGAGAGCGTCTTCAACGATGGCAGCAATGACAACTGTGGTGGCATCAACCACAGCTACTGAAAGTTGGCCTGGCGTAGAAAAACAGGAAGCTGAAGGAGAAGAAGAAGGCGAAGGGGATCCAGATGGCTTACCCTGCGCACCAGACCCTGTGCAGCGCCGATTGCTGCAGATGGATGCTCAGCACCGGAGAGAAACGCTGATACTGCGTCGTGCCCTGCAAGAGCTTCGCGCTCAGCTTAGCGGACGGCAGCGGCAGCAGCTACTGCAAGCAGAGCGACCAAAGCTTGACGTGTCCGGTGGGCCTGACAGGGGACAGCCTGAGTGCCCTGAGGAGTTGGTGAGTGCATTGTCAATAGTGATCATTGGAACGAATGCATCATATAGATTTTCGATGTCTTTTTGGGGTCTATGGTGTGTTCTGATGTTTTTTTTCCTCCATATGCTGGGATCTTCAGTAATGTAACTGAACTTTTTATATGAATAGTTCAATTAGTTTATGGAAAAAGCTTATAGCGTGTTGAGTGAGACGTTATAAAATGCAAAAACAACATTCGGAGTAACCTGTTCAGATATTGGAGTGCTACACTGCTCAGTGGTACATTTGTACTGTTAGAAATGTAAAGTTGTGGCCTTTTATATTTAAATCGCAAGAAGTCTTTCTGCAGCATACAAAAATGGAGCTCATTCTGATCCCTGCCCCACACACACCCCCCTTAATACAGTGTAATGAATGTTAAAATGAAATGAGAAAGTGTTTTGCATGATCTCTGTATCTGATTTGCATTCTTTGTGTGTTGTTAGTCGACGATTTCGGACCTGGACAGTGAGGTCGAGTCGGGTCCGCTCTCTCAGTGCAGCACTGGGATGGTATCCGAGACCAGCTGGGAGCACATCGACACGCAGGATGGACAGCAGCAGGTGGTGCCAACTCTGCAAAATCATCATTGTTTTGCATGTGTTTACATAAAAAAAAATTCTCTCGATCCTAATTAATATGTATGGCTCATCTTAAATTGTATTGTGGCAGCTAGTGTATTGATGTCAGTGTTTATGGCTCAATTCATGAGAATTGCTTTCAAGAGCTGAAATTCACCACTTTGGATCGTGCGATTGTTTAAAAAAAAAGCATTAATTCAAAACACAACTTTCAGCTGGGGGTGGCACGGTGGCCCAGTGGTTAGCGCTGTCGCCTCACAGCAAGAAGGTCCCGGGTTCGAATCTCTCGGCTCGGGTGCCTTTCTGTGTGGAGTTTGCATGCTCTCCCCGTGTCCGCGTGGGTTTTCGCCGGGTACTCCGGTTTCCTCCCACAGTCCAAAAGCATGCTCCTGGATAGGTTGATTGGCTCGCAGACTAAAATTGTCCCGCAATGCCCGGCGATGGACTGGCGTCCCGTCGTCGGGTGTATTCCTGCCTTACGCCCTGTGTTTCCGGGATAGGCTCCGGCTCACCGTGACCCTATATAGGATTAAGCGGTTTCAGACAATGAGAGGTTTTCAGACTTTCAGCTGGACCATTGACTATTCTAATGATGCCTCCAACGTGGCAGGCAAAATGTTGTAAAGAAGAGGGAAACACTCAACTCGGATATGCTGATAAAGCAGCTCTTGAGGGCAATTTTCATGGCCGTTTTGCACAAATCATGTTTCCAGTGAGGATGTCATGTTTGTATTTAATTAGAGCCAACATTGAAGTTCTGTATATAGCAGCAATTATATTTGCCTGTTGCTCTGTGTAATTGCAACATAGGTGGCAAAGCTGGTGCCATCCCAATGTTACGGCTGCGAGGGGCCTGTCTGGCTTCAAAGCACGGAACATTACTGCAGGTGTGCATTGCCTTTGCGTTGCATTGGTAATTGCCATGTCACGTGCTGTAAGTCATGTGGCTGGCACGAGTTAACCTCACGTACATTCATACATGCCAGATTTGAACAGTCTGGAAAATATTTGAACTCTGTGTCCTGGACTTGTTGAATTGTCCGGGCAAATGGGGTATGTTGCATTGTCTCCAAACCCCAAGGCAACGGTTGTTCAATCAGTTGTGTTCATTATCTTGTAAATTTGCTAATTTTTAATTATTAACATTTACGAGGTTTTTATTCATCGGAATTGTTGATTTTTCTATTTATAGGCCATGTTTAAGTCCAACTGAGGTGCAATAATATTGTATCCATTGTTTGAACTCATGCCAAGTTTATGCATTTTTGCTTTGGCAGCTCCAGGATAAAATTTAACAAACCATTTTCTCTGTCCATTGATCAGTTTCTGGCTGTTTGTGCCAGTGTTGCATGGCTTGCTTGGTTTGAGAGGCAAATTAACCTATTATTGGCAATCTATTTAACTCAATTGAGCCATTAGACTTTTGCCAAGACTACGCCTTAAGCTGATATTTTGTTCAGTTTTTTGGATGTTTTTAAATGCAGTTGACAGATAACCTAACCTTTATGTACTGTTTGTGTGTGAAGTTACATAATTATGCCCGACAGTAAACATTTAGTTTATAGCTTTGTCAGTGCCTGTCTGCATCAGAAGTTTGGCAACACCATTAATGTTCACCTAGGTATTTTTTTAGATAACTCAGATTTATTGTTCACCAAGGTATCCGTAGGGCTGCTTGTGTGTGTGTGCATGTCTTTATTTCCTAATACTGTCCTGTTTGCCCTGTCAATGTGCCCTGGTTGCAACCAATAAGGCATTGACGTCAACGTTTGGACAAACGTAACATTCGCTCATTTGGTTTCACACTTCTTAAGGCCAAAATCCAATCCATGAAATTACGGACAGTATTTTCTGCTCTTATGTTTCCAAGTTGCAAATCTCAGCATTTCACTTTATTATAATTGGTCACGGGGGCCTTGGCTTTACACTATGTAGTATTTCATATCGCAATGATACCTAAACTTCCTCGGCAATCCTCCTGAGCTCTCGATTCCCCCCACTTGCAGGGATGAGGACCTGTCTGCCCAGTCCTGGTGAGCTGTTATTCCTTCCATTTCTTCATCTCATGCATGTGCTCCTTCGTATTGCCTGGGTTTTTTTTCTCTCCAAACTTTAACCTTGTATGTGTTATGCTTTAGAATGTGTACAGTTTTGTGGTGTTGCATTTTTTTTTTATCTTGAATAGCCAGACCAAGTCGATTAGTGCTGGTGAGTTGTATGAAAGGGTACATTGGTTTGTTTACAACATTGTAAAGCTGCATTTCATGGACTCGAGGAGTATTTAATCGTATTTCAAATGTATAATTTTGAAACAATATCTGTTGATTCAATTGACAGTTTTATGACATTTCTTTTTTTCGTGATTGTGTTTTATTGTTAGCTTAATTTTTTTTTATTTTAAAGCACCTGTACATATTGGTTGAAATAGTGCTGTTACAAATGTATTTCACATAACCAATGTATGCATGAGCTTATTAAGCCTATTGAATACAAACGGGATAATGGTTTCACGTTTCATTATTTGCCATTTATACTTTTTCTAGAGGGAGATTACATCTGCTTTGTGTAGTACCACTACTTGTAGTTTACCAATCTGGATCAAAATCCATGTTTTAAAATGTTTTGGTAGCCATAGTGAAATGTATTGTCGTATGTAATCCTTGACATTTTCTCAACTGTATTTGTATTTTTGTACTTGTCTAGGAGCTGTGGCAAGGTCTTCTGTGCGAGCTGTTGCAACGGTCGAATGTCTCCGCCCAGCCAGAAGCCCCTGGACGTGTGCGGGACGTGCCGGGATGGTGTGCGGAAAGACACATCGCACATTCACGAGTTCGAGACGCCTCAGACTGCCGCCCCCTCCAGCTAAACATGTGTAAAATGCTTTGTGGTGCACATCTTGCACATTTTAATATTGCCAAGAAAGTAATTGCATTAAACTTGTAATGTCTATAGGACTAATGATAAACGTTGTTTATAATAATGCATATTTTCTCCGGCTAAACACATTTGCTGTTATGCTTATTTACTTCAAAGTAGCGCCTATGGCACTTGCAATGAATAGCCGACTGTGCTTTTTTGTAACAGAAGCAGGGTGTTATTCCTCAGGCTCTGGTGAGCTTAGCATTTTTGGAAATGACTATATAATGATTGTCCTAATAAGTGTCCACATTGCAGCTGCCTTGCTAATGCGCACGTGAAAATTGTAAGCTTTAGAGTTTGGCCTTTCTAGAGCTACAAGAGTTCCCATGTTCTACCTAAAATAAGTTAAACATTTAGGGCTCAAGAAAATATGTTGAGTTCATGATTCAAAGCTAATGTAATAAGGATATTTGTTTTGTCATGGGAATATACTTTAAATGCCGTAGATAATTTTTTGGGGGTATGGTGAGCGTCTCCGCAAGTGTTCAACGATCTAAAAAGAGCAAGATGTATTGTTTGTGCAGAGTATGTGACGTTTGTTTCTGGCCTGAGGATTAGGAATGAGGGTTTTACTCTTGCTTCCGACCCCCAGCACTCATGCTGAGGGAAGGCCTGTGTTTGTACAGCCTCACACCCTTGCTTCGTAAGGTGTCATTTAAAAACAACAACTTGTGCATCCAGCCTTAGAAACACAAGCGCAGAATGTTTTGTTTTGTAAACGGTGAAAATGTTTGAGTAAACGCTAAAAACCTCAGTTGTACAGTATGGATATGATGGCAGCATATTGTCACATTCGCTTGTTCCTAGTCCTGGGTAATACTGTGCACCAAATAGATTTTTAACTTGAACTAATAAAATGTAAACGCTGTATGCGGCAACTAGGGGAAAGGAGAGTGGGTGGGGGCAATATTGCCGATTTTGATGAATTGTACAGAATTGCATGTTGTGGAATTGGCAAGTCACCAAGAATTTGAACAAACATTCTAAAGTGTAGTTTACAATGCATTGAACATAGTTTGCACATACGTAAGGTCTTATTTTAATTGGCTTAACATGCTTATAATTTATGCGACCTTTTTGTTTACAATGTAGTGATATTGCAATGCTTCATTATAAAAAAAACTAAAAGTAGTAGTCTATGGTTTCAGAACAATGCAAACATTTGCTGTATTCCTTTTTATTGACTGTTGATTATTGCTGCACATAGAAAAATCCTAAAGGCACCTGATTAATACATGGGATCTCATTAAAGCTAGCCTAAAACATTAATCATTATTTGTTATTAATCATTGTTGTAAACAACTCATTTTTCCATTAAAACTGAGTTGTGTATTTACATTCTGTGCAAGTGAGGTACATTATGCGTTAATGGAAAATATTACGATAAAATTAAGTTGAAATGGTTCTGCTCTAAGAAGCATAAAAGGTTACAATTCTTTCATTCGCCTATGTTGGTTATAGTAAATATAATTGGCAGAACATTATTTTTGTAAAGGCTTGCTTTAAGCTTTTTTGTTTTTACAACTGAAGCACGTACCTGTGGTTGAATTTTGCTTAGAATTATTATTTAGAGGCTCCTATTTCATTGTTTTTTATTGAGTCTTCCCATTTGTGGTGTCATGCAATGTCGCTGCACAAAAATATATTTTGGGTGGTGGTATATTATAATACATTTGCATTTACCCAGGCAACATTCCAGTTTTAAATTTAAATAAGGTTTTATGTCAAATGAAACACTCCCAGAAGGTTGGCCTAATCTGAATGGAGCACTGTGTTGGTGTATTTTAAGGAATGTGATGCCAACGACGTGCTGACCACTGGAATAATTGCAAGCTCTTGGTACATGTTCCAATTATTTATCAGTAATTCAGATGATGGTAATATGACTAAAGTATATTGAGGAATTCGTTTTTTCTCTCCTTTTAATCTGAGCCAATTTCAGAATGATACTAACTTGTATGCAACCCATCTTAAAACATCCGAATCTGGTTGTATGCAACTTATTGCCAGTCTGATTGAAGAATGTGCACTTGTTTAATTTGTTTGTTTAGCGCTCTTAAGATTCCAGTCCAGTGGAGTCCCAACTACACGTATGTGTATAAAAACTCTGTTTCTCATTACTTAAATAATTACTTATTCAATAAAACTAGACTACCATGATTTGGTTATAATTTAGTATAGGCAGTATAGCACGTGTATATGTCAAGGCTGGCTTTGCACACGACTATTGACATGAAAGCCAAAGTACTGCCGATCACAATTCCAAATTGGTTATGCCTTTGTTAAAAGTAACTGAAAATGGTAAAAGTAAATATTTATACTGGTAAATTACAGAACTTTAGTATTAAGTTTCATGTGAAACATTGAATGTGCTATAAAAGTTTAAATAGTTTAACTCTTGCTCGTGATATTCGGGCTGCTGGTAAACAATTCAGTTTGACCTATTTGTATTTTTTTCGTTATTAGTGATTTTGACTGCTGTGTACAAAAAATATTCACAATGCATAAAGGGTTCACGATTTGCTGCCGAAAATTGAAGTACATGATTAAATCTGCATCTGTTAACTATCATTTTTTTAAAGAATAAGCGTAAAAAAAGAATGCAGCAGCGAATCTTAAATGCCTTGGTAAAATATACATGCATTTACGCTTTTTGAATGTCCTATTATTTTTGTCCCGGTGCTTTGAACACAGTTGGTTTAATAGTGAATTATTTCTGGTCTTCAGTTTGGAGAAATGCGTCTTCTTTGTTTAAAAAGATGAAAAAAAATTACACGATATGAATAAAGCCTGTATATTTTGATCCATAGCCATGCCTCGGGCTGGTGTGTAAGAGAATGTGAAATATGAATTTTGTTTTGTAATTTGTGATTTCAGTTTGAAACAGAGTTGGTGCTCTTGTTTTGATGCTTTTGGAAGTGGCTGCTATGTAAAAAAATAAACACGAACAGGAAAAAAGGCTAACAATTGGAATTGAAGATTTTGTACTACTAAATAAAAAAAGGAATAAAACATCACTTTGCATATGGGTTTTGCTGCAGTCGATGGTTTTTACTATTTGTGTTAACAAAACTATTAAAATATTTGTGTTTTTTAAATGGCATACTGTAATTACAATTGTGCGTTCTCAATTTAATTTTACGGGTAATGGTGTAAAGAAATGGCTGTTAATGATTTATACCTTTGTTATAACTGCCACCACAGGCCCATGCATATTTGTGGAACAGTTACATGCGCCATTGCTTTTGTGAGTTAAGAAAGATCATTGATTGGCAGCGAGATGTGTTCTCCCTCCGATGTCCCGATGAAGTGACTTATTGGCGATGCACTGAAAGAACTGTCTTGTTGATTTCAAACGTTCGGCTATACGTAATCATATTAGAATAATACACAGGAGGTGCAGACACCACTTTAATCGAGGAACTTCAAAGTTTCCTCATTGTAACCTGAAATGCAATACTGCACTCACTGATGGTGTATATAAGAGTATATAAATACAATTTATAACATGCACATTAATATTTGAAGGCACTTATTCTAACAACGACTCCGATGCGACGCAATCGCAAAGGTAGGGTGTAAGGTAGCCACGCGGTTAACCGGCGCCAACATTTGCCAGACACTGCCCTATTTGTTTTGAGCCAATGTTTGGTTTTGTGAAGAAATCGGAGAACACGCATAAACATCGTGTAGAACAGAACATAACCTCAAACGTCGCCAGCAGCACATGACTCGGTGTGGCACAGGTTACGACTGCTCAACGATTTTATAATGATGTAGGTTTTCACGGCTCGATGCATGATTGGTTCGAAAAGCTGCTCGGGACAGCCGCGTTGATCACGCCATCTGTCCACCTCGCAACGTATTGCCTCACGTTCTTGAGGCATCCTCGGGCGCAGTGTGTGTGTGTGTGTGACTCCTATTTATATGTAGGTACTATGTATATGTTGAGTACCCTCTACAGCGTTGCTGCATTCCAGGATCAATGGACGACTGTCGGGGTCCACTTGAAAGGGTTTTGTCTTGCTCACACCCCGGAATCACATTAACGCCATCCTGTTCCGCCTGGGACTGATCTCCGAGTTTGCGTCTCATGAATGCCTGGTTGCCAAACACTTGGTAATTCCCCTCTGATGTCCGCATTTCAGAGCTCTATATGCGCTGCTGACTTCCATGACTGGCCTCCAGGTTTGGCTGAGCTTTATTCTCATTTCTTGTTTGCGGTTCATAGTCTTTTCTGTATTGTGAATCTCTGTTGCTTCACGAATAAATCTTGGACCTTTATGGCGGATTGTTGCTCGTACTCGCATCTTGTCAAAATCGATTCTGTGTTGTTTGTCTACACTGTGTACTGCCGTTGCTGATTTATCCGTATGCAGCTTTATTCTCATTTCTTGTTGCGGTTTGTAGTCTTTTCTCTATTGTGAATATCGATTGCTTCACGAATTAATCTTGGACCTTTATGGCGGATGGCTGCTAGTACTCGCATCTTGTCAATCTATTTTGTGTTGTTGGTCTACACTGCGTGCTGCCATTGCTGATTTATCCGTATACAGCAAACGGATTGCTGCCTCATGCTCTTTCTTTCTTGTGGCTATTCTTCCTGTTTGCCTGATGTACACTTCCTCACAATTGCTGCAAGGAATGCAATACACGCCTGTCTGTAATGGCAGTCAGTCTTGGGCGATTTGAGTGCGTCATATCACACACGACACACGCACACTGCGCTTGACGATGCCTCTAACGTGTGAGGCAAAACGTCGCGAGGTGGAGGGATGGAGCGATCGACGAAAATCATCTCCCTGGTGTCATGTTGAACTCTGGGAACTCAAGTTGAATGCATGCAGGGTCGAGAGGACTTGGAGAAATATGACCTGACCATCCATGCTTAAATTTTTGAGAATCAGCTCAATCGCTACCGGAAGGTACTTGATCGCGCCCGTACCAACCACCTTGCCAGCATAATTATTATTAATTATTTAGCAGATGCCCTTATATCGGACGACTTACATCATTGCAAAGGCGTAGTGATGAAACCACAGAGAGGTGGGGGGAAGGCAGCCATGCAGTCAGCCGGCGCCAAACACTTGCCAGACATTGCGTTCTATATATTATGCTGTCAGCCAATTCATGAGTGTTTTAGTTGTGGGATAAAACTGGAGAACCCGAAGGAAACCCATGCAGAACAGGGGGAGAACACAAACTCCACACAAAAGGCAGCCTCCTCGGCAGGACATTCTTTTCGCGAAGCGCAAATGTTACCACCACGCCACCCTAGATGATGCCTGGGACAGCCCAAGATCCTCTTCTTGACCATCCATCGGCTCCTTCATCCCCTCAACCATTCACCCTCACCTCTCTTGATTGATAAAGACCAGGTGAATCAGTTGATTCAGTTTTTCACAGACAAAATCTAAGCCTACCCGATCTCCTACCCAGTCTCAACCTCCATCCACGACTTCAGCAATTGTTCTCTCTTCTACCCTGATCTCAAAACTCCTGAAATTTTCCGAGTAAACGAAATATGATGTTTCTTCATTAGTCACAAGATTTCGGCCAACAAACTGGTCCTTGGACCCCTTTCCCATCCAAACGCATCCTGGAAAATTTCTAATTCTTTGCCACCTTCGTCACTAATTCCTTCAACAACTCACTTTCGCTCCGGCATCGTCCCCCCCCCCCACTATTCAAATATGCTACAGTTACCCCTCTGCTAAAAAAACAGGCCTCAATTGCAACATCGACCCATCACCAATTTGCCATTCCTTTTAAAGGTCCTTGAGGATGCCGTAGCCATGTAACTGCGGAAACACGTTCAAAAATCATTTCCTCGATCCTTAATAATCTCGGTTCAGATCAAGCCGTAGTACTGAAACTGTTCTGGTTAAAGTAGTTAATTACCTACTTGTCGCTGCTTATGAAGGATTGTCAAGTATTCTTGTCCTCCGGGATCTGAGCACAGCTTTTAACATCATTGACTACTCTACCCTATCGAAGTGACTGGGGGGCATAGGGGTTTCTGGCTGTGCCCTGCACTGGCTGAGCTCCTACCTCTTTGACCAGAAGCAGGTTCGTTAGCCTTGGAGGATGTAATGTAGAGAGCCATCCTATTTTGTCTGGTGTTCCTCAGGGTTCAGTCCTGGGCTCATTTCTCGTCAATATCTACATAAAACCACTTGGACATATCCTGTGCAGCCTCATTCTAAGGTACCATTGCTACGCCGATGATATACAAATGTATATCCACGCACAGCCGTCAATATATCTGGTTTTTGCATGTCGCCCTCACTATCAACTGCGAAGGCCTGGCTCAATTGTCGAAACCAGGCACCGGTTGTCCAAGAATGAACCTGTCCATTTGATACTTGTCGACCGAACATTGAGATTGCGAAGGCGGTGCGCAGTCTAGGAATGATTATTGATTCCTCACTCACCTTCGAGACACACGTCAATTGGGTGACGAAGGTAGCCGATTTTAATCTCAGAAATTTAGCCAGACTGCGCAACATCCTGTCACTCTCCCGTGTTGAGAAGCTAATACACATATTCATCTTTGCACATATCGATTATTGCAATGCACTACTCCCTGGCATCCCTGCCTATCTTATCAAGCGTCTCCAACGTGTGCAGAATACGGTAGCTGGAGTCTTCACCCGCACTCCCATCCATGATCACATATCCTCAGTGCTGGCGTCTCTTTACTGTCTACCGGTTAAATATCGGATTAAATCGAGGGCCTTCCTTCTCATCTTCAAGGCTCTCACTGGTGCTGCTCCAACATACATCAGTGACCTACTGCAGGTATTCTCTTTAGCACGATAATTTCGATCCAACAATACGAGTATGCTGCATCTGCCCAGATCGCATTTCCATTCTATGAGTGACAGAGCCTTCTCGCACGCCGCTCCCAGACTCTGGGACTCACTCCCACTTGAAATTCAGTTACCTAACTCCCTGGACATCTTCAAATCCTGTCTCAAGACGTACTTGTTTCGTAAGGCGTTGAAATAATCTGGCTAGGACTGTTGATGTTGCTCACTACTGTGTGCTTGGACGATGGCATGCTGTCGATCTGTGCCTGCTCAGGAGCACTTCTTCCTTCATTTATTTGTTTTTATAACTATATTATTTGTTATTTAATGTCCTTGATTAATTTAGTCATTATTTTACTTACTTGATCTATTCTGATGTTGCTTGCGTACCGTTTCTCCACAGCTCTGTGCAGCGCATTGTAATCCTCTGGTGAAAGACGCCAATTGATTTCAAGGGTCCTATTCCTACCGAATGCCCCCTTACTGTCGCTGTACTTTCTATACTGCCATGATAGGGAGGAAGGTGGAAGCTCATAGTATTATTCCTAGGTAAAAAAAATCTCTAATTTTTATACGATATGGCAGTACCCACAGTAAAAACTTGGTCAAGAACAAAACTTTACCGATATGTCGCAGAGGGTGGGTAAAGCAGGCCCTCAAACTATTACCTTTAAAGCACATTTCCCTTCTAAATTCCGCACATGTCGATATTAAAGATGCCGCCAATAATGTATCAGGTTGGTGAAGGGCCTCACACGCCTGGCTTTTGTGCAATCCCTTGTGGTGTTAGGCAGGTTTCGATGCTTTACCCATGTATAGCCACATGCCCCACCAACACCTTGGTGACCATAGCCGCATCTACCAGAGCGGCTGAGGTGTCTCACTTGGATTCTTTTGCCTGACCTGCGTTGCGTCGTTGCAACACATAACTCAACATCCATTCTAAGCTTTTTTTAACCCTCCCTGTAACTGTTTTTGTAGGCCTGCGCTGGCCTGTTCAGTATATTTTGTTGAGTTAAAATGATAGTGGCGTGTAATGTCACTGCTTTCTACTTGCAGAAGCAGAGGAGGGGACGATTGTGTAAGATCGCATCATTAAAGGTTAAATCCTCTCAATGAGTTAAGTTACAATACTTTCCATACGCCAAATTTCTTAAACAAGGTTTTATAAAATTGTGCAGTATACGCTGAATAAAGTTCAACGCTAGCACCACAAATCAATTCCTGCTACGTGAACAGATGTCAATTCTAGAACTGTGTCAAACCTGCATGAGTAAAGAGCACGTGCAGGACAGTCATGTTGCAGTACATCAGGCTTTCATCAACATTCAGGATATTTACATAAATTAACCCACGAATATATAGACATCAGTATTTGGAACAGTATGCAATTATTTATACATTCTTAGATTATAGTGGTGGCTATCCAGGTTTGTGCCAACATTCTCCAGTGGAATAAACGGTGGGTCAGGTTGACTTTTTCAGAGTTATTACAAATGTTCTTCTTTATAGACCACTTCTACCAAGTCGTTAAGATTACTGTATGATAGCGTCATTTGCTTTAGCGTAGTATAAATTTACAAATCGTTGCCAAAAACGAACATTGGAAATATATACATAATGAATAGACCGGAACGCTGAACATTCCAAAGCCAATCTCGGACAAACGTGTTGATGATCTCTAATAAAGGTGAAACTCATACAACAGCTGTTGGGAGACTACTTGGTGGCAGACATGCTTAAACATCGCCACGCTATTTGACCTGATAAGGCCGTTTGCTGGCATTCCGCCGTGCGTGGTTACATAACTTAGCAATGCCATGTTGACATTATGCTTTTTGGGTACTTTTTTGCCATTATAGATATGTAAAAATTAAGATGCTTTACTATTTTTTTGGCAATAATACAGTGTTAAATTCCTAAAACACTAAATGAACACCTTTCAATAATTGTCAAGTTAGCAAAAACCACACACGTTTCTGGCATTGGACCAATGAAGTGGCAAGCGTAGATGCAGCATTCCCATGCGGCCATCGTTGGAAGCCCATAAGAGTGAAGTTACTGGAAGGAATTGTTGAGCTAAGTTGCTCTTTTCAACAGTTGTACACAGCGTGGGGGCGTAAGCAAGCTGCAACATCTCAGGGCACGGGGGGCAATTTAGTGAGGACAATGAATCTAGACAACATGTTTTTGGACCGTGGGAGGAAACCGGAGTGCCCGGCGAAAACCCACGCGGACACGGGGAGAGAGAACATGCAAACTCCCACACACAGAAAGCAGCACC
>JAZEWT010000002.1:17010101-17035460 GCA_036362905.1 Mordacia mordax | reverse complement strand
GGGTGAGAGCACACGAGGGGGAGAGCAGCGAGGGGAGCAGGGAGCGTGGAGGGGAGCAGGGAGCGTGGAGGGGAGCAGGGAGCGTGGAGGGGAGCAGGGAGCGTGGAGGGGAGCCGACGCGGTGACACGCGTATGACATTAATTATCGTGCTTTCTTTTTCAGGAAGACACAATCCCGTCTCATGAAAATTAAATCGTCTCTCATTTTTGGATATCAACAGTACGTGCTTTGGTTGTGTGTTCCGTGCTGATGCGAGGATCAGTCGCTGTAAATTAAAAAACCTTTACAACGACGGGCAATGTGCGTCGTTATATAACTCAGGACAGTGTCATACAGTGGGAGCCATAGCCGGGGGCTCCTGGCACTAGATTCAAGCATCTTTAAAAGATGTGCGTTTAATTGCGTCTTAAAAGGCAAACGTGCCGGGAATATCTCTCGGAGGATGTGTGTTCTCATCGTTTGCCGAGAAAGTACGAGTATTCACAGGAATGTCCTCTCAAAGGGGTGATGGCATGTTTATCATGACGTTGCTCATCAATATTGTACATAAACTGAGAGGGCATTGGCCACATAGAGTTGCCGCAAGAGAATTGGGATTGGTTATGGAGCGCCACGGTAGTGGAGCACGGTCGATCAGTTGTTCAGAAAATCCTCAGTGAGTCCTCGTGGCTCATTTCCAGGGCGGGACCTTCAGTGAGATTTTGATCCGTTCCGTTTAAAACAAAGCAGAGGTTTGTTTTCGTTTGAGCTAGTCAGTCAATTTTTATTTAAGCTGGAAGGTAGTCGCAGAGCTATGTAGCTGTGTGTAACAGTTGTCCGACGGGGAGGATAAACAAGTTACAACTGGTCAGGACAATAAATTCAGGAGAATTAACCTATGCAATATATCTTTGGACTGTGGGAGCAAACCAGAGTACCCGACGATAACCCCCGCGGATGAGAACACGACAACTCCACACAGATAGGCACCCGAGCCGAGAATCGAACTGTGGTATTCTTGCTGTGAGGCGGCAACGCTACTCAGAGCCATCACTCCTGTAGGAAATTAGAGTACTAGGATAAACCCCACCATGCAAGTGAGAGGGGGCATGGCAGGTTCATGAACCCACTTGCCATCATTTGGCCACCACGCAGTGGCGCAGTAAGTAGCGATGCTGCCTTACAGCATGAAGCACTTAGGTTCTAGTCTCGGCTCGGGTGCCTTTCTGTGTGGAGTTTGTGTTCTCTCCGTGTCCGCGTGGGGTTTCTCCGGGTACTTTGTTTTTCTCCCACCGTCCGAAGACACGCTACCCCCTAGGTTAATTGGCCTGCTGAGGACCTTCACCCCAGTGCCCTGCGATGTACTGGCGTCACATCCTGTGTATAGTCCCGTCTTGCGCCCTCTGCCGGGATGAGCTCCGAGCCCTCGAGACCCCGTACGAGATTAAACAGGTATTGATGAGATGAGATGATAATCATGATGATGCAGCTCAGCTTCACAATTCCAATACAGGCACTCGTTCACAGAAACTGTAACGCGACATCGCATTACAGTACTGTGCAATATAGGGAACGTTTTCACTTAAATGATACAAAAGTCAGTGATTGCGTTTGTGAGAGGGGGAGAAGAAAGGTACTATTTGTGAGAGAGGTACGGAGAAGAGAGAGTACTATATAGATACAAAAACGATATTAAGAAATCCTACCTGTTAACAACTGCAAAGCTCATCGTGTGGCATATTGCGTCATTATGCTTTAAGCGAGCTATTTAGAAGCAGCGATTTAATTGTTGTTTAAATTACTTGTGAGCGATTGTTAAATGCTCCTTGATGGTATGCATTGTTATACGTTGTTTTTTTCGGAAGTTTTTTTTTATCGCAGCTTTGTATGTATGCTATAATACACATCTATATATCTATTGAGTGGTTGGGGTACGATGTACTGAAGTGCTGGCTAGCTTCAAAAAAATGCTCCATCCGGTGTATTCAGTTATGTTATAAAAGGAATTCCACTGTGTTGTATGGCAAAAGTACTAAATACTTAATAGCGAAAAGGCGAAGTGCGGACATGCATTATGCGAGCAGTACCTGTATTTAAGTGATTAACCGAGCCTTGCCTGCGTAATCATACAGTTATTGCGAGGCTGTCACTCGTATTAAATGGGGCTCGGTAGCCACAGTCTGCACCACAGCGGGCTGGAATTAATGCACCGACACAGCTGGTGATGTGCTAGGAGACACGGGACAAGGCATATCAGTGGTAATTCCGCTATGCGGTAAAAACGTGCACTGCCTATCTTAGCAGCCAGCCGCACGTGGCCAATACACGTCCTCCCAGGCGTGTCCTGTAATTTGTAGAGGAAACAGCTGCGCCTTAATTGCACTACAGCTCGAAATACTGCCATCCCAACAGACGCTGCCACATTTAGACAGTTGAACTAATTAGTCAAAGCGTTAACGAAGCAAGGTTCAGCGTTTGTGACATTGAGCGAAATTAACGATCAACTTTGTGTCTGTGACGCAGGTCTGCGGAGCGTACATACCCACATGGCGCAGTTAGAGTGGGTTCTGGCCAGCTGCCTGGCCCTGATGACCACAGATGGTCTGGTCAGCACGGCCGCATACTCCAATGGATTCACCGTAGACCAGTTCAGGAGGGATCTGGCGGACCCCAGCCCTACGCGGGCGCTGCTTGACCTGTGGATATTGTGCATGTTGCGGGTGTGCATCTCGCTGGCGGTGTGCCTGGGGCTAGCGTGTGGCCGCAACCTAACAACACGTGTCCTGCTCAGACTTGAGAGGCCCTACACCTTGCTGTGCTGTGCGATCCCCATCTACGCTACTGTCAAGTTGCTCATTTGCTCTGAAGGGACGCGGTGAGTTTGTGCCACCCGCCCTAAAAGTGGTTTCCAGAAATGTAAAGATGCAGCCTCGTAATTTATTTTCTCGCTCCACTGATTGCAGAAGGGTCTCGATTAGAGGGAGTGGATGCTTGTAAAGACTAAAATAGATATTTTCATTTGCACGCATTGATGCTTTCCTCTGGTAACCATGCTTTTAAGTAGTCATTCGACTATTAAGTCATGAGAGAGATGGGTAATTAATAAATTAGTGTATATAGCACTGTCAGAAGGTTTTAAGATTGTTATTGAAGTGTTTTTTTTTGTACACTTAAAGAGTATGGCAATGGCCATCTCTAAATGGAAGTCTTAATACATACATTGATAAAATAGACTGTGAAACTTTAGTCAGGACGAAACAAATGTTCAGCAGTTTGTTTAAATGCTTCACTTCCGGGTACGGGTGCCTTTTTGTGTGGAGTTTTCTCCCCGTCCCTCGTGGGTTTTCGCTGGTTACTCCGGTTTCCTCCAACCGTCCAAAGGTACACTGTTGCATTGGGAAATTGACCCGGTGAGTAAATTGCCCTAAAAAAGTGCCCGTGATGTACTGGCGTCGCATTATGGGTATAGCTCCATCTTGCGCGCAATGTCTGCCAGGCTAGGCTCTTGCTCCTCTACGATCCTGTACAGGCTTAAGCTGGATAATGGTGGTGAATTTTTTAAATGTTTGTATCATTGCATAATGTCTTCATGAAAGGTGCCCTGATCAGTTCAAAAGTTTATTGCATAGCCCATTAAGTATGCTCTGTCCTTGAATCCTTAGTTCATGATTTCATGCTCATTTAATGTATGTCTGTCTTGCTTATACGTTTTATTGAAAACGAAAATAATTGAAGCTGTTTTACATTAGTTCTTAGAAGTGCAGGAAAACTAATTCCCGTTAAATAAAATTTGATATCAATTTGCAGATATTTATTGCAAGACATTTTTCCTCCAACTTGAGTAGATTATTACGATTATATTTCATTCACTTAATAAGTGTGGCTGGATTATTCTTTTGCAAGGCTTGATAGTGAATACGTGATAATTTGTTATGCATTTTTTCCATTTCTCTCATCTGATTGCTTTTGACATGCCGTCATATAAAACCGTCAAAATATTTTATTTTTGCAAGTTTTGCAAACTATAGCGTAGCGAATCAGTGAAGCCGATTCCACCCTCTCGCATTTAGTGAACTCCTATTAATACTGGCTCTGCTAATATATTTCCACAGGGATCTTGACGCATGGTTCTTGGTCCTGTACGTATGGACACTGGTTTCTTCGCTTCTATTGTACGGCATGCTGCAGCTTGCTGCAGTCCATGGCGTCAGGTTGTGGTCATTGTCAAGCCGAAGGCAACAACAAAGCAATGTGGAGGGACGTGAGGAAGACCGACAGAGTTTGCTGGATGAGCATGGAAAAAAGGCAGAGGGCAGTGGACTGGAAGGGAAGGATTTGAATCACGGACAAAAGCCCTCTCGAACCAACATACAGCGATTGTTTGCCCAGTGCAAACCAGATGCCCACTATCTGTCTGGTGCATTCATATTCCTGCTCATATGCTCTATAGGTGAGTTAACAGTAAATTGCCATAACATTATTTAGTAAAATAAATGAATATTAAATTTTTTTTTTTAATCTACGAAAACAAGGCTGGTACTGAAGCATGCACTGACTCGTAATACTGGCCTTTGCAACAGGCTGCGG
Organism: Mordacia mordax; assembly: GCA_036362905.1. Taxonomy (NCBI): domain Eukaryota; kingdom Metazoa; phylum Chordata; class Hyperoartia; order Petromyzontiformes; family Petromyzontidae; genus Mordacia; species Mordacia mordax. The sequence continues at coordinate 17,030,893 of JAZEWT010000002.1, read as the reverse complement.
CCACTGAGGTCAGATCTAAACTGGCCATAATATGAAGATGTACGTCATATAATGGGCTGGTTGTGACATCACCAAGGCTGTCAATCAATGAGAGGCCGTGAAGTTATCAGGGACCTGACGTATGCCTAGCTCTATTATATGTATGACCACTAATAAAGGAGAAGTGCATGATAAGAGATACAGAACTCTACTTTAAAGTCGTGTTTATATCAGAGGTGGCTGGCTCAGAGCACTGAGTTGGCACTCCTGTGATCCTGATTTGCATCCTGCTAGGTGCCTGCAATTGATTTGGTTTCTGAAATGAGGCCCGCAGTCTGTTCCCAGAAATGTTTGATTATCTATCAGTGTGTTAATATAGCCTGCAGTTACCAGGAGGATCTCGCAATTGATTTATTTGTTTCCAGAGTGCTTGATATGGCTGAAGGTTCAATTTTACTTACATCAGTGCGGTTTTTGTTGAACAATAAAAATAGTGGAAAAACAAGATGTGGCTCAGCATAGTGCTGAGCTGTCACCGCTTAAATCCTCAGTTTGAATTCGGACGGCTATCTTGCCTGGATTCACAAGTGGTGCCGCGAGTAGCGCTGCCACCTTGCAGCAAGAAACTCTTGGGCCCGATTCCTGGATCGAGTGCCTTTCTTTGTGGAGTTAGCATGTGCTCCTCATGTCCGTGTGGGTTTTCATCAGATACTCCAGTTTCCTCCCACAGTCCGAAGACATGCTGCCTTGGTTAATTGTCCTGACTCAATTTCCCACGGTACTGTGAGATGTGAGTTGCTTACCCCTCTCTGCTGGACAACTGTTAAAAAAAGAGTTACATTGGTTAATGGTTCCTTTCAGTTTAAATACAAACTGAGTGTTGTCTTAGTGGCCTGGTCACCCATGACTCATGAATCTTGTTTCACGTTACATTTGGTTGTACCCTTATTGTGGCTATATCCAAGATCTAGGATTTAAGTGTAAATGTCAGCTTGTCTCCCCAGGTTCACAGCCCCCCCCTCCCCCCTCCGCAGTTTGACTTCTCATGCGTTCACCATTACTCTTTTGTACCAAAGTAGATTGGAAAGTGCTGCGAGGTCACTTGAATAGACTTCCACAGGCCAGGGGTTGTCAACAGTTTGCACCTCTAGACCCACTTGGCCCACTTGGACATTGTCTCACGGACCATAAGGTGGTGCTTGTGACCCGCTGATGGGTCATGAACCATCGGTTAAGAATGTCGGCTGTAAAGTGTTCTTTAATACAGGGAAAGGCTCTGTTTTGAATAGATTGTTGCTGTCAAGACATAATTCTGTTAGCACAATTTGGATTTTTTAAAAGACATAAATGTAGTGATAAAAATGTTTAATGTGACACATGTTTTATTATCCCAATATGCCTTCTAATAGTTGTTTCTAGGTTTTTGCTAATGTTGTATAATATAGGAATTATAAATGTCATGATTGTTTTTCACACTATGCGTGTTCTATTTAATTAGGAGAAATCTTTATTCCTTACTACACGGGCCAGGTGATCGATGGAATTGTCATAAAGAAAAGTCAGGCTGCATTCAGCCATGCTATTCTTTATATGTCTCTCATTTCCATAGCCAGGTAAGCCTTGTGTCCACTCTCTTTATGCAGTCAACATATACAATGATGAGAAAAATATTTTAAGAAAATCATAAATAATCGGTTGCAATAAATCTGTGACACCATTTATATGCATTCATAAATAGTTTTGAATTAGAAGCTTTACTCGTAGTAGTGTTAATTGTGTACACTGCATACAATGTGGTTCCAAAATATGTTTCACGTGGCAAGATAAAGTTTGGAAGGAGCCATAATTTCTGTATTTACCATAGAAGTAGCTCTGTGTGACTTAACTGGTATTGTTCACAAATAGGCTGCATGAAAAAAGTTGCTAGTTTGCAATCATGAATGTTTTGTTATAGTTACTAAGTCTATACGGTATTGCGTTTTTTCTGCAATACAATGTACATTTCTTGATGTTTTGTTAAGGTTACGGATCTTATTCTGTGTTTTTAGTGCATGACTGTGCAAATAGTTCTGGCAGCACTGTTTTGACCTTGCACCAATATAACCTCTTAACCTTAACCCCAGTTCCATAGCAGCTGGACTGCGAGGTGGCCTCTTCACGCTGACGATGTCCCGTCTCAACATTCGCATTCGCAAAATGCTCTTCCGTTCGCTCATCCACCAGGAGGTGGCTTTTTTTGACACCACCCGCACAGGTGTGTCACCGTTTTTCTCCGCTTGATGAGTTTCGTGCAAAGCGCTTGTCTCTGCACGTCTCATCTGGTTATTTTGACACAGTGCATCTCTGCCTCTTAATGGCTCACCGGTTTTCTGCTGTCTGCCTGTGCAAGGTGATGTAACTTCACGGTTGAACTCGGATACAACGGTGGTGAGTGACGTCGTTTCGCAAAATGCCAACGTGTTCCTGCGGAGCGTGGTGAAGGCGGGAGGAGTGTGCATCTTCATGTTTGGACTCTCGTGGCGTCTCAGTCTGGTCACTCTGTTGGGTCTGCCTATCGTCACACTGGTCTCCAAGTTCTACGGAGACTTCTATGAGGTCTCGTTTTTCACAACACGCCATGGAACGTGTTTTTAAAATGTGAGAGATTTGTGCTTCGGAGCTGCTCTTTATGAATAGCTTTGTTGAGCATTCCTCCTCTCTAATAAAGCCTTATGATGCCTTTAACGTGGGAGGTGAAACGTCGCAGATGTTTGCAGATGTTATTAGGTGTTAATTATTTTTACAGCAGAAAGTACTCAATGAGCTTGTCAGCTCTAGATGTGGGTTTCCTGCGACACAACATACGTCTGAAGCGACCAACGTAATAACGCATAAAACCAAGTGGTAAATAAACTCACAGCAACAATCTCTGTATAAATGAAACTCTAACCGTAATGATAAAGTAAACCGAAACACGCAAGAGTGCACAATTACACAAACTCACAACGCCAATTTATACACAGATGAAACGGCAGAGGAAAGATGAGCGAAAGCTCGACGCGGCTGTCCCAAAACAGCAGCTGTTAAGACCAATTCTCAGCCGACATCCTTACTGTCTTCTTACACCCTCGCTCGGCTTGTCTTGTGACTTCGCAGAAGTTGTCCAAGGCAGTGCAGGACTCCTTGGCGCTGGCGAGCGGCGCTGCCGAGGAGGCGTTGGCAGCCGTTCGGACGGTGCGAAGCCTTGCCGGCGAGGAGGCCGAGTGTCGTCGCTACAGCGACGCGCTGCAGCACACGTACCGCCACAACCGCCGGCAGGCCCTCGCCTACGCTGGCTTCTCTTGCAGCAACAGCGTGAGTACCCGCAGGAGACTGACGCTCGTTATGCACTGATTGATGCGTATTACAATCCTCTCGGGGCATTGACTGTGCTTACTAGGCATGTAATGATGCGTTGGATCATTGATCAAAAAATAACTTCACCCCCCCACCCCCCTTAACACCTTCTTTGGCCACTGAGCGTTATTGAGATAAAATGTAATTTAATAAGTAATAGTTTCCAATGCTTTCTCACTCCAACAGCTATGTTTATTTTACGGGTAGGTTTTCTATACTTTACAATGCTGGTCTATGCAGAATGGTGACGTAGGGGTATTTGGGGGATATATCCTGCACTGCTCCAGACATCGCCCACCACTGTTAGCTGTGATTGGGAATTGAACTTGCGTTCTCGGTTTCGTAGGACACTGTACAAATCACTGTGCGATAGCTCCAACTGTTAAGCGTGCATGTTAAAGCTAATGTCCAGGGTTCATGTAAAATAGAATTGTTTTGTGTCTCCCCAAATTACAGTTAACACAGCTGGCCCTGCAGGTGGGCATCCTGTACTATGGAGGGCACTTGGTGGTGACTGACTGCATCTCAGGCGCGCACCTTGTCTCCTTCATACTTTACCAGATGGAGCTTGGCGCCTGCCTTGAGGTACAAACACAGGAGGCCAGCTGGGACACAGGGCTCTTAGACGCTGCTTTCCCATGCCCAATTAATTCTTCCGGATTCCCACGGCAGCCCGCGAACAATACTGGAACCACCTGGCTCAGTTTTGTGCCGCGTCTCGTGGTGCTGCTCGTCTGTTGAGGCGACTTGCATTCAATCGGGCAGAGCTCAGACAAAGTTGTTGCAGTCAAAAGGTCAGAGCGGAACACGCGAAATTGGTTAGTCGCTAACGCGTGGGGTTCAATTCAGGGTTGCGCTTTGTTTGTTTTTTATTTAAATAAAAAAGCGTGTGACAGAAGCGGAATGAAGTGGGAGGATGTTGGGAGAATAGAGGGGAGGAACTGAGTCCATGTAGCTGTACTGAACTGTTCCCCGATTGGCACAACACGTTCTAAATGCTCCTGGGAATGCAGCATTCATCACTGTAAGAAGGGCTGAAAGGAAATGAAAGTTATACATCTGTGTTTATGGAGAGCAAAGGTTTTTCACATAAATTAGTATTCCTTGTGTATCTTTGGCCATTGACGTTACTGAGTTTTGTTCAGAAGTCTATAAATGCTGCAAACTAATTTTTCACTCAGATTGCGAAAGCCCAAAGCCAAACTCATTCATGCACCCTGTGCCACTGAAAGTAAAATTTTGCCTGAGGGCGTTGAATAATTGGTTAATTTCACTTCAGAGTTATTTTTTCCAATATAAAAAAAGTGATAAAGGGAGGCAATTAGTGAATTATAAATGCTCATTATTAATGATTGCTTATGAAAGCTGTTCTTTTGGGATAGCTGTGTCAATCTCTCTTTCCTTTGCAACACTTCGCCACTCATGTTGGAGGCATCTTCATGGATTCTGAGACAGTTTTATAGAGAGAGGGGAAGCGCTCGACACGGCTCTTCCTAAACAACTGCTTTGGCAAGCAATTGTCATGTATTGAACCATGGCAAAGCAACATGAATACGCTTTTTTTAAGTTTATGGAATTTCTAACGTTCGAATTTATCTTACCGCCCTTTTCTGCACCCAGAACATAGGCTCGGTGTACACCGGACTGATGCAAGCGGTGGGTGCGGCTGACAAGGTGTTTGAGTACATGGACCGAGAGCCAAGTATGCGTACCGATGGGACCTTTGCACCTGTGGAGTTGGAGGGGCAAGTTTCCTTCCAGAACGTCACCTTCGCATACCCATCAAGGCCTGACGCACCCGTGCTGAAGGTGTGGGAATAAAGCCTCGATGAATGATAACCGTGTTTCTCTCTCAAGGTACACAATCTCACTTATTCGAAACAATAGGTATGCCCTCTGTATACTTATGTGACATTAATAAGCGATGCCCACTCGTCAACGAACAGCATGTCTTTGTTAGAAATTTCAGCAGCGTGTAATTGACATTTACCAGTATTTCAGCCAGGACGTTGGGACTTTTTGGCTTCTGCTGTTTTAAAAATTTGCTACATGGTAGATGGAGATTCACTTTGATAGCAATGCAGATGAGACAAGCAGTGAAAATTATCTATTTAACAGAGTGCTCATCTAAGAAGAATTCAATTTTAATTCGGATGGCGGGTATCGTTCTCAAAGCAGTTAAAATATGGGCATGCACGCTGCATTAGTTATGACTTGCACATGCCTCATTTAAGGTTAGGCCATTCTGGAGCGAGTCATTGTCCTTTAATACCAGGTCAGGGTGAACCCAGTCTTTTCTGAGGTTTGAGCGAATTACAATGTATGTATGTATACAAATAATGTATTTACAAATTACCTCGAATCTTATTTATCGTCTGGCTTTGAATGTTAATCTTTAATACGTAGAAAAATACAGAATATAACGTTTCAGAAATGGGAGTGGAAAACACTGTTTTGCCTTCTCATGGTCAACGCTCAAGACGCTTACGCTCAGTCAACTGCCCAATCCCTCTTCCATGGCTACGTGGTAGCTGCTCACTCACATTCCCATTTACCAGTACATTGGCAGGGTCACTCAAAGGTCAGAGTGCTGAGCTGGCACCATTGAGATTCTGGGTTTGAATCCAGGGAGAGCCACCTTTGATTCAAGTGGGATCTTGGCTGCAGTGAATTATTGGTCTTCGTTTGGCCACCAGTGTATTATTTTTGTTGCTTTTATTAACGACCCTTTCCTCCCATGGATTATAACCCTAGCGTGGTAGAGGAGTTGGCTGGTTCCACTGAACCATGGAGCTTGGTCACCTGGAGTCTGGCACTGCAGCTAAGGGTCTCCCTTGGTTAAGAGCTCTGGTGTATACTATTGCTGTTGTGGTTTCCCTTGATGAACAGGTTTGGGTGAAAGTGCCAGACAAATCATGCTCTGAAGAGCCTCCATTTAAAGGAGGTCCACGTCAGGAAGGGCGTCCGGCCGTAAAATTCTGCTCAAATATCCCCACCATTGGGTAACAACTTCCAACCAGGGTCAACCTGGATACCAGTCGATTAAACTTGCAGCTACATTAAATATTCTGTCCATGTGTGCAAGAAATACCAACGAACACCAGCATATTCCCAAAAAAGGACACATTAACATTTTTCAGCACTTAATTGAGCTAAGCTGCAACTCAAGTTTCATGATCGTACAACAACCATTGCTCTCACATTGCAGACTGGTTGGGAAAGGGCTGTCCTTTTCATGCGCAGTCCTGGTTGGAGGCATCTCAAACTTGGCTCTGTGATATTCGCTCTCTTTGGTCATTTTCTAACAATCATGGTTGTGCTGCTGTGCAAGAGGTCCATATAGATGATTCGTCTCATGACACTGATATAACATTGGTGGCAAGTACAACCTATAAAAAGCAACTTTCTTGAACGCTGTGCTCAGTGGGAAATTAACAGACGATCATCACACTGTGCGGTTGTCCATGCTACAGGGCGTGTCTTTTGAGCTGCAGCCAGGGCTGGTAACGGCACTCGTGGGGCCGTCTGGCAGCGGCAAATCGTCTTGTGTGCACCTCCTTCAGCGTCTCTATGAACCTCTGGGTGGCCGTGTGCTGCTCGATGGCCGGCCAGTGCAAGAGTACCAGCACCAGTACCTGCACACGAAGGTAAGGAAGCGTCGCGATCCTATAATTGGCATTCAACATCTGCTCCACACGGCCGATTAGTAAGGTGTTGTAACGTGAACAGAACGTGTTAGTTTTACTACTTCACCACATGGGTGTATGGGGAGCAAACCCATAATGTTTACAATAGAGTGCGACCTTTTGCTGCTGATAGTTGCAAAACAGCTTGATCGGAGTTTGCTCTCTTAAGCACACCGGTGGTCTGCAGTCGTAAAGAATTGACACATGCTGTTTACGTGGCAAAACCTTACTGATTAGCTGTATTGGGTTGAGGAGGGTTTACGACAATTATTTTTTTACGTGAGCCAACCAAAAAGTACTTTTTATGGATAATATGGGTTACAAATTTTTCATGTTAAACATAATGCTGGAGACTCCTGAGGATGCTTCCGACTTGGGAGGCAAAATGTCACAAAGAAGAAAGAGGGAACGGTCGACATGGTTATCTTGAAAGAAGAGCTTTGGACAGCAATTCTCATGCATTGAGTGGTGAAAGCCTATGTAGTTACTCTGGCATTTTCTGCCAGAGAAGGCTCAAAGAGAATTTGTTCCGTTGTGTTGACCTTGTGCTGTGCAGTGGGCTGCATTGCTTGTGGCTGTTGGCAGGTGGCGCTGGTAGGACAAGAACCTGTGCTCTTTGCACGTTCACTCCGGGACAACATTGCCTATGGCATGGAAGACTGCCCAGAGGACGCAGTGATATCTGCTGCGCAGCAAGCGAACGCTCATGGCTTTATCTCCGAGCTGCCTGTCGCGTATCAAACAGGCAAGTACTGTGGTATCTCGTGGCTGGCACTTTTTGTATTTCTTAAACTCTCGCTTTCTGCAGCGACCTGTCATACTTTGCAGTTGTGGGCTGGATGAGCAGTGAGAGGTTATGAAACATTCTTTTCTTTGGTAACATCGATGGGACGAGGCCACGAGGTCGGCCAAGCAAGAGATTTGACGAACGACATCAAGGAACGACTGTGCAGAGATGGGGCACACACTTGCATAGGCAAGGTCTCGCCAGGGATAGACAAACACACTCCCCAGAGACAGATGACAGATAGACTTTTAAGTGACAGGCAGCTAGAATTTTCAGGAACAGACTCTCCGGAAATAGACTTGCCAGAGATGGACAAGTAAACTCCCCAGAGACTTTCAGGTTCGCCAGGGATACACTGTGGAGAGGGGCCAAAGTTGGCTGCAGTACATGGATATCCTTTAGTCACTGAAGACATTAACTAACTTAGTGCATTGAAACGTAATGTCATAATAGATCAGCCCCAATTTCTTTAATAGTTTGTCACAAACTTAACACAGTACAGCACTTGATAGAAAGGTGGTACGGTGACTCAGAGAGAGAATATGGTGCATATACCATTTTTATACTGATGAGATCGATGATTGCTTCGAAAAGTTGCTGTTTCAGGATAACCGCGTCGATCGCTCCCCCTCCCCCCATTACAACGTTTCGTCTCACACGTTAGAGGTTTCCCCAGGATGCCTTTAACGCGTGAGGATGCCTCTTCGACGCAGCTGTCCAGAGAGAGCAGCTTTTCGAAGCAATCATCATGCAGCGAGCCGTGAAAACCTACAGCATTACACTGATAAGATCCTGGGCTTGAATCCATAAAGTCAGCTGTGATTAAACCAGGTTAGCAAGTGTGGTGAGTTAGTGGTCTCATTTCATCTCATCTCATTGTCTGAAACCGCTTAGTCCTATACAGGGTCACGGTGAAGCCAGAGCCTATCCCGGCAGACACAGGGTGCAAGGCAAGGATATACCGACGATGGGACGCCAGTCCATCGCCGGGCACTGCGGGGCAATTTAGCCTGCGAGCCAAATCAACCTATGTAGCAGCATGCTTTTTGGACTGTGGGAGGAAACCGGAGTGCTCGGCGAAAACCCACGCGGACACGGGGAGAGCATGCAAACTCCACACAGAAAGGCACCCGAGCCGAGAGATTCGAAGCCGGGACCTTCTTGCTGTGAGGCGACAGCGCTAACCAGTGGGCCACCGCGCCGCCCGGTCTCATTTCAGTCACCAGTAATTGCACAGAACTTATCAATTTGAAATTTCCAATATATTTTATTAAATGTCCACCCTCGAAGACAAGGTGGTTTGGTGGTTACATGATTCTGCTTGAGGTGGTTCGAGTCTTGCCTTTTTGTGTGGATTTTGTATGTTAAATTATTATGTCAATGATTACTAAGTTTAAAAAAAAAGATTGAAACTGACACGAAGTTTATATGGATTGCCATGTGACGCACATCTATACAGGCAGCCTCCGACTTCAGAACGTCCAAATTACGAATGCTTGTAATTACGAATAAGCTCCAATAAGCTACCGTGACATTTATATTGTATGCAGCATACAGTACACTGCGTGCAGTGCACACTACAACATTAAGGAGTGTGCTCCGACTTTGTTTTATTAACCGTATCGACACCTGTAGAAATATTGTGCGAATCCTAAAAGCGTCGAGTGCATTGCTGCTTCACGTACAGTATGGTACAGTATAGCAGTAAATACTGCATTATGTTCTGGTTTGTGAACAAATCGACGGATGGACTCGGGAACGCGTTCGTAACCCGGGCACTGCTTGTACAGGAGTGCACATTTTTCAGCGTGGGTGCTTTGTGTCACAGAGGCTGGGGAGAAGGGAGCCCAGCTGTCGGGCGGACAGAAGCAGCGCGTGGCGATAGCGCGTGCGCTGGTGCGCGACCCACGCATTCTCATTCTCGACGAGGCCACGAGCGCTCTGGATGCGGAGAGCGAGCACGTGGTGAGTTTGCACCTGCTTCACACCACACTCTCCCGCTTCTGTGTCATGGATTTAAAATGACATGGAAACAATAAAAGGGTTTTATGATGGACTGGCATCGCATAATGGGTATGGTCCTGTCTTGCAGCCTGTGTCTGTTAGGATAGGCACTGATTGACCACAGCCTTGTACAGGATAAAGCAGGGATTGATAATAAATTAATTAAAATTAATTGGGACAATTAACTTTTAAACTAAAGTGTTTAAAAACATGTTTAGATTATTTTTCAGTTGACAGGGTGCAAAGGGCACTACAATAGTTCAACTGTTCTGATACGCTCATGTGTTGCCATGTCTGTGCCCGCTTACTTCATTAACCCACACAAGAAACGAGGGTGAAGTAATTACTCTCACAGCCAGTATGGCATGGTAGACGTTTATCTGGACGAAACAATATTCAGCCATGAATAGTTATTATTCTGCTATCCGTAACCTATATTTCTGGGTGAAGTTTGTCACTCTTGAAATCAGTAGTGCAGTTAGTCTTCAGCAATATCTGCAAAAGATAGACTACATAGGATGCAGGGTCTGGCAATTGTTGGTGACAGCTAACCACGTGGCTGCCTTTCCCATCCCTGCCTCTGTTTTTTCCTCACATATCTGACTCATGCTCTGTCTCTCTTCGACATTGAAGAAATATGCATGCGTTCTAAATTGCATATATGTATTAAATTTCAAAGAAGATGTCTTTGTGTCTCCAGGTGCAGCAAGCTTTGTACAATGGAAATCTGCATGGTCGCACCGTGTTGGTGATCGCCCACCGGTTGAGCTCCGTGGAGCGAGCCGATCACATTGTTGTGTTGGAGCACGGCCAGCTGGTGGAGCAGGGGCCTCACGCTCAGCTGATGGAGCACGGAGGTCTGTACGCACGTCTTGTGCGTCGCCAGATGCTGGGTATGCCCTCCGGCATTGATCCCAGCGAGGAAGAGTTTGTCGTCCCAGAAGAGGTAGGCATTGCACCGCACAATTTCCGAATAACTATTTTTCTTCCATTGATCATCATCACGATTATCAGCGATGGAGAATCCACTCACTGCAAGGGTTATGGCTTCACAAAGCTGCCACTCTGTATGATGAGCCTATGGTGAGGTTTTCCATCTGGTCCCTTTTCTGGCTGCATCTTCCTTGGTTGGAGAACTCTCGGATGCACTCCATTTCTCAGCTGCCGCTCAGCCACTGTTATTGATCATCGGCCATCATCCGTTCTTGCGACGTTTCCCAACCCAATCTCATTTGATTTTCTAATGATTTGAACTCTGTCATTTACCTACTTCTATTCTCCAATCCATTTTTTCGTATTTCTGTCTCTCTCAATCTCTCTGTATTGAATTATAAAATGCGTGACACAAGAGAAATAATTACACATTGCTGTACCGATTGACTAATTCCCTTTTGTTATTGATGTGTATTTAACCAGGTAAAGAGCGCACACTCAGATGTGGGTGTCGGTTCACAAATAACCAGCACGTGGAGCACAAGATTAAATCTTTGGCCGAGTACCCAAACCGTCACTGACGTTCGGACCAACAGTTTTAATGGCACTTCTGGCACACTGCATGGTCATTCTTTGGAGGTGGCCACGATTCCAACGGGTAACAGGAATGTAATACCTGTCGCCCATTCTCTGTAAGGCTTGGTACGTTTCTACGTGTGCATGACTGAGATGCGTTTTTGAAGGCAGTGCCCTCTTATTAAAGCCAGTGTTGAAAGGTTTGCAAGATGTTCTTATTATTTAAAATATAATTCTTGGTTCCTGCACTGGTTTTCATTTTATTATGGGCTTTGCTTTGATGCTGCACTTTGATTTGTTTTACAGTGCTGGTGCTGATGGTCAGGACATGGCAGATACAATATATGTTTACAAATATAGCAGTAGTCAGTAAACCCATTGACCACATACAAATGCTTCCAATTCATGTGCATTTACTTTGTCGTAAAGTATTTGTAAGAATATTCTTTAAAAAAAATAAGTGAGTATAACTTTACAAGTGATAAGGTGTAAGTTTGATCAGATAGTTGCTCGCACATTAATGTTTTTTTACCCATTGTTTTTTTTTGTGTCTAGATTTTTGATTTGTTTCACATCCATTGCTGGCTGTTTTTTCTGTAGTTAGTGTTGTCTCATATATGTATGTATTCCCCTTATTACTATAATATGTTTCGTATAGAGAACACTGCTTGCACTCTGCATTATTTATTAACGGAACTGCAATACCTACCGTTGTTTATTTTCAATAATTGTTTTCCTATTTTACGGTTAAACCACAATATATAATTTGAAGTTTGTTTTATTTCACTATATATTAATGTGATGATTAGTGTCGGCGGCTAACAAGACTGTCGTAGCATGATTGTCAGAGATGCTGTCATATTCACAAACCCACTCCTGTGCCAGCCAAACATCACGGTGGTAGATAATAGCTGGCTAGGTTGCCGACATGGATTAAGTACTAACCAGCATTGCAAAACTTCAAACACTAGGTGAGGTATAAAATGGGGGGAACTGTGGACTTATCAGTCAAGTGTATGGATTTTTTAAAAAGCTGAAGATTAAAGTGAAAGTATCACTTTGGGCTTGCCGAGATAGAAACTTCGCTTGCCCCTCACATTAGTGGCTGCGATGCCGCAGTCGGACGCCATCTCGCATAGTGCGCGTTTCATTGAAGAAGAAGAAGATGATGCAGAATTACAAAGTTGTACGTTGAAGCGTGGATTTTTGTTCTCGTGTCCGATTGCTGTATGCTTTGAACTGAAGCTTGCTTTGCCAGTATGTGTCAGGGGGTGATTGAGATAATGTACGTTAGCATTTGTGTGAGCGGTGTGTCCCGTTGTTCTACACAGTGCTGTTTCCACGCTCGTTGATAGCTTAACTGGTCCTGTGTACTCACAAATCTGCTTCACAAACCCTACACTGGCCGCAGTGCTAAAGCAGGGTCAAAGTACTCCCATGACTAAAGTAAGTCTGTATACTTGTTGTCGTGCACTCTTATTTATCCAGTCCTTCGCAAACACACGCAAAAGTGTGGACAGGCTTTCTTTCAGCATGGGCTTGACAAAAGGGCTGAAAATATTTATACTTATTGTTTTGCAGGTTTTTGTTTGCATTATACGATAGAGCAATGAATGTATATTATGCTAGCCCTCAAAGGTTGTAACGCATTCGCTAAATCAAACATGTCATACCGCATTATATATTTTACAACACTGATTGTCACACTAACTCGGTAGACAGACAACTTCATCTTATCTACCGTCTAATCATCATCATCACCACCCATTAACACACTGCACTGTACCTACAAATTGTAACAAAAATGTAATAGAGAATTTCATGTTTGACTATTGGCTCATTAGGGGGGGTAATAACATGTGAATTGAGTGTTTCCAACTGCCTTGTTTTTGGTCATACATCTGACATGGTGTTATTCACAGGTCATGCTGGAAAATAGAGTCATGCGGATAACTATTAAAGCCATGTTGTATAATTTCATACAAGTGAATGTATACAATATAATGATGACATTTTGTGGTTTAAGTGCAGGAACGTGAAATAAAAATGTGCAATACAATCTCTGAGAGGTGATTAATGGTTTGTAGTGATATATGCGGATAATTTTAATACTCGTCAAAAGCCTCATTGGATGTGTATTACCTCGTCTAAAAAAGTATGAATGGACACGGCCCATGCTTTACTTATATCAGCCTTGAGTTGATTTTTTTTAGAAGCAGGGTGATGATTGTGGACTAGCGTTTTATAAACCATTTTTTTCACCACTGTTTTCCACGAGTGCCGTTTGAAAACGTAAAGCTGTCTCATCCGCTCATCATAGCATGAAATTACAGGATGCTGGGCTGTCAAATCATGTCAAACCATCCGTGCCTCGCAGGTTTCTCGTGGAGGTCCGCGCATAAACTGCCGTTTGCATCAGCATAAGACTCCTGGTTTTGTTCTCTCCTTCCACGTCATTGTATGCGGAGCGGCTCGCAGTGCAGGCGTAATAAGACCCGAGGCTCTTCGCACAAAACCAATATGGCAATCACCAAGCCCAGCACGGCTTAGCAGAGACCAGTTATCCAGAGACACGGAATGGGTGCTTAATCGCAGCTGTTAACTGGCTGTTATACCATAGTCGACTCGTACTCTCAGCAAATACCATACATCAGTTGTGATATGTAGATAACTTGAACTTAAACAGTACAGTACAGTTAAATAGAATGGAATAGTAAAAGTAAAATGTGTGTTTTTTATGAAAAGTTGTTTTGTGTAGATATGTTGAATGTGTTCACGGTTTATCTATATATAACAGGAAATTGACATGCGATATTGCTTTTGTTCGAAAGTTTCCATTCCCATTGTGTTCAAGCAAAATAGTTATATATTAAAACTGCTTTCCAAAACTATTCTTCCAGGATAGCCTTGTCGAGTGTTGATTCTCCTTTGCGACATTTCGCCTCCCACGTTGGAGGGATCCTCAGGCGGTCTGAGTAAAGTTGAATATATTGCGTTGTATGTCTGCAGTCTCATCTCATTGTCAGAAACCGCTTAATCCTGTACAGGGTCGCGGTGAGCCGGAGCCTATCCCTGCACACACAGGACGCAAGGCAGGGATACACCCACGATGGGACGTCAGTCCATTACCAGGCACTGTGGGCAATTTAGTCTGCAAGCCAATCAACCTATGCAGCAGCATGCTTTTTGGACTGGGAGGAAACCGGAGTGTCTGACGAAAACCCACGCGGACACGGGGAGAACATACAAACTCCACACAGAAAGGCACCCGAGCCGAGATTCGAACCCGGGACCTTCTTGCTGTGAGGCGACAGCGCTACCCTTATGTCTGCAGTGTGTTAATAATGTGCTGCCTGTGTTCTGATGAACACATTACTGGGTATATAGTAGTAAACATTTGCAACAAGGAGTACTTTCATGGATACACAAAACCAGAGCTCCAACTTGCAATAAAGAGAAAATCACGACATCAAGGCAAAGAGAACAGGGCTGAGGACACTAAAGTCCGTAGCTTCCTGCCATATGTCAAGAGCACCACAGACAAAATTAGCACAATGGCTGGAAATGTTTTAACTAAAATAGCGAGACAAACCAGCTTACATTTTTAAAGTAACCAGGTAAAAAATATATATAACAGGAAACAGAAGTAGGCCTTCGAACAGGACTGACGACTTCTAAACACAGCCAAAAAAAAATCCATCCTTGTAAATAACTCATCTCCGAGAGGGAAGTGTGACATCACAGGTAAGCAGAAGAGACAATGGACCCCAGGAGGGTAACAGCGAAGCACACACGGGATGGAGAGGAGGTTTGACAAAAATCACAACAATGCGAGACAAGGCATCAGTACAACATCGGCGACGTTTTCTTAACACACTGCATACATACATCACAACACGTTCATACTTGAGTGGCACGGTGGCCCAGTGGGTAGCGCTGTCGCCTCACAGCAAGAAGGTCCCGGGTTCGAATCTCGGCTCGGGTGCCTTTCTGTATGGAGGTTGTATGTTCTCCCCGTGTCCGCGTGGGTTTTCTCCGGGCACTCCGGTTTCCTCCCACAGTCCAAAAAACATGCTGCTGCATAGGTTAATTGGCTTGCAGACTAAAATGGCCCGCAGTGCCCGGTAATGGACTGGCGTCCTATCGTGGGTATATCTACCGGGATAGGCTCCAGCTCACCGCGACCGTGTGCAGGACAAAGCGGTTTCTGACAATGAGATGAGACGTTTGTACTTGACTCGCAACGCCTGAAGATGTCTCACGTGGGAGGTAAAACGTTGCGAAGGAGAGATGAGATGAGACGTTCGATACGGTTATCCCGAAGTACATTTTTTTGAAAAGCAGTTCGCACACATCAAATCGTAAAAACCTACAGTAGTGCTATATATTAAAGTGGAAGTTTTTGCAAATCTATGATACAATTCGGAAATTCGACAGTAATTATTGGACCACAAAACGTAAACGTTGGTTATTGATGAGAAACCTCCTTTGTGCTCAGGCGGTGTATGCTATTAATTAAAACAAATATGGGAACTTTCTGAATCGAATTTTCACCAAAAATAACATCAATACGCTGACCCAATTTTGAAGGCTTTCGTGACCAATGTTATCGATGAATTCCATTTTTTGGGGGGTTACGTTACCTAACCCCGAAAAAATGGAATTCAACGCTAGCCCGTGTCGATATGTTTTTTTTCTCCCAAAAACGGCTAACATGTTCTCTTTAATCTTTGTCAATAAATAAAACCCAATTCCCCCTTCGTTGCGTTGGCTTAGTTTTACTAAAACTTCCGTATATATACTAAAATCAAATTCGCACTTTGCTTTAATACGAATCCTCATCACGTTTTCCTGAGCACTCGTTGAAACACAGCCCCTTTAACAGCAGCAATTGCAGCAAAACACCATCACGTTCCCGGTTTGACCTTCGGAACAAACTATCTTTGTTTCGTGGCATTCCCCAACCCCGGTTTCTCATGACACACTTCTCCCCCATCCACGATCACCCCCCGATCCCTCCTCCTCCTCCGCACACCAGCAGCAGCACCACCACCGCGAACCCCCAGCCTCAACCCAGGCTCTGACAGCTCATCTGCCCGGTCCAGCATGCGAGCCGCTGCGCGTCGCTAATTCAAATGGCGGTGACATCAGCCGCTCACTTCACGCTCGTTTTGACAGCCGTGCAATTTGCGGCCATGGGTGCTGTCAACGCAGGTACAGTATGTGTGTGAGAGTGAGTGCTGTTCATGTCCGTGTTAATAATCTATCTGTGAATGTGTGCAGTATTTTGTCATCGCACTTAACATCACTGGCACTTACTGTGCACATGCAGACTGTACTAGTGAGTGTTGGCCAGCGTTGGTATGTAGCAACTGTTGTTTTGTTATGCGTAATGTACGTAATTGTGTACGGTTGTGTACGCGCTGTGAGTTTATAAAGTGTCCTGCTAGCACAGTATGGCGTGCTCTTCTCGTGCTCATCATCATTGTTAATGCCCAATGAATCTTATGCAGGGTTGCGAGGGGCCGGAGCCTATCCCGGCAGACAAAGGGCGCAAGGCGGGCTATGCCCAGGATATGACGCTAGTGCATCGCAGGGCACTTTATTTGGGACAATTTACTCAGCAGGCCAATTAACCTCGATACCAGCGTGTTTTTGGAAGATGGGAAGAAAGCGGAGTACCCGGCGAAAGCCCATGCGGGCACGAGTGCAATATAGAAAACATTAGGAAGTGTTGATCGTGCTAGCAGTCACCATCACCGATGCGTGTGAGTGAGCGGGTATGATAATTAGAATTTCATCGCTGCTATGATTGTCCTGCCTGTGGCCACACTGACACCTACACCACGCTGCTCTGACCATTCGGACTATATTTGGGAGGAAGCCTTGCGCTGGTTGGAGAAGTGATCTCTGTAACTGCCGTCGTCTAAAATTGGCACCGTTTTCTGTACAACACTGTCAAAGCGGCAATGGAACACTGGAGATACCCTTTTAACTGCGTGGAGTTGGACAGATCTGTTCCATCTTCTGCGGTTTTACGCCCCAAGAATGGGGTCACAATTCGTGAATAACCCTGCAGGTGACAGGATGAATTGTCCAAAATACTCTTATCCAAAACAATCTGTCACTTACGGCAGTAAAAATCGCGAGTATTAGGAAGCCACTTCACTGTACATTATGAGTAATACCGTGGATAAAAGTGGATAATAGGAGTCGCGGGTAATTGGGAGGTGGATTCTCCTCCTGTATGGTTTAACAACGGCTTGTGTACATCCCAGACATTGCCTTGTTCACAAATTGCACATTTCAGGTCCAAAACAAGTACGCGTAAATCTTCTCTCCACTGCAGACGTCTGCTTTATGGCTTCCAAAGAGTAAATGCCCCGCAATAAAATAATGAACGCTGGTGAGAGTGGCCCCTTGCCATGGCAACATCAATTGTAATACTGTAACAATACATGCCTGTGTTTTGTACATATTGATTCAGTCACTATTGCAAATCTGACCGGGTTATATTGGCATAATTAAGACAT
Organism: Mordacia mordax; assembly: GCA_036362905.1. Taxonomy (NCBI): domain Eukaryota; kingdom Metazoa; phylum Chordata; class Hyperoartia; order Petromyzontiformes; family Petromyzontidae; genus Mordacia; species Mordacia mordax. The sequence continues at coordinate 17,013,020 of JAZEWT010000002.1, read as the reverse complement.
TGATAGGCCATGTATTGTTTCTCTGTTGATTTCCGAGCTCGATGAAAGCTCATTCGTAATCAGCCCTAGTTTAAAGTGAACACTGCACTGCGATTCTTACTGGCAGGGTGGCTGACAAATCAGGGTGACTCGGGAGTACACATAACAGCAATATATTAGTGCGAGAGAGAGCGAAAACCCATTACATCACAGGGTACGAGGCATTGACAACAATCGATACGGATTTATCTGAGAATGATGCAATAACTGTAAAATGTATGTATTTAATATTAACGCACAAGTTTATTTTTGGTATTTGTATTTGTATTTTGTTTAATACTTTACGGTGAATTCAAGAAGATGTGGTTATGTCTGTTTAAATGTGGTAATTTTGGAAGTGGTTACTTTCAATTCAAGCTTCCATTTGTGTTCATCTCACCTCATTGTCAGAATCCGCATAGTCTTGTACAGGGTCGTAATGAGCCGGAGCCTATCTCGGCAGACACAGGGCGCAAGGCAGGGACATTCCCACGATGGGACGCCAGCCCTGTGTGTTTTTAAGTCATATTTTGCCTGTTGGTTAAAACTCTAGACTCGCATTCCCTTCAGTACTCATCTCTCTAATTACTCTTTAACATGTGCCTCTCATAAAGCCTTAGCATGTTTAATGTTAAAATCTAAAATTCAAATCTGCCGAATTCTGACCACTTTCAAAGCAAGCCTAACTGCATCACAACAAGTTCAGTTCATCTACCTCAGAGTAACTCTGGCCTTTCATCCGCAGTGACAGGATAACGATGTTGAGAGATTCAAACCACCACCGCTGGTATTGATCCGGTGGTTGAATTACAGTAGCCGTGCGGTAATTTCCTCAGGCAATTATCAAACAACATTACTTGCTGTAAAGTGGACAGAAAAGACCGTGTGTCATTACTTGCAGAGAGGCGAAATTGTGTATCACTGCACTGATTCCATAACAGAGTTCCTGACAAGCTTGGCATTTATGTTATATGTGGGTGTCTGTGCTCGAAGAAGCTTGAGTCATATATTGAGGCTCTCTCCCCCCCATCACTCACTCTCCCTTCTCCCACCAGCGCGTCTATCTATACAGTATTCATCCTGCTGGGTAATCCACATCGAACTCTCTTGGGTCTGGCTTAGTGTTCATCACAGTGTGCAGTGTGGAAGATCAGAAGCGAAGTCCCTGGTGAGCTTGGCCATGCTCAGGGGTGAACATAGCGGAATGGGAATTACGTATTTCTAAGTCTCTCTTCTCTAACGATGGCCACTGCGTTAGCTGCTGGACAAGTTAAGAAATCGATTCTCAGAATGTTGCGTTATCTGCGAGCGCGTTATTGTAATCTCGCAAGGAATTTGTTAACGTTATCATTTGTTTAGTTGTTATTTAGGCAGGTCCTGTACAAGATTGCAGCTTCAAAATCCAATCACACTCAGTCGTCTAAATTCCTCTTGTAAATCTAATAAATATAGATTACATTTCAAAGTACACTCTGTAATGTGTTTAGTCAAAAATGTAGAAAAATGGAGAAACACGAGGTGAGTGGGTGGCTCAAGATGTCAAAGTTCTGGGTTTAGATCTACACAGCTGTCTGTGAATTAAAACCAGATATTCAGGGGTAGTGAGTTGATGATGTCAGCCTGATGGCTCATGTCTGCACGAAATAAGTTTCATTTGGTTCTGCCATGGGGCGGCACGGTGGCCCAATGGTTAGCGCTGACGCCTCACAGCAAGAAGGTCCCGGGTTCGAATCTCTCGGCTCGGGTGCCTTTCTGTGTGAAGTTTGCATGCTCTCCCCATGTCCGCGTGGGTTTTCGCCGGGTACTCCGGTTTCCTCCCACAGTCCAAAAGCATGCTCCTGGATAGGTTGATTGGCTCGCAGACTAAAATTGTCCCGCAATGTCCGGCGATGGACTGGCGTCCCGTCGTCGGGTGTATTCCTGCCTTACGCCCTGTGTTTCCGGGATAGGCTCCGGCTCACCGTGACCCTATATAGGATTAAGCGGTTTCAGAAAATGAGATGAGGTTCTGCCATTTAATTTGGCCAAAAGTCAGTTTTGAGAATGAAACATCGGCTTACATGTGATGTGACGAACATTGTCCTCTCTGCGTGGGTGGCAAAGCATTGCCCCTTAAACTGTGAGACGAAGGTCACTCGAAAGGAGCTCAGAGGCTGCACTGTGGTAATGTTCTCCTCAGTGGACCGTTCTCTAACGCAACAAAGAGTTGCGCTGCTCTGCAAAAAATCCGCATCGACTCTTCATCCTATAGCATGACAGAGAGTACAACTGCGGTACAGTTGGCAGATTAAATGGAAAGACATCGGCGTTCACTACGGTACACGCTTTCATTTCAGTTTAAATACTAGGCAAATGTCTTGCAAATAATGTATTTTCTTCTGACACTTTACCCCACAGACAGATGCGGAACTCAGCAAATATGTCCAATGCCAGACAAAAAGATTATTATACAGCAATTATTATGAAATGCAGTTATATTCTCATCTCATTGTCAGAAACCGCTTTGTCCTGTACAGGGTCGCAGTGAGCCAGAGCCTATCCCGGCAGATACAGGGCGCAAGGCAGGGACATTCCCACGATGGGACGCCAGTCCATCACCGGGCACTGTGGGCAATTTAGTCTGCAAGCCAATTTACCTATGCAGCAGCATGTTGTTGGACTGTGGGAGGAAACCGGAGTGCCCGGCGAAAACCCATGCGGACACGGGGAGAACATGCAAATTCCACACAGAAAGGCACCCGAGCCGAGATTGGAACCCGGGATGTTCTTGCTGTGAGGCGACAGCGTTACCCACTGGGCCCACGTGCCACCCCAGTTATATTCTAAAGTATTAATTGCAGGGCGGCGCGGTGGCACAGTGGTTAGCGCTGACGCCTCACAGCAAGAAGGTCCCGGGTTCGA
>JAZEWT010000002.1:16972862-17000199 GCA_036362905.1 Mordacia mordax | reverse complement strand
CATGCAAACTCCACACAGAAAGGCACCCGAGCCGAGAGACTCGAACCCGGGACCTTCTTGCTGTGAGGCGTCAGCGCTAATCACTGGGCCACCGCGCCGCCCACTTTTTTTCTTTAACAATTATTTTATCTGTTATTTTACATCTTTCATTCATTAATAGCTATTATTTTACCTTAATTGATCGACTTTGATGTCATTGTTGTTGACGTGCCGTTCTCTCCACAGCTCTGTGCTGCGCTTTGTGACCCGCGGGCGAAACATTCTCTGGAAGAGCAATTATTATAATAATTATTACTTGTGCATACACTACTCATGACACAAACACTGAGCTAATTGGTCTGCTGACTAAATTGCCCCTCATGCCCTGTGATAGGCTGGCGTCCCATTATGGGTATATCCCTGCCTCATGCACTGCGTCTGTTTGGATGGGCTGCAGCTCATCGTGACTGTGCAAGATTAAGCAGGTACTATAATGAAAAAAAACTGCAAAAGTACTCTCTGTACTGTGCGTTTTTTAGTGCAGTAGTTTGTCGAACGTAATGTTATTTTCGTGGCTGGGAGGCATAGTGGTAAAACTAGTACCTCACAGCCAGAAGAGTCTTGGTTCTATTTCTGAGTCGATGACGTTTTTGTATGGCGTTTGCATATATTTCCCCCTGTTCTGCAGATGTTTTCTCCGTGTCCCCCACTTTGCTGCCATAGTAAAAAAAAAACGATCAATGTGAAGTGGTATTGACAAAAATATGCTGAAGTTGAAAAAATAACTGCATGTTATTCAATTGGGATAACACATAGCAGTGTTGCTCCCTCTCTGCCACTTATTGGTAGGAACTCCTAGAAATATAGACTTTGCGACTTAGTGAGGCTCATGGACACACACGCAGAATAATAGAGCACTTCGAGAGGGTTTTTCAGTGTTTTAGAGCAGACAATGCAGAATAGATTTTCACAGGCGAGAACGGGAATTGCTTTACATAACACATTTGAAGTGTACACTTATGAAAATGCTTTATAGAGACACGGGTTAAAAGATCAAGAAAATAATAGTGATTGCAAGGCTCAACAAAACAGTAATGGTAAGCACTGGCAACGTAACAAGCTCATGCATATTGCTCATGAGCAAAAAAGAAACGTAGCCTTTGTTTCAGGTAGACAAGCAGCTCTGCACTTGCCTCCTCACGCCACCCTGTCACACTGGTCAGGTGTGAATACCCACAATTTACCCGTCAAACGTGATCTGCCTATCGACTGATTGTGCTGCATCAGTTCACAGCGCCACGTGGCAAGGACCAGAGGGATTAAAATAAACGTTTCTGTTCTGTCTGCTACGGCGAGCTATGGAGTGAAATAACGACACGGTAACTGCTGCAGAGCACAGAAGCATGTCCATTACCTTGTACAATTAAAAAGAACAGTAAATAATTAGGCCTGTGCTTCCTTTTCAGCCGGCATTGTGAACATCTCTGAGTTACTCAGGATTATCTTTTCTGGTAGCATAGAGTAACAGATAACGCTTACCCTAATTACCCTAATCATTACGGTATGATTTTATAATAAATCGTTAATATATCACAATTATGACAGTATTATTCCCATCTCATCTCATTGTCAGAAACCGCTTAGTCCTGTACAGGGTTGCGGTGAACCAGAGCCTATCCCGGCAGACACAGGGCGTAAGGCAGGGAAATACCGACGATGGGACGCCAGTCCATCACTGGGAACTGCAGGAAATTTAGCCTGCAAGCCAATTAACCTATGCAGCGGCATGTTTTTTGGACTGTGGGAGGAAACCGGAGTGCCCGGCGAAAACCCACGTGGACACGGTGAGAACATGCAAACTACACACAGAAAGGCACCCAAGCCGAGATTCGAACCCGGGTCCTTCTTGCTGTGAGGTGACAGCGCTACCCATTGGGCCACCGTGCCGCCCTTAAAGTATTATTCCGATTCTTAAAATATTATTTTACCATAGCAAGTTGAATTGTGGCATGGTGGTGCAGCGGTGTAGCGGTGTGCAGTGCTGCGGCCGCACAGCAAGAAGTTGCCGGGTTCGATATTCGGCGTAGGTGATTGCGTGGAGTTTGCATGTTCTCCCCGTGTCTGCGTGAGTCTTCACTGGGTACCCCGGTTTTCTCCCACAGTCCAAAGACATGTTGCCTAGGTTAAAATGTCCTGATTAAATTGCCCCCAGTTTCCTGGGATTTTGTAGCTTGCTTGACCCTCTCTGCTGGACAACGTTTAAATAGAGCGACATAGGCGCAGCAGTTCCTTCCAATTTAAATAAAAAAACCGACCGATTGAAGGTATGATTTGAGTTTGGCGGGGGCAGAGGGGGAGGGATAAGGTTGCAGGTGACCTATTACCGACCAATCCTAGTTCTGCACATGGTGCTTATAGGAGGAACTCATCGTCAGATCTCAGGATAGCAGAAGGGGTAGCATAACATGACCACGAGTTGTGCCCCTCGGGCGGCAGCCCCCGCTACGCGGCGGGGCAGCAGTGTTGCTACGACTTCCGTGGCGTCCAGCTTCTCACCATGGACTCCATCGGGGGTGGCACACCAGACCGCGGCCATGACTGGGGTTCGCCACCCTATCGGAGACCGCCGCGCGTGCCCGCCGCCTCCCACTGGCTCTACGACGTTGTCACCTTCTACTACTGCTGCCTCTGGTCGGACAACTGCGATTATTACCTGCGCCATCGGCCCTCCAGCGACTGCAGGACCTATAAGCCTCCGCAAATCGGTACTAACCGCCCTCCCTCCTTTTGCATGTTTCGAGCTCTGGTGTGTTAATCACATTGTATTGCAAACAAGTTTTGCTGCTTAGATTCAACTGCGATTACTACCTGCGCTGTTGGCCTTCCAGCAACGGAAGTGCCTACGAGCCTCCGCAAACTGATACCGCTTCACCCCCACACTCCAATCCGCAACTCAAACAGCGATGCTGTCACAGTCGAGATGCACACACTGTGTGTGACTTACAACATTCAGGCAGGTCATTGCAACCCAGACACTTTAACTGATGTTGATACACCTTGAGACAGCGCAGGTGGAAAGAAACCAGATGGGTCACTTTGACCCGGACACTGATTTAATTAACGAACGGAAATTGAATGATGGAAATATTAATTAGGTCCTGTCTGGTACCGTATCTGGCTTCCAGTGGACCTGGTAGAAGAAAATGATTTGAGGATAGGGTGCCGTTTGATTGGATGAGGGACACCGGGAGATTTTTATATAAGGCGTCGTAAGTCAAGAGCAGACAGACATCCAGGAAGAGACAGCCAGAGACAGCTCGGAGATTCGACGCTCGATCCGACACAGACCAACGACCTTGCAGACATGACGTTGCAGAAAGAGAGACAGAGTCTGCAGAGAAAGACAGAGACTGAGAGAGAGACAGAGGGCGACATGGTCGTGCATCTCACCATGGCACACACACCACGGGTTGAGATTAGCGCAGCGCAAGCGACTCGGCGACGGACAGCGGCACGGTCAACCTGGAGTGTGGACAAGGGCGAGGCGCGATCGACTCGAACCCGAGCCGACGCTGCCTTTTCAACACCAACCGCGCAGAGTTTGCGTGAGGCTGCTGACTGCGGCTGCGTGCGTGAAACCTCACAGTCGCACACTCCAACACCCGTGTACACCCGCAAGCGCGCTGTGTTCTGTAACCTTAAGAACCTACGAATCTAGTTGATGATATATAAAACGATGATTGCTTCGCAAAGCTGCTCTCTCGGGACAGCCGCGTCGATGGCTCTCTCTCCTCTCCTCGTGACGTTTCGCCTCACGTTGGAGGCATCCTCAGGCGCAGTGTGCGTGCGTAGTTCCTATTGTTCCTTTATATGTGTGGGCGCTATGCATGTGTTCTTTGTTGTGTGAGTCCGCCTCTGAGTCACCTTGACACTAATTTCCTTATCCCATTCCCACCCCCGGAACTGTGATTACCCCCTCCCTGCTTTGTCTGTGGCTAGTCCCCTAAGTTACATCTCATGAAAACATACCCCTCACACACCTAGACGATCCTCTTCTGATGTCCACACGCAATAGTTCTATATCTATGCATTCCTGACTTCAATAACTGGCTTCCAGGATTGGCTGAGCTTTATATGCATTTCTTGTTTTCGGTTCATGGTGATATATAAAACCATAAGAATTCGCCCGACAAACTTCGCCTCGTGTTGGAAATTTGTCTTCTCTTATAAACGAAATATAAGTTCTACAGCGCACTAGAAGACAGGTCGTATTCCACAGACTAGACAAATGACGAATATAGGTTGTGTTATCATATAAATTGATGATAATTATTCTTGTAATGATGTAGGTTTTCACGGTTCGATGCATGATGATTGCTTCGAAAAGCTGCTCGCTCGGGACAGCCGCGTCGATCGCTCCATCTCCCTCCATCGCAACGTTTCGCCTCACACGTTAGATGCATCTTCAGGTGCTTTGCGTGTGTCGTGTGTGACTCCTATTTATATGTGGGTACTATGTATGTGTTAAGTCTCTTCTATAGCGTTGCTTTATGCCAGGAACAATGGACGAAGGTCGGGGTCCATTTGAAAGGGTTCCATTGTTTTGCTCGCACACCGGAATCACATTAATCCAATCCCATTCCGCCTCTGACTCACCTCCTAGTTTTGTATTTCACGAAAGCATGATAATTATAATTTCATAAATAGAGCGCTTTTCACCCGAGGGTAACAAAGTGCTGCACGGAGCTACAGAGAGAACGGCATGTCAACAAGAACGACATGAGAATAGATAATCAGCAACAGCATATCCGAGCTGTGGAGAGAACGGCATGACAACAACAACATCAGGACAGTTCAACTGAAAGTCAAATAGTAGCAATAAAGTATTGGACGTAAAATATGCAATATATATTTTTAAAATCTTTAACAAACAAGGAAAATAAATGTTCCCGAGCAGGCACAGGTCGGCAGAGAGCCATCATCCCAGCACGACTACACTGAGCCGCATCAACAGTTCTCGCCAGAGTGCTTAAAAGCCTTATGGAACATGTGATTCTTGAAACGAGATTTGAAGATGCCCAGAGACTCAGCTGACCGAATCTCCAATGGAAGGGCGTTCCAGAGTCTTGGAGCTGTGCATGAGAAGGCTCTGTCACCCATCGAATGGAGGTGTGATTTGGGCACATGAAGGAAACCCATATTGGAAGATCGGAGTGGTTGGGTTGGGGAGGGTGCCTGAAGTAGGTCACGGATGTTGTGATTCAATCGTTAAATTACCTCTCGACTGGATTATTTGTTTGGTTGTATAGTATCATACCTGTCTTTGTAATTGGGCTTCAGTTCCTCCTTGTGAGGTGTCCCACCTCGGGCCTTCCTCTCCCCAGACAACGAGACAATTATTTGTCACAGATGCCTCCTGCTAAAACTGGGGAGTTTGTGACAGGTGCGATGATGACACTGTATAAGACACAAAGTTTTGCTGGCTGGATTCGTGGTGCGCCGGACTGGTTGGCGTGTGAGCTGGTGAGTTCGTGTTGCTTGCTGGTGACATCACCTCGTACATCGGCGTGATTGCGTCACCTGCATTCCACAGCGTGGAGACGGTGTTCTGAATATCTGATGGAGCTACCGTCACAAACCAATCAAATGTCATGTGACGCGCATGCTTATTTTGTAGACGTACGCCAGGTGAGGTCACATGACGCACCTAAATAATGGCTGCTGCGATCATACTTTCGCCTCTGCACCAGTGTCGTCTTAACGCACGGACACGCTGGGGGCCCCACGAGCATAGGGGGCTCCATGCTAATCTATGTATGTTGTGACTTACTGTCAAATAAATACTCTATGTGGTTGTGTAGGTAGGGGCCCCAGTGCACTGCTTTGCCGGGGGCCTTTAATGCTGTCAAGGCGACTCTGCTCCGCGCCTCCCCACCCACCCTGCACACTGGTTCTCATTGGAATGCACGGGCAGTGCTCGTTATCGTTCACGATATTATTATTATTATTTAAATTTCAGTTGTTGAGCAGAGGTCAATAGGCCCAAATTCCAAAGGGCCAAAGACAATCTGTACTATCAAAGTTGTAATAGATAAGAGCGAGCACTTTCTTCACTTGAGCATGGTTTTTACATTCACCAACATATGATAATTTTGCATTTTAAAACTAGTCAGATTATATTTTGCATGTTCTGCAGCGATGTGTATATTTAAAACAAAAAAACCCCAAAAATGTTTTTGTTGCTGATTTTCCGTTCAAATGTTGTTTGCGTGCCGTTCTCTCTGCAGCTCTGTGCAGCGCTTTGTGACCCTCGGGTGAAAAGCGCTATAAAAATTCAATTATTATTACTAACAACTGATGATGCTGGCGCGCTGATTGTCAGGTGGGGGACCATGTGGTTAGGGGTTTTCTCTCTGCGGGCATCACGATGAGGACATCTGTCCGCTCAGTTTTCTCTACCCCACCCCTCACCCCTGTCGTGGGTGAAGGCTCAGCTCTGGGGGACCCTCACTTCTTGGCGTTCAGTAACCGCACCGTCACGTTCAACGGACGCGGGGAGTACACGCTGCTCGAGGCGCCAACGCACGACATCGCCGTGCAGATCCGCACCGACCTTGCTCGCGACGAAGACGGTGAGGCTCTTGTCTTTTGGCAAGGGGCGCTCGGAATCACACGGACACAGAGCCGGACAGACGGACGGACAGACATGCGGACTGTTGGGCAGAAAGACGGTCAGACAGGTAGAGAGTTGTATGTGCACGCGTACGCAATCACACAGATAGACAAACGGACAGATGGGTAGACAGGCAGACTGACGGATCTACACACTAATGAACAGATGGAGGGAGGCCTTTGGCGATACGCCTAGGGCACATATGCCTAGGGTGGTTTCCGCCCTTCATCCAAAGACACGCTGCAGCCGAGGTTAATTGGCCTGCTGGGTAAATTGCCCCAAAAAGCACCCTTGCAATGTACTGGCGTCACATCATGGGTATAGCCCCGCCTTGCGTTTTGCGTATGCCGAGATAGGCTCTAGCTCCCGTCCACTCCTGTATAGGATTAAGCGGGTATTGATACCGTACTGAACGTATGCCTCGGGCACATCGCACGAGTCAATGTTTGTGGCATCTCTGTGCCCCGCAGGCAACGCTGTTAATGCCACTGTCATCGTGTCAACGGCGATGCGGGAGAACGGCTCCGATCTGGTGGAGGTGCGGGTGCAGCCCGAATTCGGCGTGCTGCAGGTGCTGCTGAATGGTGGTGCTGTGACCTTCGACGAGCAGGACTGGATGGACCTGCACGGTACAGCTCTACGTGGTGACGGCTGTTACGTTTGAGCGATGCTCCAGACGGTGGCAGTGTTCTGCGCCGTTGGGGGCCCTAAGTAATAAGTTATGTTCGGTGGGGGGGTCATCCTCTTTCAATTTATGAACTCCTTGTGAGATGACAGAAGCCATGTGAATGGAGAAACAGAGATGTAGCTACAGAGATGTAGTATTGGATAAATGTGGTAGGATATGTAAATGTACAGAACATGTATAAAACACCGCAAATACGCACCTGAGCACAGAGAGACAGCATTTCAATTACCTAAAAACAACCTCCCCTCTGGCTTACGCATGTTCAAAAAACTAACCGTTGAAGACACGACCTGCCTTGTTGGTTTGCGTTTGAGGAGGATGCGGAGAGCTGTGCGTGCATGTCCTCCTCGGAGTGCCCAGGTGTGTTCGTCAGCTCGGCCGTGATGAGCAACGTGACGGTGATGTTTCCCTCGGGCGCCGCCGTGGAAGTGCGTCTGACTCTCGGCTCGCTCACCGTCAGCTTGCTGCTGCCCCGAAACTTCTCTAGACAGACGCGGGGCCTGCTGGGGCAACTGGACGGTGACCTCCACTCGCCCGACGGCACGGTCCTACCAGAGAATGCCTCCCCCGAACAAATATACAGCTTTGGCGCGTCCTGTGAGTCGAATATCAACGCTCGCTTCTTTTTATCTTTTTTTTTTCAAATATTCGAGATTTGAGGAGGGGCAAGGGGGAGTTTAGAAGGGCAGAGAACGGAATAGAGCTTCTTGACTCTACAGGGATTGTGCACAGCCACATGGCACGATGCCGTGAGCACACTTGAGTTACATATTTAGCGGTAGTTATAATGCCGATGGCATTTACGTTTGCCAATGAACTTGCGTAATTTACATTGAAGCCATGAGCAAACAAGTCTGCAGCAAGGTGTACGGACGGTGAGTGATATAAATAGTAAAAAAAATGCTATTCAGAGTATTTTACTAACACACTGCTGGATGAAGGCCTCCACACACCGCCATGTTGGTCAGGTGGATTGTTTGCACTTCTCCACGCCGGTCAATGATGATTGAAGACCAGTCAATGTATTTCTCGCCATTTCTGATGTTTTAAACCGCGCGTTATATTTCCCGCGCGGCGGCAGCCAGAGCTCTGCGCAGCGCTTTGTGACCCTCGGGTAAAAAGCGCTCTATAAATATTGTGTCTCAGATGTTAGTCATGGCCAATACCTGGAATGCAGGCCTCGGGGTTTGTAGTGCAGTGCGAGAACCAGTGTACCCACGCTGCACCCCTCGATCCAAATTACTAGCGAGAAAGGCTGACTGGTGATCAGAACATGCCAACATTTCCCATTACAGTTCAAAACATTATTTAAAGGCGAAAAAAGACAGATGTAAATGAGTTATATTAGAAAGTAAAACAAGCAAGCATTTTGAAACAATTTGGAACATGTCACACAAAGACTGGAATGCAAATTCCTAATAACGCAAGCCAGTTTGCTTGACAGAGCACAAACTGATTTGAGTAAGAAATCTCACTTTAATTTATTTTAACTTTTGATAGGTCAGACGATAACACACATCTCAATGAGCGCACTTGCTGAGTTTCCAAAGGCAATGGGAAGCGAGCCACCTCTGCTCGCAAATTGGGCAATTGACTGGCATGGTTTGCCAACCCCACTGCAGCCTTACTGAGCAAATCCTGCGTGGGTTTGGGGCTCGCTGTCACTTTCATTGGGGAGTTGTGTGCCGTTACCCAGACAACCCTTGGCAACTGTTGTGATGTTGTTGTCACGAGGTCAACATGACTGCGTACTCATTTGTGCTGTTCGTTAACTTATTTTCACTTCTTTAAGGCCCAAGACTGTAGAGGACATTTTAAATATATCTGGCAATGAGATGAATAGATGTTTATTATTCCAACAGAAAGTAAAGGATATGGTTAGTTCTAGATGTGGGATTCCTGTGACACAACAAACGTTCGAATTGACCAATGCAACAGCGTATAAAAGTTACTGTGATCGTTCCTGAGCAGATGGTCCTGTCGCCATGTTGTCTTGGAAATGTACGAAAGGAATGGACAGGTCCTATTATTTTTAATACAAGGTAACAGGAATACTTTGCTATGGGGTATAGGTTAGCACATTGGACTTGCAATCGAGAGGTTTGCCAGTTAAGTCCGATCTGCCAGCACCCGTGTCTCTTGACCCAGCAGTGCAGTATTTGGGTACAGCACAGCTCATCAATAAACAGTTCGCTCGTAATTTTGTAAAGTATGTATTACTCCTACTTGTTCCAAGACCAGAATGGAAAAAAGTATGTATGTTCCCTTTAGTGGTGAACAGCATGAGCAAGGAATTGCAGTGCTGCACCTTTTCCATTATACCTTCACACGGTAACAGTGGGTGCCAAGTGTGACTCCAGATATTCACGTGTATCCTTTTGTCCCAGGGGCAATAGACAACTCCAGCACGCTTTTCACCTATGACTCGCAAGATCTTCTGGATCGTTACTACTATCAGCCGCGTCATGACCCCGACTTCCGCCCGGAGTTTTGGCCAACGACAGGAGGCGGCGGGCCACCGGGCCCCGTGGTGGCACACCTCTGTGGCTCCGACGCGCTGTGCAAATTCGACGCAGCCGCCACCTGGAGCTTGAGCGCCGCCAACACCACGCTGCTCGCTCACCGGTGGCACGAGGGCGTCGTGCGAGACCTTACTCCAGGTTAGTTGTTTTTCTCGGTTAAAACGGTCACTATCTTCATTGACCTGAGTTACCTGTTTTCCCCCCCAATGGTGGGGGCATGGAGCAGAATTTTACGGCCAGATGCCCTTCCAAATGCCAACTTCTTTTAGTCGCATTGCCTTCAGATTACTATTCGTCTGGAACCTCCCCCTAGACGTGTTCACTCAACGAGATTCTAGCAGGAGCGCTAGACTTCAGACCTGTTCACCAAGCAAGATCCTAGCAGGAGTGCCGGACTCCAGACCTATGCACCAAGAGAGATCCTACCAGGAGTACTGGACTTTGGGTAACGTAGCTCTGGGATTCATTGGAACACACAAACCCTTCCACTCTGATAAAAGTTACAATCCATGTGGAGGAGGTGACGCGGGGCAGTTAGTTGTGGTGCAGAGATGCCTCGCTGTAGTGCTGCACCCTGTGCTCCGCTAGTCCACATGCCTCAACCTGTCAAGCGTGCGCTGCGTGCGTAACGACGGCATCCAATGCTTCCGGCCGTTATCTCAACACACGCTCGCCCCCTGAACGTATTCACAGAACCCTGACGAGCACAGGGCCTGCTCACGCTCTCACGCACACTCAGCGCTATCTCCACGGCCGCCCAACGGTGCTTTCACGAGGCGCAGGGCGGTGGGCCTCGCGTGTGCTGCAAGTGCGGTGTGGGGTGCACATTGAGCAGGAATGAGCACACGGTTGCGGCAGCGATGCCATCAGGGCCATGCCCTGGGGGTCGTTTGCCCGTGGCACCACGCAGAACGGCTTGATATCCGAGATTCCTTCATATATAAAAAAAATGTATTCCTTTCTCAGCAGTTTTGCTCCTCTCGTGCTTTTATTTTGTCACCTGTTTTTTTATATTTTTCCTCACACGGTGCCTTGAGACATTGTGAAATGTGCCTAATAAACACAAAATACATTTTTTGTTAATATTTTTTTGTATCGTTGTTGTTGGTCCACACGGAGACACTGCTACATTAGCACACTCACGATGTGTCGTAGGACATGATGAAAACAGTGACAAGTACGTGGGCTTGTTAACACGTTTTAACATAAAACTAATTTCTATCACTGCCGCATGATGTCTTGTATATATGTATGTGTTATTACTGTTCCACATAAACCGGGAATAACTTGAATTGACTTAATATTATGAAATAATTCTCATTGTGGATTTGCAGTCACCAGCTCGATTTATTCTTCCAGTTTGAATAATTTCTGCAAGTTTCTCAAATACTGTTCGTCCAATCAACCATCAAATGGCAGCTTTCGTGCAATAGGGTAAAGTGTTGATTCTCTTGTCTATTTTGAGGCCAGCATGGAAGAGGCGGCCATATGCCCTTGCGAGTGAATTTCAGTGTTCCTTCCTTGTGAATACCCATCCAAATCAGTGGCGTGAGCGAGCAAATTCACCTTTATCGTACACAAACCCGAAATTTGTTTGGTTGGTCGGTTATAATGCTGTCAGCGTATGTAAGCAGTATCTACGATTACTATTTTGCTGAGCTTTGCCGTTGTTAATGTTGACTTTGCTCTGTTAAACTATTTCCAAATCATTACTGATTTGCCAGTATCCTTAACCTCTCATTTAGCACTGTGGTGTCATAATTAATTATGGTGTAGTAATCAATTCGCATTCCAGTCTTTTCAATCACGTCCAGCCTCCACGCATACAAACTTTAAGCTACGACTGATGCAACCTTCAAAAATCATGCCACATCTCCCCTGGGGCAATTCATGTACTCCTGTAACATTTTCAAAATGCCACTCAAAAAATAAGCTTCAAGCAAAGAGGAAAGAATCATATGCAAATGAATAACGCGGGATTGCTTATGATTTAATTTTTATATTCACTAACAACAAATGCGGGTAATGACAGAGCGCTGGTGCATCGTGTCCGAATGACCAGCATGCAAACCGGTAGTGGAAGGTGTCTGGGTTGCGATACGGAAACGATACTGGAGGCGTAATGGAAAAAAATAGGAAGAAAGGTTAGAACTGAAGGATTAAAAATCTATAATTTCGCTCAAGAGCTGCTCATTTGGGACAGCCGTGTCAAGCGTTCCTCCTGCATTCTTCGCCACCTACATCAATACCATGAAAGAGAAGGAAATGGAGAGTGGGAGATGGTAAATAAATGATTGGGTAAGATAGTTAAATCAGCCGGATGAGTCGACAAAAGCGGAGCATACATCCCTGTACATTGTCACGTTTAGCAGTGGTCGTTCATTTTCCGCTGTGTTTTAGATGCTTGCCGCTCCAATGCGGTTCATTACTGTGGTCTAACAACCATGAGAACATGTTCTCTGTTTCACAGTGGCGATAAGGATCCCGTGTTGTCATTCGCAACTGTAGGCCATTTAGTGGCACCGTTGGGGTCCAATTTAGCCAAATTTGAACATTTCTGCAAATTATTCAGATTGGATTGTTCACAGCAAGCATCCTTGTCTAACTGTGATTGTTGGCGCCAGTTTCTGGCCGCCTTCCAGCCCATCTGCTTTGCTGCTCGACCAAGATCGATGGACAAATTGTCCCCTCCCTTTAATCAGTTATCTCTGCAAGAGAGCCCCAAGGTGTTCTAGGGAGGGGCTTCTTCATGCATGAGGATCAACCAGTGTTGGATAATGGAGCCTTTGACGATTCTGGCATTGGATGGAGGTGGTGAAGGATGACATGAACAGAATGGGTGTCACTCCCCAGGATGCCCAGGATTGAGACATGTGGAGGAAGGGGATTTGAGGGGTAATCGCCCAACCCAGGTATAGATGGATAACAGCCGTTTAATCAGTTCTTGTTGTCGTCTTTAAGTGGCCTGGACGGTACGAGTCCCAGGGCGCCAAAGGCGATGCTGGACGGGGCAGGTGGGGTGCGAGGCCACGTGCGATCGTCCGCTGACCGTAGCGGATGGGCTTGTGTCGCGTAGTGGTGAGCTGCGGCGTTCTGCTGGCACCCAAGTACGGCAGCAAGGAAGGCACAGTGTACACGGTCGGCGCGCGCGTCACGTTTTCATGTGACTCCAACTACGTGCTCAGCGGGCCCAGCACGCGCGACTGCCAGCCAGACGGTCGGTGGACGGGCCAGGACGTCTCGTGCGTGACCGGTACGGACGATTTCATGGCATAATTCTCATAGCATTGTCAGAAACCGCTTAATCCTATATAGGGTCACGGTGAGCCGGAGCCTATCCCGGAAACACAGGGCGTAAGGCAGGAATACACCCGACGACGGGACGCCGGTCCATCACCGGGCACTGCGGGCAATTTCGTCTGCAAGCCAATTAACCTATGCAGCGGCGTGTTTTTTTGGACTGTGGGAGGAAACCGGAGTGCCTGGCGAAAACCCACGCGGACACGGGGAGAGCATGCAAACTCCACACAGAAAGGCACCCGAGCCGAGAGATTCGAACCCGGGTCTTCTTGCTGTGAGGCGACAGCGCTACCCACTGTGCCACCGTGCCGCCCTTAATGGCATAATTAAGTGGTATAATTAACAACACGCCGCACAGTGTTTGTTTGATGTCGAAGGTATTCGCGCGAAGAGAGAACAACTGATAGATATGAGGAAAATGCAGGGAGGTAGAGGGAAGGCGGTCACGGGGTTAGCAGGCGCCAACATTGTCCAGACACTGCATCCTGTATGTTATGATGTTATCGGCAAATTAATAGTTGTGGGAGGGAACCAGAGACCCAGGAGGAAACCTCTTGCAGAACAGGGAGAGAACACCCAAACTCCATGCAGAACTGCACCTGAGGCAGGAATCGAACCGCGTCGGGCAGGAGATTCTTTCTGTGAAACGTGGATGTAACCGCTGCGTAGCCAGCCTTGCTGCAAGGAGCGTGCTCAGTAATTGGGCCATGCGTTCTTCGGTATGAAGTGATGTAGCGATGTTGCCATCGGCACACAAGCACAATTAAAGATATCCCAGCGCATTCAGCGGTAACGCCATCACCAACAGGCAAGCGATGCGTTTGGACGAGGCGTTTCCTCGCAAGGTACTTACTCAGGGTAGTGAGAGCGACACGGCGGTGTGTTTTCTTTCTCTAGGTAATGATGCGCCATTAAGAAGAGTTCATAATTCGTCATTATTACCGCACTTAGGGAAGTGCATCAATAATGATGAATTGCTTAGATGGTGTTGATGCGGATTACCACTACGTAGCAATTTCGCCATTCCTTTTATTTATTCATTTTGTTTTCCACAGACAATACGCTGACGATCGTGTTGGGAAGTGTCTTCGCTGTTTTAGTGCTGGCCGTCGCAGGAGTTTTCATTTACAAGCATCTTCATCGCCAGAAGTGATTGGATGACAGAGTGCTGCGGACTTCGTGCGTGGATCCATGCCTTCCTGCCAAGAGGTTTTGGGTGCAGGGTTACCATAGTGAAAGGGATACATCAGCGGGATTGCGGTGGCAGCATTGTATTGGTGACTTGGTCCGCAAATCAATAACTTAAACGATGGAATGTGTAAATTAAAGCATTAATTCTATCCGTTAGTTAAGCATGTGGATTCCATTGTGGGGAGGGTTACAGTCCGCGGTTATTACTGATGCATCAAATCGTGCCTGTAAGAATGGATGGTTTTTCATTTGCACACAATGTACGGAATGGGTTAAAGTGAATTCTGGAAACTGACGGAGGAAGCTTCCAATTTCAATGCACCGCATTGTAATAAAAAAAATCTTTTTGTGTTAATTGTGGGGTGCGTTGTTGCACTCGTAGAGCGAGAGTGTATGTCTGGTGGGTAGATTGCACACTGCCCCTCCTGGGGAAGGGGACTTTCACTGTTAATTTAAGGGCAGTGGGGAGCAAAGCACCAAAAATCCAATAATGGAGCACGGACAAAATATGGGCCCCCATGGGCAAAAGAAGAGCAGTGCAAAAAACATACCCAATCTTGTGTCAAACCTGCTAACTTATCTGTGCAAAAGTCTCAAACTGATTACAACTTTAGAAGCGCTACTGCCACAAACACATGTAATTGGGATGCCTTTCAGATTTTCGAGTGAACCAGAATAATCGAAGAGTCAGGCTTCGTGTTTCAACTTTCAGCAACCCACATAACGTGAAACTGTCATCTGATTGATTTAGATGTCAGTTTCGCGTTTGTCAACCAAACGTGGTGCCACATGGCACTGGGTGCTGCGGAATTTAAATCAGTCGATTATGTAAGTGATCCAGCCAAAAAAGAGGCAGGCAATCTAAAATGTTTAAATCCGAAACTCATCCCGACCACTTACTAATGAATAAATGTTGGATTAATTTAAAACTGTAATGATAGCCACTAATCATCAACATGACTCCACATAGAGTACACGTTTCCTAGTTTAGCATTAACATGTACTAACAAATCAGGGTTTTAGTGATGGGGAGCAAAAACAAATACTAAAGCTGAGCAACCGCATATTTTGCAATGAAAAATAACCTGTAATAAAACCAATGGATTGAATTTTGCAGATGGATGTGAGCTGTTTACTGTGTCCTTCATGCTGCCAGCAAGGTTAAGTTATTTTTTTTTCAGAGACCTTTGCTCTTTAATGTGACGTTGCAGCCCTGAAGTCACTAGCTTAGACCCCGCTGGTAGAAGGGCACCTCCACTAGCGGGAGCTCTAGAGACCCCCTGTAGAGGAGTAGTCGAACGATTCCTCCATGCCGACCAGACCTTTTTTTTTGGTCGAGGTAGGCATTACCCACACTTTACTCCACCACACACAACCTGCCAATTGACTCATTCGCTCTACAGGACACACATAAAACAACCTGCTGAAATTATTACCAGAGTACTGATTTATTATATTTTTTAGAACGTGTATGTTTCAGTCATCCTACTTGGATACACGTAGCTTGGGCAATTCGCTCAACTCTACTGACAGGTACCCTTCAATGCATTGCGCGGTACTTGATACAGAATCAGTGATCCAGGCCATCGCTGAGCAGCGCTAACGTCCACAGTCGACCCCTGCCTTCTAAGCAGCCCTAGAGTGGCAAGGGGGGCTGGCAGTGGCAAGTGTAGCCGGCACCAACCTGCCCCGTCTCTCTACACCCAACAATACGGCCGCCGATCGCATGATAGACTGGAGGCCGGCACCTAGGCCAGCGAGAATGTCAAGACACCAGGTGAACTCGGCGCACGCGTGAGTGCCCATGTGGCGAGGAGGAGGTGATTCTGATGGTAAAGTTCTGCGTTGTGTTCTTTGTGAATCCCCCCTTCGTGCTCCGCATGCACCGCTCCTGGTTCGCTGACACTCGTTACTCCCCTTCCACAAGGACTTGATTCCACACGTATCTTCTCCGGAAACGATATTTATTACTCTGCAGACACATCACCTTCAAACACACCCACTAACACACGTAGTCACATAAAAACTCCACAGCCCTCAATCAGGCTTCACTCACACTCTCGCAAAAAAAATACCGCGTGAACCTAAGATGGCCGCCTTGTGCAGCCACGTGCTCTTCGTGCCAAAACTCACATAAGTTTCTCGACTCTCCTAAATAACAATACCTCCATCGAACCACATAACACCACGTACCTTCATACACACCCACCAACATACGTAGTCAGATCAAAACTCCGCAGCCCTGCGGATAGTACAGAACACCTCATTATTAACTACGGATATAATTTTATAAAGAGTGCACACTCGAGCAGCAAGCGTTCTCACCTCAATCACGCTTCACTCACACTGAGGAGCGCTTCCACAAGGGTGGGCGCGTTTCCCTATACGTGGGGACGTGTGCGATGCTAACACGTGTTTCCCTGTACGTGGGGGTGTGTGCGATGCTAACACGTGTTTCCCTGTACGTGGGGGTGTGTGCGATGCTAACACGTGCGGATGTTAACGATGTTAACGATCCCCCTATGTAATGCGTTGCGTGTCTCGATCCAAATTCAAACTTTACACCGTAAATTACTCAATTGGGATTATACACAGGGTGGCCCAGTGTGTAGCGCTGTCGCCTCACAGCAAGAAGGTCCTGAGTTCGAATCTCGGCTCGGGTGCCTTCCTGTGTGGAGTTTGCATGTTCTGCTCGTGTCCGCGTGGGTTTTCGCCGGGTACTCCGGTTTCCTCCCACAGTCCCAAAAACATGCTGCTGCATAGGTTAATTGGCTTGCAGACTAAATTGCCCGCAGTGCCCGGTGATGTACTTGCGTTCCATCGTGGGTGTATCCCTGCCTTGCTCCCTGTGTCTGCTGGGATAGGCTCCGGCTAACCGCGACCCTGTACAGGACTAAGCGGTTTCTGACAATGAGATGAGATGAGATTATACACAGTGGTAATCATCGCCCTCTGCCTGCAAACTAATACCTGGAGCCCCCCCTCCCCTTCCCTTGCAAGTGAGATCCTCCCTGGTATTCTCGCCTGCTTAAGCAAAATAAGCTGGCTGCAGGACTGAATATTAATCAAGAGGGAACATTGCTCAGCAACACTTATTCCTTCCTTCATTATTGAACAATTGTTTTATTGCTTATTTTATGTCCTCTAAATTATAGCCATTAATTGACAGGTTTTTACAATTTCTGGCAATTATACACGTGTTAAGATCATAAAACACCAAAATAGACACATTTCACAATGTGTCTAGTTTGCAAAAGCCACACATACTTGTGGCAAAATATGCAAACAGGAAACTTTGATAACATATGCATTGCCTTTCAAACTGATTGGCCTACATCAGACATGGCTTTCTTTTGAGTCTGATTGTCAGTGTTAGCCATATGATGTACACTGGCAAAAAAGTACCCATAGCTTAAACAGCTCCACCTGAGCTACTAAGCATTGATATTGCATTGTCCTGAGCTGACTGCCTTTTGGCATCATCTGGCTAACACTGACAATCAGGTTCAAAAGAAAGTCTTGTCTGATGTAGGCCGATCAGTTTAAAGGGCAATGCACGTGGCAACACGTGTATAATTGGCAACACGTGTATAATTGCCAGAAATGGTAAAAACCTGTTCTACTAATTACATATGGTCTGATGTTGTTGACATGCCGTTCTCTCCAGTGCTCAGATTTGTAACAAAAGCCCTCCGAACACGTAATTTTTCTTGATTTGCCATTATGGCGTTGTTGTTGCTGACATACCGTTCTCTCCACAGCTCTGTGCAGCACTTTGTGACCATCGGGTGAAAAACGCTCTCGAAGTGCAATTAATTATTATTATTCTCCCAACTTCACTGGAGAGGCTGCGTAATTTGGTTTCGGGAGCACGAGCCGAAAGGTGGGATTGGAGGGTGGCTCTGTGTGAGCCACCCTCCAATCCCCTCTGTGGGTGGAGTATTTTTGTCGATTATAGGATCCACCACATTGGTCCTCAGAGGTGTAACGGTGGCATAGGGAGTAGCGCTGCTGCCTAAAGGCAAGAAAGCATGGGATTGATTCCTTGCTCGGACACCTTTCTGTGTGAGTTTGTACCTTTCTCCTCTTGTCCGCGTGGGGTTTCGCCGTGACCTGCGGTTTTGTCCCACTGTACAAAGCCATGGTGCCTCAGGTATTTTGCCTGACTAAATTTCCCCCGTATCTGTTGGGAAACAGTTCCATTATTACGTTTATTCTTAATTCGAATGATCCGAGATTGTTGTCAAGTATGTTGAAGACTTCGCCGCGAATGGCCATGTAGCTGCCTCAATCGCACCGCTCGCTCAGACTGTCCCGCTGTAACGTTGTCCGAGGCCTTATAAAGGTGGTGTTCAATCCGGCGTGACACCTGCAAAGTGGCTCCGATCAATCGGTCGCAGACAGAGGTGCAGGTGCACGCGTTGGCGTCTTCCCTGAGTCACCAACGCAATCTGAATTGTTCAGTAAAGATTTCCGTAGGTGACGGGATATCCTGAGAATTTATTTTCGGACTTAATATTCTACAAGGTCCGTTTCTAATGCCAAGGGAGATGTGATAAAGTGACTGGAGCACAAACAATCCAACACGCATACGTTGATAGGAGAAACGTAGACAAACTCTGCTCTAGCAACGCATCAGAATCCATAACCACTGTAAAGGGGTGCTTCGGGTCCTTCTCCACAAAATGTTGAGTTTACGAGAATGCATTTTCCTGCATGTATGTTACTTCTGGGAGCTCAAATAACATCCCAGTTTAAAGCCACGAAAGTACAACGAACTGAAATGTTCACTCTGGCAGTAGTGCTCCCATGCGTTTTGCCTCAAATCCTTTTTTTGCCTCAATTCCACCCTTGACTGCTCTACAAAAGAACATCTGTGCTTGTGCTAAACTCTGGCGTGCAATAGGATACTAGGCAACTTATTCGGGAATGTAATCCGGCCTTGCTATTCAGGCCATAGAGAGCCGCAATATACAATTCACTACACACATTAACACAGCCAGCTGAACACACATTGTAGACGTCTCTCCAACTGGCTACATGTTAAATGCAGGATGGAATACAGGATTGAGTCCTTCTCACCTACAAAGATCTTACTGGCGCTGCTCCGACATACATCCGTTATCTACTTCAGGCACCCTCCTCAACATGACAACTTCGATCCTCCAATATGATTTTGCTGTAAGTGTACATATTGCACCTCTATTCGATGGGTGTTAGAGTCTTCTCGCACGCTGCTCATAGACATTGGAAATTCAGTCAGCTGAGTCCCTGGGCATCATCAAATTGCGTCTCAAGACCCACTTTTTCTGTAAAGCCTTGAAGTCCTCTGGCTAGGATTGTTGATGCTGCTCACTACTGTGTGCCTGGCTGATGGCTCGCTGCTGACCTGTGCCTGCTCAGGAACACTTCTTTCTTGCTTTCTTCCTTTTATGTCCTTCATTGATTTATAGTCATTATTTTACTTAATTGATCTACTCTGAGGTTGTTGACATGCCGTTCTCTCCACAGCTATGTGCAGCACTTTGTAACCCTCGGGTGAAAGGCACTTTAGAAATGCATCCATCCATCCATCTTCTTCCGTGTTATAGTATTAATTATGCTTAAGCCATCACTGAGAATAATGTGTATAGTATATCAAGTAAACCTGGATGGCATATGATTAAGCTAATGCCTTCAATGTTTTACCAGCGGAACTCACATCTGTAATGTGAAGCCAAGTGTACATGGAACTCAATTACAGCTCGAGTATTTATTAAATCAAGAAATCATGATTTGAGGAAATATGCTTCTCTGTGATGCACACTGGACAGAAAATAAATGGCACTCCGTTTCACTAATGGAAAGATTTACACTTTTAGCCAGGTGGTAAAGACGTCGCTGTAAATCAAAGTGCATTAAAAGCTCATTTTGTGTGACATTAACGAGCACCTGCAGTAAAATTGTGAATATTTAATTCGAAGATGAATTAGACCCAAGGAGATCTCTCCAATTTTACAGACCGATGTGAAACACTAGGCCGAATGTTTCAATAGCAGTTTCTACAAAAAGTCAAAGCTCCGGCGAATACAAATATATTCCACTTGTCATGTGACAAATCCAGCTCATTCTGCAGTGTAAATTTCATCGTTACCAGATAGGCAAGGCATCACTGTTGCGTCATTGTTCTGTTTTCATAAAGGCCACTACCAATGATTTTTTTTATTTCTTCATGTGCTGCTGTTATAATATTTTCTCCCCATGTCGGCAAGGTATTTTCACTGGGTACATCGGTTCCTCCCACAGTTCAAAGACAAAGGATTAAGTGGGTACTGCTAATGAATGAATAAACACTAATACATAGACTTGGGGGCGGCATGGTGGCCCAGTGGGTAGCGCTGTCACCTCACATCAAGGAGGTCTCCGGTTCGAATCTCGGCTCGGGTGCCTTTCTGTGTTGAGTTTGCATGTTCTTCCCGTGTCCGCGTGGGTTTTCACCGGGCACTTCGGGTTCCTCCCACAGTCCAAAAAACATGCTGCTGCATAGGTTAATTGGCTTGCAGATTAAATTGCTCTCAGTGCCCGGTGATGGACTGGCGTCCCATCGTGGGTGTGTCCCTGCCTTGCACCCTGTGTCTGCCGGGATAGGCTCCGGCTCACTGCGACCCTGTACAGGACTAAGCGGTTTCTGACAATGAGATGAGATGAGACATAGACTTAACCAGACATCTAAATATAGGATTACAGAGCTTGGAAATATTTTATTAGCACTGGTTGTGGCTACATTTCCACTTGTTTTTGGTTTCCAATGTATCTGAATCATTCTCCGAATGAAAACGGCATTTCGCGCACATTCTAAACTATGATGAACATGTGCATCTTGAATGCCATTAAAACATTTTTGCAGTCAATTGCCTGTGGAATGTAAATCGCTACGAATAGAGTGCATAAGTTGTTCGTGATGGAGTGCCTCTGATTGCTACACTTCGCTTACATTTACCACATGCCTCTGAGACGTTATGAGCATTTGAGGGCCCATGCAGGAGTTGTCTTTTGCTGTGTATTTGTGCCTTTTATTTTATCCTTTTATTGTTGTCGTAGTATTTTACACCGATTACTAAATATGTTTAATGTAACACATGGACTAAGTGTGGGTTATTTTGCGACAAATGAACCAGTGTAGTTCATTTCACTGCCGGTGGAAGGGCCTCTGGTAGACTGAACGCTAGACAGCCCGTATACATTTGTCCAAATCTTCCACACCGGCTTGATGTCTTGGAAGAGGTGGCAATACCCGCTGTCTGCCCCACTACACGCGCCCGGCCGATAAACTGACTGGGGCGTTTCCCGTTTTTGCTGCTAATTGGACACGGACCTGGGGGGTATTTAAGAACCTCGTAGCATAGCTTTTTCAACTGCCACGCCAGGAGATCAATGTAATTCCAGTGTGATAACCATTAAGCCGTGGCGGTTTTATTCCGTTCTTCTGTTTGGCAATTTGTTCAGAAACTAAATGCCAACGTCGATGTCTGCAAGCTACGAGAGGGCTCTGGGAGAGAGTTTGTATTGTTTTGTTGTTTATCCTCCATTGAAGGAGCGTGTCCTACAGTGGTTAACTGCAGGGTTGTCCACATTTCTTGTGACCCCATATAATTGACCACCTCCCAAGCATGTTTTTGTTCCTCTTGCTCGTTTATTTCTGTTTTAAATAACCCTTGTTTATTTCAGATGGCTGATAGGAGTTCATCGTATACTATTGGTATGGAGAGCACCGTCTCATGAAAGATCACAAACGAGATAAAAACGATGGAATGTTGCACGGTATGTCCTGTTATTGTATTCGGTATCTAGTGTTTTCAGGTCACATTTGTGAAAACGATGGTGAGTAACTCAGCTGCCTTAGGTCTGTCAAGTATTTACATTTTGGAAACAACAGTGGAAAGAACGCTGTAAGTAAATGCTATCCGTTATATTTATTTATCCACGCGTACGGTCTGCATGTCGGTTTTATATCTCGTGCGGTAACGGTTACGGCAAGTGCCTGTTAAAGCTAACGCAGCTTGTAAAGAATTATTTTCTCCACCCGTTCTCACATCGCACAGATATATACCAGTGAGCCAAGCATCTGTAAATCCAATGTTTAATTTGGCACCTCCCGTCCGGAGACTTGTACTGAGTGTGAGTGAGCGTGTTGTGTTGTATCGGGCAAACTGCACATGCGTGCTCTTACACAAAATACGTCCTGTGCAGTAAAACTTTACTGGCTCGTATATAAAGAGGTGTATCGAATAATAATAATAATAATAAAGCGATTTACACTATTTCATCAACCAGTTACTAAGTGAAACCCTTCTGATACCGTGCTAGTCGCTAGGATTTTTGATCATGTTTCCCCACCCTGGTCGTAAGCAAGTTAGAGCAGGGGGAGACGAGTCCGGGACTGATTGACAGATCACTCACCATCAGGAGTGAGCGTAACTCACATTTATTCGGGCGATCCGCAAACCCCCCTTGCTACCTCCAATGCATTGAATGCTTCAGCTGCTTTTTTACTGCCACGGCGTACCGTGCCGGTTTACTTTCACCTCTGCTGATGTTGGCCACGGCTAAAAAGTAAACTCTGGTTGGCTGGTTCATCATCGTGCTGTGCACGAACCTGTTTTTCAATGCCCCATCCTCGTACAAAGGCTATAAACGTTGAAAACTGTTTATGTAATAAAAAATACACTGTCTATGTAACAAAAGCAAATTTAAGGATTGACTGCACGGTAGAAAAGAGTTGCAGCATTTATTGTGATCTGTAAAAAAGCATACGGGCAGAAATGACAGTTTTATTGGTTCAAAACTGGAGTTGGAGACTACTTCGTCTGCCCGAGGATAGATTATAGCCAGAATTCAATTTGCTTATCAGGTCCAGCCAAACATGCAAAGCAATTTAACAGTCAGTTCTGTTTTTAAAGAAATTGTGCAGAATCTTGCAGATTGCAACCAACAATAAAACAACCACACTTTCATTTCAGCCTTTGGGTCTCAGAGAAAAGAGTGTCAGTGACTTTCCACTAAAATCATGCTCGTCGAGACCACTCTTCCTCCTAGGCTGCCACGTATGTCACAACACGCTGTCCACTTTCTTTTACTGCTCTTTTTTTTATTATGATTGTTGACCACAACAATCATTTGTAGCCTTTCTTATTTGCTGTTCTGACTGGCTTTCTCTTGTACAGTGTTGCCCACTTTTACCATTGTCATATTGTTACGCAAAGAACGCCCTCTAAAACCTCAAGACAAGGCCTCAAAATTTAAGGACAGAGTACACTCGTTCATAAAATAAATTTACTTGGGGCATTTTAATGGCCCTCTCTCTTTTTATCCCCATATTTTTCCATCCCACCCTCCTCATCCGTGTATTCCTCTCCCCTCTCCGCCTTCCCTTGTTTGAAAAAAAAACACAATATTTTTTGTCAAAAAAAATAAAGTCAAATTGATTTCCTGCTTTAATGAGCACTGAGACAGTGCTCATCTCACATTTATAGCCCTGAGGCCCAGGTGAAAATTCCGTATTCCTAAGGTGGTGAGTCTAATCTCCTGCATTTTTGCTCACAAAGCGCACGGTCCAGCGGTGAGTAGAGCCGCTGCTTCACAGCAAAAAGTTTCTCGGGTTCGATTCCCGGTTCAAGTGCCGCCTTTCTGTGTGGAGTCTGCGTTTTGCCTGTGTCCGCGTGGGTTTTACGTAGGCACTCCGGTTTCCTCCTACAGTATAAAAATATGCTATCTAGGTTAATTATTGTTACTAAACGTCACCAGGTGCCCTGAGATGTTGTAACTTGCTTATCCCTCCCCGATGCGCTACATAGATGAACGGTTTCTTTCACCTTAAAAACAAAATGACTCATTTTATTGACCTCAGAGAGAGATATTGGGCTGAGTCAAATCTCAAGCGGGATTTAAATTCATAACCTTTCGAAACCTTTCGATTGCAATTGATTAAAATTCGTAATCTTTCGCTTTACTGTTTATCCTTCTGGCCGATATTATCTGTCATCTCCTGAGTTGCCACAAAACCCCACCTTCCTTCAATGTGTGGTCATGAAGGGACATTACAAAGAATTTTATACAGAGGCCAAAGTCTTTCTACATAACTGCTCCTCCGCAACAGCTCACGCTAAGTGTGAACGATCTGTGAAAACCCTAAAACCTGCTCCAAAACACATAAAACGCTATGATGAGGCATATGTGAGCTTCAGGCGCTTTACAATCTATATATAATGGATCAAGCATTTGAATGTATGTGAGGTTAATGGGTGTGAATCTTTATAAGCATACATTTTAGCTACACAATCACAAGGCTTTTTATATCTTATTTCAGATTTTGTTCCCACTGGCTGATTGTTCTTGTGAAACATTAATACTTTCAGTTTTACAGTCCCACTGTAGCACTACCATCAACCTTCTTAAGCATGCTTCCACCATTATCGTGACGGCAGAAGAACGTGTTACACCTTTGGGACAACATCACCCAAAGGGCGTGTACTCTGCTAGTGCTGTCAAAAACACCAGGTAAATTGGGAAAGAGAAAACCATCAATTCCACTCGATATCACTCTTCAGGGCCCGGCGATGGACTGGCGTCCCATCGTCGGTATATCCTTGCCTTGCGCCCTGTGTCTGCCGGGATAGGCTCCAGCTCACCGTGACCCTGTATAGGACTAAGCGGTTTCAGACAATGAGATGAGAGATGAGATCACTCTTCAGGAACCATACTCCACAAACTCAGGGTTGCCTTGAGGGTTTCACCATTCATGAGGCACCGATGTTGATTTTGCTCACGTTCTCTCGTGCCAACTGTAGCGCCCTACATAGAGCAGAGCAGAGTCAGGTATGAATCGAACTGGGCTGCCGTAAGCACAGGGTAAGGCACGATGTACCAGGTCGCGGAGGTTGTACTTCGACGATTGAGAACATGGTGAGACAGCCGGCGTCCTATTAAAGGGCACCGTTCAGCGCTCGCTGCATTATCGTTTCCCAGAAAAAATTTCATGACACCTGCTGCTCGGCTCTGATTGGACGCGAGACAGCGTTTGCACGTGCGTTTAAATTGACAGGGCCTTCATTGATCGCGATGCCAATCAGCACGTGTTTAAAATAGGTTCGGAACCAGCAGGAGATACAAGATTGAGTAGTCCTCCGGAAAGCAGACCCGCCCTGCGGTATTCAAGCAAGTCTGCGTTTCTGTTTACAATTGAGGGGGAGAAAGATCTGGCTTACAGGGCTTGAGCCACAATTTTGTTATTAACGGTGTTAAGTTAAAGTAACCGTGTGTGATTGAGATTGTGAAGAAACTAGGGTTTACCTGAGTCAGTCTCAGCAGTCACTGTGCTAAAGTAAGACGATAGCTTTTAATAAAGCCCATTTTCTAATGATGTAGATTTCCCGGGTTCGATGCATGTTGATTGCATTGAAAAGCTGCTCTCTCGGGACAGCCGCGTCGATCGCGATGGAGGGAAAAGGAGCAGCTTTTGAAGCAATCATCAAATCCTATTTTATTAACGACAAATTTGACTCTAGGAGAACACTGTGGCGGCGTGGTGGCCCAGTGGTTAGCGCTGTCGCCTCACAGCAAGAAGGTCCCGGGTTCGAATCTCTCGGCTCGGGTGCCTTTCTGTGTNNATATCCTTGCCTTGCGCCCTGTGTCTGCCGGGATAGGCTCCGGCTCACCGTGACCCTGTATAGGACTAAGCGGTTTCAGACAATGAGATGAGATGAGAACACTGTATGGGAGAAAGAGATAGCTATAGGGTTGCCACAAAATCGTCTCTTTACTATCTTAAACTACGCTCCACAACCATGACTCCCAACAGCACGATCATCAAGAGGTAAAGTTCCGCTCTTACAAGACGATGATTTCTTCCTCAGCCAATCCACACGTGAAGGACGGATCCCACACAAAGCCATCCCATAGGGAACCCATGTCGGCAAGGAGGCGTCAAGAAGAAAGTCTTTATTTTGTACATCTCCGCATCCACCTCCATCGCTAGTCTTTTCATCTCCCTGATTAGCCAAGGCCAAGCTGGAAATTGATAAGATTATTTTTCACTTTTGTACTTGCTTAAAAAACATCCCCCCCCCCCTAATTTTAGTGTTTCCGCTTTCTAATCTCATTTGAGCCTATTTGCTGTTCACTGCAAGCCGTTCTTCAATAGTACGTGAGCTCGTATCAACAATCTCGGGTAATTAAATGTAATTAAAGCAGAAAGTTACGAGCAAACTAAAGATAATACCGTTCAATTAATTCGGGGTCACAAGACACAAGACGTTTGTAGGAGTCCCGCAAACAGAGCTTGCAAGCTCACTGGGTATTTTCTGCTGGAACAATACTAAACATCTATCTATCCAGTATTCGAACCCGGAGACAGTGTTCGAAACAGAAGCCAGTATTCAAGACGAATTACAGTGTTAGGCAGCAGCCCGTGTGTTATCAGAGGAACCTTGCATCTAGAGCTTGCAAGTTCAATGGGTATTTTCTACTATAATAATAATAATAAACATCTGTCTGGACCACCCCGTGCAATAACCTGCCCCCGCTCCCCACCATACCCCACTAGAACGCATCCTAATGCCCACCCCCACACGCGGTGACCCTTGCTTGCACGTTCCTCCTCCCCGCCTTGAGAGGGTAACTTCCTCTCTCCGCGCGTCATCATCTAACAGAACTCTCATTACTGAGGGAGTTCCATCAGGGCTCTTGGGCTTAGCCCCCTCCAATCTGCACTGTGACATTAACATTTTGCCGAACGGACATAGCCTAGGTGGCTTCTACAAATCCTATGGAGGCGTTATAACAGCATCTACAACAAGAGTTTGTTAATCGATGCTGGCCCTAAACGCTGAATGGACTGGCAATGCGTTATCTGGCTGCGCCAAACCTGTGCCGTCACGGTAGCTCTGAACCCGCAGCTTATTGAGACACTACAAACTTTATTAATCCGAAATAAATAACAGTTATGGG
>JAZEWT010000002.1:16929894-16947519 GCA_036362905.1 Mordacia mordax | reverse complement strand
GCAATTGTTTTCACATATAAATTACTTGGGCACAGCACAGTGAAGCAGTGAGTATCGCTGGCGCCGAGCAGTAAAATGGTCCTGAGTGGCTCTCTGTGTGGGCTACAAACCCGGTGACCCGAGTTCGAATCTCTGGTAGCAGAGGAGGGGGAGGCGCGGGGAAATTTAAGGATGTCGGTCAGTGACTGACCCCCCGCCAGTCAGACGGAGAGAGACAGAGACGGAGAGACCAGATAGAAGAGTCGTCGAGATGTAGGCCGCTGCTCGTGTTTGTTACGCCCCGGGCCCCCGCGTCGTCGCTGTGTTCCAATAAAAGCGTCAAAAGGCAAGAAGTCTCTGCTCGCTGGCTGAACGATTATGGAGTGAGTGCTGATCCCCACCGTGGTGTTACCGCCGAGCCATCACAAGTCCGCGGTCGAAGCCGTGGTACCACAGCTCGTATGCCCAGCCCCCCATTGGCACAGGTGCCTCATGATGCTGATTGCAATTATCAGCGAAACGTCGTGTATCTCATTATAAAATACTGAGGGCTCGCTCTCCCACACACCGGTGTAATGGGATAGTAAAGGAATTGGCGTGTTTCTGTTCACGTGACGACCCCTTACTGATTGGCCGTGTCGGGTGGTGGAGGGATACACGACACTATTTTATAAGTTGTTTGCGTAACCTGACCCAAATATTTATTTCATTAATAACAGCAATTGTTTTCACATATAAATTACTTGGGCACAGCACAGTGAAGCAGTGAGTATCGCTGGCGCCGAGCAGTAAAATGGTCCTGAGTGGCTCTCTGTGTGGCGTTTGCATGTTCTTGTCGTGTCTGCGTGGGCTTTCGCCGGGTGCTCCGGTTTCGTCCCACAATCCAAAGATACGCTGCTCAGGTTAATCGTCTCCTTAAATTGGTCGCGATGCCCTGTGCACTGGCGTCCCATCTTGGCTGCTGATATTGTCTAGGAAGTGGAGCCTTTCTGCAGAATTAAGTAGATAATGATGATGAATGGGCGGCGCGGTGGCCCAGTGGTTAGCGCTGACGCCTCACAGCAAGAAGGTCCTCGGTTCGAATCTCTCTGCTCGGGTGCCTTTCTGTGTGGAGTTTGCATGCTCTCCCCGTGTCCGCGTGGGTTTTCGCCGGGTACTCCGGTTTCCTCCCACAGTCCAAAAGCATGCTCCTGGATAGGTTGATTGGCTCGCAGACTAAAAATTGTCCCGCAATGCCCGGCGATGGACTGGCGTCCCGTCGTCGGGTGTATTCCTGCCTTACGCCCTGTGTTTCCGGGATAGGCTCTGGCTCACCGTGACCCTATATAGGATTAAGCGGTTTCAGATAATGAGATGAGATGATGATGAATGAATGTTGTGACTGTGAGAGTAAGGTGACAGCACACTGCGAAGCAGTTTGTGTAAAAAACGAAACGAAAAACCACTGTATTAATAGAACAGAAAAATCACCAACATATTTGCTACATCTGCGTACATCAATTTATTCCTGAAAATTGCTCTGAAGAATAAGAACAATAAAATAATTGTCTGAAAGTATTACATGTGATTGAGCTTTCAGTGGGTGCTGACCTTGTGTAAAGCATACCATTTGTGGTCGAGCAGTGTTGAAGAGAAAACACACCGCTTGTTGTTTTCTCCACTTGTTAAATATAATTGTGCAACGATGTCCATCTCCGGCGTAACTGCCTTGAGCATTACGACTACGGTTAACAGCATTGGAAGGGTCTAATACACCGACACATAATGTGTTTGTGATTAGAAGCATAAAATATATAATCCTGAAAACAAAAATCACTTGCAAAACAGTTTGAAGAGCAAGCGAGCACCAGTTACCAAGGTAGCCAAGAGTCGTTGCCATGGTTAAGCGGTTTCAGATAATGAGATGAGTTTACTGCAATCCGATTAATAGGACTGACTGACAGACTTCGCCAGTGATGTTGTTTAATGATTTATCACGGCATATTTTACGGAGGCCCCGCCCCCCCCTCCCGCCCAGATACCACCCCTCCACCACCCACACAGTTTGGTGGGGAGCAAGTGGATGGACAGACTTCGTAACTCAGCCTTGGAGGGCTCTAGAATCTAGATAGAATTAAGCCACGAGTTGTGGTGCACGCACACTGAACTATAATTACCCAGCTTATCCAATGCAACAAATAAATGATGCTTGCAATATACTGGACATATGGTAAGAGCAAAACCAAGCATTAACCGGAGTGGGCATTCTCTAATGGGTTAAACGGTCTCTGTGCATGCCCCAAAACACATGGGGCTGCAGAATATAAACGATTTTCTCTGTCCTAACCTGCATAGCACAAAGCATGTACATTCCCCACTATATATAGGTCACGGCCAGGACAGTTTTAAACTGCAAAACATCGAACAACAAAGTCTGAAGTCGGAATGCAAGGTCATGCGTACACCGCAGCATGTCAGACCGTGCTTATTTATTCAGATTTAGAGCGAAAAACACGGTCCAGATCCTGACCAACAGTGAATCCGGTGTAATAATAATTATTATTATCAAAAATGCAGCCCTTTGTCAATCCACAGTTGCTTGAAAGCCTGTCCATCTGATCCGAGGCATGGGGGCTGTTTGATCAAACTAGACTTCATGGTGAATCTCGTCACTATAAATGTGTATACTGTATATAGATAAACCTGATACCCTGCGATTAACAAGCGTCACATCCTGGGTATCCCCAGCCTTGCGCCCTCTGTCGGCCGCGATAGGCTCCGGCCCGCCGCGACACTGTACAGAATGAAGTGGGTATTGATAATGAACGAATGGATGATCCCGTTTATACGTACAATATGAATCATTACACAATGTGGCCAAGTGCTGTAAATAGGTTAGAGAGTATGCTGCGCATTAACCTATTTCAAAGATATGTTGTGAGGCCAGTTCAGTACCAGTACCCACTTAATTCTGTACAGGGTTGCGGGGTGCCGGAGCTTATCTTGGCAGACACAGGGCGCAAGGCAGGGCTATGCCCATAATGTGACGCCAGTATATTGCAGGGCACTTTGGTGGGGGCAATTTTCACAGCTGTACAATGAATCTAGGTAGCAGCGCGTCTTTGGACGGTGGGAGGAAACAGGAGTACCCGGCAAAAACGCACGCGGACATGGGGAGAACACGCAAACTCCGCACAGAAAGGCACCTGTGCCGTGCAGTCGTTACCAACGGTGTAATACTCACGATGCATTGTGACGACACCTGTCACAGATTATCTGTTCCTTCTCAGGCTCATTTTCTTAGGCGCATCATTTGTTATTTCCTTACTTTTCCAGTTCGTAATTGTATCTGCGTTAGTAACCTCGCACAAAGAATACTGTGTTTAATTATAAATAATAGCAGGGTGACTTAAAAACAAAGACATGTCACAAACAATGTTCTTTCCCTCGCAGCCTCAAACCAAAGTGCAATACTTGTAATTATTTCAGCGTTTTAAAACATGTTCATATATTTTTCATCCAATTACTATCCCTCACGCTTATGTTTCCACCACAAGTCTATGCTTTTCAGTCGGCTTTTACATCCGATTTCATTGCTCTTCCGAGCAATTTTTCCAAAACAAAATATACCAGAAATACAATATACAATATGTACAACCATTTACACAACCCGTGACCCACATCCCCTTCAATGCAATTTATAATTTATAATGCGCACACATTCAATTATATTCGAATATATACACACCGCGACTCAGAATGACAGCAAATTATTAACAGCAGTGGTACGCCACAATGCATATGATCAAGACAGTATACAATATATACAACTGTTAACAGAGAGCGTGAGAGAATGATAGGGGTCTGAGAAAGAGACGGCAAGACCTTCAGAAACGAGTGCAAATTCAAACGTGAACTGGAGGGTCTCACGAGTGTCTGTGCACAGACCGCTGCCCCAGTGCTTCAGGAAAGTGGGCACCTCCCCGGTATTTTGTAGAAGGCTTCTCCAGGTGGAGCCGGGCCTTGTTGAGGCTACTTGGTCATCGCTAGTGCAGAGCTTTCACCCGCGTCACCCTGCAGCAGCTCCTTAACGGGTCTTGTAGATCGTTAACCTCGCCTGAGTGAGGGCAAAGTTCGCGGTGCTGCTGCGGTCACCAGCGGCTCGGCATGTACATCCGCACACGACGGTGCTGCTGTGGAACGGCGGTGCCCAGTTTCCTGAAGATGCCGCGCAGGAACCGAAATATCGGACGCAGTCGCTGGCATCTGAGGAACTGGTGAGCGAGGACCTCTCTCTCTCTCTCCGCAGTCGACACAGGCGTCTGATGTCCGGGGGTCGAATCGGTTGGCCCACGCGGCTGAGGGTAGCGTGCAGTGCACCAGCCTCCACCATAGGTCTCAGCATCGTTTTGCGACGGGTGGCCCTCTACATCTGCATTGGTTGAGGGACAACCTCCATCAGGGTACAGAAGTGGCCCCTCCATTAGAGTCTGGCCGGTTTACGAGCTCTCTGTAGTGCAGTGTTTTCACGCAGAGACCGAGCGTTTAAACGGGTATTTGGTTAAGCAATTAATATATTTAAGTGACGTTTTACCGTTGCTTATTGCATCACATTAAACCCTGTTACAAGTCGTTTGTGTTTTACGGTCATAATAGGGTGCTGCCAAGGTAACTTTACATGGGCCTTGGTGTGCCGAGATGGCCAGTTTGACTCAAGTACATCATCATACTTCCACACATCGTAGTGATATGCCATGTGACAGATCTGTGGCTTTTGTTAAGAGCAGTGGTGATGCTTGTGGATAACTTCTGTATTCAGCCAAAGGGTTTAAATTGATGACATGTCAGTATAAATAAACATCAGTCACTTATTCGATGCAACAACTGTCTTTGTCCATTAATGATAATGGTATATCATTTCGCTGCCAGTTATAACCTTCATCTCCACCTCTTATGTGATCATTGCTGTTCATCAGGTTGAGTTGCGAAAAACAGACAAAAACATCTGATCAATGACACCGACCATAAACTTATCGTATCCTCGATAAACATTACACAGCATTTGGCAGAAGAATACAAATCGTTTAATAAACGACCTGTCAATTGCATTTTATTGAGTGGTTTTTAGTTTTTTTTCTTCCTGCAACAATTTCAAACTGTGACTTAAAAAAACACAAGCGCTCGGGAGACAAACTCGAGCAGACGTGGTTCCTGCCACATCACGGCTTTCTGTGCCGTGCCGACCTTGGTACCTACTCACAACACTTTCTTAACAGCATGTATTTTCGATACAGGGGGGAGTCGGGCGGGGGGAGGCGGGAGGTGATCTTTGTCTTGTGTAAATTAAAGATGATTTACCAGAATGTGTCTGTGTTAAACATTGTCGCAGGTTGTTATTTCCAGTTTTAAACAGCGGCTCTCCAGGTTGACGTGGGCTGGGTGGTTGCTTCCCAATTATGGTGGTTATTGGAGCAAAATTTTACAGCCGGAGACGATTCCTGACGCCGTCCTTCTTTAGCTAGATGGTCTTCTGTATAGCGCCGTATGTCATACATGCAAACAACTGATTCAATACAACGGCAATATGTGCCGGTCCTTATTGATTATTGGCAACGTTTGGGAGGCCCAAAACGTATTTCCAGATATATGAAGTGTTTTATTGTCCAGCCTGCGTGCAGGCTTGAGAGTAGGCTGCAATGTATTGTACCGTAGGTGGTAATGCGATCGGAGGAGGACGGTGGCATGGAAGCCAGGGTTGTTGTGAAATGAAGGCAGGAGTTTTGATTGGTAGGCGCATTTTAAATGTTTCAAATGGCATGTGCCGGCCTGAGGCTGCGCGGTAACGCAACCTGGTCTCACTCCCTATCTCAGCAACGTTCCAGGGCTGACTGCCGATCAATTACTAAAACCTTATCCCCAGCAGGAGTCTGCAGCTATAAACGGAGATACATGGGCGGAATACAACCAGCAGATCAATTCCATGCATTAACCTCCTGCCCACGGCCACCAGCAGCAGATTGCACTTCTCCCCTGGTCAAGGTAACATAACAGTACCCGGCTCTGTACCAAATGTTGCCTTATAAGATTGATGCCCCCATTGAAATCCCATTCTAAAACATTGGTGGATTTTTCAGATTTTTTTTTTTAAAACGTAGTTATGGGGAAATTGATATTATTAGCATAATATATCTCTTTGTTAAGATTTCGCCTCGCGAGCTGGAAGCTTCTTTGGGACATTAATGTCGGAACATCATACAGAACAATACTGTGGTAGGTATAAACCTACAGTAAAAGATAAACAGCAATGAATATTGAGAAACAGAAACACTAGGCACAAATGTTTCAGTACCAAAAGCTATTGACTTGTCTGAATAAATACATGCATTTAGGTTATTGAAGTTCCGTTACATGCACTACGATAGGTATGATGACAATACAAATAATAGTACAATTTGTAGCGCGCAAATTCCACAGAATTGGAGGAGCGAGGAGAGTGCAGAGAGGAGGAGAAGTCATCTTGGAGGTCAACGGAACCAGCCCGCCAGACACTGCTTCTTATATATTATGATGTTATCGGCCAACTAATTAATGAGTGTTTTAATAGTTGTGGGAGGGAACCGAAGAACCCAGAGGAAACCCATGTAGAATAGGGGTAGAACACAAACGCCACAATAAAAGGTGCTCGAGGCAGGGATGGCACCACCTCGGGCAAGACATTCTTTCTGTGACGGCGTAGATGTTACCACGATACCAGCTCGCCCGTAAATTTATGTCAAAAACAATTACATATACCCAAATAACTCTCAGGTTAAGGCTCCAATACAGATCATGAAATCAGGATATAAGAGATGCTTTTAGATCCAACGTAATATAAATATATTACTGTAATGATGTAGGTTTTCACGGCTCGATGCAGAGCCATCGACGCGGCTGTCCCGAGAGAGCAGCTTTTCGAAGTAAATATATAACTTTCTAAGTATTCATTCATGCTAAGCAACGAAGGTGAAAAGGGTTAATGTATTGACTGTCCCTGCATAACAGGGCCTGTGCAGGGATAAGCATGGTAATTGAACGTTTAGCTTTAACGTATTGAAATTTAGACTTCCCTCAGCAGCAAAGTGGCCGAACTTAGCAAGAGGGTTGCCCAAATCTATGAAAAATCAGCACCAAAAAGGACTCTCAAAGTCAGCCCTAAAAGGACACACAAGTGCCCCCTCCCACTCCTCTCTTAATGACGCAATTAATCACGATGACATGACATATGTGCATGTGATGTCATCACGTTGCACCACTTGAAACCTAACATCATCAATTTAATATTGCCGAGGGTAAAAAAAATGTAGCAAGCTGCAAAGCATTATAGAATCCGCGGATGTGCGAAATTCTCCCTCCTTGTTTTTACAGTGGTTCTGTTTTACTGTCAGAAACTCACAGAGAGGTTAGCGAAGTGTAACTGTTCATTTGCCTGTAGAGCCACAGGATGTGCTTGTGTTTTGCCAGTGAATTGTCGCTGCGAGCCACAGTCTGCATCTCTTCAGCAGCGATCATCGTGATACCGCGGTTGAATGACAGATGGGAATGTTTTGCCCGTGACGTTTCGTGTGAGGCGAAACGTCGCGAGATGGAGAGAGGAAGCGATCGACGCGGCTGTCCCGAGAAGAGCAGCTTTTCGAAGCAATCATCATGCATCGAGTCGTGAAAACCTACACCATTACAATAAAAGGATTTTTACCTTGTGAAAGGTGTCTGTTTGGTGTTCAAAAACGTTAACGCTTACTTCTAGAAAGGGTAAAATCTATTATCTTCTTACATTAGTTAAATATCAGTTCATAGGGCAGGCACAGTGGTGCAGTGAGAAGCTACTTTCCTCACAGTAAATAGGTCTCACCTTTGATTCAGTGGTCGCATGCCTTTGAAAAGCTCATGTTATTTACTGATATATGAGAATTCCTTTCTACAGCAGCTCTTTCAGGATAGCCGTGTCAAGCGTCCCTTTTCTCTCCTTCATGACGTTTCGCATCCCACGCTGGCGTTTTCTGAGTTCAGCTGCACGTGTGTTAGAGATATATGCAGTCTACTGAGAATGTGTTGCTCTGTTAGAAGCAGGCCAGTGTTTAGTCTGTATCCTTGCGATCTCTGCTGCACCACCTTTTCTTACGGGTCCTCTTGCGCTCTCTGTATTCTTTAAACTTTTCCCCGTCTGGCCTTACTCTTGTCCACATGCCAGGCACGTTACATCACATATAATGTCAATCAAAACCTTATATCGTTGTTGTTGACGTGCCGTTCTCTCCGCAGCTCTGTGCAGCGCTTTGTAACCCTCGGGTGAAAAGCGGTCTGGACATGCAATTATTATTATTATTACTGGAGTCAATTGCTTCTTCGATATCCCTGTAATCTGTCACGCATATGCTCCTCTCAGGACACTGCACTTCCTGTGTTCTTCAAAGCACTTTGAGCTCTTCTCACTTAGGGCTTGTTATTATACGGCTGGTTTTGGCCATGTCTTTAGTCTGTTTTCTGTAATAAGTAATATTTCCTCTGTTAACGACAATGATTTTTAAAAGCTGGCTACTGTTATCTGGAATTAATTTTAAAGCTGTTTTCCATGTTTCACTTAGTTTTATTCTCATTTCATCTTTGCGATTCACGTATTTGGTGTCTTCCAAATGTCTGTTGCTTCACAGACCTTTAGAGCATATTTCAGCTAGTGTATGCATCTCATCTCATCTCATTATCTGAAACCGCTTAATCCTAAATAGGGTCACGGTGAGCCAGAGCCTATCCCGGAAACACAGGGCGTAAGGCAGGAATACACCCGACAACGGGACGCCAGTCCATCGCCGGGCATTGCGGGACAAGTTTAGTCTGCGAGCCAATCAACCTATCCAGGAGCATGCTTTTGGACTGTGGGAGGAAAGCGGAGTACCCGTCGAAAACCCACGCGGACACGGGGAGAGCATGCAAACTCCACACAGAAAGGCACCCGAGCCGAAAGATTCGAACCCCGGACCTTCTTGCTGTGAGGCGTCAGCGCTAACCACTGGGCCACCGTGCCGCCCTAGTGTATGCATCCATGTTATAATCGATTGCGCATTGTTAATCAGCAGGGTTAGCCACCGTTGCTGAATTCTCTGCATGTAATAAACGGATTGCAGCCTCATGTTCTTTCTTCCTTGTGGCAGTGGCTCTGTCAGCTTACATTCACAATTATTGAACGGAATTTAGTAAATCCCTTTGGTCTGCAGCCTTACGGAGGAAGGGGCTTACTAAATTCCTTCACTGTAAAGATTGGAATGATTTTTCTATGTATACGGCATAGGAGAAAGGAATGTCTGAAAACATGCTAATAGACTTCACAGCATAGAAATGAAAATTGGGAATATTTTTTCAAAAACGTGGCAGTGCCCAAATGAAATAAAAAATGGCTTTATGCTCACGAATCAACCCCAGAATGTCAGCAGTGTCTTAAAAATTTACACGGGAAGTGATTATAGGTTAGGCTGATGCTAGTAACACGTTGCCATTGCCAGAGGATAAAGAAAAACGAAAATAGATGACAAAAAAATCCAGTTGAGAAGGTGGTTAAATTTAGGTTGATAGCAAGGAACAGATTTGGCCATCTACAGCAACAAACTGATGGACAGGAGAAAACAATAAAACAAACTGCAAGGTACATATAACAAAAAGTAAATAATACTGTGGCCTGAAAAACGCTATAAGCTGAGTCCCTGGACATCTTCAAATTCCGTCTCAAGACTCATTTATTGGGTCAGGGCTTAAAGTCCTCTGGCTGGGACCGTTGATGTTGCTCACTGCTGTGTGCTTGGATGATGGCACGTTATTGACGTCTGCCTGCTCAGGAACACTTTTTTCTTCCTTCATTTGTTAAAAAAATAATACTATTATTTAATTGATGTCCTTCGTTGATTTATAGTCATCATTTTACTTAATCTATTCTGATGTTGTTCGGGCTTTACCACATGCCATTCGACACGGTGCCTACCTTTTCGCTCACTTATGGTAAGTTCCTGATTAAGCCACTAACATTTCGATTGGAACGTCAGACAAGTAGCACAACCAGAAAATGCATTGGAGAGCTGTACATTGCAGCTGTAAAATCAAAGGAGCCGTGAAGAATAATTTTTAAAAAACCCAAATAAGATTGACTTAACAAAACTGTGCTACAATCATGAGATACATGAGCATGAAAATCAGATACAATTTTACAAAACGTGATTGAACCTGCCAATGATCAATTCGAGCACGAAAGCGAAAGAAATTTAAAAATCATGATTGCTTGTGGAGCAGAAAGATGGACGAAGTGGATGAAATTTACAATGCCTTATATTAAAAAAGAAAAGAAAATTACGTTTCAAAAGAGAGCAATGTTCTATATCTCATGATAGATAGAAAAAGGTTTTTAAATACTCTTTTAAAAGAGGAAAGCTTCTGAGCTAAAAGGAAACAAAGTAGGTATCACAAATAGAATGGATCGGCAATAAACACCAAATTAATTGATCTATTTACCGTGTTCTTCCACGGAGATGCAGTTCTTAATTTAAAACATGAGCACTCGATCATGATAAGAAAACGACACGGCCAATTCTCCTCTTGAAATGGTATTGATGCTTGGAGGTGATTTACCTGTCGGTCGTTTTGCTTTGAGAAACTCTTCGAACCAAAGCTGTGCCGTGTTGGTGTTCCGCGCTTATTAAAGATGACATTTTGTGGTCACCGATAAAAGGTGTGCGTTTAGGGATGCGCGCGAGATTTTCCAGAACAATCGTATTATGCAAGTTTTCTATAGTCTTCCTACAAATATGGTGTCACGTGGAGATAAGCAATATCACTTTCGTGATCCTAAAGACATATATATATAATTTGTGTATTTGCCCATTAAAAATGACGAGGTGCAATTGTGAAGCTTGATTAGTATCTGGTCGTTCCCGAAGTCAGATCAGAGCAAACAATTTGGAAGCAAATTTTACGTTAGACAAAATGACCGAGACCAATTTTGAGGATGAACAGCCTCGTCGTTTTACACTGGAGGCGTTTAAAGAGCATTTCACACACACACACACACATTGTCCTTGTATTTTATTCTGATTAATTCTAAATGATCCATGGGCTTGGAAACGACCTGAACTTTTTTTTAAAATTAAAGCACAATAATTGTTTACATTCAACATGCATGCTTACTGTGTAACATGAATTTCTTGGAATGTGAAGCTGAGCCTCAGCTCTCGGATTTTTACGGGAGCAGTACGGGGTGAGATGATCCCACGGGCGATGATGTGCCTTGCTTGTGCTCAAATCGGGCGGCTGCTCTGCTCATTGCTGCATATGTTGAACAATGTCGCCATATGCTTCGCAGTTGATATTAAAAATACCGTGCTGTCATTTTAATCAGAATAGGCCACGTGTGCCATTGTCACGTTCCTAATTGATCAAGTTGGAATAATTACCTGCAAATTACATAATTGGGCAAACAACACATCGTGAGGCAACATTGCTTCTTCTGACAGATGACGGCGCTTTGCAACGTCACACTTGCGTGATAGTCTTGCGTTCTACGAATGGCACTTTGATTTATCAAAATGAATCAAATACGTCATTACACTGCAGTGTGTGTGAAAGAAAATTCAGGGTTGCACCTTTATCTTTAAGATTACTCTGGCCCCCAGAGCATCAGGTACTGATCAGGCAGCCCTCTCTCTCTCAGTTACTGTTTAGCATTGAGCTTAAACCCTTCTGAAATCTCTTGTGGGAAGCATTAGGGACATGAGTAATTCACCATGCATGGGTGAGGAATAATCAGCAAAAATATATTAAAATTTTTAGAGCGAATTTTAGAAGCAAGACATATATAGTTCTTACAATTGTTGAGCTATGTGGGGGTGGTTGGGTGTCCAAATCACGGCGGTCATCTAGATTCAATACCTTCGAAATGTACACCAATGACCCATTAAGTTACATTTGGCTTTGAACTTGATTTGAATAAAGTCCAGAGGTCAGGATTAAAAAAGCCAATACTGATCATGTGACAAAACAGTCCGACAGCAGAGGTTGTGGAAAACTAGACCAAGCAAAAAGAGGCCACATGAAGGAGTTTTTTTGCATTTTTGTAAGAATCGCATTTGCTGGTCGTACTTGGACAAACAAGGATTAAAAAAAAAAAATCTATTGATAGTGATGAGCAGCATTTGAATACATTGAGGTAAAAATAAACATAATTTTTCAGAAACGTATTTTCCTATGGTAACAAGGGCATTGAGCATAAAATCAATTCATCACATTATTGCCTTGAGCAGAATATCCACTTGTAAGTGAAAAAATATGAATACACAAAATCTCTCGACCCATCTGAGACAAATAAAAAATATAGAATGCATGAATGATGTACTGATGTAGGTTTTCACGGCTCGATACATGATGAATACTTTCAAAAGCTGCTCTTTCAGAATAGCCGAGTCGATCTCCCTTCCTCTCTCCTTCGCGACGTTTCGCCTCTCACGTTGGAGGCATCCTCAGGGATAGAAGATATGACGTCACCAAGCAGAGAGCAATAAACGAAGCTATCTCAAAACAGCAGCTTTGGAAGCAATCATCATACATGAATAATTTTAAAACGTTTATTTATAAATCTATCAGTCAACGCATTTATGTAATTATTTCCCTTAACGCATGGATTATTTAACCTTGGCAGTCAAATGTCAAGACTTTGCTGTTTTCTGGAGTTTTTATTTGAGCCACAAAATCAAGTAATACAAGTTAAAATAATAATTTATATAAATGACGAATACCATTAATATACTTGCGTAGTAACTATTTAAAATCAATGTAAGTTCCTTGTGAAAATGCTAGGGTATAGCAAGCTGTCAACGTTTCGTGGCTGCAAACGTTTTCTGTCCCTGCATGTGAGCCCTTCCACTAAACACTGCACCATTGTGTGCGTTGTTTGTATTTTTTCAAGCGTACACTTTACTTTTATCACGCAGTATATTCTTTTGGAAGGAGTTGCCTCATATG
Source organism: Mordacia mordax (assembly GCA_036362905.1). Taxonomy (NCBI): domain Eukaryota; kingdom Metazoa; phylum Chordata; class Hyperoartia; order Petromyzontiformes; family Petromyzontidae; genus Mordacia; species Mordacia mordax. Next base: position 16,934,529 of record JAZEWT010000002.1, on the reverse strand, counting down.
GTACCCTGCTTTTATTCTGGACTCATCTCTCTGGCGTCTGTCTCCCACCATTAAAATGTGCCGCAGTTACTTCTCTGGTCAAAAAAACCCCACCTCAATTGCCACATCCATTATAATTATCGGGCGGCGCGGTGGCCCAGTGGTTAGCGCTGTCGCCTCACAGCAAGAAGGTCCCGGGTTCGAATCTCTCGGCTCGGGTGCCTTTCTGTGTGGAGTTTGCATGCTCTCCCCGTGTCCGCGTGGGTTTTCGCCGGGTACTCCGGTTTCCTCCCACAGTCCAAAAGCATGCTCCTGGATAGGTTGATTGGCTCGCAGACTAAAATTGTCCCGCAATGCCCGGCGATGGACTGGCGTCCCGTCGTCCGGTGTATTCCTGCCTTACGCCCTGTGTTTCCGGGATAGGCTCCGGCTCACCGTGACCCTATATAGGATTAAGCGGTTTCAGATAATGAGATGAGATTATAATTATCGCTCCATCTCCAATTTACCGTTCCTTCCCAAGGTCCTTGAACGTGTAGTAGCCATGCAACTCCGGAAACACGTCCCCAACAATGACCTCCTCGACCCCTTCCAATCTGGATTCAGATCCGGTCATAGTACTGAAACTATTCTGGTCAAAGTAGTTAATGACCTATTCGTCGCTGCTGATGAAGGCTTGCCAAGTATTCTTGTCCTGGACCTGAGCGCAGCCTTTGATGCCGTTGACTACCCTGCCTTACTGGAGCGACTGGACAGCATAAGGGGTCTGTGTACCTGAACTGGCTGAGCTCCTACCTCTCTGACCGGAAGTAGTTCTTCAGCCTTTGAGGATGTAACTCAGAGATCCATCCTCTTTGGCTAGTGTTCCTCAGGGAACAGATCTCGGCCCACTCCTCCTCAGCATCTATTTACAACCTCTTGACCATATCCTGCGCAGCCTCAATCTCAGCTTCCATTGCTGTGCAAATGACATCCAAATCTATGTCCACACAAAGCTATCCACAAATACGTCTGGTCTTTGCATGTCGTCCGCACTTCAACTGTGAAAGTCTGGCTCAATTAAATTTTCCTGAAACTAACTGACGACTGGCTTTTCAGAACCCCGCATCAATTGTTCAAGGCTGAACCTATCCAATTGATGCTTTATGACCAGACCATGGAAGTTGCTAATTTAGTCTGGAATTTGAGTTATTTTTGATTCTTCACTTATCTTAGAGATACATATCAATAAGGTGACAAAGATACGCTATTTTTATCGCAGAAATATAGCCAGACTGCACAACATCTTGTCACCCTCGGATGCTGAGATGCTAATCCACGTTTCTATTGAATTGATCATTGCAATGCACAATTTGATTAATCGTCTCCAACGTGTGCAGAATGCGGTTGCTGGATTCCTCACCCGCACTCCCATCCACGATCACATATTCTGAGTGATGGTGTCTCTCAAGTGGCTACCTGTTAAATACGGGATTTAAATCAAGACCCCCCTAATCTACAAGTCTTTCACAGGCGCTGCTCCGATATACATCCGTGACCGTCTTCATTCACCCTCCACAACACAACTTCGATCCTCTAATACGGGTTTGCTGCAAATACCTAGATCACACCTCTGTTCGATGGGTTGACAGAGCCTTCTCGGGCGCATGCTCCCACACTCTGGGACTCCCTTCCATGGGAAATGTGGTCAGCTGAGTCCCTGGTATCTTCAATGCCATCTCAAGACTCACTTGTTCCATAAGACCTTGAAGTCTTCTGGCTTGGACTGTTGATGCTGCTCACTGCTGTGTGCTTGGATGATGGCACGTTGTTGATCTGTGCCTGTTCAGGAAAACTTATTCTTTCCTTTTTGTTCAAAACAATTATTTTCTTTCTTTCTTGATGTCCTTCTTTGATTTACAGACATTTTAAAAAATTCAATCGACCTATTGTGATGTTGTTGCTGACATGCCGTTCTCTCCACATCTCTGTGCAGCGCTTTGTGACCCTCGGGTGAAAGGCACTTTAGAAATGCAAATATTATTGTATTGTTACGTCAATGCCCTGTTTTTTTTTTAAGTGCTTTGGGCTCCAGTCTGTTTTGTCTCGCACCTGCCTTGTCGGGTGCTTCATCGCCACGCTCAGCCAGGTGTTTTGCAGATGTAATGACCTTCAAACAGTGCTGCTTATCGAGGCCTCTTGACACTCGACTAGTTTGCTGGGTTCGCACCACTTTGGGAGTGTTTCCCGCACTGGTTCCAATTGGTCCCAGTGCAAGCAGAGGAAGGAGGGTCAGTTGCCCTGGCGCTTCGTCAGAGGGACCATGATTGGCCAAGGGACAGGACCGAGAAAGGCTGTTTAGCATGACACCAAACGGAAAGCGGGATCGTCGCTGCAGTCGAAAGCCCAGCTGTGGATGAAGCCTGGTGTGAACAGAGCCGAAGTGTGGTAGAACCAACTGTGTTAAAGAGTTCAAAAAGATGCTACCTGCTGTACTTACTCTGTATAGTTTATTGAGTGAAAACATAAATATACGAATTCTCCAACAGCGATAATATCCATTTTTTGGTTAGGTTACGCAAGCAATTAATAATAAATAATAATAATAATTGCATTTATAGAGCGCTTTTCACTCGAGGGTCACAAAGCGCTGCACAGAACTGCGGAGAGAACGGCACGCCAACAACAACGACATTAGAACGGAAAATCAGCAACAATAACATTTTTGGGGGTTTTTTTTTTAAACACATCGCTGCAGAACAACATGCAAAATATGATCTGATTTTCAACTATAATTTAAAAATGTAAAATTTTCAGTGTTAATAATACATATGTTGGGAAATGGTTTACTGTAACATGTATCGTATATTAATAATTGCATTTCTAGAGCGTCAATCACCCGAGGGTCACAAAGCGTTTCAGATAACTGCAAAGAGGACAGCACATCAGCAACAACAATGCCATAATGGCAAATCAAGAACAATAACGTGTTCGTAGGGTTTTTGTTACAAATCTGAGCAGTGGAGAGAACACCATGTCAACATCAATATCAGAGCAGTTCAACCGAAAGTTAAATAATGGCTATAATTTTGATATAAAATAGGCGGTAAAAATAATTGTTCAGTAATGAAGGAAGGAATAAGTGTTACTGAGCAATTGTCCCTCTCGATGAAAATTCAGGCCTGCAGACATGTTGCCAGCTTATTTTGCTTAAGCAGGCGAGAATACCAGGGAGGATCTCACTTGCAAGGGAAGGGGAGGGGGGCCTCCAGGTATTAGTCTGCAGGCAGAGGGCGATGATTACCACTGTGTATAATCTCATCTCATCTCATTGTCAGAAACCGCTTAGTCCTGTACAGGGTCGCGGTGAGCCGGAGCCTATCCCAGCAGACACAGGGAGCAAGGCAGGGACATACCCACGATGGGACGCGGGCAATTTAGTCGGCAAGCCAATTAACCGATTCAGCAGCATGTTTTTGAACTGTGGGGAGAGAACATGCAAACTCCACACAGAAAGGCACCCGAGCCGAGATTCGAACCCAAGCCCTTCTTGCTGTGAGGCGACAGCGCTACCAACTGGGCCACCGTGCGGCCCTGTGTATAATCCCAATTGAGTAATTTACGGTGTAATGTTTGAATTTGGATCTAGACACGAAACGCATTACATAGGGGGATCGTTAACATCCGCTCTGAAGCATAAGGCACGTCGTGGTATTATTACAATTAGAACACGCTGACGGCTGGATTCAAACCGTCAACATCTGCAATGGAGTTGGCAGTGACCTTGCCACTGCCAGGCCCCCCTTGCCACTCCAGAGCTGCTTAGAAGGCTGGGCTCGACTCTGGGCGTTCGCGCTGCTCAGCGGTGCCAACGAGATAAGAACGACAAATCAGAAAAAACGTTTTTTTTGGAGGTTTTTTTTTTTTACAAATCCGAGCTGCGGAATGAATAGCATGTTAACAACATCAGAACAGTTTAACTGGAAGTCAAATAGTAGCAACAAATTTTAGGACAAAATAGAAGCGATTAAAAAAAAAACAATTCTGCAACAAACAAGGAAGGAATAAATGTTCCCGAGCAGGCGCAGGTCGAAAGAGAGCCATCATACCAGCACGACAACACCGAGTTGCATCAATAGTCCTAGCCGGAGGACTGGACAGCCTAACGGAACAAGTGAGACTTTAGACAATTAACCTGTGCAGCAGCATGTTTTTGGACTGTGGGAGGAAACCGGAGTGTCCCGTGAAAACCCACGTGGACACGGGGAGAACATGCAATCTTCACACAGAAAGGAACCCGAGCTGAGATTCGAACCCCGGACCGTCTTGCTGTGAGGCGACAGCGCTACCCACTGGGCCACCGTGCCGCTGGTGTGTGGTTCCGACAAGCAAAACTTCTGTTTTATTGCCATTTAGTATTAGAACATTTGAATTGAGCCAGGCCTTCAGAGTTGACAGTGAGGATGACATGCAAAGACCAGACGCATTGATTGATGACTTTGCATAGATATATATTTGGATGTCATCGGCATAGCAATGGTAGCTAAGATTGATACTGCGCAGGATATGGCCAAGAGGTTGTATGTAGATGCTGAAGAGGAGTTGGCCGAGAACTGAACCCTAAGGAACTCCAAACAAAACAGGATAAATCTCTGAATTTTGTCTTCTGAGACTAAC
>JAZEWT010000002.1:16891543-16915526 GCA_036362905.1 Mordacia mordax | reverse complement strand
TCCCCCCCAGCGAGGTGACATTCCATGTCCCTATTGCCAGAGTTTTGGTCCAGGGATTGGGTCGTCGAGGCCCCCCGCCACGACTGTTACCCAAACCACATTTGCGTCCACTTAAAGGAGCTCCAATATAATCCCGCTCGACGGTATTTGGTTTATTCTTCCACACGGGCCACATTGTCTTAAGAGGTTGAGAGTACTCTCCTGTCATCCCAACACGTGAGATTCGCTCTGGATTGCGCTCGACTCGTGTATACTGCTGGGTGGGCAGAGGTGGGTGGGTGGATTTCAGAACCTTGCACCATTTTTTTTGGGTCAGATCGCGCAAGAAGATGTGTGTCGTGAAGCCTCGCCCACTCGACACCGCCAATTAATAGTTGCTACGTTAACAAATAGTACCAATTTTTACAGCGCATGGGTGGGTGAGAGAGAATATTTAACAAACCAGGAGCATACTCGCCCGAGAGGCTAAGGTTATGTAGGATTAAAAGCCAGTATCCAAAGTGGGGATATATATATATACACATGAAAACACTTCCTCCTTTACATAGACGATTACCCATTTGTTATCCGTGTCTCGTCCCTGTCCAGGCACATAATTTGCACGCGTGATAAATTTTGTCATCATTATTTAATAAATTGCCATGTTTTTCAACTTTGCTGATTGGCTGTGTCGTATGCAGGAGGGTTGAAAATTTTTCCTTACGTAAACCGACCGAATATAAATCAATAATGAATCATATTGGTCTCGCAATCCTATGTGCTAAATGCACCGTGCTAACCATTGCACCATGACAGCATCCTAGTTAGTAAAAAAAACACATTGGAGAGTAAAATGTTTTCAATGTTTATACACTGTAATATAACCTACAGCAGAATGGTATTTTTTGTTAGAAGATATGATCCGACGCCAGTGTATTTGGTTTTTATGTACACGTATTTTGTGTCCGTTCAGCATTCATGTACCTCAGGGCTTGCAATAATTTCTGTAACAGTTGCAATCACTGAACCGTACGTTGAACACTCGCTCTGTTACAACCGGGAACAAAAGCACAATGTGTAATGGCCGTTATGCATGTCGCCTTTACTCCAATACTGTAGAGGCAATGAGGGTTTGTAGATCACACAAATGTTAAACTCCTTTACTCTGGCTGAGGGGCTATAACGTGTAAAAAAAGAGAAAAGGCTTTAACCATTTCTGGCAATTTAATAAAATACTGGCAAAAAGTACCCATGGTTATACCTTGGTTTACTAGGTGGTGGTCCAGCAAAATGTGGACATCAACTGTTCCATTTGTATGGTGCTTCCTCCTTGGATGTGTGCTCTGGTTTTCTCACACTTATTATAATTGCATTTATAGAGCGCTTTTCACCCGAGGCTCACAAAGCTCTGCACAGAGCTGCGGAACAACAACAACGGCATTTTTTTTTATAAATCCGAGCTGTGACGAGAACGCCATGTCAACAACAACATCAGAGCAGTTCAACTAAAAATCAAACAGTAGCAGTCACCTGATAACACCTTAATATACAGTGGATTGCAGAGCTTGTGTAAAGTAGGTTAAAATGTTGGGACTGGTTTGCTTCCTGGCTTATGTTTTCCCACTTGTCCTCTGCGTCAGAGTGCTTTTTTTCTGTCTTAGAGAGTAAGTACATAGTGTGGTGCGTTACAAGTTGAAATAATTGTTATGAATGAACGCGAACCAGAATCAATGTATAAACACAGAGATGTGACGAACGAAGGTTGGAGTAGCCAGTCAGTTTTAACTTAAGCTGGAAGGAATCACTGAGCTATGTGGCTCTTTTTAAAAGTTTCCCAGCTGGGAGTGTACACATTTTGTAACATTTCAGGACACCAAGGGCCGGACAATTAACCTAAACAGCATGTCTTTGGATGGTGGGAGGAAACTGGTGTACCTGGCAAAAAAACCACGTGACCACAGGAAGAATATGCAAACTGCACACAGAAAAAACCCGAACAAGAAATGGAATCCGAGACTTTCTTGCTCTGAGGTGGCAACGTTACCCACCGTGTCACTGTGCCATCTCTTGGCATGCTGCATGGAGTACTTTTGGAATGCCAAACTTGCTCGTGAAAAGAAACGTACCAATATCCTAAAATAAAATCATTTTAATAAGTACGGACTGCCTTCTGTGAAATATGGTTCAGGAATAGTCATAAACAAATAACCATTGAACAACCACGGCCCAGTTTATACAGTATAAGATTAATTTAACTTTGTATAAAGTGCACCATGATTTGTGGAGAGATTTAGGACGGATTAACATTCAGCGAACACATGGATTCGAGAGCATTCACCGATTATTGGCACATTTCCAACTGTTATGAAAATAAAATGGGCTTAGACAAGACGTGTCGCGAGAAGTATGGCAGATGCTCAATACCAATTTTCGGAGTTGCAGTCAAAGAACAGAAAGTATCTGGGGAGGACGTCCATGTGGGGAGATGGAGCGATTAAAGATGGATTGTGTATGGTAGGGTCGGCGAGGGCTTCATTCAACAGCAGATTGAGCATGGCTGCTGATTATGATTGCTTGCATCGTTTACTTGGGTCTTGGTATAGTTTGCTGCTACTGCAAAAGTTAATCCCCATCTGCTGTGCTTGCCACTCTCATCTTCAACACTAAGCAGCATGAATTACAGGATTTTTCCGTAATAGGTATTTGTTGGAGATATATATTTAGCAAAGTCGCAATAATTATTTGACATCAAAGTACTCCGTGGCATGGTGGAAAGCTTCTCCTTACCAAAAATAACGCTTCAATATTTCCATTAATTTCATAAAATTCTCTCGCATGAATGGAAAGATGGAAAGTGTGCAGAAACGAATGATGATGCATTTGGAATAAGTGGAGGTCGAGCGTGCGATTACAGAGTCAGCACAATGGACATCCATTGCAGATATTGCCAACCTGATGCAATTTCCCAGCAGGGCCGTTGGAAAAATGGTGAAAGTTTCTTAAATTCACCTCACACCACCACTCTAGACCCACCAGTATGGATATGTACAACTATAGTGTATCTGTAGGTCATGTGTTGTGGGAGATCATGGTGGCTACTGCAACTTTTGTTTTGGGATGTCTGGACAGCGTAGCAGAGAGAGGGGATCTCGAGAGCTTCCACTGGTGGTCCTTCTGCCAGCAAACTGGAGTCGGGCAGCAGGGCTACATCTTCGTCCGTTACCTTTTATGTTGCAAAGTAAATATATGTTCACTCATATTGTAATAAAATTAAGCTATAAACAATTATATCCAATTGTATTTTAATGCGGGCGGCGCGGTGGCCCAGTGGTTAGCGCTGACGCCTCACAGCAAGAAGGTCCCGCGTTCGAATCTCTCGGCTCGGGTGCCTTTCTGTGTGGAGTTAGCATGCTCTCCCCGTGTCCGCGTGGGTTTTCGCCGGGTACTCCGGTTTCCTCCCACAGTACAAAAGCATGCTCCTGGATAGGTTGATTGGCTCGCAGACTAAAATTGTCCCGCAATGCCCGGCGATGGACTGGCGTCCCGTCGTCGGGTGTATTCCTGCCTTACGCCCTGTGTTTCCGGGATAGGCTCCGGCTCACCGTGACCCTATATAGGATTAAGCGGTTTCAGATAATGAGATGAGATGTATTTTAATGGAATGGCTTGTGGCACTGAATTTGGTAGATAATTTTGTGCGATCAATGTAACCACAATTATTTTTTTTCAAATTCAAACAAAAGTAATAGGTAGTTTCATTTGATTTTATTAACACAATTATAAAGTAAACATATACATAACACAATAGTTGTTTACTACTGAAGTTTTGCAGCATCGTGTATAATTTGCAGGCAATAATACTTCAATCGTAGGTTACAAAATCCTTTTCAAACAAGAACTTCGTTTAAAAATTGGAAAATTTTAAACAATCGCGACGCCAATTGTTAAGAACATGGTGACAACAGGCAAGAAGTTTACACGACCATTATTTGGACTACAAGAGAATTCGTAATTGCTCTGGGTAAACAGTAAACGCATACACTCACGTGTGCTTAATTAAGTAATTATTGAAATCACCAAAATCACACTATAATGAAAACAAAACACCGCTGCATTCCACTGATGAGCCCAGAGCTTGAAAAAACTTAACACTCAAAATACAAGTGGTGACCTTTAATTTGCACAAAATATCTGCAAGGCATCGCCAGTCTCAATCATTTGGGATTTACAAAAATGTACGGAGAATTTTCGATGCACGATCAGGTGTTTGAATTCACATCCCGAGACTGCTATATTGCCACCAAAGTATATACTTGGTACTATAGGCACTCCCGTCTTTAGCTGTCGACCAGCAAGACCTAGGCTAAAGTAGAGGCTGTGTGGTGAAATGCATTCAGTTGCGACATTGTGGCATTCCTCTCGGGAGCGAGGCTGATCAAGAGAGAAGAGATAAAGATGGCCGTGGTAATGTTTTCCAAGGATATGACACGGAACTGCGATTTTATGCCTCTGTTTACATGGCTCCCGTTGGATAACGATGGAGATCGGCGAAAAAAAACCTCACAAACAAGACACAAATGTATATTGCACAATGTTCGCAAGTGAACCGTGAATTTACGCTGTCTTTTTCAAGTTCGAGTGATTTTATTGAAGCTCGATAAACCTAAAAATAAATTATAGTCTGCAGCTGTCGGGACATGTAATAGGATGGCAGCTCAAACTAAAACAACGGAGTAAATAAGAGCTCGGCCATTTCTCCACTACAGCAAATATATTAGCACAGTCGTTGACAGGATTTAACGCACCAAGACTGCTAGTTATTAATAAATAATTACGTCTAATGCTAGTTTTTATCCGTGTTATAGTTCCTGATTATAGGTCCAACTACGTGTGCAATACTTCTTGCTTCGTTCAGATAAAGCGGTCAGCTGTTGCTGATAAAGCACCCTACAATGCTTGAAATGAGAAAAAAAAACCCCAAAGCAAATTAGGGTATTAGATTATTATACGAAAACATGTTCAACTCCACAGACAGATATATATTCATATTTTACAAGCTTAAAGACAAGAAGCGAACTGTCTGAAGCGTTAGGCGATCATTACATTTTTTTTACATTTATCCATTACATAATACTGCACCTTGTAGCAGATGACTGTCAGCGCTTTGGGACCCTCGGGTCACAAATACCCATTTGAGGCAAATTAATTGCATTCAACTGGGTGATGCAACGGTTGACTTGTGTAGCTTACAATCAGAAGGCGATGCGTTCGTCGAATCGATGTCGGGGTTGAATCGACCCTTCTGATAAATGTAGTACAACTTTTGATGATTAACGGTTGTGATGTGGATCACCCTTCCCCTGCCATAGTAATGTAGAATTTCCACCACTGGCTCAGAGCTGTAAACAGAAGATGACTGTCACCTCATGCACAACTGGGCAGGAAGCCAACTTGGACTTTGCTTTACTTACATATAGGTATTTTAAGCAGCCCGCAGAATAAGCTATTTGACATCAACATGTCTTACCTCGACGAATGAATAATTCACGCGTTTTCACGCTCGCTTTGTAGCAGGCAGTGAACTTCTATTGTTTTCCGCAAAAATTACCCAGGTGACCATGAGAATTAAACCATCCAAGCCATGCAAGCGAATCCGGAGCTGAGATTGTGGGCTGCCAAACTACTCACTTCATTATCCAAAGAAGCAAATATAAATTGAAATAAAGTCTTAAATCAATGTTGTACCTAAAAAGAAATGAATTTATGCTATTAATGCTAGAGTTCTAATACAGATAAATTATTCATTTTTGCGGCGTAATTCATCACAGAAAATGAATTACGTTTTACTCAATAATAATTACGTGCATCATGTAGGTGGCCTGAATTCCGCAGTATTTATTGTCCGCCAGGAGAGAGCGCTGCATCACGTAGGGTGTTAGCCAGCGCTATACTTAATAATTACCTTCGGTTTAGCGTAATAACAATACTAATGCAGTACAAAATAATTCTCACTACTTTTTAAAATGCACTGTTGATAAAGGCTTCCCCACACCATGTCATTTATAGAGAGTTATTTGACCGTACTTCCCCGTTCCGAAGAGTGTGCGGCTTGCTAAAGGAGGTTGAGATATCACTGCCCGCTGATGTTAATCAAAGCAAGAAATTTACTGCTCTGCCACCATGCTCCCTCTAGTTTTGTTATTTAATGTCAGTCCGTATATCACAAAAAATTATGTAAACTTTAAAAATGTAATTTAGTTTAATATACTACACCAAATCATTTGAAAAACGCTTAATAAAATCGGTAATACATTATTTTTAGTCACAATAAAATGTCCAAGCTCATGCATTAAGTTGAAGTACTCCCCCCCAGTATCAAGTCACTGATTTTTGATCAAGCAGGGTAATCGTTCCACCTTCTCCACATTGTGTTAAACCACTGACACGAAAAATAACAACACCACTCTTCCTGCCTCTTGGAAATCCTTCCCATCGTCTCGTTCCCCGAGTTCTTGTAACCTCGTTCAATGCAAGAGATGGGGTTGATGCTTGTGTAACCAGCATCAACCTGCATCATCTCTTTACACCCACGATACGGCCGCCGATCGCACGAGAGACTGCAGGCCGGCGCCTAGGCCAGCGAGATGTCAGACAACAGGTGAACTCAGCGCATGCGAGTGCACACGTGGCGTGAAGGGGGGTTGCAGAGTTAAGGAATATAGGCGGGCGGGGGGCGTCAGCTGTCTGGTCTCGTCTCGCGGTGCCTCGTGAGGTCTCGTGATATGGTGACTCAGCTGTCTCGTGATGTCTCGTGATATGGTGACTCAGCTGTCTCGTGATGTCTCGTGATATGGTGACTCAGCTGTCTCGTGATGTCTCGTGATATGGTGACTCAGCTACCCCGTGATGTCTCGTGATATGGTGACAGCTTTCTCGTGATGTCTCGTGATGTGGTGACTCAGCTGCCCCGTGATGTCTCGTGATATGGTGACTCAGCTGCCCCATGATGTCTCGTGATGTGGTACAGTAGAAAGGTGATGTCATTTAGAAGGGGCCGCGGGGATATAAAGGCGGGGGGGATTGGAGGGGCGAGGAGACTCTCCTGGGGGAACGAGAAGGAGCGTCAAGATGTAGGAGCTCGTTGTTTGTCGCTACTCCCCGGCCCCGTCCACTGCTGGTTTCAATAAAGCATCTAAAATCAAGAAGTCTCTGCTCGTCCGTGCTCGCTGGCTGATCTATCGCAGAGTGGGCGCTGATCCTCGCCGTGGTGTTACCGCTGTAAGCCGTCACAAGCCCACAGTCGAAGCCGTGGTGCCACAGGGTGATTCTGATGGTAAAGTTCTGCGTGGTGTTTTTTTGTGAATTCCCCTCGCGCTCCGCATACACCGCTCCTGGTTCGCCGACACTCGTTACTCTTCTTCTACCACAAGGACTTGATTCCACACGTATCTTCTCTCGAAATGATATTTATTCACTCTGCAGACACAGCACCTTCAAACACACCCAGCAACATACGAAGCTACATCAAAACTCCACAGCCCTCAATCACGCTTCACTCACACTCTAAAAAACCACGTACCTAAGACGGCCGCCGCGTGCAGCCACGTGCACCTCGCGCCCAAACCCACAAAAGATTCCCCCCTCTCCTAAATAACAATATCGAACCGCTTAACACCACGTACCTTCATACACACCCACCAACATGCGAATCCACATCAAAACTCCACAGCCCTGCGGATAGTATAAAACACCTCATTAGTAACCAATCTCTAAGAAAAAAAGTTATATGTGCGGAGCTCCAGGGCAAACGTTCTCACCTCTATCACGCTTCACTCACACTGAGGAACGCTTCCGCAAGGGTGGGCGTGTTTCCCTGTCAAGGGGGGCATTTGCGATGCTAACACTTCAGCAGTTTAATATGTGCGACCATGCATATGTACAAGTCATTGCCATAGTCACCGGTTAAACTTGTCATTTACATTTTCAATCGTGCCATTCGTTGTAGGCCGTTTGCTGTTTGACTGTGACAAAGACAAAAGGACTCTGTCACTTTATCTTCTACTGCATCACAACTACAAGACATTCTGGTCCTGTTATATATACTGCACGTCCAAGTTTCTTATACTCCCTTAACCATAATGTGCCTCGCATGCATCACAAACGCCTGTATTCAAAGGGCATATATTTATTCTTGTGTTGCTTTGCAGAAATCCAGCTCTCTGGCCCACAACGTACCATAAACATTGTTCCTGTCTCTACACTCTTAAAATATCATTTTGCGCAAACACCCACCCCATGAATTCAATATTTCTTGACATTGTTCTTACAGATTCCTGTATTGTGGACGATACTGCATAAATACACAACATTCTTCGAGATACCGTCCACATCCGTGACAAAGCTAGACAGGAACTATTACAAACTGGGTGGGTGTCCTGCAAATTTGCACCTCAATGTAGCCAAAAATATGTAAAATGTTAATTGCTGCCAAAACCATGATAGTTAGCCACAATGATGAATCGCAGTTACGCAGGCACATGATGATAGGTGATCTCTATGCAATAGGTATAAGATGAACATTCTTAAACAATCCAATAAAGCTATTTCAGGGGAAAGCGTAACTTAAGGGCCCATTGCCACGCATGTTTAAATTGGCTCAAGCAAAACCTGGGTGCGGGCCTTCAAAGTAAGGGCGTGCATGTAAAAATACAGGGGGTGGTGCAATCAGTTGCAAGTAGAGGTTTTGGGGGGTGTAGTGGTGTCCTGACAAGGCTTATTCAACATCGCGATGCCAGGCACGCTCAGGAGAGACTTGCGGAACCCCAATGTGGCAGGCCGGGGTGGTCCTGCACAGATACCACATTCTCTGTCTGGCTTCTACAGCAACTTGGCACAGTAGGGAGCACAGGTGGTGCATCTGCCAGTCATCTCAATCAGGCAGCCTGGATATGTCGCATAACCTCCTGTCGGCGAGCCTTCAACAATTCACGTGGCTTCAAGGTGCACCTGGCCTGGCACAGGAGCCGTGGTGACATCACCGCCACTTAGTAGCAAATGGCCTGTTATTGTTGTTGTGGTGGGGTTGGTTGCATTGCAGCAATTGATGGTCTGGAGCATCATAATTTCTTACTTAAACACAACGGCGGGGGGGGGGTCGTGACTGAAGCCTTGGCGACTCTCTCCGCGTTTGTCCTTTGTAGCCTCTATCGGGTGTTTGCCGATATATCGGTTCATGTTATCACATTTGTTATCGAGTTCATCCAGGGTCATGTATGCCTCCTCTATCCTTCCACCGTGTCTTGTACGATGATGCCGGATGGTTCCCCTTTCCGTGTCGCGTGTTCAAACCGTCCCAGCTTCCTTTCCTGTCGTCATCGATGGCTTGTTCTTGTTCTCTGTGCCACCGAGTCTGTGAGTCGTTTGGTTGGTGTGCTGTGTGTGGTGCTTATAGCCGATTGTGAACTTGCACAATAACAAAATTACGTAGGCTGCAGCTCCCACAGGGATGCCTGGGTCGATGAAAGTTAGATCAGATGTCTCCCTGACAACGGGCGTAAACATTTAACGTGAAGGCATTGTCTAGCCTCACGAGTTCAAACGACTAATATGTGTGATGCCATTAATCATGGTAATAGCTAACAATCCGGCACGCCCACAGACTCCCAGTAACTCAGGCACAGATTCCCCTTTGCTATTTGCACAGAGTAATTTATACCTGCCACGGTATCCATCCGTGGAGTTAAGTAAACACAGTAAGAAGAACATTACACATTAGCATGTGAAAACAGTCCACCCCTGCCAAACACAAGTTTTGATCTTTCAATCGGCTTCACAACCATTCGTGCTTTTTTTTAGTAGTCATCCTGAGCATTAATTTTCACATTCTTTTTAAGAGTGGGGCAATCTGCTAGTCAGTATGGAAAGCACAAGACACTGATGTCATAGAACCAGGCTGCTTTAAATTTGTAGCTGCTATCAGATAGTTATCACTAAAAAACATTCTGGCACAAAAAATAGCCAAGAAAATTTAAATTAATAGCACCAGATTGCAAGACTAAAAATTTGAAAGGTTGTAGCACATAATAAATATACAAGGGTATACATGACAGAGTCTAAATGTCCACTTGTACCTTCTCAGCTTTGGACGATACCCATATCCAGTGGCATTGATTAAAATCACAAATACTCCCATCGCAGTTCTGCACGGCATGCCTGGCATTGTTAAGTTTAAGTCTGAATCGGTCTCTGATGAAAATATGCTGAGCGTTTCAAAGTCTTGCAAAGTGCATTCACAAAAAAGAAGCTCCTTTACACCTCCATTTTACAATTAGCTTAAGCATGGCTTCACGTATGATAACTGTATTATTTTACTAAGCACTGTATAATCTCAAAGATTTAAACGATTGATTACAGCAGTTATCTCGATTAGCCAAACACGTTCTACTGATTCTCAAGTACAATCATAATCAACAAAATATATCTGTAAAATTAAAACAATAAATGACTGCATGCACTTTACTATTTTCAGTTCATCAACATAAAAAAATACATTGCACAGATTCATGACTTCGTCATAGTTTGGCTGAGTCAGACATTTCCATGGGAGCTGAACAATAGCTTCACTTTTTTTTATTCCTTTAAACAGAACCGACGAATTTTGATCAGGACACCTCTCAAATTTCCAAAATATTTAAGGTTTGAACATCAAATATGCTTACTACTTTATAAGATGTATGAATCCATGTGTTTGTTCGATGGGTAAAGCATGAAACTTCAACGGACAAGAAATACTCTAGCTGGCTTAAATATTTGACTGACCAGGTGGTTTTAACAGAATTTTAGATCATATGACCAATGGGTTCTTAAATATACAGAGAACAGCAGAGGTTACACAAAAATGTTGACGCATGGATGCTCCCACCACGTTCAGTATATTACATGCCCGTGTTAACAAGCGCAACATTAGTTTCGAGAGAGGATTTCACATTAACATATCAAACTGAATAGCCTAGTTGCACGCATATAAATGTAAGAACTTGCATCTCAAGATCGCCTATACACGGCGTCATCTTAAACAGATTATATGGTTTGAAGTTGGCCGCAAATTCATGCAGAGTAACGAACAAAGCCTGAAATGAAACCCCCAAATATATTTTGCGTGTATCTTTTGTAATATAAGCAATTTGATTTAGTTTTTTTAAAACGGTTAAACAGTTAAGGCTTCCTTAATCATGTCCTACACATAGACACGTGGGCAGTTAACGATGTAAATGTTATTTAATAATCTAGTTGAAAAAGACATTGACTCACAAGCCAACGCTATATGCTGCCTTATCAAATTTAATTCATCACCGATCGTCCAAAGTTATTCCTACATAACGGTAATTAATGCAGAATGTATTTTATTGAACACAACCGCTACAATGTAGTTTTGAAATGACACGATGTGAAAATGTATAAAGATCTTAATTTGATTTATTCTTACAATAAGGACTGGCAATCTATAAACATATTTGGACTGTCCTTTAAAAGATGAAATCGCCAGAATCTCAAGGTTATGAAATTACTTTCTACAAGGCTTCCCAACTGAAAAATATAATAAAAACTTTTGATAACACCTTGGAAGCATCAGTCCAACACACTGCATACATTCCAATAGCAGCTCATTGAGACTTGCCAATGACTCATGATCTAGGATGCTGACCAAGGCCATGTTTTTTAAAGCATTGCCTCAATATGAAGTACAAATTGTTTGGATAAAGCAGGTTTCAGTAGTAAAATAAGGCTAAATTGAATCATGGCCTGTACACTTTATCAAGTGCATGAGCAGCTACTGTATATGTAATAAAGACATGTTAGAGTGTCATGGCTTATCCACTGCTGGAAGCATACTTTGCTTAAAACGAGCATTTATTTGCAGGCAAGGAGCAGCTCTGAGGTTTTCAAATGATTCGTAACCTGGCGTACTACCCAAGGTCAGATTTTCCATACGTCAATAGAGCTGTTGCTCTTCTCCAGCGAGGAATGCCAGCCAATTACACTCCGTATGCTATCCTAAAGGGTGCGATTACTTCCACAAATTGACCCGTTTTTGTTCCCCAAGATATCTCCAACATCATCAAGAAGATCATAAGCTCCTGTTATGCTCCATCTGTCTTCTGCTTAGGAAGCAGAGATTATAACGACATCACAGCTTGGGCAGGCTGACGTGTAACTGTGAAGTGATGAAGTTGGAGACATGAAGGGCGAACACCCATTTTAGCAACGCCAGTGCACATGCTAGGATCAAGTTTAAGTTAACGTATGAAGAGTTTTGAGGTCTGCAAATGTAATGAAGTAAATTGTGGTCATGTTAGCATTCCTCACTCAACGCAGAGATTTCATATAAACATCTATTTAACGTTTTGTATTTTTTCCTCATTTACACTGTCTCGTTTGTGTTCTTCTCATCTCACTTGTAAGATCTCTGTTCGTTTCAACACCACGAACGCAATGCGAGCCGATTATTTGTGTACAATGCGCAACTCCATGCATGTTTTAGTGAGCTGTATAATCAATTTTAATCACTGAGTCGATACTGCATTACTCACCTAACAAACAGAGGTGGCAAGACTAGAGTCTGCCACTACCAGCGGTGCAGTCACACTTTGCGTGCGGGAGACATGGTTCCTAGTGGTCAAATGTCAAATTTCAAATAGGACCCACGTAGTTGTCTTCTAAACTTTTTCACACATAACAGTTGTACTGTAAATATAACAGTTGTACTGTTATGTAAATGAATTACACGGTTGGTTAAAGCTTTAGTACAGGGCCGACCGTTCAATCGCTACCTATTGTATACTGAAATGAAAGCAACAACACATGCATCAATAACAGTGACCTCAGAATATACAATGGATGGCATTCTGTGCAATGGCACAGAAAGGGCCATTGCTCCAAACGTCGCCCATTAAATATTTTCTCCTTTTAAGGCGACATTAACGATGAATGTCTTGAGTTTTGTGGTTGTGACATTTTTCAGTTCAGTATCAGTTCCCTGCTTAATCCTGTACAGGGTTGGGGGGGGGGAGGCGGAGTCCATGTTGGCAGACACGGCACAAGGCAGGGTTATACCCAAAAAGTTACACCAGTAGATTGCACAGCACTAGTCTTTTGGGCAATTTACTAAG
Source organism: Mordacia mordax (assembly GCA_036362905.1). Classification (NCBI taxonomy): domain Eukaryota; kingdom Metazoa; phylum Chordata; class Hyperoartia; order Petromyzontiformes; family Petromyzontidae; genus Mordacia; species Mordacia mordax. The sequence continues at coordinate 16,902,378 of JAZEWT010000002.1, read as the reverse complement.
CAGACCAATTAACCGAGGCAGTGTGTCTTTGAATGGTGAGAGGAAACCGGAGTACCCAGCGAAAACCTAAGCGAACACGGGGAGAAAATATGTAAACTTCACACAGAAGCGCGGCACCCGTGCGAGGAATCAAACCGGGGATTTTCTTGCTGTGTGGCAGCAGTGCCACTCACCGTGCCTTCCTGGCTTTGCCACCTCACTACCCAACGGGTTCCTCGACCCCACCTGCCTCCGTCCCCGCCATCTCGAGCAGCAGTCGCGCGTAGGTGCGGCGTTCCGCCTGCTCCGAGTGTTTCACATCCACGAGACGCCGGGCGCCCTGCCGCAGCCGCTCCCTCAGGGCGGTGTCCGTCACCAGCCTCCGAGCCTGCACTTTGAACTCCTGTAGGAGGGGAACAGCGATACACTGGCTGTGTTAATTTACTTGGCGGTTTCACTCTTCCGAGCCTACATCGAGTTGATGACGAGTTGCGAGATGCTGAGTCGAGTGTTGCCCCGGTGGATTTCATCAACTTGTTAACATACTGATAAGATTTAACGCTCGATGATAGCGTTCGTTTAGGCAGTGTTCTTGCGTTAATCAGTCGTGTTCAGCCGCTGCTGGATGAAGGTCTCCCAAAGTAAGTCATTGCTACGTTTCACACTCCCACTATGTATAATCGAAATTAAATAATCAGATGAAACGAGTGGCTTATTAGTCAATTCTCAGTCCGTGGATTTCATTTATCCATTAAAAGCCAAAGAAACGAAAACGAGTCGGCAATGTTTATTTCATTTTATGACGAAATGATATTCAAAAATTGAGACTTGACTAAAATTCAGGCCATCGTTTATGACATTCGTGTGAATAAATGAAGCCTGGTTTACCATGAATTGCGGCTCGGAGCTGGCCACGGTACAAAGGCGAACGAGATGTTGTATGGAATTTGGGAGGCATGGAGTTATTAAATGGTTGAGGCGGATGAATATGAATGTGTGCAGAAAATGTTTAAAGTAGGAGATTGCACCCACAGATAAAAGCGCATATTAGTACCAAGAAGAAATCCACACCTGTAAAAACGCCACGAGAGCAATAGATTTTCATAGTACTACTTATTGATATGTAATATATATATTTTTTAAATCTCCTGCTTTGCATTAACAGAAAAAACAACAACGCTTAATACGAGTTAATACGAGCCATGTTCCTTAATTACTTCCTATCAATTATAAAGTGTCAGTTGGTTTATGCACGAACTGATGATTTATTGAGAGCAATTCACACTAATTTTTCAAGTGAATTTCTTCACAAACTTTCATCAGTGCAGTCAAGTGTGTCTCGTGTATTTACTTCACATACTCTGCTTAGCACAATGCACAGGTGTAAATGCGTGTACCTACAATATTATTACATACAAAAGCAGTCTTCGTGCCTAGCCCCAAAACAATGGAGTGATGCTGTTGTGGATAAGCACAATTGCCATAAGGGAAGTAATCTTGCTACCACGAGTGAACACACTGTTCTCATCTGCAACTGACAATAAGATGCATTGACTACTCAGTCCAGTTGGGATGCAAGTAACAAAGATAATAGTAAAGTCCGTCTATTATTAATTCGCGTTGTACTTTGCTGGCGAGGTCAGGAACAACGAACATGCATGCTACAAGCTTCCCTGACAATGGTAGGAGTACTGTACACTGTACCTTACAGCGGCAGCATAATTGCAAAAAGGCGAAATCCAACATGAGTATCCTCCATCCATTTCATCCATTACGGTCATCATCATCACCATCATTCGTACTTGTTATCCTCACTGTATCCTCAAACAAGTCCTACTCTTCCACACTGCCCAAATGCCACAGAAACGGTGTTAATACCTAGGCTTTACCCCACCAGGTATGACCTGCCGACCCACTAAACGTAGTTTACCCATTATATTTGCTGGGTGGACAGGGGCATTAAAAAAAACTTGCCTGTCGTTTCAACTGCAGAAATGTGTGCAACTGCAGCCAATTGGAAAGCGTGAGATTAATTCTAAGTACAATTTATAATGCCCGCATGTTCACTGAATGAGAAAATACAGGTACTGCGTCCAGTATATGTTATCAGACGCTGTCGCCTCACAGCAAGAAGGTCCCAGGCTCGATTCCCGGCTCGGGTGCCTTTCTGTGTGGAGTTTGCGAGTTCTCTCCCCGTGTCCGCGCAAGTTTTTGTCGTATATTCCGGGTTTCTCCTACTTACAAAGGCACGCTTCTGTCTCGGTAAATTGTCTTTTTGAGTAAATTGCCCTGAGTGCTCTGCGATGTACTGTGTCACGTCCTGGGTATAGCCCTGCTTTGCAACCTCTGTCGGGATAGGCTCTGCCCCCCCCCCCCACGAGCCTGTACAGGATTAAGCGGGTACTGATAATGATGATGACGATTAATTAATGAGTGTACTTTTTTTTCTTGCGGGAGGAAACTGGAGAACTCGCAGGAAATAGACGGGAGAACATGCGGCGAGAACACACAAACTCCACGCAGAAAGGCAGTTGGGGCAGGCATCGAACCGCCTCGAGCAGGGCTTTCTTCCACTGGTGTGGAGACGTTAGCACCGTGTTCCTCGCCGCACTCCTTCCGCCCTTTCCCTCGTACATGTGCACGCACGTTGACAGACAATAGGAAACGAGGAAAACAGCAGTCGTCGTGTTGTCATTATTCAGAAAGGGGCTGCGGTTTGGAGAGGATCTTTTCTTGCACATGGTCGTGAAAGCGATGGCAGAACATTGAGAAATGCCAAATGAATTGGCCACACAATATTTTAATAGGACAGAGCAAGGGCAATAATGATATAAGTTCAGAGAGAGTCTTAAAATCATGAGGACGGCGAATATAAAGTGGTTGCAACCATGCGTCAAGACTGTTAAAAATAAAACTATGTGGAAAAGCCTGGCATAATAAATTAACTATTCGATGAAAGCAATACTCATCTCATCTCATTGTCAGAAACCGCTTAGTTCTGTACAGGGTCGCGGTGAGCCGGAGCCTATCCAGGCAGACATAGGGTGCAAGGCAGGGATATACCCACGATTGGACGCCAGTCCATCACTGGGCACTGCGGGCAATTTCATCTGCAAGCCAATTAACCTATGCAACGGCATGTTTTTGGACTGTGGGAGGAAACCGGAGTGCCCGGCGAAAACGCACGCGGACACGGGGCACCCGAGCCGAGATTCGAACCCGGGAGCTTATTGCTGTGAGGCGACAGCGTTACCCACTGGGCCACCGTGTCGCCGATTGTCTTAATCCAGGGTGCAAATGCTCCCGAAAACAGCAGAGCTGAAATTAATACTCGATTGAACACTGGTTTATTTGCTTGACTTTCAATTTTCCTATATCATTTTGATTTTCCCTTCAAAGCACAGGGTGTTTTTATAATTCCAGCACCTTACACAGAGAACACTGTAGTTGTGGCATCATTCCACCCAGTCTCTGTCCACTGCCGACTCTAGGCAAAAGGGTTAACCTTGGCTGACTCAATCACTCCTGAAAATTATGCAGCGGGAACAACCACATTATAAGCTGGTCAGAGCTTCCAGCCAAATGATTTTCTCCTGTCACAATATTATTCCCGCACTCTTTGTATTCCAGGTCCATTTTTTATTTGTCAGTCTCGTTCTGTTTTGTTATATTCAATCACTAGTGCACACATGATTATATGTTTGATAGCCAAGGCTATTAAGTCTACCTTTCAAACACGCCGTACCTCTTCTTCCCCCCTCCGAGATGAAAACGCGTGCAATTGAATTTACTCTTGCACACCGTGTCGCACTAGCAAACAACAGCAAAAAAGACCATGCATACTAATCGTATCAGCGCAATGTAAACATCATCATCATTATCAATACCTGATTCATCCTGTACAGGGTCGTGGGGGGCCAGAGCCTATCCTAGCAGAAAGAGGGCGCAAGGTGGGGCTACGCCCAGGATGTGATGCCCCACATCGCAATGAACTAGGTATGATTTACGCAGCAGGCCAATTAACCTAAACAGTAGCGTGTCTTTGGACGGTGGGAGGTAATCGGAGTACCCAGTGAAAATCCACGCGGACACGGGGAGAGAACATGCAAACTCCACACAGAAAGGCACCCGAGCCGAGATTCGAACCCAGGACCTTTTTGCCGTGAGGCGACAGCGCTACCCAACGGGCCACCGTGCCGCCCGCTCTATAAACGCAATTATTCCTATTAATATTATTATATTCCAAATAAATTGTTCTCCCAGAACGTCAAACACTTGAAACATTTCAATGATAATGTGCGGAATTTTCGTGTTCAACGACATAATTAGGTATAAAAAAAACATGGGCGAGGCCTAAATCGGTGAAACACGAAACATTGGTGCGTGCCATGTTTTTGGTCACAACGACGCTCATGCATTCAAGCATGCCTTAAAAGCCGTCAAAGGTGATCAATCATGTTGGCAGACGCTGCCGAGCATGGCGTGGGGGTCAAAGGGCAGTGGGAAACTTTTTAAGCATTTTACAGTTGAGAAGCCACACGACAGAATGAGCGCTGTACAATCGCCTTCTATTGATCCGTTGCTGAGCAAATGCCACAACTCTATCTCGCCCTCTACTTCCCGAACGCGCTACCGGCATGTACCATCTTTGGACCCTGTCGGTCACCCACATTGCAAACTTGTCCACCCTGACCGTGCAAAGTGCTATGATCATTTACCACACCACTGGATAGTCACTCAAGTGTCTCACAGAACAGCGACTAATGAAGGGAGGGGTGGGACCAGCTGTTTGGCCTCGGAAAACAATCTTGAGTTTTGTGTCATCCTCTGGCTTGCTGTTGACTTTGCCAGCCCATTGCATTGCCTGTTTTACAAATGAATACACAGTGACACAATAAATTACATGATTCACCCAGCGTGTTATTGAGCATAGGGATGAAATGTACATGGGGGGGGGGATAGGAGCAACAATGACAGCAAGCAAAGTGCGCCCCGAACAATTTCTCACAACATCCCTTGCGAATATCCATCCAAGAGGGTAGAGAAAGGGTCATGCCACTATATTCAGCAGTTTCATCCTGCAGCCGGCATCTTCATCATCATCATCCATCATGGAATTCAATGCACTAAAGTTCATGAATGACTGAGCTGGCTTCTTTACAATTTTCCTTATCTTAACTTGGCCTCAGAAATATGGTTTCCAATATAATGGAGTACGCGAGCTTACATCAAGACATTTGAACGATAACGACGATGACGAAATTACCGTGATGAAATCATTATCGTCCTATCAGGCATGTTAATTCACCTGTCGTGTCTATACATTCACCTTTGTAATGGCTTTGTTTGATTAATTTTACCGTTTTCCATAACCATTCTTTATACCTTCCTGTTCCTTCTCTCTTGGACCTGCCCTCCATTACAACATCCTGTAAATCTCTACGCGACAGCAATACAGCCTTTTCGTCTGCTGCCCACTGTGTAGAAATATCTCCCCCTTCAATTAAATAATCGCTTTACTTAATTTAATAAGGCAAGCGATACTCGTGCCATTTTTATGGCAAAACTATGTCTCACAGAAACCCTTGGTTCACAGGCTAGTATCGCAATTTAACCACGGAAAAGTACACTTGGGTATCTCTTGCAGAAAAGTCATTAAGTGCCATATAGATATATATATTGATTTAGTTGCGTGCAAATTTCTCTCCAATAATGGCCCAAAATTGTCAATTTTGCAAATGATGATGTTACAGATGATTAAATGTGAACTTGATGAATTACTTTCAGCAATTAGCAGATAAATGCTGACATTACATGGTGGCTGATTCGCAAAAGCGTTTAGCAATTTGTGCAGTGCCATGCGTTAATGTATACCGTGCAGCTTAAGTGTAGGTAGGCCACAGGGTATCTGACGATGTAGTGGAAACATCTGCACGTGACAGCAAGAAAGTGCTGCCAGAGGCAATTCGAGTCCCACGTCGGGCACCTTTCTGTGTGGAGTTTGTGTGTTCTCTCCCCGGTCTGCGTGGGTTTTCTCTGCGTTGTTCGGTTTCCTCACCCATTTATTAAAACCATCCATGAATTGACCGATAGTCTCATAATATATGGGTTGGCACCGGCTGACTATTTGGCTGACTTCCCCCTCTGTAATTTCCTCACGCCTCTCCGTATCCGTGTCTCCTCCATGACCAGGCGCAGTATTTGCGTGCATTTTCAATTTTATCATTCAATGGATTGTTACATCGCAGGATTGTGAGAGATGGATTGATGAAGCGTGATTGATGTGGTGTGTGGGGATGACTTAGATTTTCCCCATGATCAGCAGTTTGACTCTAGTTAGCCAAGTGAGTGTGGATAACTGGATAACGTGCCACACACAGCGGTGTCGCACGCCTGTAATTCAGCACTGTGGAGGCAGGAGTTGGTGAATCACAAATGTGAAACACACTTTACTTGTGTACCAAATAATGTTATCCCCCCCTCGCACGGGTGTTTTTTGGATACTCCGGTTTCCACCCACACCTATAAACACTAATGATTTGGCTGATACCATCTTAATAAATAGAGGGTTGAAGAGCTTGAGAAACTATTGGTGCCGGCTCAGCACGCGAACTTCCTGTTTATCTCTGGCTCTGCGTACTTTAAAGGCATTCTCTGCCTTTGAGTCACGTGCACATGACTAAGCAAAATAATTGACTATTGCCGTACGAAATGAATATTTATAATATTTTACGTCCCTCTGTGAATTCTCTGCTGGGTGGAGACCTTTCTGCACCGTGTTGGTCATGTTGATTGTCTGACCAGACTTCACCAATCTGGTAAGTATGGGCTGGATTATGGATGATCCCACAGCTGTTTCACATACCTCTCTTCACAGGTGATAATAGTCTCATCTCATCTCATTGTCTGAAACCGCTTAGTCCTATACAGGGTCACGGTGAGCCGGAGCCCATCCCGGCAGACACAGGGCGCAAGGCAAGGGTATACCGACGATGGGACGCCAGTCCATCGCCAGGCACTGCGGGGCAATTTAGCCTGTGAGCCAATTAACCTATGCAGCAGCATGCTTTTGGACTGTGGGAGGAAACCGGAGTGCCCGGCGAAAACCCACGCGGACACGGGGAGAGCATGCAAACTCCACACAGAAAGGCACCCGAGCCGAGAGATTCGAACCCGGGACCTTCTTGCTGTGAGGCGACAGCGCTAACCACTGGGCCACCGTGCCGCCCCGGTGATAATAGTAACAACGCTTAATGTCTGGTTACTAGGTGCAGATCTCGGGATTGGTTGTGCAGTGTGCTAACCTTTCCGCCATCGCTCCCCAATGAATGAGGATTATTGTAATAAAAACAGGGGCGATATGGAGCCGTAGGTATGAAGGGGCTTTTTTAAAAACTTTTGCTTTGCTTAAACGCCACAAGCAAGAGAGTCGGCTTAATAGAAATAGCATCCTTTCAGTAAAAGTTTAGGTTCTTTTCACGGGTTGTTAATGCGGGTTTAAAACGTTTTTCTACAGCGTGGTGGATGAACTGAGGCCAGTGAGGAGTACATTAAGAGATGCAGGTGCATTTAAATGCTTCTAATAAACTAAGACTGTATTGTGTTTTGAAAGCTGGCAGAGCTGCTACTGATTAATAACAAGAAAACTACGTATAAATATTTATCAATAGACTTGTTTGCTTTATTATGCACATATCTAGTACTGCTGTTTCAAACTAGCAAAGTTATCAATACCCGCTTAATCCTGTACAGGGTCGCGGGGGTCCAGAGTTTATCCCGTCAGACAGAGGTCGCAAGGCGGGATGTCGCCAGGCTGTTACGCCAGTACATCGCAGGGCACTTTTTGGGGCACCTTACTCAGCAGGCCAATTAACCGAGGCAGCAGTGCATAGCAGAGTGTTCCTTAAAATTACGTGAAGAGCAAAGAGCAGTGATGATTTAGAATAGTGTTGCTAAGGAAATGGATTACAGATTGGACAGAAATCTTTTGAATCTTCATTCTTGCAAGGTCACAACAATGGGTACTCCAACACACCAATCAATACCGTAATGTCTCAAAGAGGCATCACTCTCCACAGTCATCTCTGATCCCAGACCGTGGTTAATCCTGTAAGTCAGTGGAATGGACAACATTAAATATGCTTTTGAAAGGAAATCATTAGAATTAAGAAAACAATGAAACAGGCAACTGACTACAGCACTTAAAAAATGAGGTGATCTAAATGTATTGTTTTTTGCTCGTGAAATTTTAAATTAATTTAATCACTGTATTAAAGTTTTTTTATTACTGGGTATTTTAATCAAATGTGAAAGTGTATAAATGGTAATGAGGCAATAAAATGTGAATCAGATGTGTACCAATAATAATAATTTAATTGAATCATCATAAAATAACTGCTGTACGTCTTCAAATATGTATCTCAACATACTAAGTACGATAATTAATGATGTGGGTGCTAAATGTAACGACAAACAATTATTTTGAGAGGCAGTGCTAATCTTTCAATTAAATACAGACGGTACAATTCACAAGCGCCACATGCAGAGCAGGCACTGTTTGGTTAACTGACAGCAGCTTGCACGATGCAATAGCCATTTGAAACGGAGATTGTCAGCCTGTCAAATATTTTGTTATGTAGTCACACGCACTGGTGGTCAGTCACCTTTACAAATGAACATTGACCCAGGCGAAGATTAAAGTAATCGTTCCTCTGACTCTGTGGCTGAATTTACTGCACTCTTCCAAACAGAGAGAACTGGGAGAGTGTACGGTTGGAACACCACCTGGCCTGGTATCTGTGACAAAAGCTCCCGATTGCACTAGATTAAGACCAAACGCTGCTACAAACTAACGCTAACCCACAGCTAATCTTCTTTTGAAGCGACGAATCCTTTGCCTCCCACGGGGGGGGGGGCAGGGGTAGGGGGGGCGGAAGCCATCCTGCAACAGCTGTTGCTTTTGGACCATGGGAGGAATTAAACAATTGCAGTATTTCAGCTGCCTCTACTCAAACTAACCTCGCACATGCCTTGCAAAGAACTCTCAGGAACAAAGACTAGTGCTGAATTGTTATATTTTCTATCGACTTGCAAAATTACAAAAAAAAATGCAATGAAAGCATTTTGTTTTAAAGATTGCTCACTTCCACGAAAAAGAAAGAAAAAACACACACACACACACAATAAAGCTAATGCAGTGACGCGACCCAGATATAACATTTTACTTTACGTGCGATGAATAAGTAATGGAAATGTATTCATAATCAGCCATACGTTATCCGCTGCTAGATGAAAGCCTTTCCAAGTTATCGCAATTCCTCACTGTCCTGCGACGCCTCAATCCGTTTCACTCGCACGCATCGGCCCATCCTATCCCTTCATCCTCGAGGGTGTGATCTGTCCTTCAGCTGTCATGCCATCACTATCCTCGACTCTCGGCCTTCATGCCTTCCTATCGATGTATTCCTGCCCCCGTGCTTCCTCAGCTTCACAGGCAACATTTGATCCATTTGCTCTCTGATCAATTCGACACTCTGTTTGTGTCGGTGTTATTCTTGGCATTTTCCTCTCCACACATCTCTCGGTATGGTTCAGATTTTGATGCATTTTTTTTTTCAGTTTCAAAAATTTGCAAACCCAACTCATAGCTGGTAATAAGGACTAAAGACTATAACTTCTTGAGACTTATTGGGATGTAAAAGCATGTTGGTATGTTGTATTGGCATGTTGCTCCGACCACTGCATTGGAACATGCTCTCACTTGACCAATTAATTAATCATTTTGATCCTATTCCTCTGCAATAACTGTCCTAGGTATTCATACTCTATTGTTTGTTTTTCCATGACTGCTCTATATTACTTTAAAGGACCTCATTAGAACACGTGAAAAAAGCAGAGTGCCATCAAACTATGCATGATCCAAGTCCTCTCATCTCATCTCATTGTCTGAAAACGCTTAGTCCTAGTCAGGGTCATGGTGAAGCCGGAGCCTATCCCGGCAGACACAGGGCGCAAGGCAAGAATATACCGACGATGGGACGCCAGTCCATCGCCGGGCACTGCGGGGCAATTTAGCCTGCGAGCCAATTAACCTATGTAGCAGCATGCTTTTTGGACTGTGGGAGGAAACCAGAGTGCCCGGCGAAAACCCACGCGGACACGGGAAGAGCATGCAAACTCCACACAGAAAGGCACCCGAGCCGAGAGATTCGAACCCGGGACCTTCTTGCTGTGAGGCGACAGCGCTAACCACTGGGCCACCGCGCCGCCCAAGTTCAGTATCAGTACCTGCTTAATGCTGCAGAGGGTTGTGGAGGACTGGAGCCTATACCGGCAGAGGGTGCAAAGCAGGGTTATACCCAGCATGTGACGACAGTACATTGCAGGGAACTTTTGTGGGTAATTTACTCAGCAGGTCAATTAAGCTAGGCAGCAGCGCGTCTTTTGATGGTGGGCGTAAACCAGAGTACCCGGCAAAATTGCACGCAGACACAAAGAGAAGAAGCAAACTCCACACAGAAAGGCACCTGAACCAGGAATCGAACCCAGGACATTCTTGCTGAAAGGCAGAAACGCTACTCAATTCGCCACCGTTCCACCCTCATACACATATTCCACCGAAAGGTAATTTTTGTTACATTACAATATAAATGTGCGTTTTGAGATTTATTCAGCTTCAAAGTCTAGTTATATGTGTGTGCACTATTGTGAATACATGCACTTTATAGGGGATATTCTGTTATATGTACTCATAGCAAATGCTACTCTTATAATGCACAGATTCGAATTCCTATTATATGCATTTTTTCAAAGAGAGGAGCAACTGCGTGGCAAATTCATCCTTTAATCCACATTTC
>JAZEWT010000002.1:16879828-16891463 GCA_036362905.1 Mordacia mordax | reverse complement strand
GAGTCGTCTGGCAAATTTAACGTTGCACTCTGCATATTCCATGACGGGAAGTGGTCACTGCAGGTGGAAAGATGCTCCTTATCTGCACATTTTTGCAGCTAACAACAGTTACCTACAAGCGATGGCAAATTAAGCCTATTACCCGCATTCATGTGTTCCTTGCCGTATATTTAAGGGACGTTACTTATGTGGATAAATATGTTTAATATAGGATCCAACCAGTACACCGCCTCCTACAAACACATATTAGAGTTTCACAGTTTATCAGAATATTGTTGAGTAGTCATTTCATGAAGAAAAACATTAATAGTCGTGCCTGAGTGTTTTTTTTTTAAACACATAAAATCATCAGTGCCTAAAATTGCATTTTTTAAACAATTAAAATAAAAAAGATCATGCTACGCATTATTATAACTTGTCACATCTCACCATACAATTATATTTCACGTAATAATCTACTGCTTGACCCTACGTGATTGAGAGCAACTCTTTTTGACCATAATCAGTCTCTGCCTTAGCTCCGCTTGTATAATGTTGAACTGGATATACCTGGGTCGCTTGTTTCAGATAATATACAATGCGGTTTCTCAGGGCTAATCCTCATGGGGTGAGCCCTTGGAAACACTTCAACAAAAGCCCAGAGGCTGAGGCGAAAAAATTGCATAGGGGAACTGATGGCATGACTCTTCAGCTCAGAGAGGTTCGTGGCTTTCAACGAAATATAACCCAGGGTTTTGGCAGATGAGGATATAAGAAGAGAACTGCTGAGAGTCTAAGAAATGTCCTAAATTCACTCACAGAGAAAACTAGATAGTAATTGTTTCGACACCCATACATTTCAATGCAGAGCAATCATGTTTGTATACACAATAGCGTTTGTTAGACGGGCAATTTCAAATTTCAGCTAAATTACATAAAATAGACAGCTAGCTTTGATTTGTTTTTCGGTTTTATATATTTTTTTGGGGAGGGGGGGGTGCATTTTCAGTCACTTCAAAACAGTAAGGTTTTTTTTTATGTTGAACCCTGCTGTCTGCAAATGCAGAGTGTGCTTCAATTTTGGTGTCAATAATACAATATAAATATAGCAGGCTGGCACAATTAACCATAAAATCTCCTAAACCAAATTTAAGGCGGCCGCATTTTTTGTCTCTGCACCACTGTCAAGACAAAATGTACATTATTAAAAGCACTGGAAATCCCTTTTTAAAAATATGTCACTTTGCACGTGATGTTTATAACAACACACAGCATTATTACATCATGATGTTTAGCCTATATATATTCATTTTCTTACAATAAAACATGGTAAATAAGTCAGACTTTCAAATAAATTTAACTTTATTTGAAAGTTTATGTGAGGCCAAAGTATATTTTTGTTAAATAAAAAATATTGTACGATACATACCCGGGTTGCGTTTACTGTACCATTCTGTGTAATGTACGTGGACAGCACAATGTGATTTTCCTTTAGTAGAGCTGGTAAATTGCAAAACCTCAAGACACTGTATAGGATGAGGGTACACAGCTTGTGGATCAAGGTGAATGAAAGGATAGATCAAGGGATGTGTGACAAAGATGCAGACGTTGCTACAGTACAGTAAGAACGCAATTGGGTGGCAATCAATCATGTGCGATGGAGAAAATATCAGCCTTGAGTTAGGCCTTAAACAGTGGAGAAGTTGGTAGTGAAAAATAAATAAATGGGTTTCAGAAAGCTGGGAGGGCAAACAGCAACTTCCCACTGAGTTGAGGTTAAATGCTCGCGTCAACATGGGCGGCTCGATACAGGAAAGAGGGCACGGGGAGAAGAGTAGGGATACGTGAGAGGGGTGAGGTAGGCAGTAGACCACGTGGGATGTTAAACTTTTGAGGAAGAGCTTCCTATTGGCTATTGTCATGAATTCGAAGACTGTCAAGATTGCAATGCAATCACATTTACAGACATGGAGTTGTAAGTCTCACAGCTGTGTTCTAGATCACCTAAGATGGGATTTGGTAGGTAACTGACAATAGTATTGGTGAGTTAGAGTAGTCACGCTGAGGTGCAACAAAGGCAGGGGTAAGAGTACCAGCAGCAGTGCAGGAGATGTTGCAGAGGTGTGTAAAAAAGAGCTCAAGTATGGACCAACATAGCAACATCGATGTTATGCTTAAACAAAGTGGATTATTATAGGGCCGTCGATGCTTTATTTCCCACTTGAGTGGAAGTTTAGTAGATGGAACAGTTAATTGGACAAGGTTCAAGGAGTGGTCTGAAATAAACCTGAAGAGTGAATTGTGATCAGAGGAATCAATGGGTTTGTGTAGGCTGTTGCCATCAGCACAAGTCATAGGCAAATTAAAATTAGTATGTAGTAATTTTGTTATTCATGAGGATACGAATTTGCATTTTTATGAGAATTGAGAAACTAAAAGTGCTCTGGAATGTCATTGTTTTTTCACATTGAAATTATTTTCCAGCATTTTTTTTTCAAATTTTGACTATGACGAATAACGTCATGGGTTCTTTTGTGTCCACTCTGAATGTCAGAAATGTATCTGCCCCGAGCCAAGAAAGTCTCACCTACAATCAAGAATCTCGTTTACAAAGGTCCTGGCCCAAGCATGCTTTGGTGAGCATCTTGTGGGTGGCAGGAAACCAGAGTAGCTGGACGGAGATAACATGCAGAGCTAAGCGCGGACTGCTTCGTGAACCAATTTGCTCCACTGCTATCTGCAGACAATCTATACAGCCCAGCGCATATTGAAGAATCTCACCAACCGATGCATTGTACCGCCAGTGCCACCAAAGCACCAGATTACGAGCATGCTCAGCTGTGTAAGGAGATGGATGGAGTAGGGTTTCTGTTTGGACACCCTTACGGGCAAAGCTACGAGGTAACGGCTTCAGAGAGGAGGATAATCTCTTAAATGGAGGCATAGGAGGGTGTATAATGACAGGTAAGAATGGAAAGAGGCGAACAGTGTACTAGAGATATATATATATGAACACAAGCATGTAGGCGTTCAAGGAGGATGGTGTTATTGATGGTGTCAAAAGCAGGGGAGAGATCAATATGAACAAGGATAGAGCGTCAGGATCAGAAGAGGTAGGTCATTAACTACACGAATGACGGCAGAGTCCCTGGAGTGGCCTTTATGAAATATATGGTGGAATGAATAAAAAAAAACACAACGAGACCTATGAGGTTTTTTTATTTCGTCGCATTCATTAGAAAATGTTTACCCTTTGAAGGGATAAATAATCATGCACCCCTGGGTAAGACAGGTTGGGTTTGTGCATAAATAGCGATATGGGAAGAGAGGGTGGCTGGGAAGCACTACAGTTTTAATGCACGTACAAAAAAAAATGACATGAAAGCTTCCTTGTGAAGGATTAACGCGGCTCGGTGAGCTGTGGCTTAGTCAGGACAACCGGTCCACGAGCCACTTGCCTCCAAAATGGCTCCGGACATGCCTTCGCTGAGGGAGCTATTGACGAGGCAGAAGGATTCTCTCATGGCGGCGTGCAGCTGACGCTGAGGCAACTCCGGCAGAACCCAGACGCCTCGTACCCTGCGGACAACACCCGCGCTCATTGAGAGAACGATATTTTAACCTTTTCCCGTTGAGGCTGCCAGCGTTGGTGTGTTGTAAATTCTGGCCGACCGTCTGTTTGTCCGTATGTCTGTAACAAGCGCCACCAAAGGCGTGCTAACGTCTTCAGTGTACTCGTGTTAAAGTTTTCATTTCGTATTTCCCCTCACTAATGTAGTGCAGGAATGAATAACAAAAATGAACGCATTAGTCAATAACACTGCCCTAAAGAGGAAACATTATATTTTATCATAATGGCTGAGAGCTGCTGCGATGAAGAAAATGCTTTGGGCAGTGTCCTTCTTCAAAGCAGATCTAAGTGCCCTTATAGCACATTACTGTGTACATTAATCATGTATCAATTACTTTTAGGGTATTGTTACGAAATAAAGTGTTGAGTTTTTATTATTTGCGTTAATTCACCACTGCCAAAACAATATTACACTATCATGTTAGGATGTGGTTGCTTCATATCAGAACTGTGCTTACAAGGTGTGGTTGTTTACATCACCTATATCAACATCTGCAATGGAAATGTTTAAAATATATGTATAAAAATATTACGTACAGTAAGAACAATGTGAAAAATAATATGCTGTCTGTATGCTAACCTTGAAAGCTTTTATGTAGCTCTGCAAAGGAATTGGATTGTTCATACACATATATAGGCTGCAGTATGTCTGCAAGCTAATATGATATAAGGTACTTTAAGATGTAAACTACTTCTGGTAGGAGAATGAAAAGCCAATCAAGCTTTTATCCCATAAGCTTTTCATAAAGATTTCTCAACAAATATCGACGAACTACCATATTGAGTCACCTGCTATTGATTCAACAAATTCAACAAATCAATTTAGCTATGTAGCCATTAAAACGGCAAGATTAACACCACTATAAAATAAAGGCAAGACATCCCCGGTAACCCCACAGACTAATGATGCAAGTGCTGTTGACTAGAATTTGCGAAGGCCGGCACTGCTACATGTACTCGTTTATGGCAGAAGTGAGGCATTGGCCAGTTCAGCTATCATTCATGTGTCCTTTGGTTCGTTCGAACGTCTGTTGTAGCGCAGGAATCCCACATTCATTGATTTGAAGCTCACTGGGTATTTGATGCTGTAATAATCAATATTTGTATACGTGGACAAATATTATGGTGTGTAGCAGACTTGAAGTGGTTGATTGAGATGCGGTATGGAACCGGCAACCTGATTGCGATTCCTGCTCGTGGCCAACGATACTCATGAATATCTGAACCAGTTCTGAACCTCCTCTAGGTTGACTGAGTCATAAATAAGCACCTGGTGAGGAATGTGAATGTCAGTAATGGGGAGATAGAGGTGGACGCTGTGGTCCTGGTCACACCACCCCCTAGTGCGCAATGCCAGCCTTCAGAGTTGCCCATAAACAACACGTGTCCCAACGGTCTGTACGGATAGATTTCATTCGGAAGTTACGTGCGTCGCAGAAATCCCGCATTATTCTGCGCTTGGAAGCTCACGGCATACTGTGTGCTGCAATAAAAAAAAATGCGTGTATATACAGAGGTGGTGGGAGTCTATGTCCTTTGCCATGTTCTGTGTACAACAAGAATTAGGGATGTGACTATAACTATCTCTAAAACAAAATGTTCCATAAATAAAAATGCAGGTGTTGAGAACAGCAGAGATTATCATTTTGCTTGCACAAACTTATGCTGCCTGTGGTCATTAATTAGTATTCCTTCAGTGGCATTAGCTGGGCTGTGTGTTTGCATTTAATTATTGAGCAGGAAATGCTGCTACATGCACATCATGGAGAAGCGGTGGTTGTGGTTATTAGGTATGAAGCATCCATTACTTATATCGGTATATAAGTGCAACATAATACTGAATACAATTAGAATTTTCCACGTGCTGTGTTAAATTCGCATTCCAGAAATGTTCAGAATGAGCACTTGCAATGCTGATTAAATGGGCACTGCGAAGTCACTTTGAACATATCTCGTGTCATTTTACGTCGCGATTTATGACTCTCAATATGCGAAGCTATTACGCACAATCTGCTCGCTGGGTAATCCACATGCTATAATTCAGCCAGTAATATTTACACAAGACAGATCATTGGCTTGAAACCTACTAAGCCGTGCTCCAGTTCTGAGGGGATTCTGATGCTTGGCGATTTCAACATCCATTTTGACTCTCCAAACAGCTCACGTGCATGGGATCTCATTGCCACTCTAAACTCATTTAGCTTCAACAAGTGACGTCTGCCACTGATAGAAATGGCCATACTCTGGGTCTGGTTTGCTCAAGGGGCATACCTGTAACCAACCTGTCTGTGACGGATCCTGGTTTGTATGATCACTCCATCGTGTGGTTTGATCTCCAGGTACTGCCATCCATTTCCGTCACTTAGTGCCAAATCCTATTCCGAAATCTTTACTCCATCACTCCATACTTATTCTCTGCTGCTATCAACAGTCCGTCATTCTCTGCCTTAGCTCCCTCTGCCACTGATGTGACAGCTGATATTTATAACAGCTCGTTATCACGCATACTAGATGTTTTGGCCCCAATCAAATCACGCTTTGGCTTAGGCAGAAAACCATTTCCCTGGTATAATGTTGAACTGTGGGAGCTCAGTGAATGCACGCAGAGCCGAACGGACTTGGAGAAAATCGAGCCTCACCATCCACGCTCAAATCTACAAGGACCAGCTCAATCGCTACTGGAAGGCACATGATTGTGCCCTTACCACCCCACTTTCCAGCCTCCTAGTTGATGCTTGGGACAAGCCCAAGATGCTCTTCTCGACCATACATCGGCTCCTTCATCTACTTAGCCATTTCCTTCACCTCTCTTCATTAATAAAGACCAGGTGGATCAGTTGATTCAGTTTTTCACAGACAAAACCAAAGCCCACCGCCTCTCCACCCAATCTCAAACTCCACCCACTACCCCAGCAATTCCTCCTATCCTGCTCTCAAAACTCCTGAAATTTTCCGAGTTAACAGAATCTGATGTTTCTTCATTAGTTACCAGATCTCGGCCTACAAACTGCTCCTTGGACTCTTTCCCATCCAAACTCATCTCGGCAAACTTTAAATCCCTTACCACCTTCTTCACTCACTTCCCTCCGGCATCGTTCCCCCACTAATCAAATGCGCCGCGGTTATTCCTTTGCTCAAAAAACACGACCTGGATTGCAACATCCCTGATAATTATTGACCCATCTCCAATGTATCATTTTTTTATAAGGTCCTTGATCATGCAATAGCAACTTTGGAAGCACGTCTTCAACAATAACCTCCTCAATCCCTTCCAATCTGGGTTCATATTAGTCATGATAGCACTGCAACTGCTCTAGTAAAAGTTGTTAATGACAACTTTGTCACTGCTGATGACGGCTTGTCAAGTATTCTTGTCATCCTGGACCTGAGCATAGCATTTGATGTCGTTGACCACCCTACGTTATTGGAGGGACACGAAGGCATAGGAATCTCTGGCTGTGCCCTGCACTACCTCTCTGATCGGAATCAGTTTGTCAGCCTTGGAGGATGTAACTCAGAGATACATCCTGCTTTATCTGATGTTCCTCAGGGTTCAGTCCTCATCCCAATTCTCTTCAGTGTCTACATAAAACAACTTGGCCATATTCTGTAGGGCCTCAAGCTAAGCTACTATTGCTGTGTCAATGACATCCAACTCTTTGCCCATGCAAAGCTGTCCATCAAAGCGTCTGGTCTCTGCATGTTGCCCTCACCATCAATTATGAAGGCCTGATTAAATGCAAATTTATTAAAACGAACTGGTGACAAAACAGAAATTTCACTGCTTGGAATCCTGCACTAACTGTCCAAGGCTGAACCCATGCATGTGATGCTTGATGACTAGACCAACTGAGTTGCTAGGGCAGTCCAGAATCTAGGAGTGATTCTTGATTCCTCATTCACCTTCGAGAGATATGTCAATAAGGTGACGAAGGTAGCCTATTCCATCTCAGAAATATAGCCAGACTGCACCTTATCCTCTCACCTTCCGACACTCAAAAGATAATCCACATTTTCATCTTTTCAGGAATTGAAGTTTTGAAATACTCTTCTTCCTGGCATCCCTGCCTATCTTATCAATCGTCTCCAACAAGCGTAGAATGTGGCTGCAAGAGTCCTCACCCGCACTCTGATTCATTCATGATCACACATTCCCAGTCCTGGGGTCTCTCCACTTCTACTCGTTAAATACAGGACTGAATTCAAGACCCTCCTTGTCACCTACATATATCCGTGACCTACTTCAGCCACCCTCCTCAATACGACAACTTCCATGCACCTTTATGGGTTTGCTGCATGTGCCCAGATCACACCTCTTTTCGATGGGTGACAAGAGTCTTTTCCTGAGCTGCTCCCAGACTTTTGAACTCCCTCCCAGTGTTAATTCGGTCAGCTAAGTCACTGGGCACCTTAAAATCCCGCTTCAAGACTTATTTGTTCTATTGATGCTGTTTACTGCTAACTTGTGCCTGCTCAAAAACACTTCTTCTCTAATTTATTCATCTCACCTCATTGTCAGATACCGCTTAGTCCTGTACAGGGTCGCGGTGAGCCAGAGCCTATCCGGGCAGACACAGGGCGCATGGCAGGGATATACCCACGATGGGACACCAGTCCATCACCGGGCACTGTGGGCAATTTAGTCTGCAAGCCAATTAATCTATGCAGCAGCATGTTTTTTGGACTGTGGGAGGAAACCGAAGTGCCCGGCGAAAACCCTTGCGGACACGGGGAGAACATGCAAACTCTATATAGAAAGGCACCTGAGCTGAGATTCGAACCCGGGTCCTTCTTACTGTGGGGGCGACAGCGATACCCACTGGACCACCATGCCCCCCCCTCCTTTATTTGATTTAGTAATTGTTTTATTGTTAATTGATGTCCTTCATTGATTTATAGTCATTATCTTACTTATTTGATCTCTTCTGATATTGTTGTTGTCATGCCGTTCTCTCCATAACTCTGTGCAGTGCTTTGTGACCCTCGGGTCAAAGGCAATTTTGAAATGCAAATATTATTATCAATAGCGTGTTTAACAGTGGCAAAGTGATCATAGCATCTCAGCCCTTTGTTCTTCTCGTGGTTCTACACAACGTGCTTAGTAAACAGTGACTGTCCTATACGAAGCCTTGGTTTCACCACAGAAATGTGGAATTTCCGCAACTGTGTCTCATGGATGCAACGAGTGTACAACGCACATTGGGTAGGGAACCACTTTGACTTTAATTTTTCTGAAGGTAAAAAGGTCCAGCCCTCCAATTTGTGCTCATTCCCCTGCTCCCAAATAAATCTCCAATTGTCCTGTGAGTTACAAAGTGTATAATGCTGCTGCCTCACAGCAAGAAGGACCCGGGTTCGACTCCCAGCTCGGGTGTCTTCCTGTGCGGAGTTTGCATGTTCTCCCTGTGTCCACGTTCTCTTTTTGTCAGGTTCTCCAGTTTCCTCCCACAGTCCAAAGACATGCTGCCTAGGTTTATTGTCCTGATTAAATTGCGCCCCCCAGTGCCCTTAGATGTTGTAATTTGCTTACCCCCTCCCTTCTGGACAACTGTTAAAAAATAGCTACATAGCTCATTGGTTTCTTCCAGGAAAGAAAAAAAAACCTACTGACTTCTCTGAATAGTTGGGAGAAATCAAACTTCATGCCATCACACGCCTATCGACTAACTGCTAAAATCGAGGTGGCAGTGTCGTTTCAACTGCCACGTGGGGAGAACAAACTGGTGACCTCTGGATTGCAAGTCCAGTGTATGATACTCATCATACTGTAGTGGCATATCTGTCTTTTTTTTTCAATGAAATAATAAAGATATCGTTTGCAAAATGTAATTAAATCAATGTTAACAATACATTAGAAATGAATGCGACACAAGACTGCTGCTTTGGTATACTTACCATAGTCATTCAAACAATTTAAATGGTTAAAAATATGAGATGCAATTTGTGTTCCCAATCAAAAATATATTTCATCAAGCATAGCAAAATAATTACATAGTCCAAAAATGCACTTTTATACAACAAAAAAGCTCACATCTTGATCCTGTCTTTTACAACGGCTGAGAACACTGGGTCGATCTGTAAAAATGTAAAACATTTGTTAGACAAAACATGCACCGGAGTGATATTTGAATTTTAACCGGTCTGTTAGCATAACAAATATAAATCTCTTCTGCCATATTGATGCCAAAGAAATCTAAGAAAGAACATATCACTCTAGTTGGTTGTAAATTATGAGATGACGCATGTTAGGAATATATAATCTGATTTATTTGAAGCAAACTGTATTTCCGTGAATAAATTAAAATCGCAAAAATACTACCTCTGCTACACTAATTTACAATTGCATCCCGTGTTATCATGTTATAGTATTTGCCAATACCACCGCACTTGTTAATCCTACAATGCCAGGTACTATAAAAAGCGAGCATATAGACAGTGGAATGCCTCATATATGAACAGCTAAGGCATTACCGTAATTAATAAGTGAAATCGTGCACAAATCAACTTTTTCTTATTACCTGCGATATAGCCAATCTTATCTGTGTTATGTGTATTAGATTCATTTAATATATGACAATCCTTAATCCTCAATCATAATCATTACAATCATCAGCATTCTTCATGATCATCTATCTGATTTGTGAATAATCATCATGATCATTCTTTTTTATTATCATCCATCGTATTTATCCATCCTCATGATCATCGTTGTATCTATTATCCATGTATCAAAGCTGATAAAGGTGCAGGTCTGCAATTTCTTACTCATGCCACTGTTGGCAGAAGGGCTTTGCATTGACTAGCCGTTCAGATCATATTTTTTTCGTACAAAATGATTTTGCATTTTAATTTGTCATATCGAGTCCAAACAAAATGCAAAACATCATTTAAGATAAAAACAATCGTAATCACCATTATCATCAACACCCGCTTAATCATGTACAGGGTCACGGGAGGCCAGAGCCTATCTTGGCAGACAGAGGGCGCAAGGTGGATTATCTATATCCAGGATATGACGCCAGTACATCAGAAGACACTGAGGTCAATTAACTCAGCAGACAATTAACCTAGGCAGCAGCGTGTCTTTGGACGGTGGGAGGAAACCGGAGTACCTGACGAAAACCCATGCATACACGGGCAGAACATGCAAATTCCACACAGAAAGGCACTCAAGCCGGGAACAGAACCCGGGCCCTTCTGGCGCGAGGCAGCAGCGCTACTCACTGCGCAACCACGCTGCCACGTAACAACAATAATAATTTATTAAGTTTAAGATGGACACCTTTTCTCAAGCACAAGGCGCCTTACAAGTCAACAAAAGCATAAAAGCACTAAAAAACACGTTAACGTTTAGCCGTAAACCAATATTTCTAAACCAGTTAACAATAGTGTATATTTAGGTTTACTTTAAAATTCAACCCACGTTGCAGTTTTTCACCTTTTGCATGTTAGTAATACGGTATCCTATAATCTGTGTATTTTCGGCTGAATGATTATAGCCATATTGACATGCCGTTCTCTCCATAGCTCTGTACAGCGCTTTGTGACATTCGGGTCAAAGGCGGTCCAGAAGTGCAACTATTATTATTATTATTAGCGTCAATTTTTTTGCAGGTTAACGAAACTGAAATGTCATTTCCTCCCAGCGTGAGTGTTTTCCCGTGATCTACAGCACTAACCCTGTAAAATCCTGCTATGATACCTTGATATGTACGGGGCAACTGGCTAACCCGGATCAACCCAGTTACAGTATGCTTAAACTGGTAATAACTATAGCGGACCTTGTCGTGGTGGTGGGGGCTTGTGTGTTCCAATGAACCTCAGAGCTATGTCGTCTGGGAGTCCAACACTCCTGGTAGGGTCACTCATGGCAAACAGATCATGAAAACCATGACCAGACGAGAGCTACCGGGACCCAACCTTGGAGCCAGGCCTGGGGGTGGCGTCCGTTGGCAAGCGCCTGGTGGCCGGGTGACCCACATAACCCAGTCGGGATCAGCCCGAAATGGATACGTGGAGCAGCCT
>JAZEWT010000002.1:16841518-16866703 GCA_036362905.1 Mordacia mordax | reverse complement strand
GCCCCCGCGACCCGGCATCGGATAAAGCGGATGAAGATGGATGGATGGATTGTTTATTAACGCTTGGCCAATTTGACTAGCAACTCTTTAACAAAATCCATTACACATATAAATACTCCGAGAAGGCGTCGAACTCAAGTTGTTCGTTAAAGGAAGGTTTTGGAACATCACGTGCTGTAGTTACTCTTAAGGGCTTAACGCCAAAGATATTACAACTAATAATAATAATTGCACTTTTGCTGGAGCTCAGCAGTATACCAAGGGGATGGTTTTCCACAGGGTAACTGGGATTATAACATGAGCTATTGCTGGGGCATTTTAGGTTTCCTTGACATGAGGTCCTATCCGCAGCCCGGACTCAACCCAAAAAGCCCAGCCTCCCATTCGGTTTTCCCTTAAATAGACTCCACTGGACTCGCCCCTGGGTCCTCCCCTATTACTGGCTTGGACCATGTGACTTTGGCCTTGGCCAATCGTGATCCCTTCCGCTGCATGCGCTGGGACCAATGAGTTTGAAAGGGTGGGAAACTGGGGAACAGTTTGAAAGGGACGGGAAACCTGAGAGACTAGCCGAGTCTCAATAGGCCTCTACCGAGGGCCCCGTTTGAAGGTCGTTAAACATACACACAGGGGGGAGTGGTGGAACAGCTGTTGGTGGATTGGACTCTGAACAGCAACCAGTGATATCTAAACTAGTCCTTGTTCCCTGTACCCTGCTCCAAACAACTACCAGCATACAGTGTGGCTAAACAGTTACAGCCCTGTCTGTGTCAAGTTGTTATTTTTAACACAAAAGTATGAAATATTGACACTTGAGTTTTTCTCTTTTCATAAAAGGGTGTGAAGCATAATACATAAAGCAGGATTATAGTCCGATAACGATAAAGTATTAAAAAGAAAAACCTCATTAATGAACTGGCTGATATCATAACATACAGAATACAGTGTCGGATGGGATGGTGTCGGCTAACTGCGTAGCTGCCTTCCTCTGCAATTCATCTTGCACCTCTCGAGTGGTTCTCTTCAAACGAATGCCCTCAAAATTGAATGCACATCTGCGTTATAAATTGTCTCATTCTCAGAAACCGCTTAGTCCTGTACAGGGTCGAAGTGACCTGGAGCTTATCACGGCAGACATAGGGCGCAAGGCAGGGATATACCCGTGATGGGACGCCAGTCCATCACCGGGCACTGAGGGCAATTTAGTTTGCAAGCAAATTAACATATGCAGCAGCATGTTTTGGACTGTGGGAGGAAACCGGAGTTCCCCGCGAAAACCCACGCGGACACGGGAAGAACATGCAAACTCCACACAGAAAGGCACATGAGCCGAGATTCGAACCCGGAACCTTCTTACTGTGAGATGACAGCGCTACCCACTTGACCACCATGCCACCCGTTATAAATTGTATTCATTATAATTCTTAAAATCCTTAACTTAATGTTTAATGTGGTCTTTAAACTAAAGCATGGGTAGTTTCCTGTTATATTTACATACGCTCACATGTCATGGTTCATAAGACAAATCCGGCAACCTCTCAGCTGAACGCTAATAAGATTTATGAGCAGCTCTGGATTCATGTAATGAGACAAACGAGCATAACGTGGCGCCTAACGAAATAGAGAAGTGGTTCAACATTACAGTGGCTATAATAATAATAATAATTGCATTTATAGAGGGCTCCTCACCCGATGGTCACAAAGCGCTGCTGATGGTCTCGGCCTAGTTACTGTCACGATTGAAAAACTTCAGTAAAAAATGCTGCAACAGAAGGAAAAGTTGTGGCAAGAAATGCTGCAACAGAAGTGAAAGTTGCACAGTGAAAAGGTTACGTTGCATAAGTCTATTGCGTGCCTGGAGACTCTAAGTGCGTGAAATAAGATATATTTTTTAACTTTAGCTGCAGCTACAACTCTGCAGCTCATTTAGAGATGCAGAGAAAGCGGAGGTTAATAGGTAGTAAGCCTAATGGGAATTGCTAATTGATAGATTAACTAAGCAACCAGTTAGCGGTTTGCCTCAGGAACCAGAGGAGCAATTGTCAGGTTATAAATTGCAATTATAATTATTTAAGTCTGATATTTGTGATGGTTTTAACCTAGTCAATGTCACTACCGAAAACCTGTAACACAATTCTACACTCGGTGTTTTTTATTGTTGGGGGTAGTTTTGTATGATCGTGTCTTTATGAAAAATTGGTTCCAAATAATTGTAACATATACATCTAGTCAGTGTGTGATCCGGTTTTAATGTTTTACCAATTTTTTTAAACAATATTTTCTGTATTGTACCTTGGTCACTGTGGCTGGTTTCTATGCTATTTTACGTTTCTTTCAAATTATTCACTGAAAATAGTTAATGTTTAGCATCTCGATATACTCTTTGTTTCATCTCATTGTCAGAAACCGCTAAGTCCTCTCCCAGCAGACGCAGGGCAAAGGCAGGGCTATACCCACAATCGGACGCCAGTCCATCACCGGGCACTGAGGGCAATTTAGTCTGCAAGCCAATGAACCTATGCAGCGGCATGTTTTTTTGGACTGTGGGAGGAAGCCGGAGTGCCCGGCGAAAACCCACGCGGACACGGGGAGAGCATGCAAACTCCACACAGAAAGGCACCCGAGCCGAGATTCGAACCTGGGACCTTCTTGCTGTGAGGCGACAGCGCTACCCACTGGGCCACTGTGCCGCCCCGATATACTCCTTGTATTAATGTGACATTTTAAGAAAGTCATTATCTGCTCGTAGCAAGCCTTTAGCGTACAAGGCAGTAAAGATTTATTGTCATTACCAATCAGTGATAGTGTATTCTGGATATTGTGATTGGTTTTGTGAAGTATAAATCCTTTTTGCAACTCAGCGATGTCTGTAACATTACAACTGAAAGATGGATTGACACAAAGTGGCTCAATTCATCAGGTGTTACAGAAGCAATTAGCACCTTTGCTTCAAAACAAGATCCGCCAAAATATATTATTATTTAAAAATATATAATCTAACAGATAATCTATAATGTGTATCATGAGTAATGTATGAAGTTGGTGGCATAAGTATATAACTACAGAAAACACATTTAGCATATAAATGTAAAGATTTTGCAATCTAAATGTTATTCATAGATTAACACATACGCCCATCCATTTTGTGGTGGAACCAAATGTTTAGCATTTAAATATAATAAGTCACAGTCCTTTTGTTAATCTATTGATGGACAAAGGGCTCCCTGTGCCAGGTTGATTGTGGGACTTGTCTATATTTCACCACTCAGGTCAGTGTCCATTGGTGAAGCGGTGGGTGCAGAGTGGTCCAGGATCAGTTCAAGCATTGCCACTGATGGCAGCTCTGGTCAAGAACCAAACTGTAATGGTTGGGTTGATCGCGCCTCTGTTCGCTGGGTGACAGAGCCTTCTTCCACGCTGCACCTCGACTGTGGAATGCCCTTCCATTGGAGAATCGATCAGCTGAGTCCCTGGGCATCTTCAAATCTTGTCTTAAGACTCACTAGTTCCGTAAGGCTTTCAAGTCCTCTGGCTAGGACTGTTAATGTGGCTCACTGTTGTCGTGCCGGCATGATGGCTCGCTGCTGACCTGCGCCTGCTCGGGAACATTTATTCCTTCGTTGCTTGTTCAACAATGATTTTTATTGCTTATTTTATGTCCTTCTATAAATTATAGTCATTACTTGACTTTCAGTTGAACTGTCCTGATGTTGTTGTTGGCATGGCGTTCTGTACACAGCTCGGATTTGTCACAACAAAAACCCCCCAAAAAACCTTATTGGTACTCATTTGCTGTTCTTATGTCGTTGTTGTTGCTGACATGCGGTTCTCTCCATAGCGACATGCAGCACTTTGTGACCCTTAGGTGAAAAGCGCTCCAGAAGTGCAATTATTATCATACTATAATGTGTTAAGTCATTTGGATGACATCCACTTATAGACCTATTAATATGTTACACCTCAAAACTGAAGCTTGAAATAATAGCAACATCCACAGTGGTTCCCTGCATTAGAAGTTACAATAAATAGCTCTGATGTCATCTGCAGTCCCATCATCATTTTGCGGTGTGTGTTGTTTCCCATCCCCCCCCCCTCCCCCGCAGCCTGCCGTGTCTCATCTCATTGTCAGAAACTGCTTACTCCTGTACAGGGTCGTGGTGAGCCAGAGCCTATCCCGGTAGACACAGGGCACAAGACAGGGACATACACACGATGAGACGCAGTTCATCACCGGGCACTGCGGGCACTTTAGTCTGCAAGCCAATTCACCTATGCAGCAGCATGGTTTTGGGACTGTTGGAGGCGGAAACTGGAGTGCCCGGCGAAAACCCACGCGGACACGGGGAGAACATGCAAACGCCACACAGAAAGGCACCTGAGCCGAGATTCGAACCCGGGACTTCTTGCTGTGAGGCAACAGTGCTACCCACTGGGCCACCATGCTGCCTGCAGCCCGCAGTGTACAGCTCCAAAATGATCAATAAAATTAAATCTAAATCATAGATCTCTTATTGGATTTGTCTTCAGCACAAAGCAGGCTTGGATAATGTCCGATTTATCCAGGTTCATCATGATGAACAGTGACCCTTGCATGTAGCACAACGATATGATTGTACATCAGCGATTGGAAATTAATGAGGTGGTTTATTTATCAGATTCATTACTTCTTGCCTAGAGGTAAGAAATCCAAGCAGAGTTATGCTCATGTATATGATTATACATTGCCTGTAAATTACATATTACTACGGATTTTGTTAATACCAATGCTACTTTCAGTAAATGCATCTGATGATATTATGAATAATTCTGATTTGGCGATAAATATTCCTACTTAATGTCAAAACCATGCACGGCTAAAGTTTGCTTGTGAATTAGTTGAATTAAGAAATATCTTGATGGAGAACTATTAAAATTCCCTTTATTAAAATTCCCTTTATTAAAATTCACTTTTATGAAAAAGTCAAACAAACATCTAATGCAGGGTCACTTAAAGAGGCCAAACTAAAATACCTGTTTCAAACTTTAGTTATCAGAACATGTTCGAACCCTTGAGTGCCCGAAATTATGATTACAAATATGGTATTAAGTCATAGTGACCTAAGAACAGTACAAGTAACACTAATCTCAAAAAGCAAACATCTAAAGTAGGCGCGGTTGCCTAAGACTGATTGAAATAGTGCATTTTGTTGTATAACAATTCTATTAACATAAAATAAGTTAAACTATATTACGTAACTAAAGTACTTTTGTAACCTTGTAACTTTTACCATTTATTAACATTAAATATCCTTTGAGCTCCTTAAGTGTCATAAGTATAATAAAAATACAGTGTTCGCTTTCGTATATATATAAAAGTTCACATTTAATTAAATAAACGTTCATACCATTTCCTTAACACTATTCATGTGTTGATTACATTATAACTTATTTTATGTCACTGATAAAATGAATAATAAAAAACATGAATGTTATATTCCCAATGCAATTCTCAAATATCATTTGCACCTTGTTTAAAACTTGTAATGTTGCAGTCGACTTAGCACATATCAAATGTTTTCCTTACAAAGGAGATGCGATGCCTTCATCGGCACACATCCAGAATACACTGAATGCGGAACTAATTTCATATCCAAAAACATTCTGAAACAAAGAATGTGCACCTCAGGTTTTAGACCAACACACACAGGCACGACTTTACATGATACAAGATTTACAAAAGTACAAATTTCAGCTCTTTTTAAATCCACAGCGTAATGAAGGCATTTCAATGCTGTGTTATAAGTGGTTATTAACCATACTTTCATGATATTAGTTGGTATGGCTGACTGGTGAAATGGTCTCATTCTGGTCCAGTGCTTGTAGGTGAAAGGGTGGTCCAGAAATGGTTCAGCTATAACTCCTCACTGATGTTAGACGTAGCCTAGTGTCAAACGCATGCCACCAGGTTCATTGCATAGCACGCTAACCACTATTCCTTGCCCGCCGCCCCCACCCACACAAACATAAAACTGCAGTCAATCGCAAGTCATTGGAAACAAAATTAATAATTAAAGTAGGCAAGCATAACAGCTAATGTTACGAAACGTCTACATGTGCAGACACTACTATTGTAAGCATTTTCAGATGAGATACAATTGGGCAGTTTGTGCTTACCAGAGAAAGTGTCCATCAGGTACAGAGGGTCCTTAACTTGACGAATCCCGCATACAAGGAGGAAGAGAAGGCTCTTCGTATCAGCTGGGATACCTAATCGATGTGGTGGGGGAGGAAGAAAGAAGGAGCCAAGGTAACACTCGAGGGGGGGGGGGGGGTGGTAAAATTGCGAAAATTATGCATAAAGTGTCGCTTGTGTCCTTTATGTGCCGCCATTACTGTATTTTACTGCGCAAAATATCGGGTTGCATTTTGACAGTATGGGTTATAAATCTGCGACCTGCTGACCTGTAACCTTTTACATACAATGAGACGAAGGGCTTTGCGCAGATTAACTGGTATTATTGTAGGAGTTCGTTAGCATGCCACTAAATCTACGCTGCAGTAAATTCTGGCACGATAGGGGCATTAATGCAATTTACGTCCATTAGTTTCGTTGTTGCATCTTCTGCATATGCTTGAAAACAAATGTTTGCTCATCGTCTACACTGCTTATTTATTTAACAACATAAGCCACTAGATTGTGATTAAGCGATTTTAAGCGAAAATAGCAGGAAAACTGTTTTAGTGGCCCGTTAGAATAATCCGAATTAGCCAGGTGGCCAGTAGCAAAGGTCAAGTGCTGTGTGGACATGTTTTTCAATAAAATGGAAAATGACTAAACGGCAAAAGTTTATCCCAAATTGGTTTGAGGCGATGGAGCGAGCAGTAGGATTACATCTTTCTTCTCTTATTCTGTGTTTTGCCCTAGCAGTGTTCGGAGAGATAAACTCTCACTGTCTCCTTCCCATCCCACCCATACTTTGTCCAAAATATCAACAAAGCTATAAAATAACACAAGTACCTGGCAGATATAAAGCCCGTATGGGAAACAACATCGTTCAATATTTGCTGTGAGTGCTTGATTGTCTTGAGATATATTTAACTTGGGACCATACTTCCAACATGGAAACACTTCTTCCAATAATGCACTCGCCACATCAACTGGCAAATGTTAAATCGCGCTCGGCATTAGAAGAGGAGAGATGTAGGAACACCTAATTTGGGGGAGAATACATTACAGGGCTATGTATATGAAGCACCTTGAGTACATATTTAAATGAAATCATGGCATATTATTTTACATGTTGTTCTGCAACGAAGTATATTTAAAAAAAAAACAATGTTATTGTTGCCGATTTTCCGTTCTAATGTCATTGTTGTGGACGTGTCGTTTTCTCTGCAGTTCTGTGCAGCGCTTTGTAACTCTCGGGTGAAAAACGCCCTATAAATGCAATTATTATTAAATGAAGTGCTGTGAATGAATTTTATTGTACCCACCTGAATGGCTTTGTCAGCTTATTTCAAATCAAACTTCTTGTTAAACAAACATCTGTCAGGGTCCACCCCTACAGTTTACAGTGTACTCCATGTCAAGGTGACAGTGATGTCAGACTACCCGAAAGGCATTTTTTTGTGAGACAATCACATTTAAAGAATTATTATTTTCATCTAAACTTTTTGTCCTATAATTAATTGTTACTATTTGACATTGAGTTGAACTGTCCTGATATTGTTGTTGACATGCCGTTCTCTCTACAGCTCGGATTTGTTAAAAACACCCCTTCCAGGAAAAAAAAGGTATTGTTGCTAATTTTCTGTTCTTGTGTCGCTGCTGACGTGCCGTTCTTTCCGCAGCTCTGTGCAGCGCTTTGTGACCCTCGGGTGAAATGTGCTCTACAAATGCAATTATTATTATCTACCCTGCAAAGATACGTCTAGTATTTAACGCATGGGTGGCATGGTGGCACAGTGAGTGGCACTGCCGCCTTACAGCAGGAAGGTCTTCGGTTTCCATGTCTGGTTCAGGTACCTTTCTGTCTGTGTGGGTTTTCGCCAGATACCCCAATTTCCTCCCACAGTCAAAACACGTGCTGCCTAGGTTAACTGTCATGTTTCCATATCCCCCCAGTGTCCTGAGATGTTGTAAATTGCTTACCCCCTCCAGACTGGAGGGCTATTTAAAAAGCTAAATAGCTCAATAATTCCTTGCAGCGTACATAAAAACGACTGACTTCTCCACGACTGATGGGAGAAAACAAACTTTACCCTACCACACATAATCTGCCGGTAGACTAACTGCTAAAATAAAGGCAAGGGTGTCATTTCAACTGGCATGCAGGGAGATCAAACTGGTCACCTCTGAATTTCAAGTCCAGTGTGTGCTATCCATCACACTGCAGCGGCATCTTGACGTTTTTGTAGGGGAAATAATAAACACATCTATTGCAAAATGTAATAATAATTGCACTTCTAGAGCGCTTTTCACCCGATGGTCACAAAGCGATGCACAGAGCTGTGAAGAGAATGGCATGTCAACAACAACATCATTGTTACTTTATGTCCTTAATTGATTTATAGCCATTATTTTATTTTAATTGATCTACTCTGATGTTGTTGATGACGTGCCGTTCTCTCCATAGCTCTGTACAGCGCTTTGTGACCCTCGGGTGAAAAGCGCTCTAGAAGTGCGATAATTATAATTATTATCAGAGCAGTTCAAGGAAATTAACGGAAACAATGCATTATAAATCAATGGGACACATAATTGAGGCTATGGTATACTTACCATAGTTAGGATCACAACTTAGAGCTGAAAATTGTGTTCCCAATCCAACGTATATTTCACTAACTATTGCAACATAATCACATCGTCCGAAAATGCACTTTGATAAGAATAAAAGATCTCACATCTTGATCTGTCTTTACAGCTGCTGGGAGCACAGGTTCGATCTGTAAAATTGTGCTTAGACCCCAATTATAACAATTTCGGCTCAGCTGCGTTTGCATAAATTGATTGGTCTTCTTTGAAGGGTAACATAAGCTCTTTCCTTTTGTTGTGCTAATTTTTTTCCCCACTTTACTTCTGGCGCTGTTGCTCTTCTTTGTAAACGATTGATATATTGTGCTGCCGCAATACTGAGCGCTACTGTTTACTTTATAATTATGGTTGGGGTTTCATCTTTGTACAAGTTGGTGTGCGTTTGTTTAATTGCGCAATTGTAAGTGTTACTAACACTTTTAGGATTACGGTTAGTTTCACTTATGCACAGAATATTGCTATAACTTTATTTGCCCTTTGATTTTGCATTGTTTGTTACGTTGGTAAGTTCGGACATTTGTTGTGTTGCTAGAATCCCACATCTAGAGCTTTCAAGCTCACTGGGTGCTTTTTGCTCTGAAAACAAACGTCTAATCTAATCTGTAGGCCACTTTCTCACAGAAATATCTAAATGGACTTTTGTTCCATAGTGTGGCACAAATAGCATAATTGGAATACAACTGGGAAAAAAGGTAAACAAATACAATAATAACAGCAGTCACATTTGTCATTACACAGTTCACTTAAACATCTACAATGTCAATCGCAAGGCCGATCACTGGTGGGTTGTATACGGATTTCATCCAAGACTGAAACCAATCTACGAAGTACACGTCAATTCTCTTACCATTTGCACTGGTTAACAACAGCAAGCTGCAACGCATTGTCCAAATACTATTAAGTTAGTTATGGTCACAAACAAACGTGCCTGCGTATTTCTACGTGAATGCAAGGGTTAAACATGAAGATGTACTGACAGCAAAATCAAAAAGCGCCCTACATTGAGTAAAACCACACGTACATCACGATGAATTATTCATAATCGTGCAGCTGCGTTGAAGTGCTGCTCGGAATAACAGTGGGTATGTAGGAGTTCGGCCTTGGCATTCACTGTGTGTATGTATGCATACAGAACTTTGCCTCACCACAACTATGTAAATGGATCTTCCAAGCAAATCCAGTGTCAGGGCTGGTCCACACGCCTGGTGACAAATCATGATAATGATTAAAACGAAATTACAGATTTTCTGCATAAAGATACAAGAGTTGGCTGTAGTTTATATTTTGATATATAATGTGCCTTTGCCTCCCCCCCCCCAGTGTATTCTGATTTAGCTATTGGCATTGTGTCTTAAAATAATCCATTCGAAAAATGTGCACAGTAGTGCTTCGTTTGTAACATTGAATGGCTGTTAAAAGGTTTTTTTCACAGATTCCATTCCGTGTAAAATCCTGTAAAATGACTCTTTTCGTGTTTACGTTTTAGCACAAATTCTGCAGTGAGATTGAAGCATGAGAGGCAAATTGATATTTAACATCCAAAGACACGTGACATATTGCCAAATAAAACAAAGGACCACATTTTACATGATTTTTTTGCTTGCATTTATTAGTGGCTGGACAGGCTTAAACCATCATCATCACTGATGAGAACCTGGTTTATTCACAGTTACCCGGATTAGAACCCAGGGATCAGCAAGCGGGTCATCTGGCCACCCTTGAAGTTCAACAGTTTTAATAACACTCCTTCTCATTATACCATATGCGATAAAATACATTAACATTTGTAAATGCACGCTGTTTGGTGCCGGTGTCAAGGTAATGCCTACTAAATGTAAAAAGTATAAACATTTGCTAAATTGACAACATAATAATCTTTCCTAATGTATACGTGCTGGGTCTAAAGGCCTCTGCAGTGAGTTGTACAATATCTTGCAGAAGAAAATCCCTGATAGTATAACAATTAGCTTACAGATGCTGACACGAGGTTATTAAACCTAACCACATTTGCATACACTTCAATTCTGAAATTTTGCATATGGTTGTGGATTTTTTTTATATATGTGTTGAAATTCGATTCGCTATTATGGAAAATGTCAGCTAAAAAAAATATATGCACATTACATGTGCGATGATACTATTTGGTATTCCGACCTATTCACGTGCCCTATGGGGAAGGGAGGTAGGATTTTTTTCTGAAATCCTGTGGGTTTGGTGCAGAGACCTACAGAGTATTGGCTTGTAATGCAAAGCAGTGTGTGCACCCTGTCTCGCTTCCAGTCTCACTTGAAGGTAAACATGGACATAATAGCTGGTAATACTGCTATGAGCTCTGGCATCACACTCCACATAAAATATTATGTTGTTCGCTCGGGATAGGGATCATGTATTTTGTAAGTGTTCGGCGTGACACTTGAAGCAAATTAGGTTATTAATAATAATAATTGCACTTGGACAGTACGGTGGCCCAGTGGGTAGCGCTTTCGCCTCACAGCAAGACGGTCCCAGGTTCGAATCTCGGCTCGGGTGCCTTTCTGTGTGGAGTTTGCGAGTTCTCTCCGTGTCCGAGTGGGTTTTGAGGGCACTCCGGTTTCCTCCTACAGTCCAAAAACATGTTGCTGCATAGGTGAATTTGATTGCAGACTAAATTGCCCACAGTGCCCGGTGATGGACTGGCGTCCCATCGTGGGTATATTCCTGCCTTGCGCCCTGTGTCTGTCGGGATAGGCTCCGGCTCACCGCGACCCTGTACAGGACTAAGCCGTTTCTGACAATCAGATGAGATAATTGCACTTCGCGAGCGCTTTTCACCCAAAGGTCACAAAGCGTTGCACAAAGCTGCGGCGAGAACGGCACGTCAGCAACAACGACATAAGAACAGAAAATCAGCAACACTAACGTTTGTTTTGGGTTTAAAAAATAATAATATGACACTGGCCTATGAGTAAAGCCAATGAACCTCTGGGGCTGTAATTTTCGAGGGCCCAAAATAGAAAATGTTTGATGTTTAGATTTTTTAAGTTATAGGCATAGACTTCAGTCACCCCACTTTGATTGTAACCCTATCTGAGGTCCAGCACTTCTGTTATGGTCTCCCTTGGCGAACCGGTCTTGGGCGTAGGCACCAGACAAATAACGATTCAAAGACCCTCTAACTAAAGGAGGTTGGCGTCAGCAACAGCACCTTACCTCGAACGTCTCCTCTCACACACCACCATTGTGGGCCAATTGGCCAACCAGAACACGATCAACGCTATGGGTACTTTTTTTGCCAGTATACATATATAAGATTACAACAGGTTTTACCGTATCTGGCGATTATGCGGGTGTTAAGATCTTAACACACACCTGCAGGTGTTAA
The DNA here is from genome assembly GCA_036362905.1 of Mordacia mordax. Taxonomy (NCBI): domain Eukaryota; kingdom Metazoa; phylum Chordata; class Hyperoartia; order Petromyzontiformes; family Petromyzontidae; genus Mordacia; species Mordacia mordax. The sequence goes on along the minus strand of JAZEWT010000002.1, from coordinate 16,854,548 downwards.
GATCTTAACACCTGCATAATCGGTGTTAAGATCTTAACACACACCTGCATAATCGCCAGATACGGTTAAAGCTGTTGTAATCTTAGAACACGGTCAGTTTTTACCGGCAACAGGGCGGGTAGACTTCGGTATTTGTGGCAAATTTGAGATGTCTAGCCTTTCTAGACCATCATCAGTCTTTATTCGAGTAACCCTGTCATGGCAATGTATGTTTACTGGACGGCGCATAGTGCACCTGACTCGAGAGTTAATATTTTACTATGCAATATTTACGGAGCGTACGCACGTTTCTGCTCAAGCACAGCCGCTGTACGCTTTACATCCCACAATGTTAACCACAAGGTGGGATTTTAGTGCTCACAGGCTTGGCGGAAAACAAGAGTGTTAAGAGGCTCAATACAATTGCCACAAGTCGAGTTTAGAAAATCGGTTCAAGAATCTATTATTTCGTGTCTCCGACGCACGGGCGAGCTGAATGAGTTGCTGCAACGTCGCTTGTTAAAACATACGAATCGACGTGTGTCTCGCGAGCTTAAACGTTGATACCATTTGACGAGTCCTATTTACTTGCGCACACAAACGCTACAATGATTCATTATCAATACCCGCTTTATCCCTGTACCGGGTAGCAGGGGGTCACAGCATATCCCGGCCGAGAGAGCGAGCGCGCAAGGCGGGGGAATACCTAGGATGCGACGCCAGTACATCTCAGGGGCACCCGCTTCAATCAGTTCTCACTTAAGCTGGAACTGTTGAACTATGTAGCGCTTTTTAACAGTTGTCCAGCGGGGAGATGCAAGCAAACTACAATATCTCAGGTCACCGGAGGTAATTAAATCAGGACAATTAACCTGGACAATGTCATGCTCCCCGTGCCGGCGTGGGTTTTCGGCGAGTACTCCGTTTTCTTTCCACTGTCCAAAGACACGCTGCTGCTTGGGTTAATTGGCCTGTTGAGTAAACTGCCCCAAAAAAGTGTGCCCTGTGCAATGATGACGTCACACACTGTATTTGGACGATGGGAAGAAGCCGGAGTACCCGGCGGAAACCCACGCGGACACGGGCAGGACGTGCAAACTGCACACAGCTAAGCGGCACCAAGGAATCGAAGCCCTCGACCTCTCTTGCTGTGCGGCTGCAGCGCTACTCAGGCTGCCACTGCACCGCCCTGACACAGACCTATGACAGCGATGGAAATGCAAACCTTCATGTGGTCCAATCGTGCATTTCCTAAAGCGACGCGGCAGATTACGTGCCATTACACACGCGGCGGATCTTCTAAACGGAAAGCATCCCGGACATACAGCCCCCTCTCCGTGCAATAGCAATTGTAATTAAAAATATGCTTAGAACATTTATAGCATAGACTGTACTTTAGTCACCTGGATTGATAAGCACAAGAATGTTATCACGCGTTAACGTGTTCATTTCACTGCAGCAATGTTTACTGACAGTACTTAATGCAGATAAGAGATAAATCTGCATGGATAAAATGGTCCATTCTTGCCGTAATCCATCAAGTTCTCAGCAACTACCAGGGTGCAGCATTCGCTTCATTTAGGCCCCAATTCCCTTCACTGCTGCCCAAAGAGCAGTTGTTATCGTTTCGTAGAAGAACAATGAGATTGTTTTTTTACCAAAATAATTGAATGCTGCAATGTTAAGCAATGGGCGGCACGGTGGCCCAGTGGGTCGCGCTGTCGCCTCACAGCAAGGATGCCCGGGTTCGAATCTCGGCTCGGGTGCCTTTCTGTGTGGAGTTTGCATGTTCTCTCCCCGTGTCCGCGTGGGTTTTCGCCGGGCACTCCGGTTTCCTCCGACAATCCAAAAAACATGCCGTTGCATAGGTTAATTAGCTTGTAGACTAAATTGCCCGCAGCGCCCGGTGATGGACTGGCGTCCCATCATGGGTATATACCTGCCTTGCATCCTGTGTCTGCCGGGAATGGCTCCGGCTCACCGCGACCCTGTACAGGATTAAGTGGTTTCTGACAATGAGATGAGATGTTAAACAATTATAACATCACTTAATGTAACCATTAGTGGTGCTATAATGTGATGGCATTAATAATTTATAAACCTTCACATTCATCTAGCACATTCTGAGCAACTGTAATTAATCATTCAAATTGCCGTGTGGTTAAGCCATTTTGCATACGCGTTCGACGTGCAAACTGGCTCGGTGGCTCAGTGCCCGAGAGCGCGGCTTGCAATCGGCAGGTTGGTCAGTGGCTGGCCTTGTCCATCATCATTTTGGGTTGATAAAATAAGTACCACTTTGTGGGAAAGTTACCAATGGTTGTTTGATGGACAGATTCTCCCCCGTCCCCCAACCATAAGAACGTGGAATTACAACCAGAGACTTAGGGCTGTAAGAATATAAGCATCGCATGAAATGCTCATTTTTCGTAAGACATATTTTTTACCGTGCACATTCCTGAACAATTTGCATTTCATCTGGCACTCTATGAACACAATGGCATCATCCACTGCCATTCAAGCTATGATTCTAATATGGTAATTACTTTTCATACAATTGCCTTTTAAATTTAACATTAAATGTTATATATGCAAAGTATCCTTTGAACTGCAATATTATGAAATGTTTTCCGTTTAACAATTAAATTGCAATACGTTAAACCCACTGTGCCAGCGCTCCACGCCATATTAATACTTAACAGTATTCGCTCACTCATAAACAACTCGATCACATGGAACCAGAGACAAGGCGTAACAGCGAACATGAGACAATCTTGTACCAAACCTCCCAAAGCTCTGCCGTCCTATGTATAATAGGATGTTATCGGCGATTATTGGTTGTTTATATATGAGACAGACGGAACACTTGAAGAAGACATGCATGCGAGCAATGCACCATCCTACTATGTAGTCGGAACACGTGGGGGTGCACATTTGTTGTAATCGCATTCTCCTGGCAATCCAGGATATGGCCCTGAAACTCCCGAAAATGGAGAAAACGGTCAACTTGCTTTCCTATTGGTGCGAGTGAAGAGACACCAGAGGTGTTCTCAGCCACACGGTGTGCAGGAAAGCAACAAATACCGACATGTATGCACACGCCGAGTCACACCAGTGACCGAGGTAGGAGCGAGGGGTACATCACACCTTTGCTCCATGGCAAAATTAAACAACATTTAAAAGAAGCGATACAACACTTGCTACAAGCGCTTCTCAGTAATGCATACACATAAATGAAGATTCAACTCGCAATAAGGAGAAAATAATGACATGAGGAACATTTGGATACCAAAATCCATGCTTTTCTGTCATGTGCCAAAGGCACCACTGACAAAATTAGCAGTAGCTGTGTGGACCCAATGCTGCCTCAGAAGATACAACTTATTAGCCATCTTCAAGCCAATCAGAAGAAAAAGGACATAATCCATCACCTAAATACCGTCTGTCACCACAGAAGGTTATATACCATGTCCTGTGCGGCAATTGTGTTGAAGTTTACATCGGCCAGACAGGCAGAACTGTCGCCAAGAGAAATACGTTAAACGAGGCTGCAGTCCGTTACACAGAAATCAGCAACGGGTGGCTCGCACTGGGTAAACAACAATCTAATTCGGCAAGGTGTGTGTACTGGTGACTCTTTCGGAAGTAATGGCACATACAATTTCATGCTGTTCTCTAAATGATAGCCATTATATGATTGTCAAATAAATTGCTCTGCTGTTGTTGTTGCTGACATGACGTTCTCTCCACAGCTCTGTGCAACGCTTTGTGACCCTCCGGTGAAAAGCACTTTAAAAGTGTAATTATTATTATTATTATTGTAAAATGAAAAATTCTCACAACCAGACAACAATTCTGCTAGTTCCTAGGGAGCAACCATCTGCTGTGTATTTATAGAAAATCAATGATTGTTGTGTTATTAACTCATCCGTGAGGGAAAGTTCGTACATCAACGACTTTAAACCCAACCATAAAAAATAACAGGGACGGGAGCTTTGTTTTCCGTTCAATCCAGGGCCCTGCTAAAGTTTTGTGTCAATGTGTTCATAGAGTTTTCAGAAATAGATTCAGGCAGAAGGTTGGTAGATGTGCTTAGCTCGTTGCAATATGAATCTGGAGATCTAAGCTTGAGTCCTTGGCGCGGTGAACATTAGTACCGAGTCATATTTTTCTGGACCGGCATAATAAATGGTGGGGAGAACTTTATTCTGCAAGCGGATAAAATGATGTGAGGCATCTTTATAGATGGAAATCAAGTGACATTATTATGGCATTTAGAAATGCTTTCAATCAAACTGCATGAGTTAAATCATTGTGGTACGGATTACATATTGATCTCAACAAATATGCCAAAATGTGCACACAACACCACCAAAGTACGTTTTAAAAAAATTAACAAACAATGATTTCCTTTTTCAGTGATGAATCATTGTTGAAACCAAACTGTGATGGGTTAATATGTAACAAAGGCTAAAGACCAGGTGAAACAACCTGAACTAAATTAAACAAAATATTAATTCATTTATTAGTGATCGTTTTGACAATGATGCTTTTTGTTTTGCATTATGTATTGTATAGTTTAGCATCAAACTAAATGTCCTGGTACATAAATACAAAAGTCTGGGATTTTTGCAGGATTGGGTTCGTGCAAAGCTGACTACCAATGAGGTGCAGTAAAGCCGGGGGGCACTGTAGTGCAGAAACCAGCGCTGTTGCTCAATGGTTCCTTTCAGCCCAAATAAAAATTGACGTCAAAACTGATCAAGACTTCGACTGTGTGGACCCAATGCTGCCAAGACGGCCGTGCTGCTGATGAGAATGGTAATTTTCGTTTTTAATAATAATAACGGCACTTCTAGAGCACCTTTCACCCGAGCGTCACAGAGCGCTGCACATAGCTGTTGAGAGAACAGCATGTCAGCAACAAGGACTATATAAGAACAGCAAATCAGCAACAATAACGGTTTTTTTGTTACAAATCTGAGCTGTGGAGTGGCATGTAAACAACAACAACATCACGACAGTTCAACTGAAAGTCAAATAATGGCCATAATGTATGACAAAAAATAAGCGAAAAAAAATAATTGTTCAAAAAACAAGGAAGGAATAAAAGTTTCCGAGCAGGTGCAGGCCGCAGCGAGCGATCATCTCGGCATGACAATAGTGAGCCGCAATAACAGTCCTAGCCAGAGGGCTTGAAAGCCTTACGGCACAATCTCCAGTGGAAGGGCATTCGAGAGTCTGGGAGCAGTGCGCAAGAAGGCTCTCTCACCCAAATGGAGTCGCGATTATCGAAGTTGTCGTGTTGAGGAGGGTGCCTGAAGTAGATCACAGATGTGTGTCGGAGCAGTGCCAGTGAGAGCCTTTTAGGTGAGATGGAGGATCTTGAATTCAATCCTGTATTTAACCGGTAACTAGTGGAGAGACATCAGTATTCTTGTATTCCCAGACCTGAGTGCTGCCTTTGATACTGTTGACCACCCGATCTTGCTTGAGCGACTGGAGGGTATTGGGGTCTCTGGCTGCACCCTTATTTGGCTGAGCTCCTACCTGTATGACCGGAAGCAATTTGTCAGCCTCGTAGGACAAAACTCAGAGGCCCATCCTGTTATGTTCGGAGTTCCCCAGGGTTCAGTTCTCGGCCCACTCCTCTTCACATCTACATACAACCACTTGGCCGTATTCTGCGAATTTCAGCTACTATTGCTATGCCGATGAAATCCAAATCTTTTTTCACGAAAAACCATTCATGAATCCGTTTCGTCTTTGCGTGTCCTCCTCACTGTCAACTGTGAAGGCCTGGCTCAATTCAAATTTACTAAAACTAAATTGCAACAAGAAAAGAGGTTTTTCTTCTGAGCATCCAGCACGAGTTATCCAAGGCGGAACCTATCCGATTGATGCTTGACGACCAGATCATTGAAGTTGCTAAGGCGGTCTGGAATCTAGGTGTGACTCTTGATTCTTCACTCAGCTTCGAGAAACACATCAACGAAGAAACACATCAACGAAGGTAGCCTATTTTCATCTCAGAAATATAGCCAGACTGCACAATATCCAATGCTGAGAAGCTAATACGTATCTTTATCTCCTCACGAATCGATTACTGCCATGCCTTGCTCCTTGGCACCCTGCCCAAGTGATCAATTGTCTCCAACGTGTGCAGAATGCTGCTGCTCGCGTTCTCACCCACACACCCATCCACGATCACATATCTCAGTACTGGTGTCTCTCCACTGGTTGCCGGTTAAATACAGGATTGAATTCAAGATCCTCCATCTCATCTACAAGGCTCTCACTGGTGCTGCTCCAACATAAATCGGAACCTACTTCAGGCACATTCCTCAACCCGACCACTCCGATACCCCAATATGGGCTTGCTTCATGTGCCCAGATCGCATCTCCATTCGATGGGTGACAAGAGCCTTCTCGCGCACTGGTCCCAGACTCTGGAATACCCTTCCATTGGAGATTCGATCAGCTGAGTCCCTGGGCATCTTCAAATCTCGTCTCAAGACTCACTTGTTCCATAAGGCTTTCAACCCTCCGGCGAGGACTGTTGATGCGGCTCAATGTTGTCGTGCTGGGACAATGGCTGTCTGAAGACCTGCACCTGCTCGGGAACATGTATTCCTTCCTTTTCAGTAAAGATTTTTTTTGATATAGTTTATTTTACGTCCTATAATTAATTGCCAATCTTTGACTTTCAGTTGAACTGTCCTGATGTTATTGTTGATGTGCCATTCTCTTCGCAGCTCTGTGCAGCGCTTTGTGACCCTCGGGTGAAAAGCGCTCTATAAATGCAATTATTATTAAATAAGCATAAATATTTGCATTTCTTAAGTGCCTTTAACCCGAGGGTCACAAAGCGCTGCACAGAGCTGTGAAGAGAACAGCATGTCAACAGCTTTTCGAAGCAATCATCAAACATCAGAATAGTTCGATTAAGTAAAATAATGACTATAATCCAATGGTCGTCAAGTAATGCAACAAACAAGGAATAAGTCTTTTTGTACGCAATATCTCCATGGACTCTTGCATTGAGAGACTGATGGATTGAGATGGCCTGGGGAGGCATTCATCAAGCAGTTGATTGACCATGGCTGAAGATGATGCCTGTTAAGTAAATGCCTGACAGAGCTGTGAGCCAATTCGACACCCAAACACTCACCATAAATGTGTAGTCAGAAATATGTTTGGCTTCACTGGGTATTCTCCTCTGTGCCATGTGAACAACAAAGGTGAAACCACGCAGTAACAAGCAGCAGACTTGAGAGGACTGCCGCAGCTGCATGTGCACGTGTTTGAGTGTATACAACTGGTCATATTTACAGTAAACAAACATTCACAATAACATCAATTTACATGCAAATGTAAAAAATGTGGACGAAAAGTATTCCAATCAGGCAGTTGTCTTATTTTTAAGATATTCCACATTTGCAATATTTAATTCATTGCACTCTACACACCAGGATTAAACTGGAGTTCCCAAGCCGTGCTTGAAGACGACGATGTTGCCCAAAACCCGCTGTATTTGCTTATTATTAGTAGTACTGGAGATATGTGATCGTGGATGGGTGTGCGAGTGAGGACTCCAGCAGCCGCATTCTGCACACGTTGAAGAAGATTGATCAGATCGGCAGGGGTGTCATGGAGCACTGCATTTCAGAAATCGATTCGTGAAGAGATGAAGATGTATATTAGGTTCTCATCATCAGAGACTGACAGGATGTCACACAGTCTGGCTATGTTTTTGAGAAGGAAATAGGCTACCTTCATCACTTTGTTGCTGCATGTCTCGAAGCTGAGTGAGGAATCAAGAGTCACTCCGAGACTCCGGACTGCCTTAGCAACTTCAATGGTCTAGTCGTTAAGCATCTAATTCTAATGGATATGTTAAGCCTTGAGCAATTGGTGCGGGGTTACGACGAGCAAAACTGCTTTTTCACCATTTAGTTTTAGGAAATTTTAATTGAGCCAGGCCTTCACAGCTGGCAATAAGGATGACATGTAAATAAAAGATGCATTGATGGATGGCTTTGCTTGTGTGGATATAGATTTGGATATCATCAGCATAGCAATGATAGCTGAGATTAAGGCTGTGCAGGATATGGCCAAGTGGTTTTATGCAAATGCTGAAGAGGAGTGGGCCGAGAACTGAACCCTGAGGAACTCCAGACAAAACAGGATAGATCTCTGAATTTTGTCCTCCAAGACTGACGAACTGCTTCCGGCCAGAGAGGTAAGAGCCCAGTCAGTGCAGGGCACTGCCAGAGACCCCTATACCCTCGAGTTGCTCAAGTCAGATCAGGTGGTCAACAGTATCAAAGGCAGCGCTCAGGTCCAGCAGGACAAGAATACTTGGCAAGTGTTCATTAGCAGCGACGAGTAGGCCATTAACTATTTTGACCAACGCAGTCTCAGTACTAAGGCCGAATTTGAACCCAGATTTGAAGGGATCAAGGTCATTGTTGAGAACATGTTTCTAGAGTTGTGCGGCTACTGTACTTTCAAACACCTTATAGAGGAATGGTACATTTGAGAAGGGGCGATAATTATCAAGGATGTTGCAATCGAGGCCAGGTTTTTTAAGCAGATGGGTAACTGCGGTACATTTTTAGTGGTAGAATGATGCCAGAGTGTAGTGAGATATTTGACAGATTAGTGACAAAAGTGGCAATGGATTTAAAATTAGCTTGGATTACTTTGGATGGGACGGGGTTCAGGGAGCAGTTTGTAGGCCGAGATCTGGTAACTTATGAAGATATATCAGATTTCGACAACTCGGAAAATTACAGGAGTTTTGAGATTAAGGAAGGTGGAGGAACATTTATTGAGGTATTGGTTGGTGGTTGAGGCTGAGTAGAGATATGGTGGACTTCGTTTTTTCTGAGAAAAACTGAATTATCTGATCCGCATGATCTTTATTGGTGAAGAGTGGTAAGGCTGATGGACTGTTGGACAAAGTAGCCGATTAATGGTCGAGAAAAGAATCTTGGGCTTGTCGCAGGTATCAGCCAGAATGCATGTAAAAGTGGTCGGTACGGGAACAGTCAAGTGTTTTCTGGTAGCAGTTAAGCTGTTACTTAAAGATTTGAGCATGAACGGTGAGGCCACGTTTTCCCCAAGTCCGATTGGCCCTCTGTGCATTCGCCTTAAGATCCTGGAGTTCAGCAGTGTACCAGGGGGATGATTTTATGCCTAAGATATAGCATGAATTTAATGGGGCCAAATCATCTTGGCTGTTGTAAGTTTCTACTGTCACATCAGAGGAGGAGTGAGCCGAGGCAGAGAGTGATGAACTGTTGATAGCTCCGGTGAATATGTATGGAGTGAAGGCGTTTAGGTTTCGAAATTGGAATTGATGCTTGATGATGGAAATGGGAAGTGGTACTTGAAGATCAAACCATACAGCGGAGTGATCAGATAGACCAGGATCAGTGATGGACAGGTTGGTTACCGATATGCTTCGAGAGCAAACCAAGTCGAGAGTATGGCCGCAAATGCAAGTGGTAGATGTCACTTGTTGAGTGAAACCAAGTGAGGTCAGAGTAGCCATGATATCCCTTGCAAGGGGGCTCTTTAGAGAGCAACATGGATGTTGAAATCGCAGAGAGACAGAATAACGTTATAGAACTTTATTCTTGCTAATTAGCACAGTTAGTGCAACACTCCTATAAAGCCATAAAGTTAAACAGAAATCTTACATACTCCACTACAAAAGCGTGACCTAACAACCATAAGTGTAAGCATTACAATTATTGTTCACTTTAACTCTGTCCAAAACTAGAGCAATACATTATGCATTTGGCTTGAGCCATGAATTGCAATTACAGAACATTTCTTCCACTTTGATTTAAATGCAGACAACCCTTATCTTATCTGAAACCATCCCAAAAACCCTTCAATGAAAAACCACGAGCTGGTATACTAATCAACCATCCAAAACAAACAAGATGCACTGCTCTGTTACCACTATAGACGGCCCTCTATTATCTATGCTAATAGGGATGACCCTTGTGTGTATAAGCAACACTTGCGGCAAATTTGTCTTTATTTAAAAAATCATATTGGCTGGGGTAGACTCGAGGGAGAGCAAAGGAGAGCAAGTGTGAGTTGTAGGCTGCCAGAGGGCATGGGGAAGAAGCACAGGATGTGCCAGCACTTTTATCACATCAATATCAGCGCAATCTCCCAGTTAGGAGGGCATTAACCGGCATGCTATGTCTGTCTGATGATGTCTATGGTTGGCTGAACTGATGTTAATCCAAAACGCAGTGTAGTTATCGAAAAAATATTGCATGGGTTCAAATAACGCTGCTGTTGCAAAGTGTAGACTTTTAATTTGGGTGGAAGTTAACTACGTCGGCCTTCAATGTTTGCGCGGTATTCTCCGTGCAATCAATACATAAGCATCACACTACCTCCTTTCACTCCACATATTGCAATAATTTCTACTGGTGACACACACGATACACCCAGTGAGTGTGATTTATTTCACGGACTAAAACCTCTCCTACTTTCGTAGCAATGACACAGCTTCATAAGATGTCCGCTGCAGTATAACGGTGCTTTAGACAAAGTTTGACTTTCATGCACAATGGATGGCGGGCCACTAGGTTTTTGGCCGCAATAATTTTGGGCAACAATTTGAAAGGAAAGGCATGATCGGTCTACTACACCTTCATGCGTATTACTGTGCAGAACGGGCCACATGAACCCAACATTAACCAACGCAGGGGGAGAGGCAATTAAGCATTAAAGGTCATGCCGCTGCCCAAATTGGAAATAGATTTTGGCGTAATTGTGCTATTAGTTCCAGTAAAAGGCCTACCAACGACTGTGGAAGGTTCTTGTAACGACTTTCTCGGGCTCGCCTTACACAGAATAAAGAGGACAGTGATTCAACGTTGCTACCGTTTGGGACAAAACAAATTCATGAGGAAATTAAATACAAACAAAACAGGCCAGGCTGACTCAAATATATATTGTTGACACAAAAATGTTTTTGATGCCTTGTTCCAATGCCAACAATAGTGTGTCTTTTTATAATCAAGCATTTCAATTTACCAATTAAAAGTATCCAAAATAATGATGGCAATCAGTCACTAAGTCATGCCCACGTAAAAAATTGCAAAGCATTGCCTAATTATTTACGTAAAATTAAGTGTCGTGAGCATAAAGATGGCCAATATATTGTGAACACTGCTCAAATATCAAGGTTTAATTGGCTTTAGAACTTTTAGCTCTAAATGGTTAATTGTTGTGTGATTCTGGTGTCTTGCTCACACACCGTGTGATACCGGTGTGAGCAAGACAACGGAACCCTTTCAAATGCACCCCTGACCTTCGTCCATTGTTTCTGCAACAAAGCAATGCTATAGAATACTTAACACATACATAGTACCTACATATAAATAGGAGTCACACACGACACACACAAAGCGCCTGAGGATGCCTCTAGTGTGTAAGGCAAAACGTCGTGATGGAGGGAGAGGGAGCGACCGACGTGGCTGTCCTGAGACAGCAGCTTTTCGAAGCAATCATCAACCTATTCAAAAGTCTGAAGAAATAAACATGTTTACATTTCACGTGTGTTAAACGCGTCTGCAGAACTGTATACTTTTGGTTATTTAGCACACCAATAGAGATGCCTAAAGAATCATATGCGATACATTGCAATTTCACCGTCATCATTATCAATACCTGTTTTATCCTGTATAGGGTTGCAGGAAATCGAAGACTATCCCGCTAGACAGAGGGCACAAGGCGGGGGCTATACCCAGGATGTCACGCCAGTAGTGGCAGAGTGGTGCAGCGTAACATCTGTGCCTCGGAGAAGAAACGTCCTGTCCGAGGCAGTTTGTTCCCACTTTGGGCTCATTTCCATGTGCAGTTTGTGTGTTCTCCAATAGTTATGTGCGGATTTTCAGCAGGTCTGCCAGTTTCGTCTCGGAACTAAAAACTACTAATGAGTTAATTGGCCAATATCATAACTTAGAGGATGCGGAGTCTGATGGATTGCCACTGGATAACTGCGTGGTTGCCTCCCCCATCTATCTGCGATTTTATGCAGCACTTTGGGACCTCTGGGTATAAGGTAATACAGAAATGTAATCTTTTTAAAATTATTAATATTGGAAAGGGGGGGGGGAGGCAAATTTGTGAAAGTATTTTTGAGTGCTCCCCATATTTTTCACTAAAAGCAACAACCTATTTGGTGCCACCACTGATCCGTAAAAGGGGTTTCCACCTCTGAAGTACAAAGAAACTCGAGCTACTTCAGGCCGTGAAGAATATCGGCAGAGGGGAGAGCTATACACAAACGCATGTCCTGACCAAAAGAGGACAAATGCTACTGACAAAAATAGGACTCTTAATGTCCTGGGAAGACTGGCAGATTTCCCAGGATAGCTACCTCAAAAAAAATGCTCACGCCCAGGGAAAACTAGGACAGATGGCAACTGCAGCTGTAAATACCATTACATTGTGGAGCCACTGTTATATTCCTTAGAGACAACTTTGTTGAATATCTGTAGTAAGATTGTCTTGGGGACATATCTAAAACCAGTAACTCAACAACATATTGCAAGCGGTGACCCTAATCTCAGTGATATGCCGATATGCGGTGTTTGTCTGGTCCTGGATGGGAGTGAAGGTTGGGGGAGAACAAAATGCAACCTCGTTATTACACTAGATATTTTTCACCCAACAAACCATGACAGATGGACTATTGCACATAAAACAAAACCTCTCTTGCTTTTATTGTATTGAGCATGCAAGTTCAAAATGTACTGGCTTGCAAGATTTCACTTGCTTTTTCAGTAAAATAATATTACGAATGCTATGCAATCCAAGAACAAACACATATTTTAAACACTTGCCTTTGTTCCTTACTCTGTGCAGGCATTTTTACATTTGTTATGAACTCTGACGTTTCGTATCATTGAAGAAAATCCGGTTTACAACCTAGTCAATGCAAACGGTCTGCGGCAGGTATGGCTAAACCCAGGAGATGGTTCACTGAACACAACTTGAAATAAGGGGCGGC
>JAZEWT010000002.1:16825475-16836922 GCA_036362905.1 Mordacia mordax | reverse complement strand
TGTGTTTCCGGGATAGGCTCCGGCTTCACCGTGACCCTATATAGGATTAAGCTGTTTCAGATAATGAGATGAGATATCTTCCTTTCATGCCACTAAGGGCAGACAGTACAACTATACGTGAGGGTTCAAGAAATGTATTTCCAGGAAAATTTAAGGAACTTAGTTAAACATGTAAAAATGTATTGCAGTAAATCCGTGCTTAAGTATACATTTTTCAAAAAAAATCTTCTTTAAACCAATGCAAATGGTGTTTTTATATGTAGGGCAAATGTGATTCCTTTAGTCATGAACAGCACTGTTTGGGCATGCACAGACGTTGACTGCTCATCGAAAGGTCCATGCCTGTACTAATGCATCTCGCAGAACAGCATTGACCTGTGTGGCTGCATGCTCACATATGGTCATGTTATATGGCCATTACAGGGATAGTCTTAGCGGAGAACAAATGTTGTAGTTTTATCCAAGACAAAGATTCCTGTATAGTCTTAACAGACATTTGTGGTTAGCGAACATCCATGAAGGCCGTGTACTCATAGAAGGCAGAGTAAACCTAGGGTATGCCCAGAACAAGTTTACTTGTGTTGGCCATGAGCTCAGGTCTCCGGGTTTGGTGGAATGTGTCCTTACGCAAACACACATGCATTAAGAAGCCACATTTAATGGTTCCTTAAGTGGTATGACTGATGGGTTAAAGGTATCAGTTTGGGGAAGCACCGAGACCACAGGGTTATCTGTGCCGTCACTTTAGAAATAATCACGTGTAATTGCGACTTATTCAAATGCAATACACTACTCCCGTTTGCATGACAAGGCCAATTAAAAAGACAATAAATAATTCATACGACGTAAATAAACATATACAGATGGAGAACGGCTCCCCACTATTTCACTAACGTTACCTTGTAACAAAGAGCTAATTTACGCTGATGGATTCTTGCTCGATTGCAATGGGAACGCTCGGTCATAACAGAAATCTGTGGACATCAAACCAGCAGAAACAGTTGTGGCACAACGAGTTCTCTAGGCGAATGAAGATATCGATCGGAGATGCACAAAGGGAACACTCATCAGGAAATGTATATCTAGGACTATGGGCACCTATCGCCAGTACTAAGTGTTTATGTCTTAAAAACACCAAATAGACAACTTTCACAAAGTGTCAAATTGTGAAAGATATCCATTTGGAAACTTTGTGTAAGGTCTCTATTGGGTGTTTTTAAGACCTTAACATTTGTAATATAGCCAGAAATAGCAAAAAAAAAATTCTCTTTTTTCACATGTTTGTACTGGAAAAAAGGTTCCCATAGACTTAACAGTTCATTACCTGAGCTGCTAATGCACTGATATTCACATTGTCTTCAGCTGATTGCTTTTTGGAAATACTTGGAAAACACTGAGACTATGCTCGAAAGAAATCTGTCTCTGGTGTGGGTCAATCAGATTCAAGGACAATGCATATGTTATCAAATCATTTTGTTTGCATATTTTGCCACAAGTATGTGTGTTTTTTGTTGTTGAAAAATTGACACTTTGGGAAAGGTGTCTATTGGATGTTTTAAGACCCTAACACATGTATTATTGTCAAAAATGGTAAAACACTCTTCTCTGGTGTATATCTAGGACAGTTGCTGAACGACATTTTCAGGACAGCGACTGTCCTGAAAATTATAATTTACAGAGACAGATGACAGCCGGTTAGAGATACTTTGGAAACTGGAACCAAAAAAAGGAAATGTTGTTTACGAATGTGCCAAGAGAATAATTGTGATTGGTGTGAATTACTGCTCTTACAATATACAGATGAGGAATATGGACAGTGACAAGAATACGAAACTAAAGCCGAAAATTGCCCAAAGAAACGGGAAGAGCTTGCATACTTGGAATTGCACTGAGAAAAAAGGAATAGACGAAATGAGATCGACTAAATGGAGGTGATCAATAAACTAGATAAATCAAATGAGATAGGCGAAGAAAATGAGCCAGCCATTAGCAATGGACAGTGGAGGCGACAGGATGTATGAGACTAGACTCAGAGTGCAAACAACACAGTACAAAAGAGACAGAAGGGATGGGAAATTGAAAAGCAGAGTAAAACACTGTGCAGAAAAGACAACAGGGAACAGAAGAAACAGTCACGAAGCATAAGGAAAATAATAGAAGAGTTTCTTGAATTGACTCCGAGGCGCAGAATTAAATTGAGGTCAAAGGAAGGTGACTTTTTAGAAGACTAAATAAAGCATTTGTATAGCAAGAGGTGCATTGAAATGGTAAATATACAATGACAGGTGAGATGGGTGTTTGGCTGTCACATTCTACAATTTAGCAAGTTTATATAGTACTTCCATTTCTGGAAAAATACCCTGCACTCCGTGTTTCCCATACAAATACCACAAGTAAAAACATACATTTATACTAAAGATGGGGTTATAGAGACTTACCCATAAACGTTCTGCTATGCATTTTAGTTCTTCTGTAAAAGCCACCAGGAACCTGTAAGATTAGCATCAATTGTCAAACAAGATGTGTGCAAGACATCAAATGCAAATGTTTCGTATACAATTAAAATTATAATACAGTATTTCATTGCTAAACAATAATTGTGCTAATATTACACAGCATTAGCATTGCATTGTCACCAGGCATGAATAATGTGTGGAAGAGTAGGCCCAATACCGTATAGGGGGTTCCTCGAATTTTACTACTTGCGTATGGCAATAGGTTCAGGAGATAAATTCCGATGTCGATTTCTGCTTGACATGACAAGAGGGTTCCAGGACAGAGTTCCTTCTAATGATAATTTTTCCATCAGCAGTAGTGTGAGCGGGCAACACGGTGACCCAGTGAGTAGCGCTGTCGCCTCACAGCAAGGTCCGGGGTTTGAATCTGGGCTCGGGTGCCTTTCTATGTGGAGTTTGCATGTTCTCCCTGTGTCCGTGTGGGTTTCTGCCAGCACTCCGGTTTCCTCCCACAGTCCAAAAATATGCTGCTGTTGCTGCATAGGTTAATTGGCTTGTAGACTAAATTGCCCTCAGTGCCCGGGATTGATATCCCTGCCTTGTGCCCTGTGTCTGTCCGGATAGGCTCCGGTTCACCATGATCCTGTACAGGACTAAGTGGTTTCTGACAATGAGATGAGATGAGTAATATGAGCAAGCAAGCACAGGGCTGCACATGTACCACAACACTTTCAAAAAGTACCGGGGACCAACTAAACTTAAGGTCTTGATAGCGTCTTTCCAAATGAAAAGCACGTTGCTGAGAATGATAATGTTGAAAATACACACATTGCGTGAACCACTGATTTATTTCAGACACAAGTGACTATAATCGAAACAGTAATGTGCTAAAAGATAGCAATTAATATGCAAATGGCGATGGAATGGTTGCAATTGCGATTGTTTGTCCTACTTTCTGACCTACCGTGCACGGCCTGTTCCATGCATTTGTTCAAATGCAGTCATGTGTATTGGCTACAGTGTGCAATGCCCTTGAATGTTGTGAATGGGAGGGATTAATGGAAACCAGATTCCATTGAATCTCGATTTAAGCTGCATTTTCAAATTATAAGCTGAATTTGAGGGCAACTTGAACCCTGAACGTCCAATTTATTTATTTATTTTAAAAGTGCAAAAATTATAAAGTATTATTTTTTTGGGTGGCACGATGGTTGAGTGAGTAGCGCTGCTGCCGCACAGCAAGAATATTCCTAGGTTTGATTCCTGGCTCGGGATGCCTTTATATGTTTTTGCATGTTTCCCCCCCAACCACCAAAGATTTTAGCCACAAGCCACTACTGCCTGCTTAATTTACAACAATTTAGCTACACATCTGCCCTTTGCTATTGACTGCTTTTAAACAAATATTTTATAACCGCATATGTTTTCCGTGATAACACAACATTTCAGCAGAAATATACCTCAAAGTCATCATTTAATTTTAAAGGTTAACCCATAAATAGTCTTCAATCTTCACTACAAATTCCTCATTGTTAATTTGTCAAATCCACTGCTGATCTAGAAAAAAATGTTGTGACAGATGTCTCCTCATCTCATCTCATTATCTGAAACCGCTTAGTCCTATACAGGGTCACGGCGAAGCCGGAGCCTATCCCGGCAGACACAGGGCGCAAGGCAAGGATATACCGACGATGGGACGCCAGTCCATCGCCGGACACTGCGGGGCAATTTAGCCTGCGAGCCAATTAACCTATGTAGCAGCATGCTTTTTGGACTGTGGGAGAAAACCGGAGTGCCCGGCGAAAACCCACGCGGACACGGGGAGAGCATGCAAACTCCACACAGAAAGGCACCTGAGCCGAGAGATTCGAACCCGGGACCTTCTTGCTGTGAGGCGACAGCGCTAACCACTGGGCCACCGCGCCGCCCTGTGACAGATGTAACACTCCCAAATCAAGTATTGAGATTCCCAAGGCACTCAACCTTCTCCATATACACATCCATTTGGTGAATATTCGTAGTTTTTAATTTAATGACATTTGCACGTCTACTAATAACAATGATAATTTTTACTTGTAATGTGTGGAGTCGTGGCTCATGCTCGCAGGCACAGTGTGACCCAAGGCCATGAGGAAACACAGACAAGTATATTGTGTGGCATACTGTGAGTTGGCATCAAACATATACATGAGAGATAGTGATGTAAACTCCATTGATGTTATAAGGTCTATAAAAATGCAATTTTCACAAACGACTGCTTGAAAAAAAATTGCGTTTGGGCCTTTCACCCTAGAGAATTAATACTTTATATTGGTAACTTATAACGCGAAGTGAATTCATGCAATGTTGAAGGTATTTATTTGAAGAGGCACGAGGAAACTGCACATGAGGCGGAATCAGCCTCACGGTCAGCCAGTGCCAACCCGCTAAACACTGCATCCTGTATATTATGATGTTATCGGCCAATTAATATTTTTTAGTTATCGGCGGAAACTGTAGAACCTAGAGAAAAAACACGGGTAAAGCAGACTAACTACACACAGAAAGGCATGTGAGGCAGGAATTGAACCACCTAGGTGAGGATCTTTTATCTGTAAGACGCGGATGTCTCCACTGCACCCAGTGGTGACTTCAAGTCAAGTAAATTGCTTCTCGCGCAATGTGCTTGCTGTTTGTTGCAGAGGTTTACCGTTTGACTCCAGTGATTGTTCTGGTTATTACTGCTGTCTGCTTGCAAGTCGATGTTAAATTTGTCATTGCATCATTTGCAAGTGTAGGATTTTGTGCATTAGCGCATTGGTCCAAATATGAAAGATTACCTGCAAATGTTTTAAAATATACATAGCAATCATCCCCCCCGCCCTCACCCCCCCACAATGAAACATTGACAGAACCCTCCTAAAAAGATGTCTTGAGACTCAGTGAGGCTCTCCCGAGTAAACAGTAGATTTATAACAAAAACTCCAAACCGTTGCTACTGCAATACATGCAGGGTGGGTGGGAAATGCTGGGATATTTTTTCTTCACGATGTTTAAATCCAAAAACTACCAAAACAAAGAGCCATCACCACCTTTGGCCCCAAGGGTGTGTGGGAGCATGTTGCAATACCTGGCGTTCTGGGCCACTGCTGTCATCACGGCCAGCTTGTGCTCATTTTTCACGTCCTCATTCACGTCCGTTCCACCAAATACCACGCCGTAAGGCACACTGCACCCTGTCACAGAAAACATGTCATTTTAATAAATACTTTTCAATTGTTTTTCACCCACAGTTTGGGAATTAACGTAAGCTCATACCACGAATAAATTCCCATCTGCATTACTCACAAAGTGTACTTATTTTAAATGCAACTTGAAGGCATGAAAAAGCAGCAAAATGTGTAATCACACGTGATATGGATAATTTTATTTCACACCAATGGGTTATATTGTTTTAATTTTGCATGCATGGATATTAAAGGCATCTGTTACAACAACAATGCTGTCATGCTTTACATTTTGCTTTACCCAAATGAGTAACTCAATGAGGATCGTAACATTTTACGTTTGCATTCAAGTGCATAACACGGATAGCTAGGAAGTTAAGAAATGCAGATGCACAACCATAGCAGAGTAAATTTACAATAGAGCATGTACTCTGCCATTAAAGTGGTAGAACGTCTACTGTAGTGGTGGGTTTTAGAGAAAGGATCAATTGTGTTATGGAACAACTATGAGATATATACTTTAAGGAAATGTTCTTGCCTTTGTGTATAGGTGTATGATGAGAAGGTGTTCAGGCATTTTATAACAGGCTATGGCAAGCAATGGCAGCATATGGTAAGTAATAAAACATTTCTGAATTGCACCCTGCAGAAGAGCCATGCGTATAGAAAACAGAAGAAAAAGTTGCAAAATGGGAGAGACATGCACGTGTCATTCACGTAGACAGGTGAACCAGAAAAGCATTAGCATGTGCACACAGAGGTTGGCAGCAGAATGAAAGACCTAGAGGCATAGGATACATGATGCAACTTCAGTGCAAATTACGGGGGTGTGGTCAGATTGTACTAGATTGTGCCCCATCGATTGCAAGCCATCATCGGAAGTGATCACCATGCTATGGTGCAGAGCACCCAAGTGCAATACTCCTGCAAAAAATAGCACAAGTCAGAAAATACATCGATACACACACTCCGTGTGTCTTTTACTAGCCTGTTGAGGCTCCTCCTGTTAGCGAGCATCTATGAAGGGCGGCAGAGCACACTAAGGGGTGGGTGGCTAACACCATGCCCTGCTGCCCTTCCCAGCGACCATATGTTACACACTGCATTAGGTGCTTATTTTAAGCCAAGTCGACCCAAGGGAAGCCTAAAACAAGTTTGTATAACACTTACCGCTGATGATGCCTGTGACCATTAATCACTGTCACCAGTCACCAAATCAAACATGAAAATCTAACCACACCATCAAATTCATGAACTGTCGTCATATGACGCCAGCTCAATAATTGGATGAAATATTGTCTTGCAATTGTGCCTAATTGCAACGTTGAATCCTAACTCAATCAGGTGAGACAACATATGGACCTTATTACATAGCGCAATCAAAAGTCATGATTGGCTAAATATTTTCACAAACATTACGTGACAATGCATAGCAAGAAGCATACTGCAGCGTGCAACGACATTTACCCTGGCATCTGTGATTACCTTGAACAAGTGACAGGTAGGTAGGTTTTTTTTTCAGAAACCTCTTTTCTGCAAATGTGTTTACCTGGGATTTGGCTGTTTCACTTGGCTGCAGAAGAGGGGAATGCAGCTGTGTTTACCGCATAATTGTGGAGGATTTCACTCAAAGTAATGTGCAAATATGTACATATTGCAACGTGTCATGGCAAAGCAATCATTCTAATACAGCAGTTCCCATTCATTTGTAGCCTAGAGTGCAGAGTAGGAGAACGTGCTTCATTCCAGCAAATTCATAAATGCATCCCGCACAACTTGTAATGGCACCTACTAGTAGTATAGGTCACAGTAATATCTGTTAGTGACAAGAACAAATTGATCCATTTATTATCATAAAACGTACTCAGAAAGAATGTGGCACACGGACTGTAAATTGCAGTTTAAATAAGCTATAAAATGTATAATCAACCAAGGTTTGGTTAAGGCCCAGCGTTCCTGTCATGGCCATGATGTTTGTACATTTTTTTTTCAGAATACTTAAATTTTTTGCTGAAGCTAGGCTGCATTTGCTACGACGTGGAAATGCCTATGATATAGACTTGCGACAGAACGGTAGACGGAGGGAAAGCGCCCGAGAGGATCGAGCGACTCGGACACCTGCAGCTCAATGCACGCGCAAGTTACTTACATTACAGGACCAAGAGAGATGGCCACACGATAGCAAAGGCCTTCATCCAGCAGTTCACAAGACAATGGGCGACGATGAAGATGATGACGCATTTACTAATTTATTTGGAGGGATAAAAATAAAGCCTTACCCACAAGAAGCCGACCAGCCTTGTACAGGTGCAGTGCGATTATTGCTGAAATCCTGTTTATGCCGATGAATTGATAAATGTCCTTCGGCTCAGAAAAACATCTGCTGTTTTCCAACAGGCATGTATGTCCACTTGTCAGGAGGTAATGTCTGGTTGTTGTAGGAAGAAGAAAAATATTATTTACAAATGTATGTCTGATTAAGCTTCAGTACATCAATTTCTGCACATTACAAGATGCTCCCAAACACATGATGTATACCCAGGGTGTTCTGGCTATCAAATAAGTTACACAAATATGGTAACGCACCTACCAAATTATGGGAAGCTCCCTCAACTTTTACTATATACTGGGGGAGGGGGGGTGCTACCTTTAATCCAAAAAAACCCGTAAAAACAGAATGGCTACTGAATAATGTTGCAAGATAAAAAGCAAATGAAAGCGCAAAGTGCCGTAGATTTATTTTTGCACCAATTAACACGGCTAATTGGAACCATGTTATTTTCTGTTAATTTACAAGCAAATGGCTGTTTGAATCCGTACTTAATTAGAGTTCTTAATATATCACATTGATAGCGTTTTCCAGGTTATACACTCGTAGCGTCACTGCCATGGTTGCTGTGCCACTTATAGTGTACAGAATGAACTCGCGAATGGAGGATACAAAGCGTCCTAGTACATAGTGTCCAGACCATTAAGCTGCTGTTTTTGTATTGTATTTATATCCTAGGCAATTACTGAAGGTGTACTTGAATGAGAATGGTAAAGCAGGAAAACGCGAGCACGGGCTTGTCGTGCTTTTGGAAAACCGAACTTGATAATGAAAAGCAGCATACCAGTGTGCCTAGAGGAGAATGCTTTCAAGCAATGCACATTACTTGCCATGGTAAATGGACAGGAAATGTGGACATTTACAGAGAAACGGAACAAAATATGAAGCGTGCATACAGCATAAAAGAGTTGGTGCCCGGAATTACATGGAGACAAAAGGCAGCACATATAGATCAGGGGACAAATACAAATTAAAAACATCTCATCTCATCTCATTATCTGAAACCGCTTAATCCTATATAGGGTCACGGTGAGCCGGAGCCTATCCCGGAAACACAGGGCGTAAGGCAGGAATACACCCGACGACGGGACGCCAGTCCATCGCCGGGTATTGCGGGACAATTTTAGTCTGCGAGCCAATCAACCTATCCAGGAGCATGCTTTTGGACTGTGGGAGGAAACCGGAGTACCCGGCGAAAACCCACGCGGACACGGGGAGAGCATGCAAACTCCACACAGAAAGGCACCCGAGCCGAGAGATTCGAACCCGGGACCTTCTTGCTGTGAGGCGTCAGCGCTAACCACTGGGCCACCGCGCCGCCCCAATTAAAAACATATTTACTGTTATTAAAAGTGAGCTTTGGCTGATGGTCAAGACTGACGACAGCGTGGCAGCAGAAGGTGAGAACAGCATATACTATAATCCGTTCCGATGGCTCGTTGAGATCAGCTTATGCCCTGGAGGTAAATGGCTTGGTGCATGTTGAGACTGTGAGGAATAGGGATTGCTTGTTGAGGTATTCATTCAGCAGCGGATTCAGGGTGGCTTCTAATGCTATGCGAAAAACACATTCTACACGCGGCGATGGACTGGCGTCCCATCGTCGGTATATCCTTGCCTTGCGCCCTGTGTCTGCCGGGATAGGCTCCAGCTTCACCATGACCCTGTATAGGACTAAGCGGTTTCAGACAATGAGATGAGAGATGAGATGAGACATTCTACACGAGATGCACTAGATTTACAATCGGATATTGTTGGTACAAAAGAATATTTAATGCATCGAATTTCTAGATGGAATAAAACGTCCAAACGTGTTTTCTGTACACAGCAGGAAGCTCACTCCAGTAACTTGGCAAAGATCGAGTTGTATGTGAACCAGTGCTGGAAATTCCTGCTTATAGATGTGCACCGAACTACCCGCTGAGGCATCATCGTTTAATCCCCCCCCCCCCTTCTATAAGCGCCGCAGCAGAGGGCTGTAAATAGTTATGTTTAATTATTATTAAATAAACATCGTACCGCAGATGTATGTGTTGATTTTCCGTTCATATGTCGTTGTTGTTGCTCTCCACAGCTGTGCAACGCTTTGTGACTCGGGTTAAAAGCGCTCCAGAAGTGTAATTATTATTAATGTAACGCAGTAAGTTATTTTTTTGCAACGTTCCTAACATTCCTTATATACAGGTGTACTCTAGTGTGAAGCTACAATCGTTCAGTTGTGCTCCAATCTATGTTGACTAAAAACATATGATAGCGTGATATCACAAATACCAAAAGAGGCAGTAACCCAGAGGCATGCAGTTAGTAGTCATGGCCTTGCATGTGACGCTGAAGTCTTATGAGTTCTAATCAATGTATGATTGGAATAGATAGAGGTTTATTGTTACAGCAGAAAATACTCAGCCAGCTCTTTACGGGATTCCTGCGACACAAAATGTGAGTTGCAAAAATAAATCAAAAGTTTGTAAAATATATAACAACAAATTAACCAAACAAAATAACAAACTCATTTAATTATAATAATAATTGCATTTATAGAGCGCCCTTCACCAAAGGGCCACAAAGTGCTGCACAGAGCTGCGGAGAGAACGGCACACCAACAACGACGATATAAGAACGGATAATCAGCAACAATTAACACACAACATTGCACATGTTTAACCAAATAAAAACACAGTTGAACATTGTAATGGGGAAAAACAATGTCGGTAGCATATTGCACATTGAAAGGGAACAAATGGAACATTAGCAATATTTCAAACACGAATCACTCTTTGCAATCACAGTAAGGCAGATATTATAATTCTTATTGGGATTTAAGGTTGAATAGGTGTTCCAAATACCAAGTCAGTAAGAGTGGTGCCGACCGTGATTGCTCAACACAGGGACCAAGAGGGCATCTAAACAGGTGTCGCAAAACGTGCAAACCGTGGTCTCCACGTTCCCACGACGACCGCGACAAACGCGCCGACGTTGGTTCGTCATCCTCTTTCTCCAGGGCCAGCATAATGAGACTCGACTCTCGATCCGTTATAACAGTCAGGATGTTTATTGACTGGCGCTGAACCCGAAAGATAACACACGGTCAATACGCAAAATTATACCACACAGGTCTGGCTTCAATCACCCCAGCGAATCTGACGAAACCCTCTCTGTGCCCCGCTTTATATCCCCACCGACGTCATCCCCATACCTTATCTCCCGCCACGCTCTTACCCAATCGCATTCTCCCACGACCAATCTCTGTTCCCGCCACCTCTTCAGCCCATGTGATGTTTACCACCCGGGCAAATAAAGCAAAGCACTACCCCAGTTGTTCTCACCTGTCCCCTTGTCACCGCGGGCGACCCCGTCCACGCACAGCGCGGTGATCCTAACCGCGCCTGCTCACTCTGGCACGGGCGGCGCGATGCACCTGTCCTGGCACAGTTCGAGGCTTGACACCAGTTCCCCCCC
>JAZEWT010000002.1:16811394-16825451 GCA_036362905.1 Mordacia mordax | reverse complement strand
CCCCCAGTGGGAAGATAAGATTCGACCATTGTGACATAGTCCCGAAGACGCCCCGGGACCCGTCTCGGCCACCAGGCTGCCGAGGAACTGCCGGTCGCTGCAGGGACTGTCACAGTACCCGGATTCATGGGGGAGCTCTCCGAGCCCCCTGGTTCGTCCGCTCGGGCGGAAGCTGCAGCGATGGGCGTAGCGCTCGTCGGGCATCGAGGCCCCGCCACCTGGCTCTGTTGCCACACCCGCATGGGCCACCTCTGTAGCTCATCACCATCGCAGTCCGACTCAACCCCGGACCTCCCCATTTTCACAGACTCCCCCGGGGCCAGACCCCCCCCCCCCCAGGGGGGAGTCTACAGGCCTTCAGACGCCGCACACTGATCATGCGCGACATCCTCCAACTCTACTCTCGCACCGACACCGTCCATGGCGTCAGCTGCCGCAACACTGTGGTGAATTCCTCCCAGGGCGAGGTGAGTCTCCCCACCCGCTCCAAGCGCACTCCTGGTGAGTACATCCACACCCACTCACCGGCCCGATACTCAGCGGCATTACCGCTCGGTCACGCCGCCGCTGCTTGCCTCGTGTAGGTTTCCTCGCCGACCTTGTAGGTCTGGCCACAGGCCTGGCGCAGGGTTTCCAGGCGCTGGGAGAGCGGCTCCTCTGCCTCCCTCGGCTGAGGCGGGGCCACCCCGAAGAGGACGTCTGCGGGCAGATGCGCCTCATGCCCATGCACGAGGAAGTGCGGTTTCTACCGGGTAGAAGAGTGTGTCGTGGTGCAATAGGTGAAGATAGCATACGGGTGATGTAAATCAGTCCCACTGGTGTTGGTCTATGAGGTGCCGCAGTTTTCCTGCGAGGGTCTGGTTGAGCCTCTCGACCATCCGGTTGGCTTGGGGGTGGTAGGCCGTGGTCCTCTCTAGCTCCTGGCAGAGGTTTCTGAAGATCTCCACCTTGATCTCCCTCCCTTGGTCGGTGATAATTCGTTCGGGGAACCCGTGCCGCAGGATGTAGCCCTCCAGGTAAGCCTGGGCGCCCGTGGCGACTGCCATCACGTAACAGTTACCGCGATGTAACGTGGGGAGTGGCCCTTGTATATCGATGCCCACGAGCTGAGTCACCCAGTTTACCCGTAGCAGCCGTAACAGGGCTGTATAGCACAGTGGTTCCCTTGCTACCTGCTGGCACCGCTGACACCTCTTGATCCAGGTGGTCATGTCCCTATTCAGGCCAAGCCACAATTACGATTGCCGCAGATTCATCCTGGTGTGTTGTTCGCCGCCATGTCCTCCCAAGGGGTGGTTGTGCACCAGGCGCAGCAGCTGTGGTCGTGTCGTGGCCGGGACACACATCCACCTAGCTTCCCTGTCAGCCCCCTGGTCCTGAACTACCCCCTCCTAGAGTCCCAGCTGGTGGGAGTAGAGACTCGCCCGTGGCTCCTTGACGGCCGCTTGGTTTCGGGCGAGGGCGTCCCTCACCCTCGCCAACTCGGCATCGCATCCCTGGGCCTGCCGTAGTTGCTCCTCCATAATCCCTGGGAACTCACAACCTACTTCCTCCTGGATCGGCTCCACCCAGGGTCCATCAGTCTTTCCCACATGTTGTACGACGGCACGGGGCTCTACCATTCATGAGGTGGGACTATCCTTGGGTAGGTGGCACCGACCTCCCGTGAAGCAGGAGCACAGCTGGTCCAGTGGGGTGTCTAGGCATATCGCCGGTCACCGGGAGAGGGCGTCCGCATTAGCGTGCACCCGCCCCGGCCGGTACTCGATCCGCAGGTTGTACTGTTGTGATTGGGCCAGCCATCTAGCCATCTGTCCCTGCGGCTCTTTGAAGTTTAGGAGGCACTGCAGAGTGTGGTGGTCAGTACAAATGCAGCAGCCCTGGGCGTGCAGGTACGGCCGAAACTGCCAGCATACAAAAACCACCGCAAGCAGCTCCTGTGGAGTGACACAATAATTTAGTTCGGCTCGCTCGGCGTCCGACTAGCATAAGCGACCACTGGTTCATTCTCCCCCTCGCCCTGTGACAGGACTGCCCCTAATTCGCATCCACTGGCATTGGTGTCAACCAAGAACTCCTGGGTGAAGTCCAGGAAAGCCAAAAAGGGGTTATGCACTAGCCGGTCCTTCAGGCCCTGAAACGTGGTGTTGCAGTCCTCGGTCCACTCAAAGGGCCTCTTGGTAGACGTGAGCTGGATGAGGGGCTCAGCGATGGTGCTGAAGTGTGGAACAAACTTTTTGTAATAAGTGGTGAGGCCAAGGAATAAGCACACCTCGGCTGACGTTAGGGGTCGTGGCAAGTCAGTGACCGCCCGCACTTTGTCAGGATCCATGCACATGCCCTCCCCACCCACTTGGTATCCCAAATAGGTCACCTCCCTTTGCGCAAGGTAGCACTTACAGGGTTTCAGCTTGAGGTTGGCCTCCTTCAGCCATTGAAAGAGCTCGCGCAAGCACCCCAGATGTTCCTCCATCGTCCTCCCGAACGCGATTGTTGCCCAGGTAGATGAGGCACTGCTTTCATTGTAGACCCCTCATCACGTGCTCCATCAACCGCTGAAACATAGCCGGGGCATTGGACAGGCCAAACGGCATCACATGGAATTCCAACAGTCCCAGAGGAGTGGTGAATGCTGTCTTCGGACAGTCTTCCTCGGCCACCCCGATCTGCCAGTAATTGAGACGCCATGTCCAGTATTGAGATATATCGGGCCCCGGCTTAGCCCATCCGGCGTCACGTCCACGTGCGGCATCGGGAACGCATCCCCCACCATCACGGCGTTAAGACGGCAGTAGTCCATGTATAACCGGGTGGACCTGTCCTTCTTTGTGACCAAGATTACGGGAGCTGTCCATGGACTAGAGGACGGCTAGACGATTCCATCTCTCAACTTATTGTGTACCACCTGGTCGACTCTCACCCGCTCGGAAGCTCCCATGCGAAAGGTTGAAACCTCACCATACGTACGCCTCCCGTGTCGATCCGGTGCTGTGCGAGATCCGTCCTCCCAACATCCGCGTTGTACCGACTGAAGATGTCTGCGAATTCCAGCAGACGTTTCCGTAATTGCTTCACTTCATTCCCTGACAGGTTCCCCCATTCCACACGCACCTCGTCGAGGAGGGGTGGGCCTGGCTTTCAGGCCGCAGGTCCCATCCACCATGCTAGGTCTCACTCGTCCTCCGTGGGCCGCTCTGTCTCTCTCGTCCATAGGGTGTACAACGCCTCTGGATCAGCCTAAGCCCGCAGTGGATGGACTTCTACCACCACCATCCCAGTCATATTGGCATATTGTGGGGATTTATCACCCTGAGCAATGGGGCTTGCTCAGCGGTCACCACCATTGCCACACTGACCAGTCCGTAGTGTTGATCAAGTTCGGGTTGGGGGGGTCAACAGCACCTCGCACTGTAACCACATCTTCGTCTCCATTACAGGTAACCAGGTTGAGCAAGCCCTCTGATTCTGAGTCCACCCACACCCTGCGGCTCAATCGTCCGACGCCATTGTTCCCCGTGGCCGGTCCCACGCCCCGTGTTCCAAGAACTGAAGTCATGCCTCTGACCCCTGGGCTTGATGTCACGACCGCGCTTCCGGGAACTGATGTCACATCTCTCCTACCCGGGTTTGACGTCACAGCTGCTGCCTTAGATAAGACACTCCCACCCGGTGTGACTGTCCCCTCTCACCTGCAAAAAGGTACCTTCTCCTGCCCTGCCCCAATCTATGCGCACTTTCTTGGGACGCACACGGTCGTGCCCAAGGCTTCAAGCGCACCCGTCCTGAGAATGCAGGCACGGCACAGCCATGCCTGCATTCTCTTTACCGAACCTACCCAGATCTCCAGTAAGACTCGCCTGATGATTTGTAGGTCGCCGCCGCTGGCTTGTGCCAGCTCGTGGTCCGGTGGTCAAAGGTGTCGTGGGTCGACTCCCATTCGCCGACAAAGCTGGCAGCTCACCACACACACGGTGGCCCCCGCGTCGAGAAGGATCCGGGTCGTTTGTCCTTGCACCGACCCTCGCATCACTGCAGTCACTCCCAACGGTGTCTCGTCTCTCCTCATTGCTGGGACGAGCCCTGATGGCGCTGCTCACCAGCTATGTCTGCCTCCGCCCCTCTGTAGTTGTGGATTCCGCGATGGCCCCTGGTACTCCCATCTACCAGGGCCCATTGCCATTTAACGGCCGCCGAGAGGAACGCGGGGTCTCGAGCAGACAGTCCCGCCGTATGTGACCCCTTCGATGTTACCCATAACATTTGGGTCCTCCCTGGGTGCGAGGTGTTGACCTTGGGTTGTCTCCATCATTTCCCCGGGATCCCGACGGCCACCGACCCTCCAACGCCCATAGTCGCCGCTCCGAGCCCTCTCCTGCGTGACTCATGTCCAGGGCATCCAGACGATGCTAGATGTTCTGGAGCATGCTACCCAGGGCTGTTGGGCTCGCTGTATGGTCACCACGCTTTACCTTCATTACTCCACCGCCAGGCGATGCCGTGCCCCTTTCCTCCTCTTCCGGGTCCCCGCAGGTCAGCAGTGCCTTCTTGCATTGGAGGCCCCTGCCACGTGGTGCAGTCTCGCAAGTCAGTACCCAAGGCTGGATCTGCGCTAGGGTGTGTTCGGGGTACTCGATGTCCTCCTGCCACCAGTCAGTCCTCAGGAGGTACCGGAGTACCTCCAGTTTGACCAGGCTTTGGGTGAAAGATCGTACCTCCTCCGGGTAAGCCGATTCGACGAGCATCTCCAAATTCTCCACGCAATCCAGCAGGGGTTCATTCAGGTGCCTGCGTCGCCACGCCAGCTCCTCTTGCACGGCCACTGGCACCGCCGGGTCGAACTGCTTCCCGAGTACCCATCTAAGCAGGGACCAGTCGTCCCTGATCTCAGCCTCCAGCCTGTCCAGGAACCGTGCTGCGCATCCCCGCAGCTGCATGTGGACGCGCATCGCGGTCTTCACGTCTGACCAACCTCCCAGGCGTTGGACGCTCCCCACATGTCATTGAAAGTCCTCCCAGGACCCCGT
The DNA here is from genome assembly GCA_036362905.1 of Mordacia mordax. Taxonomy (NCBI): domain Eukaryota; kingdom Metazoa; phylum Chordata; class Hyperoartia; order Petromyzontiformes; family Petromyzontidae; genus Mordacia; species Mordacia mordax. The sequence goes on along the minus strand of JAZEWT010000002.1, from coordinate 16,820,427 downwards.
AGCGCTGCCCTAAAACATCAGCGCGATCTCAACCCTCGTCCTTGTCCTGGGTTCGGATCTCGCGTCTGACACAAATTTGTCGTGAAACGTGCGAAACGTGGTTTCCAGGACTTCCGCTCTACATTCCCGCGCCGACTGCGCCGACGTTGGTTCGTCATCCTCTCTCTCCAGAGCGGGCATAATGGGAATCGACGCTCAATCCATTATAACAGTCAAGATGTTTATTGACCGCCACTGAACCCAAAAGACAACACACGGTCAATACGCAAAATTGTAGCACACAGGTCTGGCTTCAACAACCCCAGCGAATCTAAAGAAACCATCCCTGTGCCCCGCTTTATATCCCAACCAACATCATCCCCATACCTTATCTCTTGCCATGCTCTGAACTAATTGCATTCTCCCACGACCACTCTCTGTTCCCGCCACCTCTTCAGCCCATGTGATGTTTACCACCATGGAAGAAAAAGCAAAGCACTACCCCAGTTATTTTCAACTGACCCCTTGTCACCCCGGGGACCCTGTCTACTCACAGCGCGGTGACCCTAACCCCACCTGCTCGCTGTGACATGGGCGACGCGATGCACCTGTCCTTGCACGGTGCGAGGCTTGACACCACACAGGCAGTAATGGAATGTGCTGTATGTATATAGAAAGTGACTACGTGTGGAAGCAACGGGTTACAGTGACCTCAGACTCATCACTTGTTGAGTTACGACATCAGCTTTACAAGTTCCCAACGGGAAATTCCAATAAAGCATTGCAGATGTAATCATTAAGGGTTGTGATGGTTGTACATATGTGCGGTGGGGAGACGGAGGGCAGGTTGCCGTGGCAGGTAATGCATTTGCACACAAATTTCAGTCACCAAAGATAAGTCCAAGCACAGACACTGTGGTGGCTGGGTGGGGATTGCTGTAACAGTTTCACAAGTGTATGAAAGGAGGATCTGGTGGCATTATCAGCAAAGCAAGTACGCATGGAGGCCTTTCACTCTCGATAACTTCTACAGATATTTCTGACATTACTCTAGTTTGCTAATAGAGCAAAAGAGATAACGCAACGTGGAAGATGTGTCGGTTTTCATGTGCTGTATCTCCTTAACACTTAATATTTCAGTCTCAAGATGTATGTTTTAAGGTTAATAATACTGTAGACGTTTTTGAAGATTGTTGGCTTGTTTGACCTTGTACACCATGACGAAGGAATACACTATTTTACTTCTGTTAAGTGATCAAGGTGTATGTTTATGCACTGAACATGAATGTCTACTCCCTCAACAATCTGTCATTAACTCAGGTGCCCCAAAGCTGAAACATGCATGGTACAGGTACTTAATCAATGAGGGCCCTGTGTTTATAACGGAAAATCCACATTCATCTGCCAAGGGAAGCATATAACTTCAAGACAGATCACTTGACAGGCAGTTATTCTATTGCAGTGGTCGACAAATCGATCACAGTCCTGAAAAGTCAATCTCAACATTTAAAAAAGTATAGCGAATTTAAAACTCTCGCGAACGTGGGACTCAAATGCAAGTTTCTGGAAATATCGTGCAGCACCCACACATAGTGTGCAGCACTCACAGATAGTGTGCAACACTCACGGATAGTGTGCAGCATAGTGTGCAGCGCCCATATAGGGTGCAGCAGGCAGTTGCAGCAAGAATGTCTAGCGTGCAGCACACATATAGGCTGCAGGATACAGACAGCGTGGCAAAGCACCATTAGCGTGCAGCAAGCAGGATGTAGTAAATACAGGTAGTGTGGTGCAGCACGCAGGTAGTGTGGTGCAGCACGCAGGTAGTGTGGTGCAGCACGCAGGTAGTGTGGTGCAGCACGCAGGCAGTGTGGTGCAGCACGCAGGCAGTGTGGTGCAGCACGCAGGCAGTGGTGTGCAGCACGCAGGCAGTGGTGTGCAGCACGCAGGCAGTGGTGTGCAGCAGGTATTGTGCAGCAAGCATAGAAGACAACATACAGCACATTGTGTGCAGAAAATGACACACTAAGAATGTGTTATACAGATCAGTGCAGTACTTTTTTGGAGGAGGGGGGTTATTAAAGTGGAATGTTTAAAAGTAGATCTTGTCTTGCATCTAGAGTCTACAAGTATCTTCGTGTCTCAAAGTTTGGAAATCTCAGCTCTATTGTTTAAACAAGAAAAAAAACCCGTCAAAGGCAGAGCCCTGCAACTGCTTGTTTAAGCGGTGTGGCAGAAATGCCTCCACCACATCTCGCTTATTTTAAGCCTTCCGCGCTCAACAGATGACCCGGAAGAGGTGCGAGTACCCACACTTTACCCCACCAATCGATTAACCGTGGTATGCCTCTTCATAGGCGGGACGTGGTTAGCAAACCCAGAGTACCAACCATTTCCACTACGGCAGTAACATGTTACTGTATAAGATAGGCCGTGTAGACACATACGAGTGGTCTAGCACTCGTGTAAATGCATGTTCTCTACCGTAGCTTATTCATAACCAATGGAACGTCAGGGCAAGGGGGCCCTTCCACCCTCGTCGACCACAAACAAGGAGGAGGAGGAGGAAGAAGGCTGCGCAACCAACCGTATTCTCTCAGCTGTCGTCGCGTTGCCGGACGCCACGGTGGTCGGAGCCAACAACAGCACCTTCATCGTCAATAACGAGACGCACGCACAGACACCAAAAAGACCACCACACGCCTGGACAGACTGTAGCCGGGGTCAAGCGCCGTTAGCGGAGCAGCACTGACAGCCACCGACGGAGGTCGACGCGGCGCGCCACGGGCCGTGGGTGGACCGAGCACCGTGCCCGGTCGACCTTCGATTTACGAATAACGAGTGATCGCTCGGTCACATTGCAAGGACGATTTACAGACGACAGCGCTGGACGCAAACGCACGGCCGACATGCGGCCTCCCTCATTACTGTACGGGAGCGCACGTGGAGGCTGTGTTTGCGAGTGACGCGTCCCACTGTATACTGTACGGGAGCGCACATGGAGGCTGTGTTTGCGAGTGACGCGTCCGACTGTACTGTACAGTAGCGCACATGGAGGCTGTTTGCGAGTGACGCGTCCCACTGTATACTGTACGGGAGCGCACATGGAGGCTGTTTGCGAGTGACGCGTCCCACTGTCCTGTACAGTAGCGCACGTGGAGGCTGTTTGCGAGTGACGCGTCCCACTGTATACTGTACAGGAGCGCACATGGGGGCTGTGTTTGCGAGTGACGCGTCCCACCGTATACTGTACAGTAGCGCACATAGAGGCTGTGTTTGCGAGTGACGCGTTTCCATAGCTGAGGGTAAAGGTAAGAAGGGGGAGGAGGAGGATGATGCGATTTGTGTTTGCGCTGCGAGCCATGAACATACAGTGCAGGATCGTCACATGTTGCCTTCATCTGGAATCCGTAGTCTTAATCGGCTAAGTGTTTTGTACCTATGTCCGCATCGAGGGTGTTCTGCCGGCTCTTCAGCTTTTGTGAAGGCATATTTTATCCGCACGACAACAAGGTGTTTTCCTTTTCGTTTTATTCCAGATTTACCTCTTCTGACAATCCAGAAGAGGCGGCGATAGATTTGTCGTCATTATTTTACACGTCGTTCCCCCTCTCCATAGCTATGTGCAGCGCTGTGTGACCCTCGGGTGAAAGTCGCTTTAGAAATGTAATTACTGTTATTAATACTGCTATCTCCGAAAGGACGCGGGGAAGAAATCCAGGTCAAAGAACGTAATCAACAGAAGACGTTATCGACAAGAGACGTAAGAACGTGTTAACACGCTTGGAACGAAATCATCCGCAGGCGGGTACTCTGCGACTCGTGAAAGGAGACTTTCTTTTAAAAAAGACCCATCAGAATGTGTTTTAACGCGTTGCTTAACGATAGTTATGTTAACATTTCTACAGCTACAGTATCGGGTTTTGTGCTGTTATGCCTTTCTTGAGCGTCTTGCTAACATATCGGGGCGGGTGAGCCGGATTCTATCTCGGCAGACAGAGGGCACAAGGCAGGGCTATACCCATGACAGGACCTGTCAGCAGGCCATTAAACCCATGCAGCGTGTCTTTGGACGTCCATGCAGACAGGCGGCACCCGAGCCTGGAATTGAACCCTGCGGAAGCGCATATTTAGCAAAACTGTACTACGTGGAAAAATCAGGGTATTGGACTTTTGTTTATTTTTTTTTAATAAGTTACCAATGAGGGCGACGCGGTGAGTAGCGCTGTCGCATCACACACAGCAAGGAGGGCCCGGGCTCAGTTCCCGACTCTGGGCGTCTCTCTCTATGGAGTTTGCGAGTTTTCTCTGCCCGTGTTCGCGTTGGTTTTCTCCGGTGTACTCCGGTTTCCTCCCACCGTCCAAAGACGCTGCTGCCCAGGTTAACTGGCCTGCTGAGTAAATTAACGCCAGTGTCCAGACATGTACGTGGAGTCACATCCTGGATATAGTCCACTGCTGGGATAAGTTCAGGTCCCCTGCGACCCTGCACAGGATTAAGCGGGTTTCGCTAATGGTGACGACGATGATGTTGCCGATGATGCGACCGACGCAAGATCTCGCCATTGTGTGTGGGTTTTTTTTCTCCAACAGGAAGAACAACAAAAGCCAAAACCAAAACGCCACTCCGTAATCTGGAAAGAGGGGCGGCGGGGGCGGGATCGTGCACACGAGTGGGGGCCGCATCAAGGACTCCGGGGAGTGCGAGCGGGAAGTCGTGGCAGACAAACACAAGCTCGAGTGTGAGCAGCTCGCACCAGCCGTGTGACTGACTCGACTTGCGCCAGACGGAGGGCATTAAAACTTTCAGCGTCTTGTGACACGGACGAGTATCGTTTGCACGTGTGTGCGCGCGCGCGCTCGTTGTTCCGGTATTTTGTTGAAACGGCGACAGCCGCGGGATTTCCCCTGGTGAGTCAAACCCACGACGGACCCGAGATAGCAGAACCAAAAAGTGTATCGAGTTGCCTGGTCTGTACCCAGAGGCGGGCGTACTCGCTCGTGTGCTGCGTGTCGCCACAAATCTGCGCGGAACGATCGACACCGCGAACTGAAGGCCATCGTTAATCTGCCTCGTTCATCACAGAGCCACGCAGCAGAAGCAGCAACAGCAGCTGTGCAGCAGCAGCAGCAGCAACGGCAGCTGTGCAGCAGCATCAACCACGGTCCCTGCACATCGCAGTTTGATTCGCTTTGACCCATCAGCGTGGCCGCCCATCCAGCCTTAACGCGAACGCGTTTCACCGACCACAGTTGAGTCAAACTTGATCAAGCTACGGTCTCGGTTTGGTACATCATGGCTCGGGGTGCGGACGAACAGACGCCGTTGCTGACCCGGAGGCAGAAGCCACCAGAGAGCGGCTTTCAGGGCAGGAGGGTAGCGTGCGCCGCGCTTCTGATCGCCGAGACGCTGGAACGCATCGCCTTCTTCGCGATCACTGGAAACCTGGTGCTCTTCCTCAACGACTCCATGAACTGGGACGGCGTGCAGGCCGCGCAGAACATATTCTTTCTCATGGGCATCACGTACCTGGCTTCCCCGCTGGGCGGTTGGCTTGGAGACGCCTACCTGGGTCGCTTTAGGACCGTGGTCGTCAGCTTGATTGTCTACCTGATCGGAGCAATCGTGTTCCCCCTGCTGAGTTCGCCGGCGTCACGGAAGGCCATCTGCGGGGCTTACGAGGCCGACGTGATCACGAACGCGTCCTGCACGGACGTGTGGCGTCCGGGATGCCCAGACTTGCCCGCACCCTACTGTAGCGCCGTCATCTACGTGGGGGTCGTGATTATGGCCTTAGGAGTGTCGTCTGTCAAAGCCAATATCACGTCCTTTGGGGCCGACCAGGTACACATTGAGGAGTTCTGTGGTTGTGTGCGCGCGTCTTTCGTTCCTCCGTGAAAAAGGGAGAAGATCTATCGATTTATGACAGCTGTGTCATCGGCATTTATAAAGAACCTCCACGTGGGGCATTTGTAAAGGTTCAGTGAGGGGCGATGCTCGTGGCGATGGTGGCTACGAGTCCTGTAGTGCCAGAAACAGTACCATTTACCCGTACTGTACTATACTCTAAAGATTATAAGGCATGTTTCTCTGGCATGAAAAGAAGATATGTATTAAGTCTAAGTACGCCTGAGGATGCCTCCAACACTGTTGGTGAAATATCGAGAATAGGGAGAGAAGGGGAGCGCTCGACATGGCTATCATGAAAAGACCGGCTTTGGGTAGCAATTGTCAGACACGTTTTTGCTTTGCCTTCTGCTGTGTGTTTTGTGTGCTGCGTGTAGATCAGAGACCGAGGAGTGGAGACCTTGCAGCGTTACTTCAACCTCTTCTATTGGTGCATCAACGCGGGGGCAATTGTGTCTCTCGGTCTGATCGGCTACATCCAACAGAACGTCAGTTACTTGATTGGCTATACCATGGCCATCGGAGCGCTGTGCCTCTCCTTGGTCGTCTTTGTTTTGTGCAGCCCCAAGTACATCAACATCACGCCCAACCGCAGTGCCTTGCCTTATGTGTGCAAGCTCATGTGTGTGTCATGTTTTGGCAGCAGGCGACGACGCTCTTCAGAGGATCGCAGGTATCTGACAGCTCTTGCCTTGGCTATTTTATTGATGACCCTGCACCCACTGATTTCACTGCACCTCAAGGAAAGAAGGTTCTGCCCGAGCCGGTTCGATTCTCACCTTGGACGCCTTTTGTGTGTGGAGTTTGTGGGTTCTTCCCCTATTCTGTGTGGGATTCCTCACACAACTTAAACATTTATTGGCCGATTCCATCGGAATATTTTAGGATGCAGTGTCTGGAGATTTAGCGCTGGCTGACTCCTTGAATGCCTTCACGCAACGCATTGGTACGTGGGACGAGTGGGTGGAAGGACCCTTCATTAATGTAATAAGTTGTTATTAATACTGATACAGGATCACGGGCGGTTACTCACCTCCGCTTTGCGCATCTACCGCTAATGCTTTAGTTTCTGATTTGGTGACCTTTGCCCTTTGATTGCTGCACTCATGTTGAGGGCATGGTCGGTCTGACCGGTTAATCTCATCCGCACTGCACACTCGCCATAGTGTGGATCAAACACTACTATTTATGTTGCTTTACCATGCACTGCTCATCCCTTGGAAATATCTGTAATCATCTGATTTCCACAGTTATTGCAATTTTAATAGTACTGTTGGCTTCAGAAGACCTTCATCTAGCAGTGGATTGATAGTGGTTGATGAGGTCGACATTGTCAGAAGAATGCAGTAGTGGTGGATTCACTAACCATTAAATCTGAAAACCATGCCAATTATTTCAGACCACGTTAATCCACTTTTTGAGAGAGGATTAGAGTGGTGGTCGATACATTTTTATTGCCTACATTGTTTAATGTTACAAATTTATATTGTGAAAGCGCATGTCACACATAGGTTGCACACAATTGTAAAACTCACTGCATAGAGTTAAACTACTTACACCAGGTGTTGTAACCTTTATTTGGGTCATATGTTGACTTTGACACCTATCGCTGTGAGTGAACCTCATCATTGGTCTTTTTAATCAATAAGTGCTTCAATTTATTTTCTGTCCGGTTGTTCAGCTATAGAGCGAGTGGCGCACAATCGGAAGCTTATCAATTAAAAGCTTCATTTGGTAGTTCAGCCTACTCATCATCCCTCCGAAATGACTAAAAGTGTATAAAACCTTGCTGCGGAGTTCTATTTTTATATTTTTAGCATTACAATTTATAACACGCACAATATTTTTTCAATGTCGAAGGCATGGTTCGAACGACTTGGAGGTGTGAGGACGTTGCAGAGGTGGGGGAAGGCAGCCACACTGATAGCCGGTGGCAACATTTGCGAGACACCGCGTCGTGTATATTATGATCTTTTCAGACAATTTCTGAGTGTTTTTGGTTATGGGAAGATAGCAGAGAACATGGAGAAAATCCACCTGGAACAGGGGAACAATACACTGAGCCCACACAGAAAGCCTCCCGAGATGGGAATAAAACCACCTAGGGCAGGACTTTCTTTTTGTGAGGCGCAGATGTTATCACTGTGCCACCCTGCCACCACCCTTTGGATGTATTTTGCCATATTAAGATATAAGTTCCACAAGTGGCTCAGGGCCTCAATGCACATTTCAATAGGACTGGCGTGATATCCTGGGTGTAGCCCTGCCTTGCGTCCTCTATCTTTTGGGATGGGTTCCGGTCCCCCGTGACGCTGTACAGAATTAGATGGGTATTGATAATGGTGAGGTTGGTTCCTGACAACACACATATTCTTATGATGTTTGTTTCTGCCCATAATATTATACCATAGGAAATATGTAAAATAAGCGATGTGCTCCTAAGAAAGTTACAGCTTTTGTTTTCAAAACTTAAAATGTCGCTTAGCAAACTTCTATGCAAGTTCGTGGTACTGTACATCAATGTATGTCTTTACTTCCTTCTTGGAACAGTGTGCACGCTGTTGGAATTTGCGAAAAATCGTGTCTCTTCTGAGAATAGCTGATACATTGTAGTGATACAAAAGTGGTGAATGGTGTTGGACGATCTAAATAGATTATGGTTGTTTAAATCTTCGTTGAAATTGTATTGATTTGTCTGCAAAGAGTGCCACAGTGCCAGTATAATCTACCCAATAACGATGGTGCAACGTGGATGGAGTTTTAAATAATGTTCATTATATCATATCAGTTTATTTAGAACGCTTTTCACATAAGTCATAAAACGTTGTACAGAGCTGTGGAGAGAATGGCATGTCAACACGAGAGATCTCTATTACATATATTAATATATTATTTTGATAATAATAATAAATAAATGTACAGACTTTTGCTAAGCCACAACAAGATAAAGACTGCACCATGTCCAGTCAGCCATGAACATAGTTGAACCATGCTTATCCATGAGGGTTCGTGAGTGGGGGTGGGAGGCAGAATATATGGCAATGCAATATTGTACATTATTTAAATAGTGCAGGTTTTAGTATTGTTTATCTTTGAATTGTACTTTAAAACCAAAACGCATACGTAAGTATATTATGGCGGCGCGA
>JAZEWT010000002.1:16785738-16801597 GCA_036362905.1 Mordacia mordax | reverse complement strand
GACTGGCGTCCCGTCGTCGGGTGTATTCCCGCCTTACGCCCTGTGTTTCCGGGATAGGCTCCGGCTCACCGTGACCCTATATAGGATTAAGCGGTTTCACTACAAGAGTGGATGTGAAGTTTTCATACTTTGTGTAAAATAAAAACTGTGTTTGCATTCAGTGGAATAGGGGTATATGGACTGCTCACCTGTTACAGGTGGGCTTCCCACTACACATTTTTAAATTGAAGTATAGTAGACCTACTTAATGCACATTGGTATTAACTTTAACGCATTAACATTCAGCGTGGCATGATAGCACAGAGAGTGGTGCTGATGCCTCATCGCAAGAAGCACCTGGGCGCATTTTGTTTTTGGTTTTGTTCTTCCTATTGAGATGGTTACGAGAGCGTGCATTATGTTATCGGCAACATGTCAAACAAACAAGTCCAATTACCTGATTCTTCACGTGGTATAGCTTTGCCAAACATGATCTGCTATGTGGGTGGTTCGACGGCGCTGGTGGCACAGTAAGCAGTGTTGCCGCATCACGATAAGGTTCGATTCCTGGCATAGGTGCTGAATTTTTGTGTGAAGTTTACACGTTCTCCCTGGGTCTGTGTGGGTACTCTGGTATCCCACCACAGTCCAAAGACATGCTGCTGTCTAGGTTAATTGGCCTGATTACAATGCCCCCAATGCCCTGTGATGGAGTCGTGTCCCATTCTGGCTATGACTCTGCTTTGCACCCTGTGTCTATCAGGATAGCTCTCTGGATCCCATGACCCTCTACAGTGTGGTGATGATGATGACCGAATATTTAAAAAAATGATCACCTTTACGTACGCACATAGTACATTAAGGATGATGGTAGATAGATTTTTATTGTTACAGCAGATAATACCTAGTGAGCTTGCAAGCTCTGGATGCAGAAATCTTGTGACACGATTGTTCGAACCGATGGTTGAGTAAGTTGGTTGAATACATTTGTACACGTGTTTTACAGATCCCCACTGCGTGGTTCACCCTGTTCGATGCTCTGCTGCTGCTAGCGCTCATCCCGCTGGCGGACCGTGTGGTGTTTGTGTGGCTCGCACGTCGGGGAATTCGCTGCGTCCCTCTCCACCGTATGGCTATTGGCATGGTCTTTAGTCTGGGCTCTGCTGTGGCTGCAGGTCTGTGTTGAGCACTGCACCCTACAAAAAAAACATGTACAATAGCACTGCATATTTAGTGCAGAGTTGCAAAAAAAGCCTGCAAAAGTGGGAGGCAGATTCATTAGTGTAGCACTGGGACTGCTGGTAAAATTGATTTATATTTGTTTACTTATTGACTTGCTAGTTTACTTGCAGTTGTGCCGAAATGCTCAGGAGCACCATATAATTCTAATTTAAAGAACAGCTTTTGCAGGTAATTGAGGGCCCATGTTACTTTCTGAGTGTGGCTAATTTTGGATATTAACAGCAGCTCTCAATAGCACCTGCATGCTATGGTATCAAATACTCATTGTTAGTCAGCAGGTGCGTGATACATTCTACACTGTGTAGGAAAGATTGTGATAACTGTTGAACTTAAAACCTGACAATTGATTGCCAATGCTATATTCAGACATATAGGTCCAATTTAATTTCTTCAAATAACACCTCTGATAATGCATGGTTCAATGACAGTCTTATTTAATATACACGTTTAAAACATATCAAGATGTAAAGGACATTGTTTTATTGCTTATAATTGTGAGATATGTCATGATCCATCATTGTGGAATAGACGGATTATAGTTTAAACACGTTTGTAGATTATTCCATCACTACACTGGTATTTTAAGCACAGTGGTTTAACAATACATTTCTACAGGTTTGCAATATTGAATGGTAGTGGATACAAATATGATTGTAGAGCAGTGTTATTTTCTGGCGAATTACCACTTCTTGCCCCTGCAGTGCAATGGTTAGCACACTTGACTTTTAATCTAGACATCACCGGTTAGATCTCATGGTGTGGGATTTCAAACAAGCTGCATGGTCCATAACTAATCTTGCCTCTCTCCACCAAGTAGTATAAATGAACACACCACAGATCGGAAGGTCGTGTGTAGTTGGGTGAAGTGTGGGTACTCCTACCTCTTCCAAGATATCTGGCCAGCGTGGAAGAGTAGGCCAAAAGTACCCTCAAGAGGACCACTCTTGGAGCTTCCTCTAGAGAAGATTCTTCTGCCAGAAATGAATGGGATGAAGTCACTGCAGGCCTGCACATTTCCGTTTGCTTCCTTTTTATCATTCAACGATGCACTGTGTTCACAGGTCTGTTGGAGTCGGAGAGGTTAAACCACGTGTTTCATAAAGAATTGGTGACGCAGTGCATTGGTCATTCTGAGTACGAGGCGGCGCGCATGACTGTCTGGTGGCAGCTCCCGCAGTTCCTGTTGGTTGGACTCAGCGAGCTGCTTACCAGCATTGGGGGTACGTGTGGTGTTGTGTGGCAAATCCTGAGCCAGTGGTGGATAATCCATATTCCTTTGGCGGGAGAGAGTCTGTCCATTAGACAACTGCCGTTTACTTCCCCATAAAGTAATACTCCGTTTATCAGCCATAGAGTGATGATGGGCATAGTCAAAGAACCTCTGTGCATGTTAACGTTTACCTCCTCATCGTGGGCTGCTTACTGTACCTCTGAGAGACCAAGCTGGATATCATTAATTTTCACCGTCTATGGTTTTGACAGTGTATGGTCAACGTGTCTCGTTTTATTGTGTGATATGCCCTTGAGACGATTTACGGAGCAGTTTGGATTTATATTTTAGTGTGCAAGGGTGGAACATAGTCCTGAATGCACCCCGCTGTGGCTTAGGTCAGCGGCAAATGGTATATGAACCATCCCTGATTAACCTCCCCTCCCCCAACCTGCATTGGCGAAATATGGTCAAACAACCCCTGTTGATCCAGATGTGAATTGGCAGAGAGCTGTAAATATTACTATAATGATTGTGCAATGGATACGTTGCAATTCATTGAAATATCGCCAAATTAAATTGCATTAATCTCTTCTGTGAATTCTGTTTACCATGATTAAATATGTAATTTAGTCATTTTACGAACATTATCATTAATCATCTTGCATTCGTCATTACTGTAAATAACAACTACCGGTTATATTCATTGTCTTTTTCAAACTTGTCAAGTGATCTCTGCAGAAAGTTGCCTGAAGAATCACTTTTATACATGGACTCAAAAAAGAAAGTGATCATAGTAAGCTTTTCCTTATATGCGATGGGCTTGTGAAAAGTTTTTTTTATTGTGGCCAATTATGTTTTTGTTTTCACTTATACTGAAATCTGTAATTTGCATTGTATGCCTATCACCAAATCACTTGGAATGCACCTAATCTTATTGGCTATCGGAAGCTAAGTACAGTTGAACCTGGATATTACTTGGATGGGTACTCGCTGTGCAATGGAGGTTGTAATCGGCTGCTGTGGGCTACATTGTGTGCAGCAGAGGACCGCAGAAAAATCTATCCATCCATTTTCTAAACCGCTTGTCCTGGTGAGGGTCACGGTGGCAGCAGTCCAAGGAGAGTGGACCAGACATCCCTTTCCTCAGAAATAGATTCCAGCTCTTTCTGGGGGATTCCCTGGCATTCCCAGGCCAGCCGAAGGATGTAATCCCTCCAGCGTGTCCTGGGTCAGCCCCTAGGTCTCCACCCAGTGGGCCGTGCCTGGTAGACTTCCCAGGGGATCCTTTCAGGGGGCATCCTTACCAGATGCCCGAACCACTTCAACTGCCTCCTCTCAATCTGGAGGAGCAACGACTCTACTTTGAGGTTCTCCCGGATTTCTGTGCTTTTCACCTTGTCACGGAGAGTGAGCCCAGCAACCCTGCGGAGAAACCTCATTTCTGCCGCTTGTATCCGCCATCTCATTCTTTCGGTCATTACTCATAGTTCATGACCATAGCTGAGGATAGGGACATAGATTGACCTGTAAACCGAGAGCTTTGTCCTAGGACCAAGCTCTTGTTTCACTACCACGTACCAGTACAGTGCCCGCATCACAGCAGACGCTGTTGCAATCTGCTGGCCAACCTCACGTTCCTGCTTACCATCACTCGTGAACAAGACCCCAAGATATTTAAACTCCTCCACCGAGAGCAACTGCTCTCCCCTCACCTGAAAAGGGCAACCCATTCTTTTCTGTGAGAGAACCATGGCCACAGATTTGGAGGTGCTGAATCTCATCCCAGCCACTTCACACTCAGCCTCAAAACGCTCGAATGCCTGTTGGAGGTCACAATCCGATGAGGCGGAAAGAACAATGTCATCTGCAAACAGCAGCGATGCCACCTCCACGCCCCCAAACTGGACACTCTCCATACCCTGGTTGCACCTTGAGATCCTCTCCATGAAAATCACGAATAGGAGTGGAGACAAGACACACCCTTGGCGGAGACCAACGGCCACATTGAACGGATTTGACTTCACGCTAAGTATACAGACACAGCTCTCGCTCTTGGAATAGAGAGGCCAGAGAGCTCTCCAGCAGCACCTTCCACAGTAAATCTCAGGGCACACGGTCATAGGCTTTCTCCAGATCTACAAAACAAATGTAGACTGGGTTAGCAAACTCCCATGACCCCTCAATTTTCTGTGAGAGGGCAAAAAAGCTGGTCCATGGTTCCATGGCCAGGACGGAAACTGCATTGATCCTCCTGAATCTGTGGTTGAACTAATGGTCGAAGTCTCCTCTCTAGAACCCTGGCATAGGCTTTACCTGGGATGCTAAGGAGTGTGATCCCTCTTTAGTTGGAGCACACGCTTTGGTCCACTTTCCTAAAGATAGGGACTACTACCCCAGCTTTCCAATCCAGAGGTACGGAACCCGCTTTCCACGCAACATTGAAGAGGCGCGCTAACCACGACACCCCAACACTGTCCAGTGCTTTAAACATCTCTGGACGAATCTCATCCACGCCTGCAGCCTTAGAAAACTCTATTTTGCCAATGATATTTTCAACTTGTAACAAGCTGCAGAGGATTTGCTCACTCTCAAAGAGAGAAAATAACCCAGAGGTTAGAGGACTCAAGACAGGCATGATGGCAGCCAGATGATGAATCGGTGCCAATCATTTCCCAAGCTCTGTGGTCCTGTGATTATTAAGATGTCTTCAGCCAATTAATGAGTGTTTACAAGCGGAAGAAAACCGGAAGTGCCTGGAGAAAATCCAAGCATGTGAGCAGGCAACATTTTTATCGTATGCAGATGGAACAGGTGGAGTCCACATTTTCTGTATCACATTTTCCTGGCAAACCAGGCCATGGCACATTGATGCCAGGGAAATGGAGTTATACAACATTTGTGTGAACCACCAAACCTCACATCCACAGTCCTGGACCACATTACACCACCATCGCCCGGTACTACAATGCTGCCACATCCGTGCTGCCACATCCATGCTGCCTGCTTTCACCAACCTGCATTCATCAGCATGGTGAAGTGTGGTCCAATTGCCACCAAGGTACGCACTGCATTGTTAGGGCCCTCTTTTAGCAAGAGCTTGGTGAACGGGCTGTGCGTGTATGTAATATTAATTGCAGTTCTCGTTATTTTGTTTCATGTTGACATTGTGACCTGGTGGACGACTCAAGGCTTGGAATTTGCGTATTCAGCGGCACCAAAGCACATGCAGAGTGCTGTGATGGGGCTGTTCTTCTTCTTCTCTGGGATTGGCTCGTTCATGGGCTCTGGCCTTCTCAGCTTGGTATCACTGCCGTCCGTTGGCTGGATGGACAGCCGCAAAGACTCTGGTAAGTTGTGATGGCTTGTCGTTTGATAACTGCAGAGAGTCCAGTTTTAGAAAGGTGCTTTTGAACCTGTGCTGGATGAAGCACGAATGGTTTTCTGAGAAGGAAGTGATTAAGTTGTCAGAAATGACAATGCTATTGTGACTTTCAAGAAATTGTAGGACTGATATGAAGTGACATAGTGGAGAGCAGATGTGCGGTACTTAGGTCACCATATTCTGTTGGAGCTTACTTGCTAACCTATAGGGCCCTTTGTGAAAGCGGCTCAGATTATTGCTTGAAGGTTTTGGTGAGAAAAAATATATATTGAATGCTACCAGTCACTCAGAATTCAAACACTGGAATAGATGAATGTATTACGATAGTTTTGTCAATGTAGCAGTTGAGTTGTTGGTCTTGATATTAGGTATAGTAAATTTGGACCTTTGGCCAGAAGAATGTTGGATGGGTATTTATTACTTTCACAAAAATATAACAATTATATACAATACTTGTATATTTAACGCTTCCCATACCCCCTTCCACCCCTTCCTTCACCATAGCTGTGGCTTCCACGTAAATGTAAAGGCAACGCTAGACTATTTGAAAAGTCATTGACAGTGTGACATGACAGAGTACAATCGCACGAAGTTAGTTGCGGACAAATGAGTTGAGATGTCCTTGTACAAGAATATCTTTTCATCTTCGTATTCATTTCGGTTTTCACGGCTCAGCGTATGAGAATTGTTGTTAAGAGCTGGTCTATCGAGATAGCTGTGTTGAGCATTTCTCGCTCCTTGGCGATGCTTTACCTCCCATGTTGGCGGCATCATCAGGCTTTAGAAGTCCATGAATATAGACATTATTTATTGTAATGTGTATATCTGTGTTAATGTAAGTCGTCGTGGATAATGCTGTCAGCTATATAATTAATAATAAAGCCTGATGGTGCCTTCAGTGTGGAAGGAACTCGATTGTAGCTGTACTTTTTTCCAAGTCATAGTGACCTATGTATTTCATGTTTAGATATAAGATGTTCTTTTAATCTTTTGATAACATGCCATACAATGCCACAATACTTTAAAAATGTCTTCTTTTTAAAGACATCTAGGTTACATTGTGATGCAGACAGTGAGGTTTTTATATTATTGGTAGCCAGGTGGACTCATGGCTCTGAGCACGTATCCAGCACCACCAAGTTCAAAGTGAATGCAGCCACCTAACACACTGCAGCCATCCACGATTTAATTAGAAAATCAACCCTGTTACCAGACTGCCAAAGAGTCTCCTGAAATTTTGTTATTCACTTAATTTGGCAAAATTCCACCTGACAGTGGTTTTCAAAGTGCTTCTTTTTCAAGCATTGACTAAGAGAACAATAATAATTGCATTTATAGAGCGCTTTTCACCCGAGGGTCACAAAGCGCTGCAGCAGAGCTGCTGAGAGAGCGGAACGTCAACAACAACGGCACCAGAGCGGAAAATCAGCAACAATAAACTTTTTGGGGATTTTTTTTTATATACACATCGTTGCAGAACAACATGTAACTATAATTTAAAAATGCAAAGTTATAATACCTTTAAATTATATTACATATATTGGGAAATCGTTTAATTTAACATTTACTGTATAATAATAATAATAATTGCCGTGGAGTGAATGGCACATTAAGAACGAGATAAGAAAGCAAATCGGCAAAAAAAAACAAATTTGGAGTAATTTTTTTGTACAAATCCGAGCTGTGGAGAGAACTGCATGTCAACAACATCAGGGCAGTGCAACTGAAAGCGAAAAATAGCAACAAACTATAGAGGGACAAAACATAAGAGTATTAAAAAAATTCTGCCACAAACATGGATGGAACAAATGCTCCTGGGCAGGTGCAGTTCGGTGGATTGCCATCATCCCGGCACGACAACACTGAGCCGCATCAATCAACCTAGAGAGCTGCATATCTCCGAACGGCAGGAGGAATGGATAAGAGTCAAAATGTTAGAGATGGAAATCACAGTGTTAGAGAAGGGAGTCTCAGTATTAGAGATGGGAGTCTCAGTATTAGAGATAGGAGTCTCAGTATTAGAGATAAGGGTCACGAGTCCTAACCAGACTCAGCTGATCGAATCTTCAAAGGGAGGGCGTTCCAGAGTCTGGGAGCAGCGCACGAGAAGGCTTTGTTACCCATCGAATGGAGGTGCGCCCTGGGCACATGCAGCAGCCCGTATTGGAGGATCGAAGTTGCCGTGTTGAGGAGGGTGCCTGAAGTAGGTCACGGATGTATGTCGGAGCAGCGCCAGTGAGAGCCTTGTAGGTGAGGAGGAGGATCTTGAATTCAATCCTGTATTTAACGGGTAACCAGTGGAGAGACAGTCATCACTGGGAAAATGTGATCATGGATGGGTGTGCGAGTGAGGACTCGAGCAGCCGCATTCGGCAAACATTAAAGATGATTGATTGGTTAGGCAGGGGTGCCAGGGAGCAGTGCATTGCAGTAATCGATTCGTGAGGAGATGAAGATGTGTATTAGCTTCTCAGCATCAGTAGGTGACAGGATGTTGTACAGTCTGGTTATATGTCTGAGATGGAAGTAGGCTACCTTCATCACCTTGTTGATGTGTGTCCTGAAGTTGAGTGAGGAATCAAGAGTCACACCTCGACTCCCGACTGTCGAAGCAACTACAATGGTCTGGTCTACAAGCATCAATTGGATTGGTTCAGCCTTGAATAATTGGTGTGGGGTTCTGACAAGCAAAACTTCTGTTTTGTCGCCATTTCGTTTTGGAAAATTTGAATTTGGCCAGGCCTTCACAGTTGACAGTGAGGACGACATCCAAAGACCAGACGCATTTATGGATAACTCTGCGTTGATATAGATTTGGATGTCGTCGGCATAGCAATGGTAGCTGAGATTGAGGCCGCAGAGGAGCTGACCAAGTGGTATAAACCAGATGCTGAAGAGGAATGGGCCGAGGACTGAACTGTAGACGAAATAGGATGGATCTCTGAGTTACATCCTCTGAGGCTGACGAACTATTTCCAGTCAGTGAGGTAGGAGCTAAGCCAGTGCAGGGCAAAGCCATAGACCTCTACACCCTCCAGTTGCTCAAGTAAGGTTGTCAACAGTTTCAAAGGCAGCGCTGAGGTCCAGGAGGACAAGGATATTTGGCAAGCCTTCAATAGCAGAGATGAGTAGGTCATCAACTACTTTTTACCAGAGCAGTTTCAGTACTATGGCCGATTCTGAACCCAGATTGGAAGGGATCGAGGAGGTCATTGTTAAGAACGTGTTTCTGGAGTTGTGCGGCTACGGCACGTTCAGCGACCTTTAAGATGGATGGTAGATTTGAGATGCGGCGATAATTATCAGGGACATTGCAATCGAGGCCAGTTTTTTTAAGCAATGGTGTAACTGCGGCACATTTGAACAGTGGGGGAACAATACCAGAGTGAAGTGAGTTATTAAACAGATTAGTGACGAACCTGGCAAGGAATTTGAAATTTGCCCAGATGATTTTGGATGGGAAAGGATCCAGGGAGCAGTTTGTGGGCTGAGATCTGGTAACTGAAGAAGAGACCTCGGATTCCATTAATTTGGAAAATTGCAGGAGTTTTGATGTCAAAGAAGGTGGAGGAACATTTATAGATGTATTGGTTGGTGATTCAGGCTGGGTAGAGATACGATGGGCTTCAGTTTTTTCTGAGAAAAACTGAATCAACTGATCCACCTGATCTTTATTGGTGAAGGGAGGTGAGGGTGACAGGCTGGATGAAGGAGCTGATTAATAGTCAAGAAAAGAATATTGGGCTTGTCTCACGTATCAGCCAGAATGCTAAAAAGATGTCTGTTACAGACAGTTTAGTGCCTTCCGGTAGCAGATGAGCTGTTCCTTAAAAAATTGGCCATGAACGGTGAGGCCAGATTTCCTCTAAGTACATTCAGTCCTGCGTGCATTTGCCTTGAGATCCCGGAGTTCAGCAGTATACCAGGGGGATGGTTTTCTGCCCGAGACATAGTGTGATTTTAATGGGGCCAAATCATCCCGTATGCTTGATAGCATGTTGTAAGTTTCTGCTGTTGCATCAGAGGCAGCGAGAGCCGAGGCAGAGAGTGAAGTACTTTTGATTACTGCAGTGACTGTCTGGAGTGAGGGCATTAAGATTTTGAAATTGGATAATGCGCTTGGTGATCAAATGGGAGGCAGTACTTCAAGATCAAACTACTCAGCAGAGTGATCAGATAGATCAGGATCAGTGACGGACCGGTTGGTTATCGATATGCCCCATGAGCAAACCAAGCCGAGAGTATGGCCGCATGTGTGAGTGCAGATGTCACGTGTTGAGTGAAACCAATTGAGGTCAGAGTGGCCATGAGAGTCCATGCAAGAGGGCTCTTTAGAGAGCAACATGGATGTTGAAATCGCCAAGAATCAGGATCCTTTCAGAACTGGAGCACATCTTAGAAAGCAGCTCAGACAGTTCACAATTAAAGGCATCAGAAAAACTAGTGAAGCCAGATCAGTAATCTTTTCACTTAACTGAGACGAGAATTGTCCACAACAGTTGGCATCGCCTTGCATTTGCCTTGAAATGTAATAGTAACTTGAGAATTGTTTTCCAAAGCTGTTCTCTTGGGAGAGCCATGTTATGCACTCCCTCTCACTGACAACGCTTGAAGGTGCCTCCAACGTGGTTGAAGAAATATTGCGAAGCAGAGTGGAGGGAATGCTCTACACAGCTATCCCAAAAAAAATGCTTTGGAAAGGAATTCTCATACATTTAGCCGTTAAAACCTATATCAGTATGTTAGTAACTGTTATTTTTAAGTGGTTAATGTTATATGCAGTGTGTTTTCAGTTTCATACATATAGGTATATTTAAAAAACCTAAAAACCCACTAAAGTTTCTATTACTATTGAGATAACGCTAATACTTATGCCGTTGAGTTATTGTTAGGCATTAATCTTAAAAAAAAAATGTAGTTAATATGCCTTATTTTTATCGGTTAATGCTTTCCGGGAATGCGCACACGTTATGTTGATCAACGGGTCTTCGGATGTAGAAATGTATTACCGTTCCTGCACATAATGTGGTTTAAACTGGGATTTGCAATGTTACCTCAATCAGGCTTGGCTGACAAATGAATTAAATTAATGCCGTAGCATGCATGACCTGCATTAGCACGAGCGAGCTCATGGAAGTGACGTTAACAACTTTCGTTCAATTACACCTGTAAGACATGATTATATATCCTGCTTGTAGTCTTGAAAATCCGACGTGGCGATTGGCTCACAAATGTCTGTTATTCTTCCATTTTGTCTTAGCTGCTTCATCTTCCTGCGGCTTATAGTTGTCATGTAAAACAGTAAAGCCTTGTTAGAGAGCTCAGCAGCAGGTTCGATGTTTGGTACTGTAGGGACAACGATGCTCACTGTAGACGAGCGGTTAAATTAATTTGTTCTTCATGTTAGACTAATCATGCTGAAAACATTAATTACTTTTCATTTGACCTGGCAGCTTCATGTCGGTGTAGGTTATTCACCACACGAGTGTAATATTGAAATTTTCATTTAACTACAGGGCAGCATGACCCACTTGTGGGTGATATGGGATATTGAGTCCTAACTTATTTCACATTTCTGTGGGGAACACTTGAATTTTCCAATGACAACAATAATATTGACGTCCTATTATCCTACCCTTAGGTTGATAGAAAAGTGTGCAAATTGGGCCATCCATAAACATTCGTCGAGTTGGTTGACCATTTATATTTATACAGCCCCCGTGGTCAAATCTGGGTACTAGCACGAGGGAGGGTAGGTTTGTTCGGGTAGATTAGCGTGCACGCAAGCATTATCACTAAGAGCGTTCGGGAGCTGTTGTGATCTCTGCACCACCATGTAATCATGGCCCAACAACAACCAGACACATTGAATGGAACGCTGTTGCAGTGTAATGGTTTCCACTTTTGACTTGTAGAGGTCGCCAGTTCAATCTCCTGGCACGGGAAGTTGAAAAAATCGGGAACATATCTTTTCTTAAAACCACCGAACCTCAGTGCACCCAGCAATGTTATTGAGAGCACTGCAGTTGGTTGATTAGCAAGTCGTGTGTGTCGGGGTGAAGTGGCTGTCCTCCCAGCGTGGAAGAGTAAGGTGAATTGCATTTGAACTGCTATCTAAAGCTCTTTGTGGTGAAAGCCCTTTCTTCAGCACTGTCATGAGCAAGTCAGTGCAGGACTACACTTTCATATATTGCTAGGCACTGTAGATTCTGCACAGTGCTGTTTTCTGGTGTTGGCAAGTAATCTACAGGGTGGCACAGCTGTAACATTTGTCTCTCACAGAAGGAAAGTCCTGCCCAAGCCAATTTGATTCTCACCATGGCTGCCTTTCTGTATGGAGTTTGTATAGTCTCCCCCTTGTTTTGCATTGGTTTTCTTCAGATTCTTTGTTTTCCTCTCATAACTAAAAAACACTTACTAATTTATTGGACAATAACATCATCATATATAGGACGCAGTGTCTGGCGGGTTGGCCAAGTCCTCTCTTAGAATGGATACCTTTGAAATTAAATGAATGTTTGCATTATTAATTATAGTTTTTCATATTAATCCACCATTAGTTGAAAGCATCAGGCATGCCACATCAATCGTGGTGTTGTTTAACCCTACTTGATCTTGCTGGTCAGTCTGAATGATTAGTGATATAGGTGTGAACTCAGGTCACTAGGTTCATAGCCTAGCATGTTAAGCACTGCACCACCGCTCCACCGCTCCACATGCTCATGGGAGCACCAACTTTAATAGGGTTCTTTTTTTCGGCACTGTATGTGGAAATAATATAGCCACAAAGGGTACGTTTATGGGCAGAATTGTGATTTCCTGTCATTATAATTTGCGTGAATTTTCCCCGAACTTCAATAGAGATTGGCCACCATTTTTATCAGGGTAGATATAACATATCGAGCTATGCCACATTCACTTCAGCCAAGATATGGTCTAATTGGTGAAATGGATACACACAGATATAGCAACAAATGTTCATTTCCATTTCAATACTTGTAAAAAAAATGCCTGTCTGAATACCAACAATAAGAACAAGTCTCCAAGTCAATGGGTATTGATTCGTCTTAATATTAATTTAGCTTTTAAATAATAAATTTTCCACGTTGTTGCATTTGACATTTCATGTTTTCCATGGTCAAATAATGGCCATTGATATTCTGTACAGTTAAAATTCAAAAGCGTATCGACATTTTACCTCTGTAGCAGGGCCTATTTATGTTTTGATAAAGCTTCAATTAACCAAACAATAAAGTGATTACACAGATATATATAATAATATTAATAATAATTGAAGTTCTATAGCGCTTTTCACCTCTTGGCTACAAAGCGCTGCACAGAGCTGTGCAGAGAATGGGATGTCAGCAAAAACAGTGACATTTGAAAGGTAAATATGCATTTAAAACATTGCTTGTTGCAAAAACTGTCTGTAGTTTTGATTAAAATTCTATAGCCGTCAGTAATCATTGATCATCTCACGTCATGGTAATTGGGGTGCTCGTTGTGTGATGGTTAGTGTACTGCTCTGAATCGGGCGACCTAAGTTAGATTCCCGATAACGTAGAAAATCAGTAGCGCGTTATAATCAGAGCCGGTGCTGAAACTCTAGCTTTGCCAATCCAGTGTAGGTGGCAGGGTGGCAGGGTGGCGCACTGTGCCTCACTGAAAAAGTCCTGCCCAGGGTGGTTCGATTCCTGCCTTGGGCATATTTGTATGAAGTGTGTGTTCTCCCCTGGTTTTTGTGTGGGTTTCTTCTGGGCTGTCCGTTTTCCTCCCACAACTAAAAAAACATGGCCGATGGGCTGGTATAGGACGCAGTGTCTGGCGAGTTGATGCCAGCTAACCGTATGGCATCACTCCCCTCTGCAGGTTTTCTCACGCCTCTGGGTCGTTTTCTCTGTGAATAAAAACCTTCGGAATCGAATGCGTATGCGCCATGTGTTATACATTTTATTTATTATTATTTATGAAACAACGCCCAGTAGATTTATTTGCATCGAGCCGTGAAAACCTACATCATTAGATTTATAAAGTGCTGATAAAATTGTTTATTGTTCTTATTAATTTCATATCCGTTTGTGATTCTGTTCAATCTATCGCAATACAGGTAGCATCAATCACTGCCACTTGGACTACTACTTTTTCTTACTGGCTGGCATCCAGTGTTTGACGCTGATCATCTTCGTCTGCATGAAGTCCTGGCACAGGAACCCTGGTATTCAGTGAGTTGTGGGCCTCAGCCAATGAAGAATCATGTACACAAACATCAATCACATGAGTTGATTTTGCCGGTCTCCGTTAATCGCGTTGGGTCTCTGTTTGAAGTACACATTTCTTATAAGGATAGTCATCTCAATGCTGTTTTTGTGTTATAAAAAATAAATTAACTTTAAGGATTGTTAAATGTAACCGAAATACTGCAGTAACGATCTTATGAATTTTTTTAGCATAACTTGTGCAAATGTGTATCTGTGATTGTACAGCATTACGTGCATTTATTATTTGCTAAAATAATGCTGACATAGCTTAACACCCTGTGTATTCCATCAAATCATCCGCATAATTGTAATCAGACCTATTTTCACTAGCTTTTTTTCATATGGAGTCGTTTGGCAATGAGCCCTTGAGCTTGATTAGTGATTCCCAGACCAGAACCAGGCTATCAGTCATTATATTTACAAGTTTTCTTGAGGTGTATAGTTGCCGGCTATCATTGTATGATGCAAATTGTCAGCTTTATTTTTCTTGTTTAACACACAAACATGAACATATTTCCTGCAGCTATTACCATTTTGTCACATACACAACAACATCCTTCATGTTAACAACGTTTAACATTTTTATGTGTGTCTTACAGGGACGTTTATATTGATGCCTGAGTGTAAGGGCCATTGTTTAGGTTATACCAGTTGTATAACCGGGTGGCAGTGGCTATGCATGAATGTAGTGCAGCACTGTAGAGACGAGGGTTTGTGGATCCACACAAATGTTACAAAACTCCCTTCTCATGGGCGTCAAAGTGCCATGTCCTGGCTTTCCAGAAAGGTACAGTAGGTGGACCAATCGCCATCTGTATGAGGATAGTGTTGCCCAACTGAGGCCGTGGGTTTTCTACGGGTGCTCTGGTTTCATCCCACGTGTATAAGCAACTCATTAATTGCCTGAAATGATCCTAAAATAAAAATCCGATACAAGGACCCTCCTGGAAAGTTTTATGACCTAGTGTGGTTCTCCTGGATAGGTAAAGTAAACAAATAGTTAGCAGTGGGACACTTCACTGCTCAGAGAACCTGGTAACCTGACATCAACCTTGCTCAGTAGGTTCAGTTTTAACGAAAACATAAGGCTTGAATAGTTCACAAGGTCAGCACACTTGCAACAGCTGCGTTGTGTAAACTTAAAGGCGAAAGTTTTATTGAAATACCCTTGTTTTGTTATGGCCTCCTCACAGTGTGAGGAAGGAAACACATCTATAAGCATAACTCCCGAGCCCTTGTTAATGACTCAAAATCGTGAAAGTCAAACTAACGAACATTGTAATGTTCTGGTCACATTATCACTGCTCTTTTGTTTTACATTATTTTGATGATTGCTTCTAAAAGCTCCTCTCTCGGGACAGCCGCATCGATCGCTTCCTCTCTCCACCTTGCGACATTTCGCCTCACACGCTAGAGGCATCCTCAGGCGCTTGCGCCTCTCCCGAGAGAGCAGCTTTTCGAAGCAATCATCATGCATCGAGTCGTGAAAACCTAAATAATTACATGATTTTGTTTGTTAAGTCTTATTTTGTATATTGTGTTTTTTCTCATGAAAAAATAATAAAATGAGGCGATTTTATCCTGAAATATAATACGCATTTAAATAAAACATAAAATTGTTTGTGTAAATCAGTACATTATCAGTACCCGCTTAATCCTGTGCATGGTTGTAGGAGGCCGAAGCCTATCCCAGCAGACACAGGGCCTAAGGTGGGACTATACCCAGAATGTGACTTACCTCATAAGGTACTTTTTTGGGGGGGCGGGGGAGGGATTTACTCAGCA
>JAZEWT010000002.1:16728740-16754945 GCA_036362905.1 Mordacia mordax | reverse complement strand
GGGGGGGGGGGGGGCAGTCTGTCCCGGCAGACAGGGGGTGCAGGAGGGGCTATATCCAGGATGTGACGCCAGTACATCGCAGGGCACTTTTTGGGGAGATAATTTACTCAGCAGGCCAATTAACCTAGGCAGCAGTGTATCTTTGGACAATGGGAGGATAATAGAGTACTCCACAAAAACCCACGCGGACCCTGGGAGAACACGCGAACACCATACAGAAAGGTACCCGAGCCAGGAATCGAACCTGGGACCTTCTTGCTGCGAAGCAGCCGCGCTACTCACTTTCATCACTGTGCTGCCCTGATGTTAACGATTTCAGAGCATATTAACTGACAATTACCTCAGTCAAATCAATAATTTAAGCTGCATTTACAAGCTTGACTGAAGATGACTGTAGGGTGGTTAGTGCTTTTTAAGCCGATTATGACGATGATCAGGCTTGACTTTTTTGACACGTGCAAAGGTGTGGGCTGCATTATTCATAAAGTCTTAATTTTAAATGGTTCTTGAAAAAAAACACTTTTAATTTCACAGCATGTAAAATACGCTCCTAAAATGCATTTAAAAGTCGTTAAGAACATAATTACAGCACAATGCTACAAACCCAGCGACCCCATATCCCGTTGCGGTGAGCGATGCCAAAACTGGTAATAGCTCCTCTTCATAAAACTACACAGATCGAGCGTGGTGAAGTATGGTCAAAGAGCCCCTATGACTGACATGGTTTGGAAATTAGGTTACCATGGAGCCAATTCACAAAGGGTTGTACAATATTGTAAATTATAAAAACGATGTAACATGAACAAACATTTCCCTGTTAGGAGATGCACACTTCAGAAAATGGGATAAAACACCTCACTGGTTATAATTGGAATATACTGTATTCAACATCGCCATCAGCCATAATCAATCAACTGCTGAATGAAGACGTCAACATTTTGCAATCCTTTGAGAAATATTATGTATTCTATCACAGTGCTTCATTTTATTCGCTTACATTTAATGACCAAACGCCAACAGAAGCTGTCCTATTATGAGACTGGCCATTGCTGTAGCAGTGAGGAGATTTCACCACCAGCGGAAAGCTGCTAAGAAATGGAAAATCCACGAGTGGGGAGAACAACATTATCTGGCAATAGTTATTACTCTAATAGACCTTGTGGGATTTTCCTTGGTAAAAAAAATTTCACCAAAAAAGCTGCTTGGGGTGTGGAAAATGTGTTATACACTCGTACTCTAGCACATTTACTGCTGGCATTATTTCGGCATGGATGGATGCGCTCTTGGAAATACACTGCAAGATGGATCGAGGAATACACGGATTACGTGGCCAGAGACATCATTTAAACTGATAAGAAGAGTAAATGCGCTTGGTCTGGACATAACACGACAAGGGATGATGGCTGATGGTCAAGACCAATGATGGAGCAACTGCCAAGGAATGGAACACATCTGAAAGGACGATCTACATGGAGATAAAGAGATAAAATTATTTCGCATGCAGGCACGATGTGGATTATTCCATCTCATATTCATGAGAGACGGTGGTGGCTTAGGGAGGCTTTTGGGCAGCAGGGTGGTGCAGCGGTAACATCCTCACACCTCCCAGAAAGAAAAGTACTGCCCGAGGCAGTCTGATTCTTGCCTCGGGCGCCTTTCTGTGTGAAGTTTGTGTGCTCCTCCCGTGCTTTGCGTCGGTTTCCTTCAGATTTTCGGGTTTCCTCCCACAACTAAAAAACACACTAAGTAATTGGCCAATAACATCACAATGAATAGGATGCTGCGTGTGGCAGGTTGGCGAGGGCTAACTGCGTGGCTTGACTCCCTCGCCCCCCTGCAGGTTACCTCACGTGTCTTGAGACATTCCGTCTCACGCTATGAATTGGATTTGATTTTTTTCATTCAGCAGTTAATTGAACATAGCTGATGATGAACATGACACTCTTTATAAAGCGACTTTTGATCCATGAAGTTCAATGCTCATGAAACACAACTGTAGACATTTCTAAGCTGAGTGTTTAACCTCCTTTCACCATCTCGAGAAAACACCAATACCTTTTAAAATAATAATTAAAATAATGCAGTAATTTTCAATGCGATTTTTCAAAATGTAATTAAAGAAAAGAATGAATAACTAAAATTCTTGCCATTCGGTCACCTTTGGAGATTGATGGGTAGTTCAGAGAGATTAAACTCTGTCAGACACTGAGCTGGCATTGATGGAATCTGGAGTTCAAATCCGGCTTTCAGCCAATCACGATTAAAGTCGGTTGTCAAGTATAGTGAGTTGAGGGTTTCAGTCCAGTCACCAATGACTGCACAAAACAACAATCAATACATTTGTCTTGGCACTAAATTTGTTTTAGATTAGCATTGGGAATTAAAAATGTCAGTTTGATTGGCATGCAATGAATGTTCGCCACATAGCACATAAATGTGTGGAAAAAGGCCTATGGTGTTTGCTTTAAAAGAAGTTTCGTAAATTAATATTTCAGATTTATTCTTTAAAATCAAGGTTTTCCTGGCTAGTGGTGGCAGGTATGAATATAAATGCCTTTTTTCTCACGAAGTGACGCAGCGAGGAAATCGCAGAGAAGCAATAAGGAAAAGAACAGAGGATACTGATGCTATTCTTGAAGCAAAATAAAGTGAATACGGACAGCAAATGTCACGAGGACCAACAATGAGAGACACGTTTATCTACGGAGTCAAGATGGAGAGAAGAGAAACGAAGCAGACGAAGACAGCGGCAGAGACGGCGTGACGAAATCAGAGAGTTCAGAGGCATACAAAGAATTGCAAAATTCAGGAGAGGCTTTCACTCAACAACCGAAAAGTGGAAACTTTACATTGCATTTATAGAGCGTTTTTTCCCCCGAGGGTTAGAAAGTAACTGCACAGAGCTGTGGAGAGAATGGCATGCCAGCAACAACGACATTATAACGGTAAATTGGAAACAGAAACACTTTTTTGGGTTTTTTTTTAAATATATACATCGTTGCAGAAAAACATGTAAAATATGATCTGACTTTCAGCTATAATCTTGAAATGCAAAATTATCACTGTTAATAATACATTTTTTGGGAACTGGTTAAATGTAACATTTATCGTATAACAATAGCATTTGTGGAGTGCTAATTACCCGAGGGTCACAACAATAAGCACAACAGCTCTGCTAATTCGCTAATTACAGGAGGTGTGATGTGTCTCGCGCGCACGAGGAGTCACCTGAATGGCGGTGGTGCCAGGTTCTCTGCCGATCAGCACCGTCCCTTCATGAAGTTGGGCAATGGTTGTGTCCTCTACGGCCAAGTGGTCCAGCACGAGCGGCGTGACGTCTGCTGTCCAATCTTGACCCAGCATCGTGGTCATCTGACCCAACTTATCGGGGTTGTTGGCACAGAACTGAGCCCACACTCGCAGCTGAGCGTGCTGCGATTGCAGGAAGCAGCCCTGTACCTTTGGCTCGTTGTCATCTTCAACAGGCTCCAGGATGGGCCTGCAAAATGAAAATGCCACACGCGTACGTGTTTAAAAAAAAAATGCGTTATATTATATCGAAAATGTCGAAGGAAGTATGAAATAGGACTGATAAATAATGTCATGTTTTTTTGTGTTATTTTTGGTTAATCTGAGCTTACAAGATGGACATTTTACTGTGAGTTCTGCAGCAACTCAAACGAACGATTTGGAAATGAATATAAATAATGCGTGCTTGGAATTACATCGAGAGGCAAAATGAGAAGTGCATAGCTGTGAGCACACACGCAGGGGATCAGAATTCGAATTGTATCAGAAATATAGATTGGCTTCGGAAGGACTCCATGCAAAAACGGATGATGGTTGGTCGTCAATAAAAATGATGAAGTGATAGCCAGGGCATGAAATGCATCTGTGAGGACCTCCACCTCGAAGCTGGAACCATGGAACCTGCTCTCATGTAGATACGAGATGACTCATTACACCGCAGTTTCATGAGATGGAAAGGCCTTCATCCAGCACTTGGTTCATCATGGCTGATGATATTGAAAAGGAAAAGTGACATCACCATCAAATATGAAAAAAAAATTAAACGAGCAGCCGTGAACAATGAGGTAATTACGTTTTCGTTTGAGCGCCTTTAAAATTAAATAAGTAAATCATACATTGATTCACAATTGTATCCACGCTTTATGATATCACAGCTTAAGAAAATCCCAACTACGTTTTCTCTTCCTGGGGGGGATTTAAAAGGAAGCTGATAATGTCAGGTAGAATAGCATCAGTTTTTTTTTGTGGAATGTGAACATACTGAAGGCAAACACCAAAAAAAGAATGGGAAAATAACCCACAAAATAATATTTCAGCAATGGAACAATAAAGCAGCGAGATAGTATTTTCAAAGTACATTTTCAATGAGAAACATAACAGAAAATATGTTTGATGGAAGCGGGAAGTGATAGGAATAATGTATCCCACTTCACCATTGCCAGTGGCTTATCATAACGCCCATAAATTGTTGAAAGAGATAGATTTGTCTTGTTTGTTCACATGCAATATTAAGTCTTGGCTCAGCTTAGAAGAAGCAATGAAAATGTGAGTATATTGGGATAATGCTTCAACCTGAACAAAAGACGTCCTCGTGTCTTGGGTTATCACATTACAATACATAGCCATTCAGTGTGTTAGAAGTCAAAAGCATTAAGCAATAAGCAAAGATGCCTTTAAAGACTCCAAGATACACATTACAACGGTCTGCCCAATACAATCATGGTAATATTTTCGTTCGCTATCTTGCAACTCTGGGCTAATGGAAAAAAAAACAATTTTGCTGCGGTTTATATTTTATGGAGTTAGACAACCTACTTTCCTTAACCAAATCCTCTATTATACACTCGGTGATTTAGTTAAATCATGCAGTGGACAAATATCATATTGATTCTGAGTGCTATAACCAACTTAAGAAAATGTTTTTGGCATTATGCTTTTTTCTTTTGTTGTTATATATAATTTAATGTGCGCATCTTTTAATGTATGATAAATATGGACCATCATGCTGCGGTTGGAGGAGTCTTGTGAATGTAATATAATAGATGCACATCTGTCTGCATTTGTTCATTTGTAAATTTTGTATCATTCAAGTTTATGACTTGACCATGCATGGCTCCTAAGATTGGAGTGAAAGAAATGAATGTAATCACATAATGCATCGTACATACAGATGACATTGCCATTCAGTCAAAATATCATCCAAGCAATTGTGATCAGGTAGCTCGATAGGTAGAGCGAGCGACTCGCAAATGGGAAGGGTGCAAGTTCAAACCCTGGTGGGAGATTGACTCAGTCCCTTACACCTCTACATTGATAAAATGAGTACCACTTTGTGGAGAAGTCAAAACGTGGTTTTCCTCTTGACGTACGCTTCCTGGCCATCGTAATGTGTAATTTTTTTAACTGGCTTGGGACGTTCTATCCAATGCCAGATGTACCCCTAGTGCTGTTGTACAGCTCGCTGAGTCCCACCAATATGTAGCATGGATTCCATTCGCCTCGTCTGTGATGCGTGGGTAGTATATTTAATCATCCGCTTTTGTACGATGTAGAATGCACTTCACCTTGATAGGGATTAAACAAGCTGATGTAAAAGGAAACAAGATTATCAGAATTCAGCAGTTCCCACATCATCCGCAAGCAGGCACATTGGATTGGTAAACTAAACAGATTATCTTGTGAAACATGGGATAAAACGACAGGATTGTGTTATACTTAAAAAAAACCTAATCTTTAAGATCATAATGAGTCTCACATGATGAATTTTGAATAATTTATATTAGGATTCACAGCAAATTAGTATTACAAGTAACGTGCAACCTTTATTTATCGTGTTATGTGTAACATCTGTCATGATTTTTGCACAAGGCATTTACCATTGTGTACAATAATATTGTGCAGATGTTGAGTAGAAATTATAAAAACAGGACGATATTGTTTTTTTATCCTCTCTATCAAAATAAAAAATATTGCATTTTAACAAGTTGACCATTTATGCCTTTAAATACCTATTTTGTTTAATCTCTGATTATCTGAGGATTTGCTTTAACGACTATTTTACTGACAATCATTGACCACACATTTATTTTTGCTAAGGACAATATTGAATGGAGAATCTCCTCATATATGTTACAATTCCTCACCGGTTGGAGAGTAATAAAAAAATCAATGTATTATTGGCAATAACATTGTTAAACATGTGAAATCATGATCGTCGTTAACATTGTCATTGCTGCGAATATAACATTTTACCACGTGGCTTCTCATGCAGGATTTCCTTCATACTCTATATTCTCATTTTCCAGTATCCAGGACAGTAATCGGAATGGCTGATCTTGCCGCCACAATTCATAGAATTATTCTTGTTGGCAGTAAGCACGCCTTAGGATAAAACAGTCTTGTCACAGGCAAAAAGGTGTTTTCAGGTCATCTCTAGTGGCTGTACTGCAAATGATCGATTAAGCTTTCGAGGCCCAGCCCCACTTAGCCTTATGACCCCACATAAAACGTTAGGGTTTTTGCTGCATTATCACCTACATATCTGTAGGCTGCGATGATATCGATCCTTACATCGAGCCATGTGCCGGTTAGCTACCTTTCAATGTTTTACTTTGAATAAGTGCCATCCTTTAGAATAAAGGTTATTTTAAAAATGTCTACGATGGATATTCAGTTTTCAAGTCATTCTCAATAGATATAAAGCTCTAGAAAAAAGATGTCCAAAAACGAATTGGCCTACTTTTCTACTCTGGCCACACGCCTTGGAAGAGGTGGGAGTAACCACATGTTACTCCACTGCATGTGACCAGCAAACTGATGAACTGGTGCATACCCATTAATGTTTATGTATACTAACTGAACGAAACATATACGGCACAATCAACGTGTATTTACATTAAGCCACAAGTAGCAGATTCTGTCTAAAGGTACGCAGCACATTTCACAACACACTACTTATGCCAGATGTGGCCATTGCATATAAAGCAACAATCTCATTTCTCAGATGAATAAATTATACCACTAACATTGGGGTTGAAACATGTTATTCCTCTAACTTACGAATGAAAACATAGTAATCGCCAAACATTCCTTCAGTGTAACACTCTAAATATGGAGCGCTTATAAGTTTATTATTTATTTTGATAGGTTTCATGTAACATATCCTCACAAAATAACACCCCATATCCCTTCTCCATGTCCTATTTATATAAATAACACCGGTGGTAACTATTTAGATTTACTATTTAGCTATTTTTAATTCTAATACAAATAGCAGGTGAGTGACACATTTGTGCAGTGACTAGCACTGCCGCCTCACACGAAGAAGCATCCGGGTTCTATTCCCGGCTCGGGGCCTAGATTAAATGCCAATAATAATAGTTGCACTTCTAGAGGGCTTTTCACCCGAGGGTCACAAAGCGCTGTAAAGAGCTGTGGAGAGAATGGAATTTCAACAACAACAACATCTGGACGGCATAACTACATTTATTTTTTACACATCTGAGCAGTGGAGAGAAAGGCATGTCAACAACAACAACATCAAAGTAGATCAATTTAAAGTAAAATAATGACATATATAACAAATACAATAATGTTAAACAAATGAAGGAAGGCATAAGTGTTCCTCAGCAGGTGCAGGTAAAATAGCGAGCCATCATCCAAGTACAACAACAGTGAGCAGCATCACCAGTCCTCTCCAGAGGATGTCAATGCCTAACAAAACATGCCTGCCTGACAAAACAGAAGTTTTGCTTGTCGGAACCCCACACCAATTGTCCAAGGCTGAACCGAGCCAATTGATGCTTGACAACCAGACCATTGAAGTTGCTAAGGAGTCCGGAGTCGAGGTGTGACTCTTGATTCCTCACTCATCTTCGAGACACACATCAGCAAGGTGACGAAGGGAGCCTATTTCCATCTCAGAAACATAGCCAGACTCCGCAACATCTCGTCACCCTCCGATGCTGAGAAACTCATACAGATCTTCATCTCTTCATGAATCGATGACTTCAATGCACTACTCCCTGGCTTCCCTGTCTACCTGATCAACCGTCTCCAACGTGTGCAGAATGCAGCTGCTAGACTCCTTACTTGCACACCCATCCACGATCACATATCCCCAGTACTGGTGTCTCTCATTTGGCTATCGGTTAAATATGGGATTGATTTCAAGATCCTCCTTCTCACCTACAAGGCTCTCACTGGCGCTGCTCCGACATATATCTATGACCTACTTCAGACACCCTCCTCAACACAACAACTTTGATCGTCCAATACGGGATTGCTGCATGTGCCCAGATTGCACCTCCATTCGATGGGTGACAGAGCCTTCTCGCGCGCTGCTCCAAGACACTGGAATGCCCTTCCATTGGAGATTCGGTCAGCTGAGTCCCTGGCCATTTTCCAATCTCGTTGGCGGTTGAGACTGGGTCGACATGCAAAGATTAATTTGCCCCCATTGTCCTGTGATACACTGGTGTGCCATCCTGGGTATAAATCTGCCTTGTGCCCTGTGTCTGCCAGGATATATTCTAACCCCACACAATCCTGTACAGGATTAAGTGAATACCGATAATGAAAATTGAATAAATACTTAGTTTAATTTATTTCACAGTACATTGCAGCGCACTTTTTTGGAGCAATTTACTCAGCAGGCCAAATTAACCTAGGCAGCAGAGTGTCATTGGACAGTGGGAGGAAACCGGAGTACCTGGCGAAAACCCACACTGACACAGGGAGAGAACACACAAACTCCACCTAGAAAGGCACCCGAACCGGGAATCGAACCCGGGCGCTTCTTTGCTGTGAGGCAGCAGCACTACTCACTGCGCCACCGGACCACCGCACCACCCCTTGTCTCGATGATGTATAAAGCGTACTTGCACATCTGCCCAACTTTTTTTCCCCTTACATTTGCATTATTATTGACTCTATATGTTTAAGAATGACTGGTAAACACCTCCGTTGTTTTCAGTTGAAAAATATTCACTAAGGACCCGGGGCTTGCTCTCTGCAATATTAATGTTTTTAGTTTTTGTTTTGCCACTGCTCTGCTCAAGCGCCTTCGTCAACCATCCCAGGTTAAGTAGCCGCGAAACTTGCAACATTGGATCATCCGTGTAACACAGAAAATAAAACTAACACTGGTCGCTTTACAGTTAATGTAAAAACACATAACAAGTGGACCGTGAGCAGGTTGCTTTGGACGAAGCTAAAGCACTGTGGTCTGTGCTCCCTCACTACAGGAGTAAATAGTAAATATATATGAACGCTCTCCTGAAGCTCTGTCATAGCTAGGAGATCTCGACTCTGGCATTCAGCTCCCAAACATATCGTGAAACACAAGAATTGATGTTGACATGACAAACACGTTCTTGTTTCAAGTGGTTTCGCGGACCCAAGAACAAAACTAGCGCGTAGGCTCTTATCACATCTAATAAAGCCGTTTGGCTGAGCAGTGGTTAGCATGCCACGTTATGAAATAGCTCGCCTCAGTTCGACTCCAGGTTACGGATAACGTGAGTGGAGGGCGACAACCCGAACCCTCCGCTTCCTCCAACTCACACTCATCGGTTTGGCAAAAAAAAAACCTACTCTGGCGTGCAAATCCCTTCATTCAGCAGTGGACTGAAAAATGTTTGTGAGTTACTATACTATCATAATAAAATGGTAAGTACAATAATGCAACTATTGCATCTGGTGGTGCAGCCCATGGGAACAATATCCTTCACGATGCCACTATGACAGAAGAAAATGTGGGGAAGGAAGCAATAATGAAATGCATTACCCTCTCTTGCCAATGTTGGGCACCCGCCAGTTCTTGATGGGGTTGAGTATGGTGTCAGAGATCTGTATTTGCAGTGGCAGCTTGGGCATCCAGACGGCGAGATCCAGGGAGGTGCGCATGTGCTCGTAGCTGACGTGAACGCGAGCGCGCATGGAGCCCTGCCGCTCCTTGCCGTTGACGTACACGTGCTCACAAGCCGCTGACACCTGCACAGAAATATCTGCAATTATGGCTGCAACTCTCGCGAAGCAGTCTTTGTAATAATAATAATAATAATGATTACATTTTGTAATGCGCGCATGTTCGTTGAATGACCATCGAGCTGTGTGTGCTCAAAAGTGCATTGTATGCTGCGGGGAAAAAAGAAGGTCCTTTAAATTCTATAGCATTAAGCAATGTTGCTGGATACGTTAACCAAATAATTCCAATACGATCACAAGTGCTTTCGTCCAGAACAATAACAATTTTACAGTTCATAACGCGTGCCAAAATATTCGATTTTTGTGTTTTTAGACATTGGTTCGAAGAACATTGTGCCAAAGAATATGCGGCTTAGCCTAGAAACGCATCAGGATGAATTGAAGTAGATGGCCCCACGGTGGTAAACTTACATTGCCATCACACATGTTTTAAATACATGAAAAGTGAAACATCGGCATAATATTTTCCCTTCAGCTTGTTAGCCAATGAGTGTTTCCGAAGACGAGGTAAACAAAATGCACACGATACTTATTTGAAAGAGCTCTGCCAGATGTGCTAAAAGTTGAACAAAGCAAGCTGTGTTTTCCTCTCAAATTACAATTTCCTTCTGGAACATTGTTTATTTACATTAGATTATATATTTATTCATCCATTTCTTAAACTTTTTTTTTTCAGTTTTGCTTTTTTCATATTGCTTCCATGTGCAATTGGTGTAAAATGTCATTCCTGGGCATGAAATTTGTTCAGGGATTAAATGATGGCCTGTGCAGCACCTTATTCTTCAGACTCATGAAGGCACCATATGAGGAAATGTCACCAATTCAATAGACTGTGCCCATAAAAAATATTGCTCTTTATGGCATTTTCTCTTCAATGTTTAGGCACTGGTAACCTTTATTTTCAACAATATTTACATTTTAAGGCGTTACTACTTAGTGCAGCGCATGGTTAGAGATTTAATGGATGTAAGAAAATTAGGGCATGGAAAAGGAGATTTATTGAGATTATAATACAGTAGCTTGATAGCCAAATATAATATCAGAGGATTCAGAGAGACCGCTTGTATTAACAATTTAAGTATGTGCGCTTTAGCATAATGTGTTACATTTAGCAGCTGAGTTTATAAATGCCAATAATTGTATTTCACAAACCCGTTACTCTTAGAAATGGTTCGGTGGTGAAGGAACGATAACGTTGTGTTATTTCATTTTGGCTAGTTAATAAGAGCCTGGGCATATAACTGCCTTCCGATCACCTGGCCCTCATCGCACACCGCACTCATTTGTAACGGGACGAGAGTCTAAACCGGACCCCACCGCCCACCGCCGCCAGAGATGAAATGGAGCTGTTTTTCAATTTTTCATTGACACCATGATCGATGATCCAGTATGTCAGAGGGGCGAGGTTATGTCAGGCTAAGATTAAAGCTACGTGGCGACAGAAACAACTTGATTCAACCATTAATTACCCATGCTTAAAAAAACACACCTCCACGTGTTCACGTGCAGACAAATGACAAAGGTGCCCCCGTATAGCCTTAACATAGTGTAGGGTCAAGTATCGTT
Organism: Mordacia mordax; assembly: GCA_036362905.1. Classification (NCBI taxonomy): domain Eukaryota; kingdom Metazoa; phylum Chordata; class Hyperoartia; order Petromyzontiformes; family Petromyzontidae; genus Mordacia; species Mordacia mordax. The sequence continues at coordinate 16,743,362 of JAZEWT010000002.1, read as the reverse complement.
TGCGAGCACCTATGAAGATCGACACGCCACGCAAGGAGGTGGTGACCAGCGCCACGCCCGGCCGCCTCCGTCTCCATTGTGGCAATGTTTACACAAAGCCGTAGGTACCCATTTGAGGCTGAGCCGACCTAGGGGAGGCTCAGAACCAGCTCAGAAGATCGTCACTGGTGTTGGCCGTGAGCAGGATTCGAACTCGGGCACCAGGCTTGTAGTCCAGCGCGCTAAGCACATTGCCCCCCCCCCCCCCATACACTCAGATACGCAACCACACACTTTCGCACCACACTCAAACATACGCATAGATACAATGTCCCTTCGACACTGATTATGACGTTCAATGTTTTGCTATTTTCGTCATGACATGTGCTATTTACGGTTGGTTCTGCAGATGTTCATTGTACGTGAATTAATTACAGACATTTCAGAAAATCTACCTTATGACTGAAATTATGCAATCGTGGCTGTTGCACCTGAGGAGCTGCACAACATTTGACGTTCGTTTAAAAAAAAAACACTTCCTTCAGTTCATTAACGGGGAGGATTCAGCCTGCGGAGGGAAACCCTAATGTGGAGTGGGGCTTATCGTATTTTACTGCATAGACGGATCTCAATCGATGGAGAGATTGCAAAGGTTATATGAAATGTTGAAGGAGGGGCATCTTTGAACGCAGGCTGAATATTACTGATGTAGGTTCGATTGAAACGTTCTATTTATGTACCAACTTATTGTAAGAAGAACACACGTATCCGATAAGCGTTCGGTCAAAAGTCACACACATAGTTCTTTAGTTCACTGGGTTGGCTCAGTCTTAAATTAGTACCAGATGTATCATATTCACGCCCTGTGTTTCCGGGATAGGCTCCGGCTCACCGTGACCCTCTATAGGATTCAGCGGTTTCAGATAATGAGATGAGAGAGATGAGATGAGATCATATTCAAACGTGAGTTGTGGGGCAGCATACATACCTCTACTGTGTGTGTTATTCTTGCATAATTGGTTGCCTTATTAGATGCTTATTGTCTGCATTCTGCATATACCTGTTCTTATTTAGCATTAGACTGTGTTGTTTTTGTCTTTTATAATAGAAGCCACTTGCAAGTTAGGAAAAACGCATTTTTTTATTTTTTGATGAAAATTAATGTTCCCGAGCAGGCTTACTCGGCGCTCTGAGTTCACTTTTCAACACACCGGTGTGCTAAGTTCGCGAAGAATTGGCACGTTTTATTCACGCTGACAAACTTTACTGATTGGCAAAGATTTTTTCCGTGACCTAACCCAAAAAATGCAATCCAATGATATAAAACACCATCGCATAAAACACACTCACACCTATGCAAAAATCGGTTCTCACATTCTGAATGTTTGAGTAAGAGAGAGCAATCAACTGGGTGGCGTGGTGGTGCAGTGAGTAGCGCTGCTGCCTCACAGCAAGATACCCTGGGTTTGATTCCTGGCTCGGGTGTTTTTCTGTGTGGAGATTGCGTGGGTTTTCGTCAGGTACTCCGGATTCCTCCCACCGTCCAAAGACACGCTGCTGCCGAAGTTAATTGGCATTTGCGTAAATTGTCTCCAGTGCCCTGTAATGAACTGGCATCTCATCCTCAGCATAGACCCGCCTTGCGCCCTCTGTCTGCCGGGATAGGATCCGCCCCCTCGTGACCCTGTACAGGATTAAGCGGGTACTGATGCTGACTGATTGAACAAAGCGACAATTATTTTGTGACTTGTCAGAAGTTTTGCTGTTTCACATTCATTTTTGCAAACATCACACGATCTTTGAAATCAACGTGTCGCGGTCAACACGTTGTGGTATAAAAGTAGTCCATCACGCATTGCCCTACTTTATTGTGTGACACTGACACGGGCAACACGGATTCGAGCCACTGATTAAGGAGAAATGTCACCCCACACTTGTAGTATTCCGATTTTATCAGCTTGAAGTAGATTGGAATTACACGAGTAGGCTCTGAGATCACACTCGCCCAGTAGGTAGGATATTGATATACGAGCGGACATTTTCTTGAAGATAAAATGAAATGAAACCTATTACTACCCACAGTGGCGCAGGTGCGTTAGCACACAGTGTTCTTTATATGCAACGTGAAACCTTGCGTATTTGAGCTGCACACATCTGAACCGCCGACATAAAGCCGACTTCATCCAACAGCATAGATAGATCACACGTCAATACATGAAATACATAATACTGTCTAAGTCATGTGCACGAGATAATGTACACGTGGCTTGAAAAGCGTTACGTTTTGCTAAATTAAATGCTCCAGGAATACAGGTTATGGTATGAAATGGTTATTTTGCAAAAACCAAAGTAACCTGAGATTAAACTACAATGGTAACTTTTATTATTAAAGATCGTATATGCATCTATATATATTCTTGACAGCGATGCATATCTAAACAAAAATAAGTGTAAAAGAGAAACAGATTGATTGGCTTGCTTGCAGTGTAAAGAAAAAACACGCCTCCGGTTTTGTTCTTTATCAATATTGACTTTACACTTTTTGCAGACTGTAAATTTCACTTGCTTTGAAATTCACAATTATGCTTTTCACATGCAGTCCGCTATAAGAATCACGCATGCACAGGTACATATAGATGTAATGTGTAGGTTATCAGTTGACTTTAGCACTCACACAGGTGAGGTGTCTTGGGACCGAGATGAAGGTCAGAGTGACTATAATAACTCATTCAATTTACAGCGTTTGTTTATTTATAATCTTATTTATTTCGCAGTCTGTGACATGTCGACGTGTTATATTTAAAAAAACGTTAAAAGGAAACAAATATGCGTTTATAAGCTTTAACTCGCCTCACATCTGCTAAAGTAAATAATGCATGCTTTTTTTTAAACATTGAATTAAGAATAATGGCCGTAGAAATAAATACATATTACTCTATTTTGTTTTTGTGCATCAACATTTCAGGTTTAAGCGCAAAGTAATGCATTCGCGATCATATCAGGATTACCCACAATCAATGCTGATGCTTGGCCTTAATCCTCAATTCCCTTCTCCATCCGTATACCCATCCATTGTCTTGCTGCTTATCCGGATCCAGGTTGCGGAGGAAAACGGCTTAGCAAAGCAGCCCAGAGGTCCTTTTCCCGAGCAACTTCCTCCAGCTCTTTCCGGGAAATTCCAAGGCGTTCCCAGACCATCTGAGAGATATAATCCCTCCAACTGGTCCTGGGTCTGCCCTGGGGTCTCCTCCCAGTTGGCCGTGCCCAGTAACGCCTCCAGAGAGAGGCGCACAGGAGGCATCCTAATCAGATGTCTAAGCCACCTCAACTGACTCCTCTCAATGCGGAGGAGCAGCGGTTCTATTCTGAAATCCTCCCGGATCACTAAGCTCCTCACCTTATCCTTAAGACTTGCTCCGACAGTACATATACTAAAAATTGAACGATACAGAGAAGATAAGCATGGCCCCTGCGAAAGGATGACAAACAAATTCGTGAAGCATTCCAAAGGCTGAGCCCAGCAACTCTGCGGAAGAACCTCAGCTGCCCGTCATTACCCAAAGTTCATGACATAGGTGAGGGTTGGAACGAAGACTGATTGGTGCATTTAGAGTTTTTATCTCTAAACTCAGCTCTCTTCACCACGACAGTCTGGTAAAACGCATGCATTACTGCAAACACTGCCCCCATCTGTCTATAAATCTCACCCTCCCTTTTACCCTCACTCGTGAACACGACCCTGAGATATTTGAACTCCTCCACTTGAGTCAGCTGCTGACTCCCCAACAAGATTTTTCCAACCAAGAACCATGGCCTCAGATTTGGAGGAGCTGACTCTCATCCCCACTGCCTCACATTCAGCCACAAATCGTTCCAATGCACACTGGGGGTCACTGTGATGAAGCAGAGAGGACAACATCTGCAAAAAGTAGAGATGCCACCCTCATACCTCCAGACTGGATACACTGCGGTCCTCAGCTGCACCTTAATATCCTGTCCATGACAACCATGAGCAGAATAGGAGACAAGGTGCACCTTTAGTAGAGCCCAATGCCCACTGCATATGGATGCGAACAGGTATAGCTCTGGCTGTACAAGGACCAAATGCCACGCAGTGATGGCCCCGATACCCTGTACTCCCGCAGTACCTACCACAGCACCCTTCGGGGCACAAGGTTATAATCCATTTCCAAACCCACAAAATACATGTAGACTGGTTTGGTAAATTCCTGGATCCGCTTTTCCAACACCCTGGCATAGGCTTTCCCAGGGAAGCTGAGCAGTGTGAACCCTCGGTAGTTGGAACACACCCTCTAGCCCTGATATTTTGAAAATGGGTACAATCACCCATGTCTGCCAACCCACTAGTACTGTTTCTGACACCTACGCAACATTAAAAGGGCAAGTCAGCCATGCCAGCCCCACAACATCCAGGGCCTTCAGTATTTCTGGGTGAATCCTGGCACGCTTTCTGTACAACCTCAGTGACTTCCACCAAGGAGATGGGCTCTGACTCCTAGAACACTCAAGGTCTGTCTCCTCCTCGAAGGGCACGTCTGTCGGGTTTAGGAGTTCCTCAAAGTGTTTATTCCATTTCCCGATGATTTCCCCTACTAAGCTCAACACCCCTCCTCACCCTTGCTGATAGTCTGGGTGGTGCCCTGCTTTCCCCTTCTGAGCCGTCAAATGGTTTTCCAGAGCCTCTTTGAAGCCAACCAAAATACCTTCTCCATAGCTTCTCCGAACTCCTCCCATACTTGGGCATTTTCATTTTGCAACCACTATAGCTGCAGTCTTTCTGGCTTGCCAATACCTGCCCGATGAATCAGGGGTTCCTCGTGCAGTGGTTGCATCGCTGTTGCCCACTAGCAGGTCCTTCGGTTGCCACCATCACAGGCACTGACCACCTTCTGGCTACATCTCCTAGCATTCGGTTCCACAATGAAGGCTTTAGAAAGGATCCATTTGGACTTCATGTGCTCAGCCTCCTCTGAAATGTGAGAACATTTTCTCTGGAGGTAGGAGCTGAAATTTCTCTGAACAGGGTCCTTCACCAGTCGTTCCCAACAAACCCTCACTACACGTTTGGGCTTACCACGTCTGTACAACATTCTACCCTTTCATCTGAACCAGCTCACCAGCAGGAAATTCTAGGAGCAGCTCTGCTCCTCTCTGCACTAATTTCAAAAACATATGGCCTCAGGTCTGATGACAACTACAAAGTCGATCATTGATCTCTGGCCTAAGGTGCTCTGGTACCAGGTACACTTATGAGCCAACTTGTTTTCGAGTAAGATATTTGTTATAAACAGTCCATGACTAGCAGAGAAGTCCAATAACAGAACACCACATGGGCTCAGATCGGGCAGACCGTTACTCCCAATCACAACCCCCCATATTTCTCCATCTTTCCCCACATAGGTGTTGAAGTCTTCCAGTAGAACTATGGAGTCACCATGTGTAGTATTTACCGGCAACCCACCCACTGTCTCCAAGAAGGTAGTGTACTCTCAACTGCTGTTTGGTATGTATGCACACACAAGAGTCCTCCTCCCTGCGACCCGAAAATTAAAGTAATCCTCTTATTCACCGGGACAAACTCCAACTGAGTGGCACCTAGGTGCGGGGTGGTGGTTATGCCCACCTGGCACCTCTCTCCCTGTGTGCCTCTGGAGTGGGAGAGATCCAACTCCTATTAAGGAGTTTGGTTATAGAAGCGACACTGTGCGTAAAGGTGAGCACAACTATGTCCAATTGGTACCTCTAAACCTCCTGCAGAAGCTCTGGTTCATTACCTCCCAGAGGGGTGATGTTCCACGTTCCCCAGTTTCGGCTACCAAGTTCCAGCGCGCCTAGACCTACTTTGTCTCTGTCTGCTGTCCTAAAGCGTTGCACCAGGCCCTTATGATTTGCAATGCAAGTGGTGGGGCCACAAGGCATTAATTCTATTCTTGCTTCAAATAAAGAGATGGGTGTAATTGTCTTTTACATGTCTGACAGCGTCCAATGTTTTTGTCTAGTACTTATCGTCTCAGCTTTCAATTCTGCTCTATTTAGGGTCTTGAACACACGTGACATGCATATGCTTTCACATATTCTGTTTCATGGGCGGCACGGTGGCCCAGTGGGTAGCGCTGTCGCCTCACAGCAAGAAGGTCCCGAGTTCGAATCTCGGCTCGGTTGCCTTTCTGTGTGGAGTTTGCATGCTCTCCCCGTGTCCGTGTGGGTTTTCGCCGGGCACTCCGGCTTCCTCCCACAGTCCAAAAAACATGCGGCTGCATAGGTTAATTGGCTTGCAGACTAAATTGCCCTCACCCGGCGATGGACTGGCGTCCCGTCGTCGGGTGTATTCCTGCCTTACGCCCTGTGTTTCCGGGATAGGCTCCGGCTCAACGTTAAAACCAAGGTGGGCTGTTTAGACCTGGGTCACCTAGCATTTTCACAAGCTCTAAGTCAGAGATGTCCGTCATGCACAAGATTCCCTTTCGTTAGATCTGCCTTGTTATCCTATCAAGATTGGAACAGGTGAGATGTCACAAGCGAGATGTCACTATAAATATTGTTAAGATGTCTGTACATGTACAATTGTTGCCGATATGTCAGTCAGTCATTGGTGTCGGAGGATAGCATTAGGCTCACAGCAATCAGAATGTGAATTTTAATACCAATTGGCAGGAAACAACTCAGCTAACGTCATGCATAAACTGCTACGCTTGCATTTAAAAGTGTAATTTCTAGTTACAGAACCAACAAAATATATGGTTATTAAGTTAAAATAGTCAAGCTACTGATGATTGCTTCGAAAAGCTGCTCTCTCGGGACAGCTACTGACAATTTACAAAACTCGTTGCAAAAAATCACCCTTCGGTTTTAAATAAATCGTTGGTATATTTGGTGTTTGCACCACTATTATTACGGTGCAATGCTAGGATGAAGGTGCAATATATCACGCGCTGGGGAGATGGATAACGTCTCCTGCAGTTTCACCACAGCGGGTAATATTGCTATTTACTCAATTAGCCAGATTGTGATTCATGATTACTTCGAAAAGCTGCTCTATCGGGATAGCCACGTCAAACGTTCCCCATCTCTCCTTCGCGACGTTTCACCTCACACGTTGGAGGCATCCTTAGGCACTGTGTGTGTCACGTTTTTGACGCCTATTTATACGTAGTTAAGTGCCTTCTACAGTGTTGCTATCTTCCAGGAACAATGTTAAAATGGTGGGAGTTCATTTTAAAGGGTTCCATTGTCTTGCTCGTGGGCGGCGCGGTGGCCCAGTGGTTAGCGCTGTCGCCTCACAGCAAGAAGGTCCCGGGTTCGAATCTCTCGGCTCGGGTGCCTTTCTGTGTGGAGTTTGCATGCTCTCCCCGTGTCCGCGTGGGTTTTCGCCGGGTACTCCGGTTTCCTCCCACAGTCCAAAAGCATGCTCCTGGACAGGTTGATTGGCTCGCAGACTAAAATTGTCCCGCAATGCCCGGCGATGGACTGGCATCCCATCGTCGGGTGTATTCCTGCCTTACGCCCTGTGTTTCCGGGATAGGCTCCGGCTCACCTTGACCCTATATAGGATTAAGCGGTTTCAGATAATGAGATGAGATGAGATCATTATAATGAGATGAGATCATTACAGTTTGTGAGCAGCCTTCAAATTCAGAGTGCGGCGCCAGGCACAGTCTCGATGTATGGCGCGGGATGTTGAGCGTCCGCTGTGAGACGAGAGGCCGCGGCGCGCACCTTGAGGACGTTCTCGTCGAGCGAGTGGCACCGCGCCTGCTCGGAGACGTCGGTGACGAGGCCGCTCTCCTCCACGACGAGGATCCGCAGCGGCAGCGCCACGGCGCGTCCCGTGAGCACCGCCGTGTTGAGCAGCTCCTCGGTCTGCGCGTTCAAACACACACCGCGGTGTCCGGCGCGGCGCGGGGAGGGCGGGGGGGGGGGTTCCGTCTGACCAACTACATCGTGACAAAACCTACATCATTACAACTGTCTGCGTGTCTGTCTGCTCATTTGTCTGTCTGCTTGTGCGTTTGTCTGCCGGTGTGTCTGTCTGTTTATTAATTTATCTCTTCATCCCCGGTACGCATGAGGGTCACAGTAATGCTCGTTTTTTGTACTGATGCAGATTTTTACGGCTCGATGCGTGATGATTGCTTCCAAATTTGCTCTTTCGGGATAGCCGTGTTTGATCGTCCTTCGGGATCGTTTGCCTTTCATGTTGGAGGCATCGTCATATCCCGGAAGAGCAGTTTTATTTAATTTGTTACACGAATGGTCTAAGTTGGCCAGCTGCGCAGCTGTTTTGCAAAGAATGAGTGCAGACAGAGTCCTTCAGGAATATCTCATCTCATATCATTGTCTGAAACCGCTTAATCCTATATAGGGTCACGGTGAAGCCGGAGCCTATCCCGGAAACACAGGGCGTAAGGCAGGAATACACCCGACTACGGGACGAAACTCCACACAGAAAGGCACCGGAGCCGAGAGACTCGAACCCGGGACCTTCTTGCTGTGAGGCGTCAGCGCTAACCACTGGGCCACCGCGCCGCCCGTTGTGATCACTTAACTGTCATTTAAACAGTACAAAGTAATTATCTGTAAAATTTGTATCTAGTTTACTCTTAAAGCTGTTTTTCAGTCTGGAGTGTGTTCGACTCATCCACAAATCTCACACCAAAACCATACTTTATTTGCTGTAGAATTACGATAGGCTGAAGTGGTTTAAATAAATGCCCTCGACATTTAGTTACTGGTCTGAAGAAAAAAAGTTTCACAATTTAGATCACGATAACAATTCATCAGTTTACACTTTAACGAGGCGTAAATGCATGAGCTCTGCTTGTCGGCCTTTTCGACTGTAGCATGGAGTCACGAGAACGCTCATCATGATGATGGGCGATGAAAGGAATGTCAGGATGGGAGATCAGCACCATATGTTAATAATACTATCCAAACGAGGTCAAAGCATTAGCTGTGCCCGTCCGTCAGTCTGTAATGTGGGGTCATGATAACACTCGTAACCACTATGCAATTTGTATGAAAAATTAGTAGAAAGTTATGTTGGTAATGGGAGCTGTTGCTGTTAGAAACCCATCCACATTGATAAAGAGAGTTGCCCAAAACTTTTAGCTATAACCATGCGAAAAGGCACTATTTGAAACATGTAATTAAAATTTGATTTGGCTTTCTTACTGACAATTAAGTATCTCTGAACACATGCTGTAAGTCATCCGTACGCAACTTTTCATCCTTTGTTCTATTTTGCAGCAAGCAAATGCTCTTCGGAAGTGGCTGCATATTCTGTAACGTGGCAACTATAAATGAAACAATCAGCGTGTATTACCCATGGCATGGAAATAAATTAAAGCACCCACTGCAGATAGCAATCACAACCACCTGAGAACAATAGGGGTGCAGTGATCTTATGACACGTTTAATTATTTGAAGCCTGGAGTGGCAATCTGCAAAGTTAACAATCTCTGTCTAAAAGAGTGTTCTTGCTTGATTATGTTTTTCAAAAGCCAATACGCATTTGTTATTGTCTCGGGATTATGGGCAATGTCCGAGTGCTTCAAGCATGTAGCGACTGGCCATGCATTGCATTTTAAATGTTGATAGAGTACCGCAAGTAGAGTTCAGAGCTAATTATAAACAATACTACAATGCTATATTCACTAGAATTTTTCGCAACTATCAAACGTTGAAGCTCTTTATAGGAAAACTAATAAGTAAAACAATTTCCCAAAGTAAACTGTGACAACACATTACAGTAATGTTAATTCCACTTTGTTACATAGGGTATTTATTGGAAGGAAAGTGCAGATGCATTTCAATTTTGAGGGTTTTTACTTGTTCACTTTGACTGCCAGATAAAAGCTTACACAATAATGCACTTCATATAATTTAGTAGTGGACATAAATAGAATGTTCAATAATTAACATTTATTTTTAAAAGTGTTTCCATTTTATTTCTCATTATAACAAACTAAGTGCACCATTTTTCATTATCGATTAAGGTAGACGGCTATCTGTTTCTGAATTTGTTCGCAGTTCGTGGTACTTTTTGCCTTATATTACAAGATTTATCATATATTCCTTGTTTTATACAAGCGCCAAACAAGTTGTTATATTTCAATATTGAGATACTATAACACCAATGAAGAGGAAAGCAGCAGTAATAGGTATGAAATATTTTTTTTTTAATTTGCTAAATTTCATATTTGGCTGTTGTGATACGTATCACATATGCCCTATTGCTAAACAAATATGAAATAAGATTGAAAAGTAATGGTACAAATTATGGATTAATTTCCAGTAAGTGCATTGATCCTAACTTTACCACAGCACTGGAAAAATGGGTTTCCCAATGACCCTGGGTTGTATGCGTTGATTAACGGTAATTAAACGGTCCTTTAAAAGTCAAATAACAATTGACCATCACGAGTGGGCGGGCACGGTGGCCCAGTCGGTAACGCTGTCGCCTCACAGCAAGAAGGTCCCGGGTTCGAATCTCGGCTCGGGTGCCTTTCTATGTGGAGTTTGTATGTTCTCCCCGTGTCCGTGTGGGTTTTCGCCAGGTACTCCGGTTTCCTCCAACAGTCTAAAAAAAACATGCTGCTGCATAGGTTAATTGGCTTGCAGACTAAATTACCCTCAGTTCCCGGTGATAGACTGGCGTCCCATCGTGGGTATATCCCTGCCTTGCACCCTGTGTCTACCGGGATAGGCTCTGGCTCATCGCGACCCTGTACAGGATTAAGCGGTTTGGACAAGGAGATGAGATCACAACGAGCCCATTAAAGTGAAATAAGGAAATGTCAGGTCTCATGCTGCTCATAATTTCGTTTAGGTCATTGTTCAGGTGGAATTAGAATTGTCAATTCTTAATGAGTAATACATCCTTTACAAGGTATTAGCAGTGAATACTAATGAATGTCTTGAGAAAAAAAACATATTCTGAAAGTGCTATTATATTCTTTATTTAAAGCTAGCCCGAACAAAATATATAATAATTCTGATCATTAATAAAAGCAAACGTTTCAAATATAACACAGCAATTAATTTAAAACGTTACATATAGTTACAAACACGAATAACGGAGCCTATTATCAGTTAATGGACTCAAGTAAGATTGTAATATATCATGGTCAAAGCACGCGAGTAGAAAAATGACTATTAATATTGTTATTGAAAATACGTGGAATACGAATTATCCCATTTCGTTCACATGGCCATGGTGGCGGCTTAGCAGTTCTCCACTATGTGTCTGCCGACATCCAACCGATTCCGTTGCTGACCTTCAATTAATTCCAACATATGTCCCTGGACTGTGATGTTGGTGCTGCTCTACTGCCCACCTGGAGACTCCACTTCTTTTGTCAATGAACTGTCTGAGCTGCTTTCTAAGATGTGCTCCAGTTCTGAAAGGATCCTGATTTTTGGCAGTTTCAACATCCATGTTGACTCTCTCAAGAGCCCTGTTGCAAGGGATCTCATGGCCACTCTGACCTCACTTGGCTTCACTCAACACGTGACATCTGCCACTCACACGTGCGGCCATACTCTAGACTTGGTTTGCTCATGGGGTATATCCTCAACCCTGTCTGTATGTGTGGTTTGATCTTGAAGTACTGCCTCCCATTTCCATCATCAAGAGCCAAATCCAATTTCGAAAACTTAACGCCCTCACTCCAGACATATTCACCACAGCAATCACTCTCCACCTCGGCTTACTCTGCCTCTGATGCAACAGCAGAAACTTACAAGAACGTGCTATCTAGCATATGGGATTATTTGGCCCCATTAAAATCACCTTATGTCTTGGGCAAAATACCATCCCCCTGGTATACTGCTGAACTCCAGGATCTCAAGGCGAATGCATGCAGGGCGGCACGGACTTGGAGAAAATCTGGCCTCACCGTTCATGGTCAAATCTTGAAGGAACAGCTCATCCACTACCAGAAGGCACTTGACTCTGCCCGTACCAGCCATCTTGCCAGCATTCTGGCTGATACCTATGACAAGCCCAAGATTTGTTTTTCTCGCCAATTCATCAGCTGTTTCACCCAACCAGTCACTTGCCCTCATCTCCCTTCATTAATAAAGATCAGGCGGATCAGTTGATTCCGTTTTTCTTAGAAAAAAATGAAGCCCATCGTATCTCTACTCAGCCTCAATCACCAACCAATACCTCAATAATTGTTTCTCCACCTTTCTTAACCTCAAAATTCATGAAATTTTCCGAATTAATGGAATCCGAGGTCTTCTCTTTGGTTACTAGATCCCGGCCCATAAACTGCTCCCTGGATCCCTTCCCATCCAAAATCATCCAGGGAAATTTCAAATCCCTTGCCATCACTAATCTGTTTAATAACTCACTTCGCTTTGCTATCATTCCCCCACTATTCAAACGTGCCGCAGTTACTCCCCTACTGAACAAAACCTGGCCACAATTGTAATATCCCTGATAATTATCACCTCATCTTAATACCATTCATCTTTAAGATCCTTGTACGTGCCTTAGCTGTGCTACTCCAGAAATACGTTCTTAACAATGATCTCCTCGATCCCTTCCAATCTGGGTTCAGATGCGGCCATTGTACTGAAACTGCTCAGGTAAAAGTAGTTGATGACCTCGTCGCTGCTGATGAAGACGTGCCAAGTATTCTTGTCCTCCTGGACCTGAGCGCAGCTTTTGATACTGTTGGCCACTCGATCTCACTTGAGCGATTGGAGGGCATAGGGGTCTCTGGCTGTGCCCTGCATTGGCTCAGCTCCTACCTGTCCAACCGGAAGCGGTTTGTTAGCCTCAGAGGAGATCATTACAAAACTCAGAGATCCATCTGGTTTTGTCTGGAATTCCGCAGGGTCCATTTCTCGGCCCACTTCTCTTCAGCATCTACATACAACCTCTTGGCCATATCCTGCACAGCCTCAAGCTCAGCTACCATTGCTCTACCGATGACATTCAAATTTACATCCATGCAAAGTCATCCATGAATGTGTCTGGTCTTAGCATGTCATCCTCATTGTCAACTGTGAAGGCTTGGCTCAATTCAAATTTTCTAAAACGTAATGGAGACAAAACAGAAGTTTTGCTTATCGGAACCCCGCATCAATTGTCCAAGGTTGAACGTATCTCATCTCATCTCATTATCTGAAACCGCTTAATCCTATATAGGGTTACGGTGAGCCGGAGCCTATCCCGGAAACACAGGGCGTAAGGCAGAAATACACCCGACGACGGGACGCCAGTCCATCGCTGGGCTGAACGTATCCAATTGATGTTTTACGACCAGACCATTGAAGTTGCTAAGGCGGTCTAGAGTCCAGGTGTGACTCTTGAGTCCTCATTCACCTTCGAGATACACATCAACAATGTGACGAAGGTAACCTATTTCCATCTCAGAAATATAGACAGACTGCGCAACATCCTGTCACCCGCTGATGTTGACAAGTTCCTACACATCTTCATCTCCTCACGAATTGATTACTGCAATGCATTGCTCCCTGGCACACCTGCCTAACTGATCAATCGTCTCCAACGTGTGCAGAATGCGTCTACTAGAGTCCTCACTTGCACACCCATCCATGATCACATATCCCCAGTACTGATGTCTCTCCACTGGTTACCGGTTAAACACAAGATTGAATTTAAAATCCTCCTCGCCTACAAGGCTTTCACTGACGCTGCTCCGACATACATCCGTGATCTACTTCAGGCACCTTCAACACAATAGCTTCGATCCTCCGATACGGGCTTGCTTCATGTGCCTAGGTCGCACCTCCATTCGATGGGTGACAGAGCATTCTCACGCGCTGCTCTCAGACTCTGGAACGTCCTTCCATTGGAGATTCGTTCAACTGAGTCCTTGAGCATCTTCAAATCTCGTCTCAAGACTCACTTGTTCTGAAAGACTTGCAAGCCCTCTGATTAAGACTGTGTTGTCGTGCCGGATTGATGGCTCTCTTCCGATCTGCGCCTCGGGAACATTTCTTCCTTTCTTGTTTGTTGAAGAATATTTTTTTTATTATCGCTTATTCCTTGTCCTTCTGTAATTTATTACTAATATTTGACTTTCATTTCAACTGTCCTGATGTTGTTGACATGCCGTTCTCTCCCCAGCTCTGTGCGGCATCTTGTGACCCTCGGGTACAACATCGTTATATAAATTTAATTATTATTATTTCAGCAACACATGAAGACTAATAAGCTTAAATCAAATGTGCAAAGGATACAACATAACTTGGTCTTTAGTGGAATGTGTAAAGCGTTCAGCTGCCCTATTGCACAACATTCAGGCTGACACGAACCCTCATCACGCCTCACTGACTTGTGTGCAAATTACACTCAACAATATTCATTTTATGGTTTGACAGATTACAATGGACAACATTTACAAAACCACCGGTGTGATTATTGATGCGAATATAATTGCACTGCTAGTAAGGCATTAAAATTTTAAATCGTGTCTTGTTAAATATTCAGAATAAATCAGTCTGGCAGATCAAATTTGTGTTGCATAGCGATTACATCTGTCACTGGTGAATATATAACATTACTCTCGAGTCAGGTTGGATGGGCTAAGTATTTGCATTCTTAGACAAACTAATGTTCACTCGTTACATTGTGCTGCTCTGGAT
>JAZEWT010000002.1:16689909-16728353 GCA_036362905.1 Mordacia mordax | reverse complement strand
CCAATATGTTGTAGCTAAGCCCGTTCAAACGCTTTTAAATATTATACACAGACCTGCCAACAGCTTTTCTGCTGAACAGCAGTAGCTTCCCCACACAAGAGAATATAACAACGTTGTTGAACCAATATTACAAAGCTGCTTTTAAAAAACCCATCAAGACGTTTGCCATCATATGCTGGCTCACATGACCCTATAAGCTCACACATTGTAATTGGCTCAGATACACAAGCAATCCAAAGGGATTACGCAATAAACAAGAAGGTGAAACATTATTTTGCGATATCCAAGGATACCCGATTTGAACGTGTCTTTCATGTTGCCGCGATGCCTGTTCCAATGACTTGGATGTCAATGTGAGCGAATGGTTCTTCATACACTGTGAAATGCAAATTCATGGCTCTTTTTTCCTTCATGAGACAGAACAGGTTGCAGCCTACGGAGCATAGTTTGTCATGGGAAGTCATCGAGCAGAAAGGCAGCTGCCATTCAGGGTGAGATTTGCTTTGGGGACGATGCACGTTCATATTTGCGTTGAGGCAGTGAAGTCAGATTAATTCGTGCCGTGTGCACATCTCCTCGTGCATACTTAACACATCCCAACAAATAGACCGCGAAATGGGTGTAATCAGGTTGCTACGGGCGGCGCGGTGGCGCAGTGGTTAGCGCTGACGCCTCACAGCAAGAAGGTCCCGGGTTCGAGTCTCTCGGCTCCGGTGCCTTTCTGTGTGGAGTTTGCATGCTCTCCCCGTGTCCGCGTGGGTTTTCGCCGGGTACTCCGGTTTCCTCCCACAGTCCAAAAGCATGCTCCTGGATAGGTTGATTGGCTCGGAGACTAAAAATTGTCCCGCAATGCCCGGCGATGGACCGGCGTCCCGTCGTCGGGTGTATTCCTGCCTTACGCCCTGTGTTTCCGGGATAGGCTCCGGCTTCACCGTGACCCTATATAGGATTAAGCGGTTTCAGATAATGAGATGAGATGAGAGGTTGCTACGCTCGGGACACAGCTGTATAGGCAAATAAACGGGAGATGGGAAAACTACAAGGTTACCCAATTTAGCATCCCAACTTACAAGTTGTTATTCTGCGCTATTTTACAATCTCATACCTCTAAAGGGAGTGACGTGATAACCTATTTAGGTAGGAGACGTTCTATTAACTATGGAGTATATGTGCATTGTCTCGATTAGGGCAAAGAACTGTTCATATCATCTCATCTCATTGTCAGAAACCGCTTAGTCCTGTACAGGGTCGCGGTGAGCCGGAGCCTATCCTGGCAGACACAGGGCGCAAGGCAAGGATATACCCACGATGGGGCGCCAGTCCATCACCGAGCACTGCGGGTAATTTAGTCTGCAAGCCAATTAACCTATGCAGCGGCATGTTTTTTGAACTGTGGGAGGAAACCAGAGTGCCCGGCGAAAACCCATACGGACACGGGGAGAACATGTAAACTCCACACAGAAAGGCACCCGAGCCGAGATTCGAACCCGGGACCTTCTTGCCGTGAGGCGACAGCGCTACCTACTGGACCACCGTGCCGCCTGTTCATATCATCAATAATAACAATAATTGCATTTATAGAGTGCTTTTAACCCGAGGGTCACAAAGCGCTGCACAGAGCTGCGGATAGAGCGAGACATTGACGAGATAAGAACGGCATAATAGCGATAACGTTTTTTTTTGGAGTTTTTTTTTTTTTACAAATCCGAGCTGTGGAGGAAACGGCATGTTAACAACATCAGGACAGCCCAACTGAAAGTCAAAAAGTAGCAATAAATAGTAGAAGAACAAAAATTAAGCGATTAAAAAAATAATTGCGCCTGCTCGGTAACTTTTATTCCATCCATGTCTGTAGTAGAATTATATTTTTTTAATGGCTTATTTTTTGTCCTATATTTTGTTGCTACTATTGGTCTGTTGGTTGGGCTGTCCTGGTGCTGTTGGCATGCTGTTCTCTCCACAGCTCAGATTTGTATGAAAAATAGACTCCAACAAAAGCTTTATTGCTGATTTGCCGTTCTTATCTCGTTGTTGACGTGCCGTTCTCTCCGCGGCTCTGTGCAGCGCTTTGTAACCCTTGGGTGATGAGTACTCTATAAATGTAATTATTATTATAAGACAACAGTATATAACCGGATTAAGGCCAAAGTATCGGGCTCAAACAGCCTGCTAGAAAAAAAGTCAACAATATTGGTACTAAAGTACATCTTTAAAAAAATTAAGTGCGTTTTATAAATTCACAGAAAATAGTTGTTGAAAATAATTTGTTTAAATAGATACAAAAAATGCTTTGCCTTTGTGAACTGAAATATTGGTCAATATTTGTTGTAACTAATGTTTTATATGACGCCATTAAAACAATGGTTACGGATGGAGAAAAAAAACCCCCATGTCCATCCATTTCATTGTAGCTGATAAGATCAGATTCATCTTACTGTCAAAGAAAGGGCTGTTAATTGAAATTCATTAGGAGGTATTGATGTCATTAAGATAGTTCATGCCAGTCCTCTATCAGGCCGCTAATGTAAACATATTGTCTGATTTATAAAGCATTTCACTTGCTGCCTGACCCATGAAGACCACATGTTTTCCCTTGGCTATTGATTAATTTCAATCTTTAAAAAAAAAAGACACAATTTATATTACAGTGTGTCTTGGAAAAAATGACGATTTTAGGAATGATAATTTGAAAGAAATGAGAGAAAAATATTCCCTGGAAGTAGTTTTAAATTAAATATAATACTCTATGACTGGGGCGGCACGGTGGTCCAGTGGGTAGCGCTATCGCCTCACAGCAAGAAGGTCCCGGGTTCGAATCTCGGCTCGGGTGCCTTTCTGTGTGGAGTTTTCATGCTCTCCCCGAGTCCGCGTGGGTTTTCGCCGGGCACTCCGGTTTCCTCCCACAGTCCAAAAAACATGCTGCTGCATAGGTTAATTGTCTTGCAGACTAAATTGCCCGCAGTGCCCGGTGATGGATTGGCGTCTCATCGTGGGTGTATCCCTGCCTTGCGCCCTGTGTCTAGCGGGATAGGCTCCGGTTCACCGCGACCCTGTACAGGACTAAGCGGTTTCTGGCAATGAGATGAGATGAGACTCTATGGCTGTGCAGGCATGCATTCAATCTACGCAGCAGCAGCTGACAAAGAAGTTGAACATCATAATGATGACACGTGGCAATTATGTAACTTTTAGTACCGAGGCCATCCTTGCGAAAGGAGCAACGTTCCACGTGTCCTAGATTGGTTTAATATGAAACGGAATGTTATTGTTTGTGTCTGTGTGCAGTCATTTGTGTCCAGGCTGAGAAAGTCATCTGGTGAAACTTGATAAACCCACCTCAATCTCGGGCAGCCAGCATATCAGCTGTACCATGACCTGACCACGTCTCATTTTTGCAGGTCAAGAGATGATGATGGAAATTCCATATTGCTATCTTGTAATTGTTTTTTTTGTTAGCCTTCTCTGGCGCCAATTCTGGTTGGGATGTCAACTCATATCTCACAAATCTGAGTCCTGCACTCTTTGGTTTGAAATAATAAAGTACCCTCACAATTTGCATGTTTGTGCTATTAATATTCCCTTTGAGGCCCCTTGTAAATTATGGCTGCTGGATTAAAGCCATTCTGTACTGTGTTAGTGATGGGGATTGCTTTAACGTAATAATTGTAAGTTGTATCAATATTTTTAATTACTCGGGCACACGTACAAGTTGGAGGCACTAACCAATGACAACATTCACTCTGCCATTCGATGTTTGGTCCGTAATGTTCGGTCCATAAAAAAAAAAACCTCAAAAATATTTTGTACACAGTTTACAAAGTGGTGTGCGACACTCAAACATTCACCTACCATGGCCAGTGGCACTAGGGCCCGGATATCCCGCTGGCTGACGGCAATCTCGGTAGACAGGCGCTCGCTCTCGGGATGAGTGTCTTGCCCATTGTAGCTGACGTGCCACAGCAAATGCCTGAGTGGAGCTGTGCCATTCTCCAGCTCTACCTCCAACAGGGCCACTTCCCGCCGTTCCGTCGTGCTGTGGAGGTAACGAGAAGGATGTTGAGAACGCGGCGTGTGAGATGGGTGCGGGAATAAATAAAAAAATGAACGGTGACAAGACGGAGCAAAGATGATGGTAAATACCATGCAGGAAAGTCAAGAAAGGAAAGGGTAAACACGGTTGCGAAGATGAAAATGGAAAGGGGTTTAGAGGGTACAAGGGCGAGTGGATGAGACAGATGGAATGCGAGCCGGAGTAGAGAGATACAGAGCAGAAGTGATGAAGTTCACTGGCAGATATTTGGAGAAGGAAATGAGAGAAGAAAGAGGACAAGAATACGTCAGTGGGTAAATGCACGTAGCATAGAGGGCATCGACACAATGTGAATAAATGAACTTTGGTCAATCGTGCACTTTCCTACATAAAAATATGTTTTTGTTAGCTTCCCACTGTTGAGTGCTATATTGCAACAGCGACTGCACACGTAGTTGCTGTTCTAATGTCGTCGCTGACGTGCCATGCTCTCTGTGCAGCGCTTTGTGACCCTCAGTTGACAAGAGCTCTAGAAGTGCAATTATTATTATTACTTGTACAAACTAGTCAAAAATAATCTTAAAATCAAATATCCACAAGGTGGTCATATTTTAATAATGCTAAGAGGAAAGGTTCTATGTGAAATTCAGTGACCCCTGAGAATGAATTCATTACGCTCTAAAAATGCAGCTTTGTCTCTCCACAGCTGGCCTGCTCATCATGTCTAATCAGCATTCACCCCGCAGACATAACACACTTAATTAATACTAATGAAATTACAGCATGCCATTAGTAGAATGAGCGCTGGCACATTTATGGGGGAGGCGACTAGTGTTACTTGCCGTATAATTATTTTAACCGAACATAAAAAAAAACTCCACTGTGTTCTCTGGTTTTAGCACTTGTTCTCCCGAATACCACGCTGTAACAAACACGGTGAATAAATCATCCTTAAATCCCACCTAAACTCTGTTAATTGTTCATTCTCTTCAGAATTTACGTGTTTTTTTTTCAGCCAATTAACTGCGTTGAGTCAAGATGGTTCTGGTGCAGCCGCGTAGTATTTAGGTGTCGTGCGCACCGCAGCACTCTCAGGATTAACAATGCACTACGGGAAGGTTATACTTCTCCGAATCCTCATTTGGTTTTGTTCCGCTGCTATGCGTTGACCCAACTGCCCTGATTCCCCCCCCCTCGCTTTGCATCACTGCCACCTCCTACTTCTATCTCGGGCCTCATCTGTCTCGGGGTTGGCCTTGAAATCCGTTGGTGCTGTTGACTCTTAAGCGAAGGGCCTCGCCACCCCCCATAGATACTCTGGAACTCAGTGGTCTGCACTAACCCGGGCATTGGCTCCTGTGTTTGAGTGGCAGGAATATATGTAGTCGTGGTATTGCCTTGAAGCAATATGACAGTCCCATATAAAAATGCAAAGATCCCCCGTATAGGCTTAGCAAACTATAGGGTCAAGCATCTATGAAGGTCTGCACGGCACGCGAGGATATCCCCAGTAGCATTACTTACACACTGCAGCAGGTACTCATTTGAGGCTGAGACGACTTAGGGGAGGCTAGAACCGGTTCAGAAAAGCACCACTGCTATTGGCGATCAGCGGGATTCAAACTCGGATCATCAGGCTTGTAGCCCAGTACTCTAATCACCCAGCCATCGCTCCTCTCACACGCAATTACAAAGATAAAGACAAAGACCCCCCATATAGCCTTAGCAGGCTGTACGGTCAAGTGCCGTTAGCGAGCACATATGAAGGTCGACACGACACAGAGGGGGTGGGTGACCAACACTACGCCCGGCCGTCTTTGTCTTCCCAGTGGCAATATTTTCACATTGTACTAAGTGCTCATTTGAGGCTGAGCCGATCTATGGGAAGCCCAGGACCGGTCCAGAAAATCGTCACTGGTGTTGGCGGTGAGCGGGATTCGAACTCGGGTCGCCGGGTTTGCAGTCCAGCTGCGCTAACCGCTGGGCCACCGCTCCCCTTCCACACACGCAGGTACACACACATGAGCACACACGCGAGTACCGTACACTGCACAGTGTTTGACAGACTGACGCTGGCTGAGAAATATCTCTGGCCTTTGTCCATGGAATAAGTGGCAACTCCAATGAAGTGACTGGTGCTAGTCGATAATCTGGGACTTGTTGGTTAATGGGCCCAAACCCAGTTGAGCAACACATTGCATCAAGGGCTTCCAGATGATTTCGTGGGACTTATTTCACTCTGCTCTGGCTGCACCTGTTTGTCTCTTGGCCTTGTTTCTTGTTGGTCCTGTGTGCCGATTGTTTCGTCCAGCGGTCTGGTGGGGCATTGCTGTCTTCTCTCTCCTACCGTCTGTGTTTGCCTTCAAACCACCCACTCCGATCCGATCTCCATCCACCCACCTTCACCCTTCCACACTCTGACTCCCTTTTTGCTTTAATGCGGTTTTTTTTTGCCATTTGTGTGACGTGTCTTAAGATAGGATCGCACTTAGAAGATGACGCACACATTGGAATCATTTTTGCCCTCTGAATTCTGAGAAGTGCACCCTTTGTAACATTCTCTGTTACATTATGGACTCGCTGGCAACTGTTGTATTGCACCTATAATGTATGATTTAAATCAAGGTAAAATTACATTCAATGTACATTTAGAACTCATTTCGCCACAGCTTATTCAACTGTAAATCAGACAAGTTGCATTTTTACGGTGCAGTCGTGTATATTTTGTGATTTTTGTAATAAACCACAAATATATATTTCAACATCACAAATGGCTGTGACGATTGGATAGTTCTACACTAATCTCCCACTAAATCCCCCTGACCTTGCCTGACCACTCATCTGCATCCCCGTCTCAATTTCCACTTTTCATGACCGTGCACGCTTCACTTGCACCCACGCACTCTAATCACTGGACTCCGCGCTTCACCCCAAGTCTCACCATGCCCTTCACTAACCCCACGTATCACTTGCCAACAGCCACACTCACACCACGTCTCACTCACCTAACACCACACTCACACCACACCAACGCTACGCTCATGCCATATCACACTCGCTCCACGCCACACTCACCCCACGCCACAAAACCCAACGGTACACTTATCCCAAGTCTCACCCACCTTACATTTTACTCACCCAATGCCACACTCACACCACGTCTCACTCACCTAACACCACACTCTCACCATACTCACACCACACTAACCCAACGCTACACTCACCCAGTGTCATACTCACCCAATGCCACACTCAGCCAATGAATGAGTATTTATATGTAGAAGGAATCAGAAGTGCTTGAAAAAAACACCTGCATGTGAGGGTGCAACATTGTATCCCATAGAGATGAACTAGGTGAGTTGATATTTTTGATGTATACCACAATCTTCTGGCCAGTCAGAAAGACACCTTTAATGGTCATGGAAGGGGAGTTTCACAACATTTGTGTGATCCACCAACCCTCACTGTCTGTACAGCAATGGATGACGGAGGCGTGCAGCGCCACCATCTGGATCAGGGTGACCCAGTGAGTTTTGCTTGTTCATGGGCTCTGGCAAGAAACATATTTTTCAAGAGCAGAATGTTTTTGTGTTGGCAAAGAAATGTTAAAGAATTTGTTTGATCGTGCATAGCTAAGTGATTATGTGGCAAAAGGAAATGAGAAAAGAATTTTAAGCCACTCTAGTCAATCATAAGTACAACATTTCATGCACATTGCCAAACGTCACAGTGAGTTATGTACAAACAGCTCTCATAATTTAAAAATGTCCTTTTGAAGTATGACACTTTTACTCGTGTTGGTTTCATAATAGCGGAATACAAATCCAATATTCTTTCAGCTAGACAGAATAGAGGTATGATTTACTACAAAAATTAATTTGACTGACGTAAGGCCTACTGACCTCCCTCAAATATGACAATCATTTCATCCATAAAAGGGGCTTAGAATAGAGTTTAAAATATTAAGCCACTTAACACCGAAACTATGCTTCATGTCTCCAGGCCTTCGAGCATTTTAGGGACACTATTCACAACATTTGGCTGGTAACGGCGATTACCAAAACTATATTCTCAAAGCTATAAGCAATCAATTAATTGACAAAACTGGAATACTGATGATTGCTTCGAAAAGCTGCTCTCTCGGGACAGCCGCGTCGATGGCTCCCTCTCCTCTCCTCGCGACGTTTCGCCTCACACGTTAGAACAGTTTTTCGAAGCAATCATCATGCATCGAGGCGTGAAAACCTACATCATTAAAACTAGAATACTGTTAGGACAAACCATTGTTCGTAAAAGAAGGACTGTAGGTGTCACTCCCAAGGAACAAACTGCTACATGATCAGCAGTTGCACGGCCAGGGTAGGCCGTCATCCTACCTAAGTCGTGTAAGTCGGAATTATTTGATCGTAGTACTATATGCCGATTAGTGTACTTGAGTGGATATGAGGAGTGTCGGCATTTTAAGCACAGTACAGCACAACAAGAGCTTCAAAACATTGACTAACAATGTATTTCTATTAATTATATATGATACTACACTCTTTAGGGCGGCACGGTGGTCCAGTGGGTAGCGCTGTCCCCTCACAGCAAGAAGGTCCTGGGTTCGAATCTCGGCTCGGGTGCCTTTCTGTGAGGATATTTGCATGTTCTCCCCGTGTCTGCATGGGTTTTCACCGGGCACTCCAGTTTCCTCACACAGTCCAAAAACATGCTGCTGCATAGATTAATTGGCTTGCAGACTAAATTGCCCGATGTGCCCGGTGATGGACTGGCGTCCCATCGTGAGTATATCCCTGCCTTGCGCCCTGTGTCTGCCGGGATAGGCTCCGGCTCACCACGACCCTGTACAGGACTAAGCGGTTTCTGACAATGAGTTGAGACTACACTCTATAATTGGGAGATGCAGCACCAAGTTTGAGCCATATTTGCCCACAAATTTGAATCGTATCTCCTGATGTCCACATATGTATTCCTGGTACTTTCACATAAAAGAAATAAAATACATTCAGGATTTCCACATTTACACCTTAAAAGCTCACTGGGAATGTTCTGCTGTAATTAATAAACATCTATCGAGCTGGTGGATAAGTAACTGAATTCCTTTCTATGGCAGTTCTTTTGGGAGAGCCATTTTGAGCGTTCTCCGTCTCTCCTTAGCGACATTTCGCCTTCCACACTGGAGGCATCGTCAGGCGTGATGATGCCTCCAGCGTGGGATAACTATGTCGAGAGAACGCTCGACACGGCTATAGCTTTGGAAAGCGATTCGCATAAACCGAACTGTGAAATCCTACATCAGTACACTGACAAGCATTTATTTTAAACGTCTCAAAAAGAACCTTACAAAAAGTACATTCTACGACTCCGTGAGGCTTTTCTGTTAAAATAAGGGATATTTTAGTCACATAACTGGTATGATTGTGACACAGAGTCTCTCAAAGTTCCTTGCTGCATGATCATGTGACGTGGGGTTTGGGGGGTCATCCAGCAGTGAACAGAGCATGGCTGGCAACAGTGATGATCAATATTGTGATGGTTTACTTTTGCATGTACGAATTGCATGTAGGAATTGTATTTATAAGTATCTTGATGATACTCTTCATAGATTATTTAACGAACAGCAAACAAAATTCGTTTAGATATTATGTAAAAAATATTTTGCTAATTTGGAATATACAGAAAAGATGATTTTAGAAAATATTGCAATATGAGAACTATGGAACATTTTTCACAACGCAGAATTGTAATTGGATTATTCAAACATTACCTTATGACAACATTGACTTATGTAAAAAAATATGTAAATTTATGGTAGCGAAGCATTAATTGGACGTTTGTTCAAATGTCTTTAACTGATAGCTTTTATAGTGTGCAGGGTTGATTTCCGAATAGTAATCAATTTCCTGAACTGAGACCGTCATTGAAAGTAATTGCCACATCTAAATGTATCTAAATTATAGTACGACACGGTATATATTAGTGCAAGCTGAACACATGAAGACCTGTATTATGTTTTATTGCTGGCTCAATGATATCACTTTTACAATATGATATTCACGGTAGCCACCCGAATAGCAAGGAATGAAAATTTCAAGCTGGACAGCACCTAAAGCTAGGCCACAAACATCCATAAAAGAAAAGGAAACTAAATTAATAATGTCTCAATAGCTTCTCTTAGCAGGCTACATAAGGAAACACAAAATCATCAGTAACTCGGGATGCTGCCGTTTCTGTGATAAGTTGCCCACTCACCAATAAATCAAAAGGTTGTTAACCTCTTTCTATATTCCCGCATGGTAGCTGAAACCACGGCACAAGGTCCTGGGTTCGATTCCAGGCTCGGGTACCTTTCTGTGTGGAGTTTACGTGTTCACCCTGTGCCTGAGTAGGTTTTCAATGGGTACTCCGTTTTCCTCCCACCATCCAAAGGCACGCTTCTGTCTCGGTTAAATGGACTGTTGAGTAAATTGCCCTCAGTGCTCTGCGATGTACTGGCGTCACGCCCTGGGCATAGCCCTGCTTTGCAACCTCTATCTACCGGGATAGACTCTGGCCGCCTGCGACCCTCTAGAGGATTAAGCAGGTATAGATGATGATGATGATGAAGTTTCTTAAATCCCTCCGCCTCTGTCCATCCATTGGCACCAATGGGTACTCAACAGTTTTGCTGTTCATGAGGTCGTGTGTGGTGGGGTACAGTTATGGTATTTCGACACTCTGCAAGATGTCTATCCAGCGAGGCAGAGTAGGCAAAATGCCCTCGAGGGGTTAGTCAACGTGTCCTGTAGTGAATTCCCTTCCAGCAGCAGTGGTGTGAGCAAGCAATTGTAGTGCCACACCTTTATGTTCAATATCAATAATTAGATGAATAAGTCATGAAATAACGATAAAAGAAAATGCAATTATATGCAAATTACCTATTCCGAGATTGTTTTTGTCACTATGCTTGTAATTGCAATCACAATGCAAAGACACACAAACAAAAAGTTTGCAAGCACATGTTTGAAGCTGACCATTAATTGACCTCTGTCTTGTTCCCACCTGTTTAGCCACAAAAACACTCACAAGTTATCGGAAGCGCATCCTGGAAATTTCAGCTGCTGACCCTCGAGAACCATTTAATGTGTAGACGAAACTGTATGCTTGGTGCCATCTGTCTCTCTGGCTCCATGCCATGCAACATGAACGTACGACCCTGACAAAATTAAGGACGCAAATCTAGTCATTATATTTGTCAGAAATGGTAAACCTTTCAGAGTGTGTTCTATGTCATGTGTTGTTTTTCCACTCATAAGACTGCGATGATTGAATAAGCCGTACAATTCCGAACACAGCAAACTCATTTTGTAATCCAAATGGAATTTATTCGGACAGAATATCAGTATCGTTAAACCGACCTCCACGTTTGCTTAAATGTTAACTCTCAGAATGTACGAAATTGGAAGCCGAAAAAATCATGTGGATGCCTTACTCCCAGTAGGCTTATGTCTATTCCGAAGGCCAGGTGACAACATAAAAACGTGCTACCCCTCATTATTGTTGCACCACAAGAATCTATAACAACTTATAAGTCCATCCACACAAGGTCAAGACACTCAAAAGTTTGGATGCCCTCCGGTGGGGCTACACTAAAAATACTTCTTTGGTAAATTTTAGTAGGTAACTCGAGTGTGCCTAGAATACCATGTGTCGTGCCCAGCCAGCGCTCCATCATCGAGTGGCAAGTGCTCTTGCACTGGGCTGGGGCCCGCCACCTCTTCTTCACTCTCGCTTTCCGAAATATTGTGGAACGCGAGACGAGGCACCGGCCCCTCCGGCTGTCGGGTCCGTTTGCTTAGTCGTGTCTCAGCCATTCCACAAAGTTCAGCGGGTCTTGGTCTCGAACCAAAAGTTTTTTTTTTCTGGCGATAGCAAAATTTACTCAGTGTTGCGGCCCTACACTCTCCCCTCCCCATGCGCACACGCCGACTCTTATCCCCCCTCCCTTGTTGCCTGTTGGCCACACCGAATCCACTAGACGGCACCATTATTATGCAAACATGACACGCGCAGGGGCCAATTGATGACGTCCATGAGCCTAACAACCTGCCACCGGCCCAATCTCCTCTTGCATTAACGGACAATACACAGCCACTGTCTGGTAGCTGATCATGTGGCACCACAGTCCTCCCCTGGCGATTTGCCACGTCCCCGGGACCAAAATCGCCACCAATAATAATAATCATTTCACATTCATAGCGTGCACACATCCACCATATCAACATCATCATCGTCAATCAACAAAGACCAGGATCCCCTGAATAGCCTTGACTGTAAGGTCGAGTGCTGTTAGCGAGCACCTATGAAAGTCGACACAGCACAGGAGGTGGGTGACCAGCACCACGCTCAGCCGCCTTTGTCTCCCCAGTGGCAATGTTTACACACCCCCACTAGGTACTCGTTTGAGGCTGAGTCGACCTAAAGGAGGCCCAAGACCGGTTCAGAAAATCGTCGCTGGTGTTGGCCGTGAGCGGAATTCAAACTCGTGTTGCCAGGTTTGCAGCCCAGCGCACTAACCGCTGAGCCACCGCTCCACACATCACAGGGTGTCCGACACATTAACAATTATCTGCTCCATCAGCCACGATATTATCACTTACGCTGCTACTGCAACATCCGTGGCATTAACCATAGTTTCAGTACCGCTATCGCCACGTAACAATGTTAACCGCATCAAGATTATCAATCAGCAACATCAATATTGCCACTCCTTCTGGGGCCAACCCCTCCCATAGGGCGGACTCGTTCACTCTCGTGTCCTTCCTCGGATTGGGGACGCGGGGCTCCTTCACCCGGCATCGGTCGTAACAGCGTCAGTCGGCGCACGTTGACCACACGCGCCTTCCTCCAACCCTATCCCCGTATCTTTACCGTCCACAGGGAGAGTTGTTGGATCACCCTGTGTGGACCCAAGCACCGGGCGGCGGTGCCTCCGTACCTTGGCTCTGCTATTGAACCTGGTCGGGTGGGTGTGCGGCCGGGTGGCGGCAGTTTGTCGCAGGTGCGCCGCCTCCCCGGCCTGGTAGGCGGCGCCGTGCGCCTGTCGCAGGGTGGTCAGCCAGAGGGCGTGCGGGTGTTCTTTGGGCAACAGTTGGGGGCTTGGTACTCCGAAGAGTCGATCTGCCGGCAACGGCGCCTCATGTCCGTGCCGGAGGAAGCAAAGTGTCTGCCTGGTGGATGAGTGCACCGTGGTCCTGTACGCAAATAGTGCGTATGGGAGGTGGTCATCCCAGTCGCGTTGATGCTGGTCCATCATGCACCTCAACTTGCCCACCAGGGTCTGGTTGAAACGCTCCACCATCCCATTCGCTTGCGGGTGGTACGCCGTGGTGTGCTCCTTGACGATGCCGAGCGCGTGACAGAGGAGGTGAAACACTTCTGCCTCGAACTCCCTCCCCTGGTCGGTGAGCACCCATTCTGGAATCCCATGCTGCAGGACATAGTGCTCGAGGAAAACGCGAGCGACGAGTTGGTTTACTCGGCTCACTCGCAGCGGCCGCAGAGGTGCTGTATTACAGGGAGGTTTTCCGTGATGCCCGCTGGCACGCTTGGCAGACACACACCCAGCTCGTCACCGCTTGCTCCAAGCCTGGCCAGAGGTATTTGCGATGTAGGGTCTCTCGCATCTCCCGCTCCCCGTCATGTCCCCCAGACATGATGGATGGACTGGGCACGCAGATCAGTCCCGGTTATCCACTCGCCGTCTTCTCTCTCACCACCCCATCTCGCAACTCCAAGTGGTTGTACAACTGCTTCCGGCTTCCGTTCACCCCCGGTGAATGGTTTTCAAGTGTGGCCGCCACGTCAGCCAGTTCTGGGTCATCACGCTGGCTCGCCTTCAATTGCTCCATGGTCATCCGCGGGAATGCGCAGCCCACCTCTCGGATGACCTCCCCAGCAGATGGGGTGTTCCCGGGACCCTCTGCCTCCCCTGCACCACAGATCTGGGCCGTGTCTCCCTCACCATCCAGACCCGCCCCCACCTCCGCCGCCGGGTGCCTGACGGTGGGTTGGTGGCAGTGCTTCCCGGTGAAACAGGCGCAGAGCTGCTCTGTCTTAGTGGCGGCGTCAATTGCGGGCCGACGCGACAGAGTGTCGGCGTTGAGGTGTGCCCTTCCTTCGCAATATTTTATCCTCAGGCATTACTCCTGCAGCTGCGCCAGCCACCTGGCCATCTGCCCCCGTGGTTCCTTGAAATTCAACAGGAACTGCAGCGTGTAGTAGTCGGTCCGTCCTTGAGAGCCCCATGCATGGATGTAGGGACGAAACTGTTGGCAGGCGAACACCACCGCTCCAAGCTCTTGTCGTGTTATGCAATAGTTGAGCTCGGCTCAGCTCAACGTCCGGCTGGCGTTGGCCACCACTCACTCCTCCATCCCCTCGCCCTGCGACAACACAGCCCCGAGCCCGTGGTCGCCGGCGTCGGTGTCGAGTATGAATTCCCGGGTGAAGTCGGGGAATGCCAGCACTGGGGCTTTGGTGAGACGGCCCTTTAACTCGTTGAACACCGCCGTCCACTGCTCCGTCCACTCGAACTACCGCTTTGTCAAGGTTAGCTGCGCGAGACGTCGGGCGATGGCGCTGAAGTTTTCCAGGAACAGGCAGTAGTAAGTGGTCGGCCTGAGGAAGGAGCGGACCTCTGTGGCGTTCTTCGGTTGCGGCCATTTCTGGACGGTTTTCACCTTCCGAGGGTTGGTTTTTACTCCCTCCTCGCCACCGTTGCCCGGGCTCGTAGCATCACGGCCGCTCCATCTACCTCCAGCTGGCTGCACGGGGCGCATTGAAACGAGATCTTGGTCTGCGCTTCCTTCTGCCACGCACACTGCTCTTCGGTGTCAACGTTCAGCCCAAGCGCACCTAAGAGATCGGTGCCCAGCACGCACTCATGGCACAGTTGGGTGGCCACGCAGAACGGGTGCTGGCGCTTCCTCGCTCCCACCCACACGCTCAGCGTTACTTGGCCGCGTAGCGGCAGCCCCGTTCCGTCCGCCAGTCACAGCTCCTGATCTGGTCGCCCGAGCGCACTCCTGTGGATGCCTAGGTGCTGGCAGTGCTCTTCGCTGAGGAGCGATACTGTTTCTAACAGCATCCATGTGCGCTGCCCCTCAATGAATCCCTCCACCATGGCCGAGGCTCGCCCCCACTGTGCGAGCAACGTTCCCACGTGTGGCTCGCACTCCAAGCCCACCTTAGGCATCGTTACCCGCACTTGCGACTGCGCTTCCCCTTGAACACGGCGGTCTAGCTCCTGCAGTGACTGTGCGTTGCAGTTGGCGGACTATGCCCTGCTATCCCAGCTACAGCCCTTCAAGGCTTTTTAGGACGGCATCCGTCCGAGCGTCCTTGAGCGGGGCGACGGCTGTTGGGTTCTGGTTGGGTCACATGGCCGCCAGTCGCTCCACTGACGGGCCCGCCGGTCGGCGATCCTCGTCGACCTCCCCGTGATCGTCCGGGTCGCACGCTGCCACTCGCTGTGGTCGTCCCCGTGGTGCCCATGTTCGCTGGCACGCCGCGGCTCGTTCCACCAACTCTGGTGGACGTAGCTCCGGCCTCATGAGGTCTTCATACCACCATTCTGTGCTTCTTAGATAAGGCAGGGTGGTGATTCTGGGCATTTCGTCGGCCATGGTGTCTCCGTAGGCAGGATGAGCCAGCCGTACCAGCGTGGCGATAGCATCGACCTAATAATCGATCGACTCCCCCACCCGTCGGCTGCATCCCGCCAGTACCTCCTGCGCCTCTCCTTGCCTCATCCCGCCGAAACGGCAGCGCAGCGCCTCCCGCATCCTTTCTCAGCTCCCCTGCACGTCGGGCAGGAGCTGGGCTGCGTATCGGTCGACCTTCCCCCGCAGTTGTCCAAATGCTGCCTCGACTATCTGGCGGTCCGTCCACTGTCCGCATATCTGATTGTGGTCGACCAGGCGCTCAAACTCCTCCCAATCGTCGTCTGCATCTCCCCCATAGCACAGTCGCGTGTCGTTCGTCGCACTTCTGTCACCAATCTGCCGTGCCCAGCCAGCGCTCCGTCATCGAGTGGCGAGTGCTCTTGCGCTGGGCTGGGCCCCGCCACCTCTTCTCCACTCTCGCTCTCCGAAACGTCGTGGAGTGCGAGACGAGGCACCGACTCCTCCGGCTGCCGGGTCCGCTTGCTTGGTCATGTCTTCCACAATGTTCAGCAGGTCTTGGTTTCGAACTAACAGTCTTTGTTCCGGCGACAGCAAAATTCACTCGGTGTCGCGGCCCTACACTCTGCTTTCCCTACGCGCACACGCCGACTCTTATCCCCCTTCTCTTTCTGCCCATTGGCCACACCGAATCTACTAGACGGCACTATTATCATGCTAACACGAAATGCGCAGGGGCCAATTGATGACACCCGCGAATCATTCAACCTGCCACCGGCCCAATCTCCTCTTGCATTAACGGGCAATACACAGCCACTGTCTGTTAGGTGATCATGTGGCACCACAGTAAACACGCAGGGGCCAATTGATGTGTCCGCGAGCCATTCAACCTGCCACCGGCCCAATCTCCTCTTGCATTAACAGGTAATACATAGCCACTGTTTCGTAGGTGATCATGTGGCACCACACACGATTTAGTTATCTTTCACAAGTATGTTTTTGCTTCTGATCAGAAGAGTCTGAACGTTATAATACCGTGCAGATCTTACTTTGCTGGTTGATGACCCTCTTTAAAAGCTAAATTGCTCATGCCATTACGACCATGCAAACACATAACTAAAAAGACGTACATTTAGATAAAACCTGATCAAGAAATGCACACGTACACAGCCACATACTGAGGGGTACTAGTATACACACATGTACACATTCGCACACAAAAGCGGACATGCAAACGCATACATATGAGCACTTACACACACGCTCAAACACGCACGCGAACACACACAGCCAAATATGCCAACATACGCATGCACGCACGTAATAATATACACAAAGAATGACACAAGAGGCGAGGACAGCGCGAGCGAGCGATGTGAGGGGGAAACGGGATACAAAGACAGACAAAAGGCATCAGTGGAGATAAGGACACGGGGAGAGCACGACACGAGCAGACACAATGATATGATAGAGACAAAGAAAGAAAGACACGAGGGGAGAGACCAGGAACGACAAGGTAGGTGAGAGATCGACAAACGAATAAGAAGAGAAATATTTGTGAGGAGAGAGCCACTGGGAGATAAAAACACATGAGTAGAGAGAGAAAGACATAAGTATAGAGAGACGTTGGGAGAGAGACCTCCTATAACTTACCATTTGAGACACACCGCTTTAATCTATGTGCAATTGTATCCTGAGCATTTTACACTGCTAAAAATACTATTATATAGAGGGTTTAGCTGAAACACAAAATGCGTATTTTATTTTGGGATTAGCATCACATCTGTAAAAAGAAGCAATATTTAAACAATAGAAAAGGGTTTTTTTTTACCATTTCTGGCAATTATACAGGTGTTAAGATCTTCAAACACTAAAACTAGACACTTTCTGGAAGGTGTCTGTTTTAATACATAATTACTATTTTATTTAATTATATTATTAAGCTATGGGTACTTTTACTAGTGTACATATGTAAAGAACAGAAAAGGTTTTTTTTTACCATTTCTGGCAATTATACAGGTGTTAAAATATTAAAGCACCAAAACTAGACACTTTGAAAAAGGTGTTTATGTTTGTGTTTTAAGATCATAATTCCTGTATAATTGCCAGAAATCGTAAAAACCTTTTCTATTCTTTACATATGTACACTGGCAAAAGTACCCATAGCTTAATCTTTTAACAAGTTGTCACCAAAATATGTAAGATAAAAGACATCAATCATCCACATTCATACTTTAAAATGTGCAAATTACGTCCAAGTAACACTGTCGATTACAAGTCGCTTTGATTCCAGGTGGAAAGAACGGTCACATAGATCTCACAGAGTTGTGAAGCTAAAAGTAGACACCTTTGAAATATCTAAGCGTACCTATGAATGTGCATGATTCAAACTGTGGCAGATGGGTCATTTCCACAGAGCAAAGCACTCAATCTTGGTGGAGTAAAAAGAAAATGCGTAACAATACATATTCCAGCAGGTAATATTGGCCTAACCACCAACAATGCAATGTGAAAGGCGCCTAATTCTTTTTAGGATGAAAAAATGGGTTTTAACTCGGAGTAGGAAAGAATGTGGCATTTAGTCGTGGGGCTTGCATTTATTTTGCTTGCAGTTTTGTGGTCTGGAAGGCATGACATGCGAACGAGAGTGTGACATCCACCAGGAGAGGGAAATGGGGACATAAACATTTATAACGGCACCCAAGCCTCTGCCCAAGGTTCATAGAAGGTTAGTGATGATATCTGGGAACGTGAACTATGCCGGGTGACTCTGAAAGGCTGTACAGCTGTTGAAAAAACTTCAATGCGTGCCAATGCGCCCAAATAAAAAGAGTTATAATATTTGCATCTAGCCTTGACGCGAGTTAAATTCATCATAAATTCGTTATGAGCACTTGCTTAATCCATTATAGGAGGGGTTCCTAGTCTTCTGCACCTCAAGACCCACTTGGCCCACATTGGCATTGTTTCCATGGACCACTAGGTGGCGCTCGCAGCCCACCGATTAGTCACGACCAACCGGTTGAGGATAGCGGCTCTCGAGAGTTGCTGTGAAGCTGGAGCTTATCCCGGCAGACACAGGCTGCAAGGCATTGCCATACCCAGCTTCGGACACCAGTCCAGCACAGTGCATCACGGGCAATTAGTCAGCAGGCCAATTAACCTAGACATCAGCATGTCTTTGGACTGTGGGAGGAAACCGGAATATCCTGCAAAAATCCACATGGATACATGGAGAACATGCATCTGTGCACAATATGTGCACAATATGTCTCATCTCTCATCTCATTATCTGAAACCGCTTAATCCTATATAGGGTCACGGTGAGCCGGAGCCTATCCCGGAAACACAGGGCGTAAGGCAGGAATACACCCGACGACGGGACGCCAGTCCATCGCCGGGCATTGCGGGACAATTTTAGTCTGCGAGCCAATCAACCTATCCAGGAGCATGCTTTTTGGACTGTGAGAGGAAACCGGAGTACCCGGCGAAAACCCACGCGGACAAACTCCACACAGAAAGGCATCCGAGCCGAGAGATTCGAACCCGGGACCTTCTTGCTGTGAGGTGACAGCGCTACCCACTGGGTCACCGCGCCGCCCTGCACAATATGTGTATAACTATTTCACACCTTTGTCAATAAACAAGTCTAGAATGAACTGTTTCACAAAACTGTTGATGCTGTAATTTAAAGTTTTATTCGTTTTCACGATCATATTTTTCCCTATTTAAGAGCAATATTAATCTGAACACATATTTAAAGCAATAGATTTACCATACACCAAATGTATGTTTGTTGCATAAACTATAAATCAACTTTTGGTCAACACACACAAAATAATATTGGATGGATATGAATTAATAGTGAACTCATAAATATTGATTACAATCACACAAACTTTTAATTCCACGATGATGTAATTTTAGTAATGCTCTCATACCAAAGCTTTGGTACTTTAATTAAAATCGATTTAAACGAACACAAAATACAAACATAATGAAAAAACAAATCTGCAACCATGAAATTTTTTATGACTGAACAAAATATAAACCAAACGCCATTATATCTCCGCACATAGCACAATTAGGCCATTAGCTTATTGGGTTTCCAAACAATATTCTAAAGTAACGTTTGAGTACTGCTCTTTGATGCTGCTCATTCGGTACAGCAGTGTCAAGGATACCTCCTGTTACATCAAAGCAACATTAATTAATGTAAACAACCCCTGCACTGGTGTCAACCTTATGGGGTCTGATCAGCAGGCCAGCTTGCTGAACGAATGTTGCTGGATCACCAGATGTCATTTATAAGAATTGTCTGGAGATTTGTTTGCTAGGATAAATGATCCTATGGGTCTTGAAAACCAATAGCCTGATGCACTAAAAATCTTAATTTCTAGTCCATCTAAACGGAGTTAAGCCTATAATTGTTTTTTACACATAAGACTCCCTGGCGATGCATAATGAGTTTGTGTTACGAACACCCACTTGTGGTAAAGAGCAGTATAACTCACATTTATTTATGCATGCGTTTGCATACGCAAGTAATTTTAATCATGCTGAAGTACACACGCACACACGCGCACATAAAACAACCGAACACAAATCCTCAATCTGCAGAGCAGACAGCACTGAGGGTTGTGTGAAACAATGCTTCTACTGTACACCCGTGTCACCACAAAGCAACTCGAAGCTAGCAAAAGTTTTACACGCAATTTTCTCATCTCATCGTCAGAAACCACTTAGTCCTGCACAGGGTCACGGTGAGCCGGAGCATATCCCGGCAGACACAGGGCGCAAGGCAGGGATATACCCACGATGGGACGCCAGTCCATCACCGGGCACTGCGGGAAATTTAGTCTGCAAGCCAATTAACCTATGCAGCAGCATGTTT
Source organism: Mordacia mordax (assembly GCA_036362905.1). NCBI lineage: Eukaryota > Metazoa > Chordata > Hyperoartia > Petromyzontiformes > Petromyzontidae > Mordacia > Mordacia mordax. The sequence goes on along the minus strand of JAZEWT010000002.1, from coordinate 16,707,766 downwards.
TTGGGACTGGGAGGAAACCGGAGTGCCCAGCGAAAACCCACGCGGACACGGGGAGAACATGCAAACTCCACACAGAAAGGCACCCGAGCCGAGATTCGAACCCGGGATTTTTGCTGTGAAGTGACAGTGCTACTCACTGGGCCACCGTTTCGTCCATACAATTTGTTCTGATGTAAAATGTATTTAACTTTCCTTTATCTGTTCGTTTTTACTCATTTCGTGCTCTCGCGTGTGACTTAGTGACTAGCAAGGGATAGCTCTGAATCTTGGTTTGGTTCTGGAGAGACTAATGAATTGCTGCTGCTGTTGCTGCGTGTCTGCTGAATTTGCGAAGTTGGCGGTGATTTCACGTAATGCAAGGCTTGGTAAGTGCATGTACAGTCACAGTCCGGGAGTTGTTTAATTTTTATTTTCCTCTTATAATCTAACGTGGGTGGCTCAGATTCGAGTCACATGCCGGATCGTTTTTATGGATAGGTTGGCACCAGGTACTTCGTTGGTAACACCTATGTCTCACAGTAAGAAATTCCTGCCCGAGATGGTTTGCTTCCCGTCTTGTGCACTATTGTTGCGTGGCGTTTGTGTATTTTCCCTCGGTTCTGCGTGGGTTTCCTTTGGTTTTTCTGATTTCCGGAGAACACAAAATATTGTGGGCCGGTGCCAGCTGACCGGCCTGGAAGACCCCATGCCTGCGGTTTCCTCGCGCCTCCGTGTCCATGTCTCATCTCTCATTATTTGAAACCACTTAATCCTATATAGGGTCACGGTGAAGCCGGAGCCTATCCCGGAAACATAGGGCGTAAGACGACGGGACGCCGGTCCATCGCCGGATGTCTTATCCATGACCAGCTATCGTGTTTGCATGCGTTATAAATTGTATCATTAATATTATTCGAGACGTCATTTATATTGCATCTCTCTTTGAATGTCATTATCATCAGTAGCACTATCAACAGTAGTCACATCGTGTCAAGGAAAAAACAAAAACATATGCATTCGAATCTCTCACAGCAAGAAATGTACTATCCGTGCAGGAAACAGCATGGATGATCACACCGCAGAACTGCTTTTAATATATCTTTATAAAGCCTTCGTATTCGCATCAAGGACACACGTACTATGCTCCCTCCACACGGTGTTGTTTGCATGTCACACTGAATTCAATTTTCTGAGGTGGAATAAACCAAATTACGCTGGAAAAAAAAACAACTAATGTGATTTATTTTGGTGCAGTGGTTAGTGACTGTGTGGAACCACGGGCAACCGACCATCCAGCGTGTGGACTGGACTCGACAGGATCTCCGCCACGACTACGCGTTCATCTTGGGCCAACACGGACCTCACACAACACGAGCATCACACATCATGCTCGATCCACTGCGCGTCGTGAAATCATCATTTAGTTTAACCTCACCACGGCCTTCACCTCCCGAGAGTGTGTTTTTTTTATCTCGAGTGGGGACAGGTTCCCTCCTACAAAGTTTTTTTTTTACGTGCAGCACGGGGAAATCGGGTAACAAAAAAGGTCGCGGATTGAGATGGGCTCCAGGGGCCACACGGCTGTATCGGTCAGGATGGCCATCACGCCACGCGCTTGAAACCGAGCAAGAGGAGACCCATTTACTTACGCTTGCACTGGGATATGGAATTTGCTCATGAGGTAGCATCTCGATGATGGGTGGATTGCCAGCGGGGAATGTGGTAAAGAGACAGGGTGGGGTGGGCGTCTATTTCAAAGGCAAACCAGAATGGAATATCCCAACACCTCAGGGGATGAACAGGGGAGCAGAGGCAAGGTGATGAGTCAGTCCACAATTAGCACCCCAATTAGACCAGGTTGCTTAAGTAAATGCTGAAACAAAAGGGGCCTCTTTTTGCCCAGGTAGGAACGAGGGAGGGAGCGAGATGGGTGTCGAGTCAACGATGAGATTGCGTTAGTGGAGACATACAGAGAGCGGTGCAACAGGTGCTGAAGTATAACGCAGGGCTGTGAGTGATTAACGGGAATCAAGTCCCGGGAAGGTGGTGTAGTGTCTGGTGTAGCGCGAGCACGTGCGATACATTAGCACAACTTTGAGCGTTATGTGTGGCCGAGCGAGTGAGCGGTCCTGTTGTTCGCCAAAGTGCATGTGCGCTCGTGGGGAGCGAGGGAGTGCTGGAACTGCGCACGGGGAGTTAGCGCTGCGTGTGCATAAGGGCACGAGTGGGCATGTAGTCATCAGGGTTCTGTGGGTATGCTTCGGAGGCGAGCGCATATTAAGACAATGCCTGGGAGAGATTGAGCCCATTGATACGTGCGCAGCACTTGCTGAACAGGCAGAGGCATCCAGGTCAGCAGAACACGGAGTGCAGCGAGGCTATGAGGTGACCCTACCTTACAGCTGCATGAATGACTGCACGGCTTAATCAAAGGTAGCTGCCCAGGTTTGAACCTAATATCTGGACAGTGCTGGTTCAGTGCCTATATCCCTGAGTTACTCTGCAAGGAATTCACCTGACCTTCATTGTTTCTCAAAATTAAGTTAAACCTAGGCAACAATATGGTTAGGGTTATGGTTAACCTGTATTACATACAATCGGGGTGCGAGACGTAAATCACAAGTAAAAGCTTCTAAAGTGTGTTTTCACAGCTTAATTAATAGAATTGCTCTCCGTAGTGGTTCTATCGGGATAGCTTGCCTCATAAGCAAGAGACCACTGGCCTCATGGCTATCCCAAATGAACAGCTTCCTCCCTCAAGGAGGTCAAAGGTGATCCCGATTCATGAAGAAAATAGGAGCACATCAGACATCAGCTGAAATTCAAATGAGCATAGGATAGTTAAATAACAAGACAACCTATTGTTAGCTATCGTCTGCATCTCTATTCTGTTGTCTGACTTAATCTCTATTTTAGTCTACATTTTTCTCATCTTACTCTATCTATATCTCTCCTATCATCGCACTAGGATTTTATAACTTTAAAAGCAGGTTCCCAAATGTAATTGTTGCTTAGGCATTCCCCCACAATTTGCAAAGCAACCCCACATTTAGCAGGCATCTAAACGTTTCTAACTAAAAAAGTGTAATGATGTAGGTTTTCACGGCTCGATGCATGACGATTGCTTAGAAAAGCTGCTCTCTCGGGACAGCCGCGTCAATCGCTCCCTCTCTCGACACGGCTGTCCCGAGAGAGCAGCTTTTCGAAGCAATCAACAAAAAAATATATAAAAAAATAATTGTCCTATTCACGTCGTGTCAGCAGACGGCCCATGTTCAATCCTTACGTGTCAGGGATGCTGCTCTCCTTTCTTAGGATATTCATCGTGGCCACAGAAAGCTTGCCGTTATTGATTATCTCGGAGTTGATCTCCCACTGGCTCGGGTTGCTCGGTAAAACAGACAGCAGGCCAAGCCCATTCTTTCCCTTTGCCCTGCACACGTTGCACAAAGGAAATGAGATACGAGTCACGAAAATCAGTACACATTGCATGTCGTAGGCAGCAGTATAAATGCCATAGACATAATCACAGTGTGAAAACTTCACTGCACAGCTGTTCTTTCATGACAGCTGTGTTGACCGTCCCTTCTCTCGCCTTTGCCATAGTGCACCTGCCACGTTGGAGGCATCATCAATCGTTTGCCTGAAATGTCGCGAAGGAGAGAAGGAACGCTCAACACGGCTAACTTGAAAGAACAGCTATGGAGAAAAATTCTCATACATAGGTCCATTAACGCAGTGTGTCGCCTTTTGCTGATATTTGTCGAATTGGGACCAGCAGCCACCTTGGGAAATGCTGTGGGTGTGCTCAATATATATATATATACCATCTGATTCACAACAGACGTTAAAGATCCCCTTGTGTCATTTCAAAGAGTAGGACTGTGTGTTCCGGTATTGCCGTACGTATTTGCAACATTTGAAATTACTCAAAAAATTGTAATGATGTAGGTTTTTACGGCTCAATGTATGATGATGGCTTCGAAAAGCTGCTCTCTCAGGACAGCCGCGTCATTCGCTCACTCTCTCCTCTCCTCGCGACCTTTTGCCTCACACGTTAGAGGCATCCTCAGGTGCAGTATGTGGGTGTAGTGCCTGTTGCTCCTAAATATATATATGTGGGTACTATGTATGTGTCGTGAAGACTGTTTTTATTTTATATTTTTCGAGGTACTTGCTAATTTTGTCTGTGGTGCCTTTCACATATGGCAGGAAAGCGTGGGTCTTGATATCTTCCTCCTTAGTCTTCACAACCCACCAGAAGATATAAGACGTACTCAAATCACCTAAAGACCGACTACCATTACAGACAGAAGGCGTATATTGCATTTCTTGCAGCAACTGTGAGGAAGCATACATCGGACAAACAGGAAGAACAATAGCCACAAGAAAAAGATAACACAAGACAGCAGTACGTTTGCTGCACATGGATAAATCAGCAACAGCACATAGTGTAGATAAACAACATAGAATCGATTTTGATAAGATACGAGTACTAGCAGCCATCCGCCATAAAGGTCCAAGATTAATTCGTGAAGCAATTGAGATTCACAAGACAAAAAATACAATGAACCGCAAACAAGAAATGAATATAAAGCTTAGCCAAACCTGGACGCCAGTCATTGAAGTTAGTAATGCACAGATATAGAACTGTAGGGTATGGACATCAGAGGGGGATCACAAGGTGTGTAGGAGGTTTTTCATGAGATGCAAATTAGGGAACTAGACAGACAAAGCAGGAGAGGGTTATCGCAGTTCTGGGGTGTGAATAGGACAAGGAAATTAGTGTTAATGTGATTCAGATGTAGACCCCACACAACAAAAATTACTCATTACATACATAGTTCCCACATATATATAGGAGCAACAGGCACTATACACGCACACTGCGCCTGAGGATGCCTCTAACGTGTGAGGCGAAACGTCGCGAGGAGAGGAAGCGAACGACGCGGCTGTCCTGAGAGAGCAGCTTTTGGAAGCAATCATCACTCTGAAATTGCAAAATCGTCTCCAACTGGTGATTTATGCTGCACATACCACAAATATATAAAATCATTATCACCATTATTTATTCTTCCACATTTACCAAACATTATTAGAGGGATTCACATTATTGAAGTGGTTGGACAAAATAAAAATGTTTAAATAACCGGGAAAACAGAATATGGGAAGAAATTATAAATATATGACAAAATTAGCTTTTGCAATAGTTTTTTTTTAGAAAAACACTTGCATAATAATATGCAATATGTTCTCACAATGAGAAATCACAAAATTGGATAACCCGAAGAAAATGACGCACTAAGAATAATAAAGGAAAAAAATGCCTTTCTTGTGGTTTAAAACATGCAAAATTGTATTCTGTTCTTTGCAAGCAAAAAAACAACCACAACATCTTTAGAAAATTAATTTAGAATCTGCAGAGATTGCCAAATACTTTGTATTGGCTTTCCTATGTAATGATGTTACATAAGCACTCACACACAATGTACAAGACATCTTTAAGAAATTGCAGATGTAGCATTATTCTACAGCTTTATGCAATGCAAGCTGTTTGATTTTATTTGTGAATCAACATCTTTGCTAGGGGCATGGGGAACATTTCATTAACCTTAATATGGTCCGTCAACAGGAATCGATAACCAAAACAAGTTTAAAATCGGATTTGATAATGTAACGTCCTTAGCATTTCATTTAACAAATAAAATGTCAGGAAATTTCCGTATGGCAGCAACAAAGATCATTGTTAAAACACTGATGTGTCCTAAGTATAGATATGCACGTGGCAGCTCGGAGGCAGGTACCGTTTACATATTAATGATTCTCAAACAGGCGCATTTAGTTGTTCTCCCTGCTTATTGCTGAGTTATGGCTACCTTGATGAAATTATCTGCGATGTTTTTTTTTAACAACTGGTTAAATTTTCAGAGTTTATCTCAGACAGTGATGTTTACTGAGCTGAACAATTATTTCACAAGTATTAACCAGCCGACCAAGACCGTGGGCAATGAAGGCAGCTACAGAACATTAATCCTGCTCTGCCGGTTGCATTTATAACACTACGTAGTCTACCCTAGCCTGCAACTATTGCTTTCAGCGACCGTGATACAAGACATGCACAGCTTCTCAAGGTATTCACATCATCACACACACATAACTGTGTCCAATATTGTTTAGCATAGTGGTCGCCGGTTCGGTTCTGTCTCACAGAGCAGGAGTTGAAGAAATGGGTGAGTTTCTCTAATCTCCTTGCCCAGAACTCTGCCTCTGCCCACTCAGCAGCATAAATAGGCACACTAAGTTTAGTCAATTGGAAAATCAGGAATGGTGGGATAATCTCATATTATCCGCATGTCGGAAACCGCTTAGTCCTGTACAGGGTCGCGATGAGCTGGAGCCTATTCCGGCAGACACAGGGCGCAAGGTAGAGATACACCCACAATAGAACGCCAGTCCATCACTGGGCACTGCGAGCAATTTAGTCTGCAAGCCAATTAACGTAGGCAGCAGCATGTTTTTTTGACTGTGGGAGGAAACCGGAGTGCCCGGCGAAAACCCACGTGGACACGGGGAAAACATGCAAACTCCTCACAGAAAGGCACCCGAGCCGCAATGGAACTCTTGCTGTGAGGCGACAGCACTATGATGGAATAATGTATGTAGATTATTCCATCTCCTCCCCTCATATCTGGTCAACATGTCAGAATAGACTAAATACTCCCCACCCAAGAGCTCTCCTTAGCGGAGGTCAATCCATCATCTGTAATGTTAGAAGCTGGCAATTGCTGGGCTGCACCTTTATCTCTACACACGGTCTTAATATGATGGTGCACAGATTATTCTTTTCATCAGCTTCATTGAGTTCAGTTTCATTGGTTCAGCTTGTAGATCACGAAATCCTCAGGCCTTTCTCTTATTGTTTTTTTTTTAGTGCGTTGAATTTGTTAGTTGCCTTTGCTAAGAGCCTCTGCCACATAATTAATAATAACAAAAAAACGTTCTTGCTGATTTGCCGTTCTTAGCTCTTTGTTGATGTGCAGTTCTCTCTGCAGTTCTGTGCAGCGCTTTGTAACCCTCGGGTGATTATCACTCGAGAAATGCAATTATTATTATAAGATAAATGTTACATTAAACTCTTTCCCAATATATGTATTATTAACACTGATCATTTTGCATCTTAAAATTATGGTTGAAAGTCAGATCATATTTTATATATTCTGCAGCAATGTGTATATATATATTAAAAAAATGTTATTGTTGCTGATTTTCCGTTCTAATGTCGTTGTTGTTGGCGTGCCGTTCTCTGCACAGCTCTGTGCAGCGCTTTGTGACCCTCGGGTGAAAAGCGATCTATAAATGCAATAATTATTATTATTTATTGAAAATAATGATAGCTCAAAAACTGCCTTCTTTGTCCGAGTATCTGTTTCACTGATCACCTGAGTTTTACAATGAAGCCATACATTACAAAATAAAAAAAGGGATCCCAATATTTTAACAAATGTTACCAAAGTTATTCACCAACATCCGATTGTCTTGACTTTCTAAGTGTGATTTGCTGCAGTGTTTTGCCGTTTTGCTGAACAAACCTCTTCGAACTAATTTGATTCTTTAAAATTAAACATACCATCTGCACCTAGAGTTGCAAGAGATTAATGATGCTGTCGTATCTGTAAAGCACATTTCGATCTTTTAATTTCAATCATGTACATCAAATGTCAATCAGTCAGTGTTATTTATTTATTTAAGCTAGAAGGTACCATTGAGTTACGTAGCTATTTTAACAGTTGTCCAACAGGAGGGGGTAAGCAGACAAAGGGTGCAAGGCAGGATTATACCTATGATGAGACGCCAGTCCATAGCAGGGCACCGGGGGAAATTTACTCAATAGGCTAATTCACCTAGTCAAGAGCAGTATCTCTTTGGACTGGTAGGAAACCAGATTGCGGAGAACGTGCAAACTGACCACAGAAAGGTCCCCGAGCCGGGAATTGAACCCCAGACTACTATAAGAGGGCGGCGCGGTGGCGCAGTGGTTAGCGCTGACGCCTCACAGCAAGAAGGTCCCGGGTTCGAGTCTCTCGGCTCCGGTGCCTTTCTGTGTGGAGTTTGCATGCTCTCCCCGTGTCCGCGTGGGTTTTCGCCGGGTACTCCGGTTTCCTCCCACAGTCCAAAAGCATGCTCCTGGATAGGTTGATTGGCTCGCAGACTAAAATTGTCCCGCAATGCCCGGCGATGGACCGGCGTCCCGTTGTCGGGTGTATTCCTGCCTTACGCCCTATGTTTCCGGGATAGGCTCCGGCTTCACCGTGACCCTATATAGGATGAAGCGGTTTCAGATAATGAGATGAGATGAGACTACTATAAGATTACAACAGGTTTTACCGTATCTGGCGATTATGCAGGTGTTAAGATCTTAACACCAGATACGGTAAAACCTGTTGTAATCTTATATATGTATCCTGGCAAAAAAGTACCCATATCGTTAACAGCCCCACCTAAGCTATAAAGCATTGATACTGCATTGTTCTGAGCTGACTGCCTTTTGGCAGCGACTGACACCGGCAAATAAGCTCAAAAGGAAGCCACTGCCAGGTGAAGGTCGGTCAGTTGAAGGACAATGCATAGGTTATCAAAGCTACCTGTTTGCATACTTTGCCACGAGTATGTGTGGCTTTTGCAAACTGGACACATTGTAAAATGTGTCTATTTAGGTGTTTGGGATCTTACACCTGCATAATCGCCAGATACGGTAAAATTTGTTGTAATCGTATATATGTATACTGGCAAAAAAGTGCCCATAGGCCAGACTACTTGCTGTGCGGCGACAGCGCTACTCACTGCGCTACTCACACCATTGTGACGCACTTGTTTACACGATAACTCGAGCAGTATAAATTCAGTCCAGATCTGTTTACCCATGACCTGATTCTCTGTAAATTAATTTATTCGTGGTAAATGAAACCAGGATTTATCTACCAAAAATAATTGGGTAGCGTTATTCAACAAATTCTTCCAATTGTCTAGGATCAGACCCACAGTTAAAAAAGAGTCATTCAGCGAACACTTCCAATTATCTACCATTGGACCCACGATTAACGGACTTATTAGGCAGATTCTTTCAATTATCTGGGGTTATCCATGTTTACCCCCTCCCTCCGATGAACGGGTGAATTATCTTTGGAAACCGTGGAAATTTTGAACTGGGGTACCTGGCCCCCAGATTTTACCCAATAAAGGGATTATAACTGAAGGTTTCAATATTTTAACTTAAACAACAACGTATTTTGTTTGAAAGAGAAAGGCATTTATCCACAATGTGTATGTTTTTACTGCCATTTTTTTACGTTAGGATCTTAATCTTGACGTCTGTTTCTCACCATTATATATCTAATTCACATTAGTTCTTTTAAAATAAAATAATAGTCGTCATTCTCGACAATTATATCCCAAGTGTACTCTGGTATAAAATGAAGAAGTATCAATTCAGATCTCCCCAGCGCTCAAATTTATCCAAGTGTAAAATCTAATTAAATTTGATTGGTTTATTGCACACTCACTGGTGACCAGGCTGAGCCCATCAACTCACTGGACTTGGGAACACGATTTAATCACACACCTCTGCTTGGAGTCAAACCTACGGTGTTGGTGGAGACAGTTCAGTGCTCTTACCTCTTAGCCACCCAGCCACCTCTATTTATATACGTTTAGGGAGAGTTCATGTCTCGATTTACATTTTCCTTTATGCACTAAACTCTTAGAATCCCTCGACAATGTTTGCAATTAGTGTAACAGAGTCGTCACATTTCAGAAGGGTTTTAAATGCAATACGGCAATGGAATAGCCACCATCAGAGTCCTACTGTATTTTATAAATGGGAATAAATTCTACCAAACTCAGCAATGCAGCCGTGGTCCATATGCCTGACTGTTATCAAGGCAATTTTTTTCATTGGATCTGAGATTCAATGTGGATATGGAAGATTTGCCTTGGATTATACACAGAGAGATGGCGCATCGACCGGCATATGACGTGGATACATGAATGCCTAGCTAATCCCTGATGCACACGCGCACAAGCAAATGCCCTTTTTGACCTTTGCATCGAGTACCGTATATATGTCGCAGGACCAGAGAAATATGTTCTGTTTATTAGTGGGCATTATAGGAATGGAGATACCACTAGCAAAACCCAATTACTGGAGTCATGTCTGTATTTGTAAATGTTCATTAACATTTAATCAGTGGTGGGGTAATTCTGTCGATTTACATATCGCCATCAAATTGAACGATTTGAGTCAATAGTCAAGTGTTTAAACAATTAAATTCAGATTTTCTTAATTAAGGCCCCATAACATGTAGCATTGCAAAAAGCATTAAAAGTCCAATATATTTGCAGATAATAAGTTATGTCAATTCACCTGCCGGTAGTAGAACTTTCCCACGAGGGCGCCTAAGTAGAAGTTATATTTTGGTGCCTCCCTTTAAGTTTATAATATACAAATGGAATGACGGAAGAGATATAGATAAGAGAGACAGTTATGGTGAGATAAGAGACATTTACAACTGAAATAGTGGTTGTTCAGACGCATCTTGAAGGTATCTTGGACAAGTCACACCTCCAATGAAGAAATTTTGTCACGAATGGGACGTAGAAAGAAGGTGTTGAATGACATTAGAAGGAAACAGTCGAAGTTTATTGGGCATATTATGAGGAAAGAGGAAATTTAAAACTGGTTACAACTGGAAATTTTGAAGGAAAGAGAGATCGTGAACGACAAAGCTGGACATGTCAGGAGTCTCTCAAGAATGATGGATGAACATATAAACAATGGACATTCTTAGAAGTTCATAGAGCAGTGATTTGTGGAAGACCATTGTCACCAACGTCCTGTTGGATATGGTACCTAGAAGAGAGACAACCATAGATATGCAGTGGGATGATAGAAGAACGATAGTATCAAATTAGAGAAATGAAATGATAGATTAATTTGCCTGTGATACTAACGAGTCTATTTATTAGGATTCCAATTCTTCGCTAACATATTTTTTCATTAATCTAGTATGCTCTGAGGTTGTAAGCCGTTGACCAAGTCTATGGGAGAGTGGCGAAAATCACCTGAGATAGGGTAGAAGATTTAAACTAACTACGTTATTTAAATGCCATTTATCAAGATCTAGAAAAAGTACAAAGTAAATAACGCCGATTACTTCCAAAGCTGTTGTGTCGGGATAGCCGTGTCGAGCGCTCCTCATATCTTCTTCACGACTTTTCGGATCTCAGGTGGAGGCCTGAGGATGCCTCCAAAGTAGGGGCCGAAATCTCGCGATGGAGAGATGAAGAGCACTCGACATGACTATCCCGAAACAACAGCTTTAGAAAACAAGCATGAAAACCTACGTCGCTACTTTTGACATCACATGATGTTAGTTTGATTGTTTTAAACACTTGTACAATAAAATTGAACGTATAACTTTGACAATCAGTGACAGCCTGGCTCAATTCAAATTTTCTTAAACTTAATGACGACAAAACAGAAGTTTTGCTTGTTGGAACCCCGCACCAATTGTCCAAGGCTGAATCGATCCAATTGATGCCTGACGACCAGACCATTGAAGTTGCACACCTGATCAATCGTCTCTAACGTGTGCAGAATGCGGCAGCTAGAGAACTCACTTGCACACCCATCCACAATCACATTTCCCCAGTACTGATGTCTCTCCACTGGTTACCTCTTAAATACAGGATTTAATTCAAGATCCTCCTCCTCACCTACAAGGCTCTCACTGGCGCTGCTCAGACATACATCTGTGACCTACTTTAGGCACCCTCCTCCAATACAGGCTTGCTGCATATGCCCAGATCGCACCTGCATTCGATGAGTGACAGAGCCTTCTCGTGCGCTGTTCCAAGACTCTGGAATTTCCTTCCACTGGAGATTCGTTCAGCTGAGTCCTTGGGCATCTTCAAATCTCGTCTCAAAACTCACTTGTTCCATTAGGCTTTCAAGTCCTCTGGCTAGGACTATTGATGCGGCTCAGTGGTGCCGTGCCGGGATGTTTGCTCTCTTCCGACCTACACCTGCTCGGGAACATTTGTTCCTTCCTTGTTTGTTGCAGAATTGTTTTTTTTTAATCACTTCTTTTATGTCCTAAAATGTGTTGCTACTATTTGACTATCAATTGAACTGTCCTAATGTTGTTGACATGCTGTTCTTTCCGCAGCTCGGATTTGTAAAAAAAACCCTAAAAAAACGCTATTGCTGAATTGCCGTTCTTATCTCGTTGTTGATCTATCGTTCTCTCCGCAGCTCTGTGCAGCGCGTTGTGTAATAGTCTATTTAGAGAAAAAAGCACGATCGCTTCTTACAGAGAATGACCCCTGCAATGAGGATTTGAAAATACTACTACTAACTCTTTGCCACCAACAGAGGTAGCTGCTCAACACTTATTTTAATAGGAAGACAACCTGTATTCCAAGCATATAGGCAGGCAATCATTTATATTTGAAATCAGGGATAGATAGTCACGTAATTTGAAATAATTTGCCATAACATGCAAACGTATGATTTAATTGCGGATGAAATGGAATATACAGGGTGCGGCAAACATCGCTTTATCGAGACTAGTGCATTCCCTTTGACAAGAATACAAATGTATTGATTTTTACAGAAATTATGATGCTTGCTTACCAAAGCTGCTCTTTCGAGGCAACTGTGAAGAGCGCTTGACACGGCTATGCCCAAAGAACAAACAATCATCATGCATCGGGCCGTGAAAACCTCCATGAGTGTATTATCGAAATTAATCAAAGTGTCCTCCATCATATATAAGAGTAGGACAGGTTTTACCGCATAATCGCCAGATGTTAAGATCTTAACACCTGCATAATCGCCAGAAACGGTAAAACCTTTCCTACTCTTATATATGTATACTGGCAAAAAGTACCCATAGTGTCCTCCATCATGTTCAATACACGCGATATATCTCTGGACCACTGATCGGTTCCTCGTTATTGTTCAACGTCTTGAGCTCTTGGCGTATAAAATAATCATTGTCACTGAAGCAATTTATGCCGCAACTCGTGTATAAAAATACTGTATATATTATTTTCAGGAACGATGGCAGTACTACACAGAATTTGGATAACTGAGCTATGGGTACTTTTTGCCAGTGTACATAAGTAACGAGTAGAAAAGGTTTTTACCATTTCTGGCAATTATACAGATGTTACGATCTTAAAACACCAAAATAGACACCTTTCACAAAGTGTCTAGTTTGCAAAAGCCACACATACTTGTGGCGAAAGCTTCCTGCTGGCATATTTCGCACAAGTATGTATGGTTTATCCAAACTAGACATTTTGTGAAAGGTGTCTATTTTTGGTGTTTTAAGATCTTAACACCTGTATAATTTCCAGAAATGTTGGATAACTGAGTTTGATTCTCCCAGCCATGAATAACATCAGCGGTGAATGATAAGCCTCGGGAACCTCTCCTGGGCACCTGGTTCACAAACCTTCACCAGGCAGTGTGGTGAAATATTGCCCAACAACCCCCATGACTAACAGGGTGAGGGGAGGCCTTCATCCAGCAGTGAATCGATAAAGGGATTTCCCATCACACATCACATTATTTATAGTCTTCCTAAAAAAAAAACAATAATGTATCTCAAGCAACTTTTGCCGGTTTGAAGAGACTTTTCTTTCACGAACAAGTGTCAGTAAATATCAGTCAAACACTTGTTTGACATTTTTAGTTGCACCCATTCTACAATAAAACAAGATTCAAAACAATCCCAGCCATTCTCAAACCACCAATGGATGATGGCCTCCCCGAGCTCAGTCAGTTATGGGGATTTTTTGACCATACTTCACCACAATGGTCAGTGTAGGTGTTGGTGTTGGTGGGGTGTGTGTGGGGGGGGGGGGGGGGCCATGGTTGTGGGGGGACAGGGCAGGACCATGGTTGGGAATCCAACTCGGGAGGCTCAGTTCATTTGGTTACAAACGGCTGCGGCACGGGCCCATCCCTATTGCACTATGAAGAGGCATGGGAATTGCTTATGTTTTAAAGTCATGCCTTTGTGTGCAGGGCTGCTGTTAAAGAGACAGTGCATTGGCTGACAAGTGGGCACAAGTGGCTTTCCTGGCTGCAAAATGCAAGGTAAACATTGCTCCTGCTGGACTCAACCCTCACATTTTTATGATACAGAGGAATAATGACTTCTAGAGCCTGTAACGACTGGTTATGCGGTATGAGTTTCTTATCGGCACACTGTGTTAAGGAGTGGAGGAAGCATGCAGATTTATGGAAATGAGATTTGCAACTTTTATTTTTTTTCTACTTGGGGGGATAAAAAAAAACCCATATCACTACGATATTTTACCACACAAAAGTATAGCTTTGTGTCAGGCGTATGCATAGTTGTGCTAAGCAGGGAATTAAAATAGCAGACGCTCAATCAGATAGACGGGAACTCAATTGGTAGTGAGATGAAAAAGCCCCATATTGAAATTGTTATGTGATATTATATTCTACAGGCGATCCACTACACAATTGCCAAGAAAGTTTAGATTTCGAGTTAATAGGAAATAGTTTGCTCAAGCTGTCAAATGTATTCCCTGTAGCTATTCCTTGTCAGGCATTCCCACCGGTACATAATAATAATAATTGCATTTATAGAGCGCTCTTCACCCGAGGGTCACAAAGCGCTGCACAGAGCTGCAGAGAATGGCACGTCAACAACAACGACATTAGAACGGAAAAAAATCAGCAACAATATATTTTTGTTTTGTTTATATATATATATATATATACACGTCGTTGCAGAACAACAAGGGCCTCACCGTCATCATTTTCAATACCCGCTTAATCCTGTACAGGGTAGCAGAGGGCCAGCGCCTATTCCGGCAGACAGAGGGCGCAAGGCGAGGCTATACCTACGATGTGACGTCAATACATCGCAGGGCACTTTATTCAGGCAATTTACTCAGCAGGACGATTAACCCAGGCAGCAGCGTGTATTTGCATGGTGGGAGGAAAACGGACTACCCGGCGAAAACCCACGCAGACACGGGGAGAGAGAACACGCAAACAGCAGATGTGGATCTCAATTTTACCATTTTAGGGTTTTAGCTTTTTAATACAGCAGCCATAATCATCACCATTATTGCCTCTACATTTACCATCCGTGCATGTATCCTCTGCCACTATGATTATGTTTGGGCTTTAACTTAATGTTGCAATTTGATTTCACTCACAAAACGTGGAGCTCAAGTGCATTTAACGAGTTAGCACAATATATACATAACACAATAATAATAATAAAAACAATTAATATATGAGTTAAGAATGCCACGTATAAACTCCCATTTTCTGGTGAAGTGTTCTACTCATCTTGGCATATATATTGTAAATTATCGGTCTGTGAGCTAAGCATATTTCTACCTCGATACGAGCAAGAGTGATCTTTCGTTGATGTGTTGACATCTAAGCATGGGGTGCTGGATGTTGTAATCTCACTTGTTATCGTGTAGACATTTGCCTGCAAACTGGGACTCAATTGTCGAAAATATCAGGCTTGCGTGCGGTTAACTTGCGTTCACATGTACTCCCAGAGCCGATGCGCTTAGCATTTCAGATTCCCACACGGACCTCTTAAATAAGCTGCTGCTGGACAATGTAACGCATTGCTGGAGGTTTTCACATCTCGACGTTTGATAACTGCTCTAAGGAGCTGCTCTATCGGGATAGCCGTGTCGAGCATATTGGGAGAGTAGTATTGGGCGTTCCTCTTCTCTGCACATTGCCATTTCAATATAGTGGAACCTGGAATTATTTATGAAGTGTTTTGAACATTTCCTTACAATTATGAGTGACTCATGGTAACATCACTGTGAAAGTTGATCTTCAAGTACTGTTTCCCATTTCCATCACCAAGCACTATTTCCGATTCCGAAACCTTAGCACCCTGACTCCAGACATATTCACCGCAGCAATCAATGGTACTTCAGTCTCCGCCTCGGTTCATTCTGCCTCTGATGTGACAGCAGAAACTGACAAGAACGTGCTATCAAGAATACGGGATGATTTAGCCCCATTAAAATTACGCAATGTCTCAGGTAGAAGACTTTCCCCCCTGGTTGACTATTGAACTCCGGGATCTCAAGGCGAATGCACGCAGGGCTGAACAGACATGGAGAAAATCTGGCCTCACCGTTCATGGTCAAATCTTTAAGGAAAGACCTGTGTACTGCCTTTGATACCATTGATCACATGAATTTACTTGAGCGACTGTAGGGTATATGGGTCTCTGGCAGTACCCTGCTTTGGTTGAGCTCTGACCTGTCCTACCAGAAGCAGTGCATCAACCTTGGAGGACAAAACTCAGAGATCCACCCTGTTTTGTCTGGAGTTCATCAGGGTTCAGATCTCAGCCCACTCCTCTTCAGCATCTACATACAAGCACTTGGCCGTATCCTGTGCAGCTTCAATCTCTGCTACCATTGCTCTGTTGATGACATCCAAATATATATCCATCCACGCAAAGTCATCCATCAATGTGTCTGGACTTTGCATGTCATCCTTACTGTCAACTGTGAAGGTCTGGGTCAATTCAAATTTTCTAAAACTAAATGGCAACAAAACAGAAGTTTTGTTTGTCAGAACCCCGCACCAATTGTCCAAGGCTTAATCTATCCAATTGATGATTGACGACCAGACCACTGAAGTTGCTAAGGCAGTCCAGAGTCTAGGTGTGGCTCTTGATTCCACACTCACCTTCGAGACACACATCAACAATGTGACGAAGATAGCCTATTTCCATCTGAGATATATATTCAGACTACGAAATATACTGTCACCTGCTGATGCTGAAAAGCTAATACACATCTTCATCTCCTCACGAATCGATTACTGCAATGCACTGCTCCCTGGTGTCCCTGCCTACCTGATCAATAGTCTCCAATGTGTGCAGCATGCGGCTGCTAGAGTCCTCACTCGCACACCCATCTACGATCACACTTCTCCAATACTGATGTCTCTCCACTGGTTACCTGTTAAATACAGGATTGAATTCAAGATCCTCCTTCTCACCGACAAGGTTCTCACTGACGCTGCTAGAACATACATAAGTGACCTACTTCAGGCACCCTCCTCAACACGACAACTTCGATCCTCCAATACAGGCTTGCTGCATGTGCCCAGGTCGCACCTCCATTCGATGGGTCACATAGCATTCTGCTCCAAGACTCTGGAATGCCCTTCCACTGGAGATTCATTCAGCTGAGTTCTTCGAGTATTTTCAAATTGCGTCTCAAGACTCATTTGTTCTGTAAGGCTTTCAAGGACTCGTGACTCTTATCTAGAACACTGTGACTCCTATCTCTAACACTGTGACTCCCTTATCGAACACTGTGATTTCCATCTCTAACACTGTGACTCTTATCCATTCCTCCTGCCTTCAGGGATACGCAGCTCTCTAGGCTGATTGCTGCAGCTTAGTGTTGCCGTGCCAGGATAATAGCAATCCTTCAAACTGCTTCTGCTCAGGAACATATATTCCATCCATGTTTGGAGCGGAATTATTATTATATTTTTAAAATCGCTTAATATTTGTCCTTCTATAGTTTGTTGCTACTTTTCGACTTTCAGTTGTGCTGTCCTGATGTTGTTGACATGCCGTTCTCTCCACAGCTCGGATTATAAAAAAAAAAATACTCCAAAAAAAAACGTTATTGCTGAATTGCCATTATTTCCCAATATACCGTTCTTTCCCAATATGTGTATTATTAACACTGATAATTTTGCTATTGTGGTTGAAAGTCTGATCATTTTTTGCATGTTGTTCTGCAGCGATGCGAATATTGAGACCCCCCC